>CM045770.1:91694248-92384248 GCA_025200525.1 Camellia lanceoleosa
GAGGTTCACTGTTGGGTCTAGATTGATTCTAAAGGATCTCGAATCTGCGTTTTGGCGCCCAAATGTGCCTTACTTGCCAATATGAATGAGGTGTATCATTTTTGAACATGTTGCAAAGTCGCCGAGAGGTAAATCGAAGGTTGTCACTGAATATCGTTTTTATTCGTTTTGTCAAATTACATCTTTGTTCTCTTTTGTTGTATAAAATATACACTTATGCTGAACGCGTGCCTTGAATCGTTCATGATTCATGCATAGAGTTTGCTTTCAATTTTGCATAAAATTTTATTTTGTTTCTTGCATAGAACATGCGTTCAATTAACATCATACGTCGATTGTTTATCTTGTATGGAATAGGCGTTGTCACTGTATTGATTTGTAATATTGTTCACTTTATGCATCTATCGCACTTATTCACTTTGTGCATCTATCGCACTTGTTCACTTTGTGCATCTATCGCACATGCTCATTCCTCTTTGCATCTTTTGTTTGTATCTCAAGACGCGTGAAGCGCAGCCCTGGGCGTGTTTTATCTCGGAACGCGCAAAACACAAACCTGAGCAGTTTTTCTTCTATATTAAGACCTGTGAAGCGTGCCCTTGGGCGTGTTTTATCTTAGGACGTGTGAAACATGAGCCCAAGCAGTTTTTCTTCTATCTTAGTACGCGTGAAGCACAACCCTGGACGTGTTTTATCTTGAAACGCATGAAACGTGAGCTCGAGCAGTTTTTCTTCTATCTCAAAATACGTGAAATGTGGCCCTGGGCGTGTTTTATCTTGGGACGCGTGAAATGCGAGCTCGAGTGATTTGTCTTCTATCTCAAGACGTGTGAAGAGCGGCCCTCGGCGTGTTTTATCTCGAGATGTGTGAAACGCGAGCCCGAGTGATTTTTCTTCTATCTCAGGGCACGTGAAGCGCGACCCTAGCCGTGTTTTATCTCGTGATACATAAAATGCGAGCTCGAGTGGTTTTTCTTCTATCTTAGGACACGTGAAGCGTGACCCTAGACGGATTTTATCTCGGGACACGTGAAACGCATGCCTGAGCGAATTTTTTTCTATCTCAAGACACGTGAAGTGCGGCCCTAGGTGAGTTTTATCTCGAGACGCGTGAAACACAACCCCGAACGATTTTTCTTCTATCTCAGGACGCGTGAAGCGCAGCCTTGAGTGGGTTTTATCTCGGAACGCTTGAAACGCCACTCCAAGTGATTTTATTTTCTCAGTTTCTCAAGACACGTGAAACATGGCCCTAGGCGTATTTTATCTCGGGACACATGAAACGCGAGCCTGAGTAATTTTTCTTCTATCTTGAGATGCATGAAACGCTACCCTGAGCGGCTTTTTATCTCAAGATGCGTGAAACGTGACCCTGGGCGGTTTTTATCTCGGGACATGTGAAACATGATCCCGAGCAGTTTTCGTCTCTTATTTTCTCAGAATGCATGAAACGGAACCTTGAGCGGTGTTTTCTTTCCTCGTCCCGTATTTTGGCGTGGTTAGAGTGTGTTCTTTTTGCATGGAACCTGTGTTGGTTTTAGGCTGAAAGTTGTGCATTCATATGTTGTTATCTTGTTATTGCTTATTGCATCTGTTATTGCTTATTGCATTATCTTGTATGATCATGAGTTTTCAAAATAGCTGGCTTCACAAAGCATGTGAGTCCAACTTTAAAGTATCTTTGTGCATATCATTTGCAGCTTGTCCCAAAACTACGCTGGTTTGATTATTTGCAAAGTGATACGTAAGCAGTTTGCGAATGTAACCAATTTATTTTGTCTTGATTATTTGTCCAACTCTTACGGCCTTGTTAAAATGGGTCGTCTTCGGACTTTGACATTCACTCACGTCATTCATGACTTCGAGTTCTGTCAAAGAGGGGCAACTGTAGACACCCCATTTTTTACTGCCCTTACGACTTGGACGTCACCACTTGCACATCCAATCATTGTTTTCAAAACCCGGACCGGACCGGCTGGTCGGACCGGTTGAACCGGGCCTTGTTTCGGTCCGGTCAACCCCCTAAACCCGGATTAGGGCCAAAACCGGGAAAAACCGGTGACCCAGTGGTCGAACCGGCCAAAACTGGTCTGCCTTTTTTTTTTTTTTTTTGGGTTTTACTTTTTTTTTTTCTTTCTTTCTTTCTTTTCTTTCTTTCTTATATATATATATATATATATTTCAAAATTTTAACTAAAAAATTTTATTTCAAGAGTCTCCTCTCATAAGAAAGAGTCTTATTGAAAGTTTGAGAAGATTATGAAAATCTATTCCTATTTATAGGAAAAGATTTTTCAAAGAGAACCTACAAAATTCTATGTGGGATTCAATCAAATTATTTGAAACATATTGATTAGAGGGAGAGTTGAAAATTTCATTTCCCTCCAAAATTAAATCTAGCATTCAATCAATTTATTTGGAAGGAATGTTTGACTTTATTACATATTATTAATAAATACTATGCAACAAATTTTATTTTTATTTGATTATTTATATATATTTTTATTTATTTATAATTTATAATTATATTTTTTAATTATATAATATTAATTATGACGTCACGGTTCGACCGCTTTGACCCGACGGTTGAACCGGTGACCCGTCCACCCGATCCCTTTTCCGGTTCGTTCACCGGTCCAGTTTTGAAAACATTGCATCCAATGATGAAGTTATGTAACAACCCAAATTTTTAATTATTTTGTAGAATTTATACTAATATTATTTAATCACAGTTAGGAAAAATATATAATTTATTATATATTATTATGTGTAATTTTGTAAAATAATATAATTATTAAAAATTTAGGGGTCAAAATATAAATAAATAACTAAGTTAAGATAAGCTTGAATTAATGGGGAGCAATGGGGGTGTGACATGTGGCAACCCGTGGCTTGGTGCCCACGACTGCCTTCCTATATAAGGGGGCCTGTGTTCAGAAAATGGAAGTAAGGAAAAGAAAAGAGAAAGAAAAGGAAAGGAATGAGAGAGAAATGAAGGAAAGGAAGGAAAAAAAATAGTGGAAGTCGAGAGGGTATTTAGTAGTAGAAAGAAAGAGTGAGGTATTAAAGTTAAGGTGAGTTATATTATACCTTGAGTTACCATAATGTATTTTACGTATGTTTTAACTTACCATATTTATTTTATACAAGTTATGTTTATAAATTATTATAAACTATATTATTATTTCAGTTACGTGGATTTTTTTCTGAACCCTATTTGCTAAAGTGAAACTCATGGATATGTTTGTTTATATTTTAAAGAATATTTGGCTATGACCTTATATATAATTATGCTTTGCAAGTACCACAACAGAAATCCCACGCCTTAAGGGACTTAAATAACCATTGGCTTTTGTTTGGTCACTTTGTGGCCCTTTGTATTGTTATGAATCCATTGACCCTTTGAATTTTTGGTGTGGAGCAAAGTACTGTATAGAACTAAGTGCTACACTATGGTGGGAGCCACCTCTAGAATTCGTACGAGCCACCTCTTGAGTCCATACATTTGTCCGGCTCTGTACCGTGGTTATGACTTCTGATGTGAAGCAAAGTGCTATATGGAACTAAGTGCTACACTATGGTGGGAGCCACTTCTAGAGTTCGTATGAGCCATCTCTTGAGTCTATACATCTGTTCTGTTCCGTGGTTATGATTATGTATATGATTTCCGTATTTGATCTCTATATCATATATTATGTATTTTAATATCAAGCTCTGTTTAGCCAATAATTATCCATGATGAATTTTATGCCTTTATACTCTTAGTATAATATTTCTCACTCTACCATGTGCTTATAGTTGTTTACCACTTTCAGGTGACATGCCAGGGCCAGCGCGTGGGGTAGGCACGAAGCACTTGTAGAAATAGTTCAGCTCTAACAATTTAATTAAATAGAAGCTCCAATGATTATTTTGGTACCCTCATTTAAATATTTTTTCCACTTGCGTTTATTAATTTGTTTAAAAATTTGCCGGAGGTAACCTCAGTTACTGGCCATCACGATGCTTAACCCTTGGGTACGGAGAGCAGGTCGTGACAAGTTATGTATGCTTGTCAAGTGCGTAGAGTCCTCAGTAGAATGCCACAACTTTGAGCCTTCAAACCCTATACACCTCTTACAACAACCATAATTCTTCAAGCCTGAAAAACCTTGGGACCTACCGGCTACCACAATTGGCTGCTAGCCACTAATCTTGGTTGCTGGCTAGAATTAGTGGCCTGCCGGCCACAAGTGTGTTTTGGTAGATATTTTTGCCAGCTGTTGTCACAGATGCATGCACTTGCTTACACGTGTATGTAGCGATATTTCTGAGCGAGTTTGATGTTTTTCTATATATAAGAGACCTCCCCTTCCATCTTTAAGGTTGGAAAATTTTGGAGCAAAATATTTTCTCACTTTCTCTTGCAAATTTCTTAAGCCTTTGCCTATATAGTCTAAACCAAACCTTTGAGCTAAGGTACATTTGAGACTACTTTAAGTTCTTGAGGATGTGTATGTGTTGAATTGTTGCTTAGAAGTGTTCTCATCTTCAAGAGGTATAAGGCTTGGCTTGTTTCCTTGCTTTGTTTGCTATTTTTCCTTTTATTTTTCTACTATTTTTGGACTATATAAACTCTGTAATTTTGGGCTAAAACTTGTGGTTTAAGGCCTTAAAGGGTCGAGGGGTGGTTCACCCTTTTTTCTACCTTGCTTCTCCAGCCTTTACCCTTGTGTTTCCCACCTTTACACTATCTTTTTTGAGCTTTTAAACACTGATTTTCAGAGCTTTTTCAGTGGCTAAGATGTTATTTTGAAGTCCAAAAATGGAGGGGGTAGCCTCCCCTCCTTATATTTTGTTTACTAGCTTACATAGCTCCATTTTTTAGCTTATTGTTTTAGTTATTTTTGTCTTAATTCCAGCATGTATTAGGACTGATTTAGTACTATTTGAGGACTGTTTTTAGTGGCTCATTGCATTTGAGCCTTGTATTGTATGCTTATAGTGTAATTGTCCTCATAAGCTTGGTGGTCTAGGCCTTCGCCACCAACCTATTTGAGTTGATAGCATTTGTTTATGGCTTTCCATACTTGTTTTCACCCCTAATCACTTTTGTAACCTCCCTCATTTCTTGGCTTTTGCTTTGCTTTGAAAGTTGGTTCAAACTAGTTACTTATTTAAAGCATGAAATTGAGGTCTTGTGCTTAATGGTTTAATCCCTTTGGGGGTTCATTACCAATGACATGACACTTCTCTCATGCCTAAAACAACACTTGGTTTGATGCTTCTTTCCATTAGAGGACTTAAAGCTCACCTTTGGACTTAATTTACTAAGAAATGGTTGGTAATATAAATGGAGTAATAAAATGAGGAATAAAAATGTTGCAAGATAATAACTTGGTTAAGGTTCAATCGGACGTTAATTGAACCCTTGAATCTTGAATCATTTCATACTTGTTAGTGATATAAATAGTTCAGGAGTCATTGTCGACCACTTCCCTTGATCAATCCATGATAGAGAGGAGGTGTGAGAGTCTTTTATTGTTGCATTTATTGAACTTGCACACTTTGGTTCATAGGCCATCATGCAATGAAATTACATCGATTGATGGTTTGTGAATTAAATTTACTACTGTAGACGTGCCCAAACGTCCCGGCTCTGCACGCAAATGGCGCGAAATCCATTTTGTTCATTAGCTACTACAGTTCGGACTCAATGTCACAGTTTTGAATCCAATCTCACAAAGTGCAATGCAAGACCGATAAATCAACAAAGAGTCCAAATCCGACAAATCGTTTTGAAAACTAATTTTAATAAAGAAGTGGCAAACATGGACTGCTTTGCCAGATACAGAGTCGCCACCTAAATATTTTGTTTTGGGAAATTTAGGAAACCCTGACTCGTGCCTAAGGCCACGTGTCTGTCATCACCAAAGTTGCCTCGGCTCGGGAACTTGGGTACGAGAGGGGAAGGTCATGCAATGAGCACCCCCGCTCGCCCGATCAAAGATCGGCCTTTACTAACATGATATCTTGTTTTTGAAAACACATGCATTCTTATTCCGATTATTAGCTAGCTTTACTATATGATGCATACAACACACAAGTATAGACTAGATTGCCTAAGTTAGAACAAAACATCTCATGTTTGTTTGCTTGAAAATGGTTTGAAGGTGCTACTCGCAAGTAGGCTAAGACGTGGATTTGCTACCATCGAGTGGGCTTAGAAAACATTATTTTGCCACCCTCAAGTGGGCTTAAAACTCGCATTTCGATGAATTGTTCCAATTCAAGCAATGAAGCCTTCACCCACAGGCATTCAAGCAGTTATATCATCTAAGCAAATAGCCTCATGGCAAACATGCTATCATGTTAACACTCACACTCATGCAAGATGCTAAAGCATAAACACTTACAGTGTACTCCGAGCCAAAACAAGGAACTAGTTAATAATCATGCATGATCCTAGTTCATATTAAGATGGCTAATGCAACACATGCAAAATGCAACTAGAAATAGGCTCAGCTATTCTAAAATGGCATATGAGATGCAACTTGATAACATGTATTCAAGTTGGAATTGAAACACAATGTAGTTAGTATGATGTGCCGAGCCCGGTGCATGCAAAATGAATGAATCTATGCAAATATGCAAGCATAAAGAATGCTAATTGAAACATGACCTAGAACTAACCATCGTAAGCGGCTAAGTAAAAGGGAAAAAGACGTGGGGTTGAAAAACATTCACACACTCACGCACACTTATTACAAAAGTTGGCCCTCTCGACGGAGGGTCCGAATAAATAATACAAATCAATTAATTAACTAACTAATCAAGCTAATTAATTATTACATAACCAAATTGAAACAAATAACTATTCTAAGTTATTGAAAACACTGAAATGGCCTCGTGACAAGGGATGCATGTGCGTTCGGCCGGTTTCTCTCGAAAATCCGTTGCCATGTCCCATGTTGCCTCTGTCTGCACTATTCTGCACCTCTGAAAACTGTGCCAACTTCTGTGGTGCTTCTGAAACACTTTATGGACATGTTGAGAGGCTATCGGACAAAATATAAGGCCATCGGCCAAGGGAAATAGGTCATCGACCATTTGTGAGTTCATCGGCCAAAGATTGTTAGCCGATTGGGACTGAAGATAGCCGATCGGCTATCCTTTCCTGCAGACTGCTCCTTTTGTTGCAACAGAAGACAAGCAAGGGCATGGCAATACATTTGCAAGAAAATGTTGTGCAACTACACCCCTTATCATGTTTGAGACTCAAAGGAGTGTAGTGTTTGACTCTCGAACAATCAATTACGCATTTCGATGCATGATGGCCAGAGAAGCCGAATTACACAAATCAATGTGGAATGAATGCACAAAAACACATGAATGCCTCACACCCTATCATGTTGGATCAAGAGTGTCAGCGACCGAGGATTAAAGCACGTTTCGTCACTTCAAGTACGAAACGTCTCTCGGTCCTCGTGTTTGGTTTGACACCCCAAACCAAACACAATGCAATGCATGCAACATGGAAAAGTTGTGCAATGCAACACAAACATGCCAAATGCAATATGACTCAAGCATGCACACAAGGCTAAGGTAACAAGCATGCCAAATGCAATGCGACCTAAACATGCAAACATACAATGTAATAGGCATGCAACAACAATACCAATAACAAGTATACAACATCATGCAATACGATAAGCATGCAACAACACACAAAACCGCATGATCTATGGACTTATACTGAAAATGGATAGGCCTCAGCCATACCAAAAACAGTGGCCAAAGTGATGAATTGGAAGCATGAAAGCACATACAAACATGTACGCACTTAGGTTCATAAACAAGGCAACAAGACACCAACTCTTAAGAGCACTTAAAGAGTGAAAAGTGTGGACATGTGACAAGCATTATAAGCTCTGAAAGCATGCATGGAATGGTGCCAAACCATCCAACCTACACAAGTATGGCATGCAAGAGGCTCAAAACTTGAAGATAGCAAAGGGACTTGCACTAAGGCTATGCAAAACATGAAGCAAATGGCAAGTACGACTCAAAACAGTCCTAAAGCAAACCAAAGTGAGTCTAAAACATGCATGGACCAAGGCCAAAACAAGTCAACATGAAAGGCCAAAAGCATGAAGTATGCAAGGTTACAAAGGGGTGTTGCACTACACCTAACAAGACCAAACATGGCATGGCTTAACCAATGAAAAACAGAGTTATGGCATACCAAAATAACACTAAAAACCCACTGAGATGGCATCCCAAAGACCTAAATATGATGGCATGCACAATGATTCAATCATAAGGCATAAAACACCAACTCTTCAAAGCTTTGAAAAGATGACAAATGCAAGTGCACAACTACACTACATGGATTGAAATCACATATGGAATGATGCCAAATCAAGAAAATTGTCCAAGTAATGCATGCTAATGACTTGGACACTCAAAGCTAACAAGCTAGAATGCACCGTAGCTATACAAAGCATGGCATATATAATCAAAACAACACCAAACAGAGCTTAAACATGTTAAAACATGACTAAAAGTTCCTTTGAGTTGAGCCAAAATATGCAAGTAAGATGGTCCAAATGCATGATGCATATTAAGGCAAATGAGAGGATTGCAAGACAAGTGCATGTTGCATGTAAGAGGCCATCAAACCAACTTAAAACAGAGGTATAGCATGACCAAATAACACCAAATACTTGCTGAAATGAAGCCAAAACATGCTAAGCAAACATGCTACCATTGTGAGCCACTAATATAAGCAAATGAGACATAAGGAGATGGGGGGTGTCCCTCTCCTATTCAAGACTCCAAAACCACTTCTCCACCACTGAAAATCCTTTGGATTTCATTGGTGAGAAGGTCAAAACAAGATGGTTCCAAAGCCCAAAAAGAAAGGCACAAAATAAGGCCAAACAAGGCCTAAAAGGGGGTAAACAACCTCCAACCAAAAAGTGACCTTAAACAATCATCATAATCATAAAAAATAAGAACTTTTTGTAGTTTAGAGTTAAGCTTAAAACAATATGCAAGTAGGTTTAAAAGCTTAAGCAAGAATGGGAGATTAAAAGGTTAAGAGCTCACCCTTGTAGAACCTCTTCAAGAACACACCTTCAGCAAGTTTTCTGAGTTCAAACCAACCCAAGAACACGAAAACCAACTCCTAAGGATCTCAGCAACCAAAGGATGGTGTATTACTAGGTGTTGTAGTGCAAAAGTAAGACAAAACACCCTTTTAGGCACAAACACACACAAATACAGAGAGAGAGGAAGAAAAATAGAAAGAGAGAGAGAGAGTGAGAGAGATATCTTTTCTATCTCAATTTTTTGAACCTCTGAGAAGGGAGAAGGAGCTCCCTTCCTATAGGAATTCAATTCCAAAGCTTCTTGGAGAAGCTAGAACAAGGTGCAAATCCCTCCATACACGTGTATGGAGGATGGGAGTTGTGCCCTCCAATTGTCACAGCTGGCAGAAAATATCTGTAAAAAGCAAATGGAAAGGTCTCGGCTCAAAAATATGGCCGATCGACCGAATAAAGTGCCGATCGACCAAAAAAAGTGTCGATCGGCCACCACTTTTGGCTGATGGCAAGAAAACATGGCTGATGGCATCATGCCTTAGCCAATGGGTTGAGGGGATGGCCAACAAGCCACCCTCTTCCCTCAGAAGCAAAACCACAAGTCCTTGGTTCACAACCAAACACAAAACAGGCAAGTTGAGAGATCATAAGACAAGGCGCATAGCCGAGACCTTCAGAAACTCAAAACGAACACGAACATGGGTAATCATCGAGTGTTCAAATGATGATGTCCAAGTCTTGAGGACAGTCAAAATGGGGTGTCTACAACTACTACTTTGAGATGTTTGATGATAAGGAGGGGTAAGTTGTGCAAACAACCCTTGAGAATACCTTGGTTGTGCTTTGTTTACTCTCTGTTGCAGCAGGAAGAAATAGGATTTTGTGGCCAGCAGGCCACCATATTTGGATGGCAGACAATCATTTCTGGCCATTAGGCCACCACTTCTGGCTTGCCGACCACTTTTGAAAAATTGAGCAGTGCCTTTTTGAAACATAACAAGGTTGGTTTTGAGGTGAACAACAGTGCAAGTGTTCTAAATATGCAACAGAGGCTTTCTAGCAGCAAAACAGTGGTTTTTTCGGGTGGAAATCCGTGCGCATGCATGAGCACTCCTCGCTTCCCGAGGCCTTTTAGTTTAATTACTTAGCTTAGTTGTTTCTTTAAATTTTGTAAAGTGTTGTAAATAATTAGTTAACTAGACTATTTATTTAATTTTGTCTTGTAATTAGTTAATTAGCTAGATAGTTAATTAATTTGTTGTTGTAATAATTAGTTAAGTAGTTTAGCTAAATTATTCATTTGGGTTTGTAATAGTTAGTTAATTTGTAGTAATTAGTTTAGCTAGTTAGTTTATTCAGACCCTCCTGCGTGAGGGCACAAACTTGTAATAATGTGTCTGTTTTCAAGCTCACGTCGTTCTCCATTTTATTTACTTGCTTATGATGGGTAGTTTAGAACATCATGTTTCTTTTAGCGTACTCCATGATTTGCATTCACTTGTTTTGCATGCACCGAGACTCGGTTCATCATTCTAACAAAGTATTGTAGTTTACATACTTCGTTGAATGCATGTTAAATAGCATGCTTAATTCAAATGTCATAATTAGTAGTTGGGCCAATTAATTGCATCTCGCATGTGTTGCATTAGTCATGTTGCATTAGTTAAGAGCATGTATGTTTTCTAACTTTTTTGTTTCTTTTGGCTTGCCTTGGAGTACTAGGTATGCTTTTATTTGCTTTAGTATATCTCATGCATGTGATTGTTTCCATGTCTCGCATGCTTGCCATGAGGCTAATTGCTTAAATGATAAACTATTTGAATGTCTGGGGATGAAGGCTAGTTACTTGAATTGGAATAATTTGAGTAATGTTCATATGTGGTCACTTTTTCAAGTGGGATATATTCGAAACAATTTTCAAAAACAAATATGAATCAAAGTGTTCCAATTTTTGCAAATTAGTCTATACTTGTGTGTGTGCACATCACATAGTAATGCTAGCCTAATAATTGGAACAAAAGCATATTGTGACACCCCGATTTTACACTATTGGTTGCAGTCAAGGGAGAGTCACTAATGAGTCCTATGGTCAATAACCAAGTAGATCCCAGATTGCCGGAGAAGTCAAGATAGCCTCCCTTCTAAGTCCAGCTTTCTTAGGCAGCGCACTACCCTTTTGACAGATCTTAAAAGATATTGACACAAGGTCTCATAAGCAATGATAAGGTTCATACATAGAATATAAATACATAACAACCACAATATATTTAATTCAAAAGATGGTCCCATTACATTACATCCCAAAAGAAAGCTTAAGTCTTCACATGAGTCCTACAAAATATCCAGAAAGAAACTTCTAATTTTTCTAGGATAGCCAAAAGTCTTCAAAGGTTTCAGGCTCGTCGTCTCCAGCTATGAGTTTCTCTTCATCACCTGGCATGATATGCTGTGAGCTTTGAATGCCCATTAAACACACACACACCCCATCCCTTTTTCACAGTCCAATATACAATCACAATTATAACATCAAGTAATAAAGCATGATACTCAAATAAATAAATAAAGGGTTAAGTTAGATGTTAGTAAACTAGAAATCCCCTAAAGAGATTTCGACCTCTCAACCACAAGAATCGAACGTAGATTATTCGGTATGCTCCCTCTTTTGTTGCTTTGTTGCAGAACTAACCTCGGATGCCTACCAACGGTTATGTACCGCGTAGTGCCAACCGCAGGGCCTCAAAAGAGACAGTAATAATAGGCCTTGCCCAAATCCCTCCTCACACCAAACCACCTAGGGTCCGAATACAATCGCTCCGTTCAAGGGTTCCGAAAACCACTTGCGCAAGACTTTAACTTCCAAATAGGGAACGCATCCCAACAAACCATATATCACATATTCTCATCTTTTCATTACTCAAGTGTTCGAAAACCCAATACCCTCCCTATTAGGTTTCCCGTTGAATTAAATGTTTTAAATCAAGATTAGTCCAACTTACAAGACAATAATATCCATACAAGCATGCATTCTTAAGATGAGAAAGGTAAATAACATAACCACAACACATATAATATCATGCCAAGATATGATCATAAGCTAATAAGCAATCTTATGAACTCAAGGGTATAAAACATCCACACATAACACAATTTCCAGATTTAGTATCGCATAAGGATTAAAATGAACGAACTATTTTAGATCTTCCACCAGAATCGGCCTTCCTATGGCTCGTAGAGAATTTGATCTAGTTTCTAGAACATATTTCAGAAATGGGATTGCTTTTCTAGATTTCAAGTTATTTAGAAAACATTCCAGCGCTGTCCAGATTCTGTCCAGATCTGTCGACCGTTACAAAAATTTGAATTTCTTGCAAACCGCTTAATGTTTTTCGATGAAACCAATTTTAGTTGAAAGATAACTCCTCAAGGAAGATTTTGACATAAAATAGAGGTTCAGAATAATTTTATACATTTTTCTAGATTTTTTGGAAGTAGGTTGCGAAAAACAGATTCTAAGGTACCATGCCCAAAACAAGAAGTTTTATGGGAAAAGGGTTCCACCAAAGGAAAGTTTTCGTTTCTTTTGTGAAGAAAACATACTAACTAACATATATTTAACTCAGAAAATTTTCTTGAAAGAGTGCCCTTGGAAATTTGAGAGATTGGTATTAAAAAAAAATGGTTTTGTGCCAAAATGGGGAAAATACAAGAGAGATGGAATCAATACTCAACCCTTAGCATTTTTAACATAAGAACTCATTAATAACAGATCTCAAAACATCATTTAGAACCCTTAGAAACATGTATTGGAAAAAAGGAAAATGAAAGAGAAGGTTGTGTTTGTGGCTTACCTACTAAGCTTTGCACAAGAAGGCTCTCTTCTTCCTCCCTTTTCTTCTCTAGACTTCTCTCTCTTGCTCTTCTCCCTCTCTTTAGCCGAAAGTGTGTGTGAGTGTGTTATTTGTGCTTGCCAAGCTAGGGGGTGTTGGTATATATAGACAACTTTTGATGTAAAATGTCCTAAAAGCCCATTAGTTGGAAATGGATGGAAAGATTAGGATTTGTTTGAAGTTTTAAAGGAATGGGGATGATTTGGGAGGCTTACTCATAGGTTTAGGCAACATTTAGTTATAATGAAACTAGTTTTGGAATTAGCATCCTAGGTCTAGGGTACTAGGTTTGTGAGTATCATGACCCGAACCCGCCCCCATGGGTTAAGGCCATAACCGGCCAGTAATCGTGTGATTACCTATGGCCTCAATTCAAGTAAACCAAAACTCATCAGAGATAAAGGGGCCAAACGGAAGCAATTCAAAAACTTTGTCCATAGAGCCGTGCTTAAATATACACCATAACATTTCAAACATTTATACGTTAATAACTCACAGCAGATTATGTACTAATACAAAACACTGTACATACAGGATCCCACAAAAGTAAGTCAACCCAAGGTAACTATGAGACATATATATACAGACATAATATAGAAACACATACAAACATATAGCAATAACAAAATGGCAAAAAAAAAGGAATGTTTCTCTTCCTCTGTTCTTTTTTTGGGCCGGTTTCCTTTCTTTTCACATCTCCCACAATTCACAAGTGTGGAATGCGGCGTTTACATCTCACATATGTGTGATTGAATGCAAATGAGAGTGCCGATGAATAATATCCTTAAATAAACAATTACATAGACAATTGAGAGGAAATGACAATCTGACCAAATCCGTCATGGCCCAATCTCGACCTGGCCCCTTCCACTCAAACTAAATTGGCCGCGCCGGATCATTGTCATTCCCAATCGACCCCCATCATCATTTCATCCAATCAATCTTGGCCATCCCGCTATATCAACTATATTTTGGCACATGGCTATCAATGTTATCTTAATCATTTTATATAATCATTCATATCGGCGATCATTTTTATCAATCGTCCTTTATCCCAATCATTTTATATCAATTTTATATCGATGGATGGCCTATCAAATTGAATTTATTATCAATTTATATATAATATAATTCCATATGTCAATCATTCCGACGGTGTCAATCTTGGAATTGCTTGCATGTAAAAACTATGTAACAAACATACAAACAATATTATACTACAAATATCTTTCATATTATTATTGAATATGTGTTTTGATTAGTTGCGCTGAGTGGTTGACACCTACCATCCATTCCCACTAACCATCACTAACATCAAAATCCATTCAATCACATTTCCAATCTCTTTAAATTCATTTCTCTCTTCATTCTTATCTCTGCATAACTTATAATATACTTAATAAGCTTTAGAAGTAGAAGAGCGAAGGGAGAAAATGAAAAACGCGAAATTGAAGAACTTCCCTTTCGGCGTCAACTAAAAATTTCGGCCGGATCCGCCGACACCAAAAATCTTGGTTCAAATCAAAATCACGCTCAAAATCAACTACGGCGTGAAATTTAAGCACATGAAAGGCTCCCGCTGGGCGTTAAACAGCTGCTAACAACTCGACTCGGCATGAACCAAAAGTTGCGCAGTAATAGAAATTTCGCTCGGCGGCGGTTTCGGCGTCGGCCCGAGCACAAAGTCTGGAAAACCCAAAATGAAAATTAGGCTTTCTTTTGATTTCGAGGAGCTTGATTCATGATTTTGATTCGAAAAACATATAAGCACATCATATTGTATGAGTGTAAGGAATAATATATATCAATTCGATCAAAAATCTCATCATCATCTCATAATAACTCATTCTTAAAAAGTATGAACAAAATTCTATATTACAAACTATATAGCTCTATCATCCTTCATCCAAATCAAAACTATATGTTTGGCTTGTTCCCATCATTTGAGTTCAAACAATTTTATGAATTTTCCTGATTAGAGAACTGAAAACTATGCATGCATATGATGTTTATGATGCCCAAATTTGTTTCAACGCCACATCATGCATGAATATATATATAACACATGCAACTCATGCCACGCATGTTCCCCCAAACCCAATTTAACAACCAAATGACACTAATGATCACAAATAGACTTTGAACTTACAAAACACACAAAATTAAAAATTCAAACTCATGAATATTACTCTGACTAAGGGCTTAGCTAATCAATTTTATTATTTATGGCCTTTCAGCAGCTTCTCAAGATCACTACTATACAATGATCAAACTTCAAGTTTGAGTTCTCTCTCTCTCTCTCCGCTCTCTCCCCTCTCCTCCTAAAAGTATTTTGATCCTTGATCCTCCAAAAATGAGTGTATTGCCTCCAACTCAAAACCCAACAAAACCTATATAATATATAAATAACGTAATGTAATTGGGCACTAATTAAACAATTAAATCAACAATAAATCAAATTTTTTCAATTAAATTTCACCGGTAGGTTCTAAAATTATACCAATCCTGGCGTAATGTCGATTTGGGGTTTAAGTGGCGATAAGGCCCTCAATTTAATTTCCAAAGCAGATTATTTAAACAGATATGCCTACGGTGAACAGATAAAACTTCAAGATCACATATATTCACATAATGGCACATAAAATCATGCTAAACACATAATCATATTGTAATTAAGGACCAATTTAGCATATTACGAAACAGGGGTATCACAGTCTCCTCCCCTTTGGGAAGTTTGGTCCCCCAAACTTAATTTACCTTCGTCGGGAAACAAATGTGGATAGCTTAGTTGCATTTCTTCCTCTTTTTCCCATGTAGCATTCGTCCCATAGTGTTCTTTCCATTCTACTTTCACCATTGGGATGGACTTGCTTCTCAACTGTTTCACTTGCCTGCCTACAATCCGTTCCGGCCATTCAGTATATTCCATATTTTCATCAATAGCAACCCGGTGATAATCGATTACATGAAACGGGTCTCGGAGGTAACCCCTTAACATCAACATATGAAACACATTATGGATTTGCTCGAATCCCGGTGGCAAGGCAACTCTATAAGCAACTAGGCCAAGCCTTTCCAAAATCTGAAACGGCCCAATGTAACGGGGCGACAACTTCTCCTTTTTCCCAAATCTGACTTGGCCTTTCATCGGAGAAACACGGATGAACACATGGTCACCAACCTCGTACTCAAAAGGTCTTCTCCGAACGTCTGCATAATTCTTACATGGGTCTTGAAATTACGAGCCTTTCTTTGAATAGTTTTGATCTTTTCAGAAGTGTCTTGCACAATTTCTGGCCCAAGTAAAGCTCTATCCCCAACCTCTGTCCAACAAATAGGTGATTTACACCTTCTACCATACAAAGCCTCGTACGGTGCCATACCGATGCTGGAGTGGAAGCTGTTATTATAAGCAAATTCTACAAGTGATAAATAGTCTTCCCAACTCCCCTGAAAATCCAAAGCACACATGCGAAACATATCTTCCAAAGTTTGTATCGTTCGTTCTGACTGCCCATCTGTCTGTGAATGGAATGCAGTACTGAACCTTAGTTCTGTTCCCATAGTTTCCTGCAAACTCTTCCACAATCTAGATACAAATTTCGAATCTCTATCTGACATAATAGATACCGGAACTCCGTGTAAACGGACAATCTTATCAACATAAATGGTAGCCAATCTGTAAGCAGTAAATGTAGTTTTGACAGGCAAAAAATGTGCAGATTTAGTCAGTCTATCCACTACAACCCAAACAGAATCCATACCTCGAGAAGTCCGAGGTAGGCCAACAATGAAGTCCATAGTCACATGTTCCCACTTCCACTCAGGAATAGGGAAAGGTTGAAGTAAACCGCCTGGTTTCTGATGTTCAGCCTTGACTTACTGACACTGAAGGCACTTGGACACATATTCCACAATCTCTTTCTTCATTTTAGGCCACTAATAGGTTTGTTTCAAATCCTGATACATTTTATTGTTACCCGGATGCATAGCAAATACGGATCTGTAGGCTTCATCTAAGACCCTCTTCTTTAGTTCCGAGATGTCAGGGAAACATATTCAGTTCCAGAATTTCAACATTTCATTTCCAATGCTAAATTCTGCTTTTGGACTTGTCTCGAACTCATCAATGACCCTTCTGAGGAACTCATCCTCTTTCTATTTCTGTTTGATTTCATCAACAATTGCCGGCTCAGCTGTAATAGCGGCTATCAGTCCGTCCCGTTCACCTACTACTACTTCAATTTCAGACTTCTCAAAGTCTTGCAAAATCTCCCTCTGCTCAGTAAGCAAACAAGCCATACTCCCTGTTGATTTTCTACTTAAAGCATCAGCCATTGTATTAGCTTTCCCGATGTGGTACTGAATCTCTAGATCGTAGTCTTTTATCAGTTCTAGCCATCTTCTTTGACGTATATTCAACTCTTTCTGCGTGAAGAAGTACTTCAGGCTCTTATGATCCGTGTAGACCTCACACTTTGCCCCATACAAATAATGCCGCCAGATTTTCAAAGCAAAAACAACTGCGACCAATTCTAGGTCATGTGTTGGATAATTCTTCTCATGTGGCTTTAACTGCCGAGAGGCGTAAGCAATAACCTTTCTGTTCTGCATTAACACACAACCCAAACCCTTATAAGATGCATCACTGAAAATCACGAAATTTTCCGTACCTGAAGGTAATGTCAAAATTGGTGCAGTAGTCAATCTCGTCTTCAATTCATGAAAGGCTGATTCTCTTTCGCTGTTCCACTCAAACGGTTGCCCTTTACGTGTCAATTGGGTAAGAGGCACAGCTAATTTCGAAAAATCCTTCACAAACCTCCTGTAGTACCCAGCTAAGCCCATGAAGCTATGGACTTCTGTCACATTAGTTGGTGTAGGCCAATTCACAATTGCCTCTATCTTCTGCGGGTCTACTGAAATTCCTTCCTTGTTGATCACATGCCCTAAGAAAACAACCTCATCCAACCAAAACTCACATTTCTTTAGTTTAGCAAATAATTTTCTTTCCCGAAGTATTTGTAAAACAATTCTCAAGTGATATTCATGTTCAAGTCTATCTTTGGAATATATCAAAATATCATCGATGAAAACTACAACAAACTCATCAAGGTAGGTTTTAAAAATTCTGTTCATTAAGTCCATAAATGCTGTCAGAGCATTAGTCACTCCAAATGGCATAACAAGGAACTCAAAATGACCATACCTCATTCTGAATGCGGTTTTCTCAACATCCTTTGCCTTAACCTTCAGCTGATGATATCCGGATCTCAAATCAATCTTAGAGAACACCCGTGATCCCTGTAGTTGGTCAAATAAATCATCAATACGGGGTAAAGGGTATTTGTTCTTTATCGTTACCTTGTTCAATTCCCGATAATCGATGCACATGCGCAAAGTACCATCCTTCTTCTTCACAAATAACACTGGTGCACCCCAAGGCGAAGTGCTGGGTCGGATAAACCCCTTATCAAGTAGATCTTGCAACTATTCTTTCAGTTCCCTCATTTCAACAGTAGCCATTATGTAGGGAGTTTTAGAAATAGGCTGGGTGCCTGGCACAATCTCAATAGTAAATTCTATCTCCCAGTCTACCAATTCCCCTGGTAATTCATTTGGGAACACATCTGGGAATTCTCTAACGATAGGTATATCATTCAAATCAACATTCACAGGTTGTTCAGTCAACACATAACACAGATAACCCTGGCACCCTTTCCTGATCAGTTTACATGCTTTCATTGCAGATATTAAATAAGGTGGAGACACTACCCCATTACCCACAAACACAATCTCTTTCTGTTCTGGTGGTTTAAACACAACCCTTTTTGTCACCCAGTCTATGGTGGCACAATACTTAGTCAACCAATCCATGCCCAAAATTACATCGAAATGTCTAAAATTCAAGGGCAACAAATCTACATATAGGGTAACATCCTCAATATGCATATCACAAAACCGATATATATAGTCACATAATACAGATTCCCCCGATGGAGCAGACACACAACAACTATGGCAATAACTCTAGGGGTCTTTTCAGTCTAGATGCAAATGTATATGTCACAAATGAGTGTGTTGATCTAAAATCAATTAATACAAAGGCATCCTGATTACATATTGAAACGGTACCTGAGACAATGGCATTGGCATTCCTCATATCGCCCGGGACAAGCGCAAAAACTCTCTCCTGTCTCACGGTATCTCTGGTGGGAGTAGGTCCCGTAACACTTCCTGGTTTTGGGACTGATGCTATCGAACTAGCAGCAAATTTTCCATGGTTCTGCTTGCAATCTCTGGCCATATGCCCTTGTTTACCACAATTAAAACAAGCCCCAGACACACGGTAACAAACCCCACGATGCCTGTTACCACAGCTAATACACAGCGAGGTTGTATCTCGGGAAGAATTAGAAGTATTCGAGGAGCCCGTATTTTGCTTCTTTGAAAACTTCTTCTTTGAAAAGAAGCCCTGCCTTTTTCCACCCTTCCAGTCAGTTGTCGGTTTGGTTTGTCTAGCTATATTAGTTTCTGATATCAAAGCCCTGTCAAGTACCCCAATGTAGGTTTCTAGCTTCAAGACATTCACTTTCTCTAGGATGTCGCTTCGAAGCCCGACTTCAAAATGTCTCGCCTTTTTATAATCTGTGTCAATCACGTGTGGCGCAAACCTGGCCAATTCGGTGAATTTGGCCTCACACTCAGCTACGGTCATGCTGCCTTGTTTCAGTTCCATAAATTCCGCTACTTTCCTATCCCGGACACACTGCGGGAAGTACTTGTCATAAAAGATTTCTAAAAACTTTGCCCAATCAGCATCTTTGTAACTCTTACGCATCAACATCCACCATCTTCTCGCTTCGTCCTCTAGCATAAAGGTGGCTAGAAGTACTTTAAGTGCCTCTGAACATGGGAATACTTCAAACAGTTTTTCGATGCCGAGGACCCAAGCTTCAGCTTTCAGAGGATCTAATCCGCCATGTGTAGACACCTCATTTTTGACCGACCTTAAGACTCAGACGTCACCGATTTAGCACTTGGTGATGTTGCATATTGTGCTCGTTCTGAGGTTGCGGAGTCTCGGCTGCGAGCCTTGCCTCCGGACTTCCGGACTTTTTTGTACCTTGTCTCGGTTTGCCAACCAGGTCTCGTTTTCTCTATTTTCTCTTCCCAAAGGGGGGGAGAGGTCTCATAGATCATCTCTCAGTGGCCGTAGGCTACGTTTCGTGGTCGTAGGCCGTTTTTTCCATTTGGAGGCCGGTTTTTGATTTTTTGGAGCCGTCGGCCGTGTGCCTCAGTTCGGGACCGCTTAACCACCTTCGTTTGCTCTGGTTTTTGGCATACACCTTATTTCCTCCCTTTTGAGGGACACTGTGGTCCAAGAGACCAACTTCGTGGTCGAACGCCACTTCTGATGCCTAACAGCCTATTTTCGGGGCCCCGAACTGCGTGTTTCGGCCCCCGAACCTCCATTTTGCATCCGTCATGGTTCATCTTTGGTGGAAACCTTATTTTCATTGTTAGAAAGCTTTTAAAAGGGTGGGAGGCCGGCAATTTTTCTAAAAAGATAGCTTTTTTGGTCAAAAGTGGTTCAGCATGAATCCGGGAAGGAGGAAAACATCTGCGCGGCTTCACCGAAACGGGCATAACTCTATGCACAAAAGGAATTAAGATATGAGGCCACCACCATTGGAAATCTTACTTCTGGGGATTCATTTTACACTCAAGAATCTCCTAAGGACAAGTCCGGGCGGGAGAGATATGATTGGTTGAAGTAGGGGATCAATTCGGTTGGACCGAATCTGCGCGGCTTCACCAAAAATGGCATAACTTTTTCCACAGGAGGAATTTTAATGCAAGGTTTATGGCATTGGAAAGCTAACTTCTGGGGCTTCATCCTAGGGGGTGGCCAACCACCTTGCCCCTTTTGACCTGGTCGGCCGGCCACCTAGCTGGTTGGCTGACCACTTTGGCCCTTTTGACCTGGCCGGCCATTTTTCCCTCCCCAAGTGTATTACAGATGTACCCTCTGTTTTCCTCCAAACCCCTGCCCGGGGGTTTGTCCTTTTGGGGGGGAAATTTGAATTTGATTCCCCCCCCCCTTTTTTCTCCACTCCTCCTCAATAAAACCAGCACCCCCACACCCATTTTGAAGGGTTAAAAAAATTGGTTTTGAGCTCTTGCTTACATCTCTCCCCTTTTCTCTACTTCAAACCCTCAAAACCCTAAAAGGCCTTGCACCATTTACACTACAACCTATAGCACAACACCTCCACCCTCCATTCCAACCCTTTGAAGCTAATTTACAGAGGTTGAGAGCCCCCCAAACTTGGTCCAAAGGCTGTTGAAGATTGGCTCTACAAGGGTGAGTCCCATTTTCTCTTTTTCTAGTCTTTTTTTGCTCAATATATTAGCTCCTCTTGCTTGCATTTTTGGGCTCCGACCAAAACTGTAAATAGTCATATTTTGAACTCTTTTTCATGTTTTATCAAAGACCTCTTGCTGTTTGAGATCTCCTACTATCACTTGCTTCTTTAACTCTCTTTTAGGCCTTTTTTTGCATAGTATTTTAGGCTTATTTTTGGGTTGTTTTGGACTTGGTCATAAACTTAAAATATCTTTTTTTGAGCCCCTCTTCAACATTGTTGAAGGGCTCTCCTCTGTTTGAGGCCAGAAGCTACCACTTGTCTCTTTATCCCTCTTTTAGGCCTTTTTCTTGCATGATAGTTTAGCCTCACTTGTGTTTATTTTCGTGGCTTGATGTAAACTGTAAAGTACATTTTTTTGAGCCCCTCTTCAACTTTGTTGAAGGGATATTTTCCATTTGGGGCCAGCTTCTGTCCCTTCTCTCTATTCTCTCTTTTAGGGCCATTTTTGCATGATAGATTAGCCCTATTTATGTTCACTTTTGAGATTTGTCATAAACTGGAAAAAGGCTTGTTTTGACATCATCTTCATGTTTTATTAGTGTATTTTCTTATTTGAGATCACATGCTTCCTTATATGCTCGATTCCCTCTTATTTTGAGCCTTACACCCTAGCCTTTGTTGCATGCCTTGTTTGACCTTCTAGCCACTGGAAATCAGTGGATTTCCAGTGGCTTTGATGCTATTTTGAGCCTCCAAATTAGAGGGGGGTGACCCCCTCTCACCTTGACTTGTTTGGTGGTCATTTTGGCCTTCCAAAGAGGCCCTATCTTGCATACCTTGTGGACTGATTTTGGGGCCAATTTGGTGAGTTTTGAGACTATCATATTTGATTTTCAAATTTTATTTGGGGCTTCCACATATCTATCTTGTATATGCTTAATAATCTCTTTGTATGTCCTCTAAAGGAGCCCCTCATTTGTGCATGTGCTGACTGCATTTCCATGGTTATTTGGGCATATTTTGGCATGTTTTATTCACTGATTTTTTATGGTTTGATGAGTTCTCACTTGCTTCATATACATTCCATGTAAACTATGTTTGCCCGCCAAAATTGCATGCTAATTTAAGCCATCTTGCTAGCACTTTTTGGTCACACTTTAAACTGGAAAAGTTCATGTTTTGGGACTTCCTTGACTCTGTCTTTATGCTTCATGTTCAAATAATGCATGCTTTATATAGCTATAAGTCATTCCATGTGCCCAGGTTTGAGTTTCGGGTCTCATCTCATGCATCGGGTGCCATATTGCCATGTTTCGGGGCTATTTAGCATCATGTTTTAGTTCTAAAATTTGCTTGTTTGCATATCATATTCCATGCCTTACCATGCTTTGGTAGAGTGGCATTCGTGCCTTAGGTTCGGTCCTCGGTTTGCGTGTATGTGTGCACGCATCTCGAGTGTCTCATTTCCATCTAATGGCCTCCTATGTGAGTGTGGCTGAGGTCCGCTTGTGTTGGTGTAAGTCCATTATGCATTGTGTATACCATTTCATTTCATAGCATTGTATATGCTAGGTTGCATGTTAGAGCATCGTGTATGCCATGTTACATCGTGCATCGTGTATGTCATCTCATAGCATTGTGCATGCTAGGTTGTATATTAGTTGCATTCATGCATGTCATACATATTGCATTGTGGTTGGGATAGGAGTTAGCTCAAGCATGGGAAACGAGGGACGTTTCGTACTCTGAGTAACGGAACGTGTCTCAATTCCCCAGTCGCCGACACTCCGGATTATTCATGATGGAGTCTCGGTATTGTTGTGTTTATACGTGCATTCATTTCATATTGAGTCGTGCAATTTGACTCCTCGGCCAGCATGCATCAGGATGCGTGATTGGTGGCACGAAGATCAAGGTAAGCATACATATGTGAAAATACATTGCTATGCCCCTTTCTTGCTCTCTGTTGCAGCAAATCAAGAATCAACAGCCTTTTGGAGCTTTGCATAGCATTAATTGTAAGCAGAGGCTAATTGGGGCATCGCAGTGGATTTCCGTGCCAAAGCAACCGGAACATGCATCATTCATCATCCGAAGCAGAGTCGAGGCAGTCCCTAACTTGCATGCTAGTTTACAGCTTTCCTAGTTTAATTTGTTAATTAATTAGGATTTTGTATTTATTCGGACTGTAACTATTCATTTGGGATTATATTATTTATTCAGACCCTCCGAGCGAGGGCACAATGTTGTAATAAGTGTGCGTGCATGTGATGTATGTCTTCCAACCCCACGTCTTTCTCCCTTTTATTTACCTGCTTATGACGGTTAGATTATGACATGTTTCAATTAGCATACAGTATGATAGCATGTTTGCATTCATTCATCTGTTTTGCATGCACCAGGCTCGGCGCATCATAATTCACTGCATTGTATTTCAATTCCAAGTTGAGTACTTGTTAGCTATAGCATTCCATATGCCATGTTTAGAATAGCCGAGCCTACTATAGTTGCACTATTGCATGTGTTGCATTAGGCATTTCTGTATAATTAGGATCATGCATGGATTTCTAATTAGCTTCTGTTTTGGTTTAGAGTACTCGGTAAGTTTTACGCTTTAGCATTCTTGCATGAGTGTGAGTGATTGCCATGATAGCATGCTTACCATGAGGCTATGTGCTTATGTGATATAACTGCCTGTATGCCTGTGGGTAAAGGTTGGGTTATTTGGATTGGAACAATGCATTGACTGTGTGTTTTAAAGCCCACTAGATTGTGGCAAAACCATCTTTTCTAAGCCCACCCGAGGGTGGCAAAATTTGCATTTTAAGCCTACTTGCGAGTAGCAAAATCGTCTTTCAAAAACAAACATGGAATGTTTTGTTCAAATTCAGGCAACCCGGTCTATACTTGTATGTTGTGCGCATCACATAGTAAATCTAGGCTAATAACCGGAATAAAAACGTATAATGTTTTCAAAACTAGATATCATGGTTAGTAGAGGCCGATCTTTGATCGGGCGAGCGGGGGTGCTCACGAAGTGACCTTCCCCAATCGTACCCAAGTTCACAAGCCGAGGCAACTTTGGTGATGACGGACACGTGGCCTTAGGCACGAGTCAGAGTTTTTTAAATTTTCCAAAATAAAATATTTAGGTGGTGACTCTGTATCTAGCAAAGCAGTCCATGTTTGGCACTTCTTTCAAAAAATCTTTTTCTCAAATCGATTTGCCGGACTTGGACTCTTTGGTTTAGATTGAGAACCGTAACAACATTGAGTCCTTGAACTATAGTGACCCTAAAATGAACGGAACAGGAGACTCATCCTCTCCCGGGGCGTTCGGGGACGTCTACACCATGGAACTGTGGTGGTTTCATTTTCTTGAACTCTTTGGTGAGGGCTATGATTCGGTCATCTTTCTGATTATCTGGCACAGGGGGTGCCGGAGGTGGAGGTGGCGGATGTGGTCACTGCCACTGTTGTTGTCACTCCTATTGCTGTCTCAAGGCTTCTGCCATTTCCTGTAGCAATCTTTCCATTCTGTCTATTCTGGCAGTAGAGGACTTTTCCAACTCATCACCTCTTGTTCTCACCATCTGATTAAACTTGCATTATATTTCATGCAAATATATTTTGTGCAAAAGATTTACAAGTAGGCGTACATTAAAGAACATACACATCCAGATAATTTACGATGTAGGCAAATCAGAACTTATGGCACATAGTCGTTCATATAAAAACATTTATGCATATACTTGGTGCTTTCAAATTCACACTATGAATGCATCCCAGGTCTTTTCTAGACGCTTATTGCTCTTTTGGACAAGTGTGTGAGTTATTAACTCGTGCTCTGATACCACTCTGTCATGACCCGAACCCGCCCCCATGGGTTAAGGCCATAACCGGCCAGTAATCGTGTGATTACCTACGGCCTCAATTCAAGTAAACCAAAACTCATCAGAGATAAAGGGGCCAAACGGAAACAATTCAAAAACTTTGTCCATAGAGCCGTGCTTAAATGCACACCATAACATTTCAAACATTTATACGTTAGTAACTCACAGCAGATTATGCACTAATACAAAACACTGTACATACAGGATCCCACAATGTAAGTCAACCCAAGGTAACTATATACAGACATATACGAAGGCTTGCCAACATAATAGCATAAACAAAATGGCAAAAGGCAAGGTCAATCTCATGCGCGAGACTTTTGGGCTGACTCCTCAAAACTCTGACTATTTCTCACAATTTCACTGGGGCTAATTTTGGACGTCCCTTGGTTCACCTACATGTACATGAATGAGTGTGAGCGAATGCCCAGTGAACAATATCAAGTAAGACAGTTACATAAACAATTATTGAAACAGTACAACAATCGGCTTTCGGCCCAATCATTTATGTCAATCGACCTTCGGCCCAATCATTTATATCAATTGGCCTTCAGCCCAATCATTCGTGTCAATCGGCCTTCGGCCCAATCATTCATATCAATCGGCCTTCGGCCCAATCATTTATATCAATCGGCCTTTGGCCCAATGATCTATATCAATCAACCTTCGGCCCAATCATTTATATCAATCGGCCTTCGGCCCAATCATTCATGTTAAACGGCCTTCGGCCCAATCATTTATATCAATCGGCCTTTGGCCCAATGATTTATATCAATCGGCCTTCGGCCCAATCATTTATATCAATCGGCCTTCGGCCCAATCATTCATGTCAATTGGTGTCCATTGTTCAATTTAATGATCTTGCAAAACTT
The DNA here is from genome assembly GCA_025200525.1 of Camellia lanceoleosa. Classification (NCBI taxonomy): domain Eukaryota; kingdom Viridiplantae; phylum Streptophyta; class Magnoliopsida; order Ericales; family Theaceae; genus Camellia; species Camellia lanceoleosa. The sequence goes on from CM045770.1 coordinate 91,720,359, forward strand.
ACATGGAAGTAACAATTGGACAATAACATACTACAAATATCTTGTTAAGATATTACTCACAGTGATCGGTTGATTGGTTCGCCCTGGAACTCGACCCTACACATGCCATGAACATAAAAGGGTCATTAACAATTCAATCCGTTCAAAATTCACATTTTCCTCTTTAAGCTTCATTCTTATCTCTCTAACTCATTTACAATGCTTAACATAAGCCTAAGAGTGCTTAGAAGTGATAGGGAATGGAAAATACGTAACACGCGAAAACAGCAATTTGAAAGCAGGTCCCTTCGGCGTCAACTTCCCCGCTCGAGCGGACCCTTAAGGCCTGCAAAAGTAATGGTTGCATCAAAATCACGCTCGAGCGTGAACTCTGCCGCTCGAGCGGAAGGCCTGTCTATAAAGGCTCCCTGCTCGAGCGTTAAACATCCAGCTCGAGCGGACATCCAACTCTGCAAAAAGTGCTGGGAGCATGAAATTTAAGCTCGAGCGGCGGTTTCCCCGCTCGAGCGGGCACCAAAATTCTGGAAAACCCAGAATTGTTCTTAGGCTTCAATTTCGATGTTCAAGGGCTTCAACTCATGATTTTGGTCCCAAAAACATATAAGCACATCATATTGTATGAGAGTGTAAGAATATTATATCAATTCGTTCAAAATCATCATCTAATTCTCAAACAACTCTCATTTCTTAAGTATGAACAAAATTCCTATATTACAAACTCCATATAAGCTCCATCTCTTCAAAATCAAACATGCATGTATGTTTTGGCTCCCAATTTGAGTTCAAATGGTACAATTAAGGCTTATGATCATAGAACTTAGGAAAACTATGCATGCATGTGATGTTTGATGCCCAAATCCTCTTGTTCCACATGATTCGTGCATGAATATGCAAAACTCTAGCAATTATGCACATGCATGTTCACATAACTCCCAATTTAACAAATTCAACTCAAATTATACTCTTGATCACAAATAGACTTTGAACTTACAAAATTACAAATTCAAACTCATGAATAAAGGGGTGATTACTCACCTAGGAGCTTAATCCCTTCAATTTATGGTAGGTCCTTGAGCTAGCCTCCAAGATCACCTAGCTACAATGATCAAACTTCAAGTTTGAGTTCTCTCACTCTCTAGAGCCGACCCTCTCTCCCTCTAAGGTGTAAAATCATATTTTTGATCCTCCAAACACCAAATGAGGGTGTATTGCCTGTCCAACAAAACCCACTAACTTCAATATAATATTACTAAAGTAATTGGGCACTAATTTAACAATTAAATCAACTTAATCTGGCCTGAATCAATTTTTCAATTAAATTTCACCGTAGGTTCTAAAAATTATGCCAATCACAATGGCGTAATCGATTTCGAGTTTCGTGGCCGATAAGGCCCTCAATTTAATTTCCAAAGCAGATTATTTAAACAGATATGCCTACGGTGAACAAATAAAACTTCAAGATCACATATATTCACATAATGGCACATAAAATCATGCTAAACACATAATCATATTGTAATTAAGGACCAATTTAGCATATTACGGAACAGGGGTATCACAATGAGTTTCTAGATTTTCATGATGATAGACTTAGAAAATTGTATCCTCACTTCCTCCTAGAATGGCCGGCCCTAGGGAAGGGTGAAGGGGCTGTTTTTTTTTTTTATCAATTTTAGGCTCTAGGACACACTCCTCAAGGTGTATACATATATATATATATATATATCTTGATGGATGGTACTCATGGTACAAAGGTACAAGTACTAGTCTTTGGGGGTAAATTTTGAATTTAAATAAAGAGTGAGGACTTGGAGTTAAATACATGTGTTGGAACCTTACTCATGTAGAATTAAATTAAATTAGGTTAGAGAACCTAATCTGGCTAGAAAAATTCCTGTTTTGCTAAAAAAATAAAATAAAATAAAATGCTAACCGACAAGATTTGAAATAATTCAAATAACCGAGGGGCTTTAAGAAAATAATTCAAACATTAAGGTCTTTAAAGAGAATACAGATTTCAGGGGCCTCACACATATAATGTAAATAAGATTTACATCATACTTAGTAGAGGTCGATCTTTGATTAAGCGATCAGGGGTGCTCAATTCATAACCTTCGCCTCTCGTACCTAAGTTCTCAAGCCGAGACAATTTTGGTGATGACAGACACGTGGCCTTTGGCACGAGTCATGGGTTTTCTAAATTTTTCGAAAATATTTAGGTGGTGACTCTGTATTTAGCAAACTAATCCATTTTTGACAATTTGATTCAAAATCGATTTTTCAAAAGATTTATCGGATTTGGACTCTTTGGTGTTTATCCATTTCACATTGCACTTGTGAGATCAAATTCAAAACCGTAGGAGTCCGATATTGTAGGGCTTATTTGTCTTTCGAAAAGGGGCATGAAAAGTCGAGCTACAGGCCCCGAAAGAGACTTTTTGTAAAGCTTTCCGTGGGGATCCAAATAGTACTGTAGGGCTTTGTTTCACAGTTTATGGGCTTCTTTTTTATCTGTGGGGAGCTGTTTAAAGGAAAGAAATGCGGTGATGGGATCCATCTAGCTCGGCCCTAACTCAATGATGTTAATGCGAACAAATTCGAGGGGGGGCTAATACTCGGCTCTAGGATGAACCTCATTTCGATGGTACGCTTGACTTCTTAATTAATGGCAGAAGCCAAACAAGCGAGGGCATCCGCATAAGTATTCTGGTCATAGGTTATCTGATTCAACTCATGGTGGTTAAACTTTGTGAGCAAGGAATTTGCCGTTTTCATATAGGCTGTCATTTGGTCATTTTTTGCAGCATATTCCCCTTTCAACTGATTGATCACCAATTTTGAATCATATAAAACCTGCAATCGCTTGGCATCTAGGGGGAGCGCATTACAGAGGCCGATTAGCAACACTTTGTATTCGGTCTCGTTGTTTGACACATCGAAGCCCAATTTGACTTCTTACTCAATTATCGCGCCCTTAGAGGTCATGATCACTATCCCTACCCTACTTTTACGTTGGTTGGATGACCCATCGCAGTACATCTGCTAAATATCCCCGACATACATTCTCCATTCTGGTTGAGGACGAGGAGCTGGTTGGTTAGGTTTGAAATCGGCGTGGCTACCTGTGAATTTGGCAATGAAGTCGGTCAAAACCTGCCCCTTGAAGGCCGTTCTGGGGAAGAACTAGAGATCTTATTGGCCGAGTTCTAATGCCCATTTTGAGACTCGTCTTGATGATTCTACACTGTGGAGTACTGCTCGGAGAGGATAGTCTATTAGTACCCCTATAATGTAAGCTTGGAAATAAAACATTAGCTTCCTAACGGCCACCACAAGAGCCAGGATGAGCTTTTCCAGTGGCAGGTACCATGTTTCAGCATCGACCATGGCTTTGCTCACATAGTAGATGGGCCTTTGCTCGCTGAGCTCTTCCTCTAGCAATACGGCGATGATTGCCCGATCAGAGACTACCAAATACAATATGAGTGGGTCCCCTGGAGATGGGGTTGCTAAGAGTGGGACGGAACAGAGATATGTTTTCAATCTGTCTAATGCGGTCTAGCATTTGGGGGTCCACTGAAATGATTTTCCCTGCCGAAGCATATGAAAGAATGGTCTACAGCGATCTGAGGAACGGCTGATGAATCTATTAAGAACAGCGGCCATCCCCATTAATTTCTGAATGTCTTTGACCGACTAAAGGGAGTTGAGTTCGATAATGGTCGAAATCTGCTTTAGATTGGCTTCTATTCCACGATGGTTTACAATATAACCGAGGAATTTTTTGAATCCGATACCAAATGCACACTTGGCGACGTTAAGTTTCATCTTGTACTTTTGAAGAATGTTGAAAGTTATGGCTAAATTAGATAAGTGAGTATGCTTTTCTTTGGATTTCACAATCAAGTCGTCGATATATACTTCTATGGTACGGCCGAGTTGTTCCTTAAACATAGTGGTGACCAATCTCTAGTATGTTGCCCCTGCATTCTTCAGTTCGAAAGGCATGACCTTGTAGCAATAGGTTCCTCACGGGGTGAGGAATGCAGTCTTTTCCTGGTCCTCCGGATATATGGGAATTTGGTGGTAATCCATGTTAGCGTCCAAGAAGCTCATGTGTTAGTGATGCGCAGTTGCGTCCACAAGTTGATCGATCTTGGAGAGGGGGAAACAATCTTTCGGACAGGCTTTATTGAGGTTCGTGAAGTCCACACACATGCGCCAAGATCCATTTTTCTTCTTGACAACCACATAGGATAAGTGACTTCCCGGATTACCCGAGCCTTTAGAAGCTAGTCTACTTCGGCAACAACGATTGCCATATGCTCGACTGCCGATCGGTGACTCTTCTGAATGTCCGGTTTGACTTTGGGGTTGACATTTAAACGGTGTTGGGCTACCACAAGGTCTACCCCAGGCATCTCATGTGGTGTCCAGGCGAACACATCGATAATGTTGAGTAAGAAGGAAATTAACTTCTGTCGCTCAGTTGATTCAAGCCCAATGCCGATTAGGAAGAACTTGTCCGATTCCTCTTTGATGTCAATCTGATCAAGATATTCAGTTGCTTTATCAAATGGGGTTTTGCCAACATCCTCGTGGCTTTCGTGGTCCGGAATGATGATGGAGTTTACTTCCAGTTCCCTCGGTTTCTTCGCCGAAGTAACAAGATGGCATTCTTTCGCCGACTTTTGAGAGCCTCGGATTTTTTCAATGTTATGTTGTGTTGGGAAGCGGAGTAGCTGATGGTAAGTGCTTGGTATGGCCTGCAAAGCATGCAACCAGGTTCTTCCCATGATTATATTATACGGCGATGGAAGCTTGACGACCAGGAATTCCACGTCAATCGTCCTAGTGCCTGTACGGACAGATATTGTGATTTTTCCCAAAGGGTATTCGGGATTAGTGTTGAAGTTGAACAAGGGATATTCTGCCAGTAACAAGTCCGAAGTAGTAAAGCCAAGCTTAAGGAATGTCTTGTAGTACATTATTTCCGAGGTGCTCCCTTGATCAATTAGGATGGGTTCGGCGATGAATCTATTGACATGCAGTTCGATGGCACGAGCACTGTCGTGGGGGAAGGATATCCCTTCAAGATCTGTGTCGTTGAAGCTAATTTTGTCGGTTGTATGTGGCTACTTGGCTGGCGTGCATGGCTTGGGCCAGTACAGTTGTAATTGTATCATATGTACGTCATTTGGTGGCAGAAGACTGTATATCATATGAATGACACCGAGGGGCAGTGAGTCCGGGCGTAGAGCAACCGTGCCTGGTGGGTTGCCTTTACATGAGAGATGTTGGCTCAATCGGTCGTCTTGTACCAACTCCTCAAGGTGGTCTTTGAGGGCGTAGCACTTATCGGTTTCATGCCCATGATCCTTATGGTATTCACATCGCCAATCCTTCCCCCTTGTGTCAGGGGGTCCAATTATCTTAACCGGCCACTTAAAGAATGGGAAATGCTGGATTTTGGACAGAATTTTGCTGATCGGCTCAACCAACTCGGTATACTTCTTAGCTAACCACCTAGGGCGCCTGCTTTCCACTTGATATTGCTTGCCGGATCGTCGTAAATACTATTCACTTGATTGGCGTTGATCTAGGCGGTTTTCGTGCTTTGGCTGGCCTCTGGGCTTTAGGCTTCTTTCTGCTGGTGTAACGCTTATTGACTGTACCAGGGCAAGCGCTTTTGTTTTCACGACCGTCTGATCGGCTATGGCGCGGAGGGTATCATCCTCCACCTTGCAATACTCTTTAACCTTTTTCATTAAAGCCCAGACTATCTTGGGAGGTTGCCTAGTCAACAAGCTTCTAAGCGGACTATTAGGTATAAACCCATCTTAAAAGCGGTGATGGTCATAGAATCATTGCAAGCATCGTCTACCAGATTGAAACATTCCCAATAGTGCGCCGAGTATGCATAGAAGGTTTCCTCCGACTTGATTTGCATCACCTAGAGTGAGTCGGCCTGTTTTAACTGGGTCTTGTTAGTGATGAATCTTGCCCTGAAGGATTTTTGGAGCTTATGGAAGCTTCTCACTGAGGCCGGCTCCAACTTATAGTACCATCTGATAACCAATGGTCCCATCTAGACTACTTGGAAACATTCTGCACATAAGTGCTTCATCATCAGTATGTAATGTCATCACCTGTTTGTAGTGACGAATGTGATCCGTAGGGTCTGACTTGCCATCATACAAAGTAAACGCTGGTGCTTTGAACCTTTTAGGCAATACAGCATTAGCGATATGTCGTACGAAAGAATCATGTTTGTCCTCTTCATCCATGCTATCATCATCTTTTCCTTGTCTATGCCGCACATATAGGCTTCCCTCAAATGAGCTGGGTGTATCAACTCACCCCTTTTTCTTGGGCTCTTAAGATGACGAATCTGAGGTTCTACTACTGTGGTGTTTCTGATGCCGACAACGTGAACTATTCTTCTTTGTTTTTGGCGACCGGCCCTGATCAAGATATGATATAGCCTTCTGGGACTTTGCCATCTCCAAAGCAAGTTCTTTGTGAAGACGTTCGTTATCAGTTGCCATATCTTCTAGACGTTGTTCATTGTGCTTTGATTGCTCCATCATAGTCTGCATGGTTTCCTGTACCGAGGTCGAGGGCAAGGATGGAGCTATCGAAGGCTCTTTGCATAGGGATATTTTTCGGGCCAAACGTGGTTCTTGGTGTAACATCGTCCGCAACGAGCGAAGGATCATCTGTTACATCTACTATAGACGGGCTTTAGTATTCCCACAGACGGCGCCAATTATGCTGAAAGGGATTTGAAAATACTCTCTAATCCAAACAGGCCTTCCTGATCCTTGAAATGATACCTGAAAGAGGAACAAACGCTCCGGTCGGGGTACTGGAATTAACACTCCGACGAGCAAGTTAGTCTTTCGCTTTAGTGTTTGCTTTACTTATAAGTCATTTACTATTTTCTCACATACCTTTACTTCAAATGAGGCTCCTTCTTTTATATTGTTCTCTGGGGTCCACCTCCGTATTCAAGACATTCCCTCCTCATACCTAGACTCCCCATACGTCGTATAAGTTACCTAGACAACTCAGCCCTTGAGCTGAGTCATTCTTGGCCAGGGCTTTCAAATGACTATCATAGGCCGTCTTGTATTCGGCCCTCTTCAAATGTTCTTGGCTCGACTTGAGGGTGAAGCCTAGTTTGAGCCAACTTGTCTATGGCTCATTCAATTTTGCCCCCCTCCCAAAAAAAGCATTTTTTTTTTTTACTTTTAATCTCTTTGGAGTCACATCGCTTTTCTATTTTTTTATACATTTTTTTAAAAAAAAAATTAAAAAAGCAAAAAAATTAACTTTTAATACGCTTTCCAAAACAACTCTTAGTATTTATTATTATCATTATTATTTTGTATTCTTGTTAATTTAGGAATTTGAAAATATTATTAAATAGATAGGTTAAATATATTTGAAATGGTAGACAAATAACTAATTCAATATTTTCACAAAGATTGGTGACTATATTAAAAAGTGACTCGAGTTTAAAAGGTTCTAAACTGATTAAACTGCACTGAACTAAACCTTTTTAATCAGTTCAATTCGATGCAATTTGATGGAAGAAATTGTATGTATCGGTGTTTAAAATAATAAAACTAACATTATTAATTTGGAGGAAAATTTCATTTAAATACCGACCGTACTGAACCAATTACATCCATAATTAGATCATTCCAACAAAAAATTAAGTCGATCCAATAATTTTATTATATTCAATTTATTGAGCTTTTTATTAAAAACAATAGATAGTCTATTTTTAAAAATACATTTATGATATTTTTAGATAAATATGAAAAATTAAATAGGTCAGAATTATCTGATCGATTTAATTTTTTGTATAAATAATATATGTAAAGAACCTAACAAAATAAATAATTTAAAGAAAAATGATTTGTGGCACTAATTTGTTGAGCACTAATAGCACTAATTTCTTATTTCGGTATTTTTTTTTTTTATAGAAATTCGAAGCATTAGTGCCCCTGAATTTAATGTCACAAATCACAACTGTAATTTAAATTATTAAAATAAGACACGTAATATATATCCACAATTTTGAAAAGTACTGTTCAGTCCAAATAATCACGAACTAGAGAGGCTCCAGGTCCGCTAATATAAGTCAACATCAAAATACGATTCTTTTAATCACGAACTAGAGCTCTAATGGGTAGGATTTATCTCTTGATGTGATATTTTACCCTTTTTTTTTTAATCTTTTTCTTTCACTGACAGTAATGCAGTTAATTTAGGTTGGTTTGGAATATTTTAAAAAAGTGTATTTTTTGATTTATTAGTGGATTTGGGTTGGGTTTGAATCAAGGTTTTAAAATCTGGACCGGACCGGCCGGTTCAACCGGTTGAACCGGTGACCGGAGGGGGCTCCGGTCCGGTCTGTCCACCAAAACCGGCCATCAGAAAAACCGGCCTATTTATGCAAAACCGGTGAACCCACCGGTTAAACCGGTGAACCGGTTGACCCGACACCGGGTTGATCAAACCGGACCGGTGCGATTTTTTTTTTTTTTCTTTGTTTTTTTATTTTCTTTCTTTCTTTCTTATTTTATATATATATATATATATAATATAAGAATATAAGAAAATTTTAATTTGAAACTCTTTTTCAAGGGTCTCCTCTTGTGAGGAATCCCATTAAGAGCTTGATGAAATTATTGTGAAAGTCTTCACCTATTTATAAGAAAAAAACTCTTTCAAAAAAACTCAAAAAATCCATGTGGGATTCAATCAAATGTATTGGAGGGAATATTGAAATTTTGATATCCCTCCAAAATTTTTGCTCTCCTTTCAATCAAATTATTTGAATTAAAATCATATGGAGGGAATATTAAATATTTGATTTCATCTTCCCATATTGAAATTAATAATATTTTAAAATGTATTATTATATTTTTCAGTAAAAAAAATATTAGGACAAATATTTAAGATAATTTAATATTTTTAATTTATAATTTTATTACTTATATTTTTATTTAAATATAATTTTAATATATTTATTACGTCACGGTTCGATTCCGGTTTGATTAGGTTGAACCTTGTGAATGTCCCTTTTGACCACTCACCGGTCCGGTTTTTAAAACATTTTTGAATTGGATTTGATGTGATGTGTTAGAGAAATAATGTGATTTAAATAAAGTAATGTGACTTAAATAAGATAATGACTTTTTGACTTTTTAACTTATTTATGCCAAACTAACCCTTAGTAATCTAAATCAAAACCCTAAATTGATTGTAAATTAAATAATTTTTTTTCAATATTTATAAAATTAATTGTAATTATAAACAATTTTATATTAAATTGGACAAGTAAAATCTAACCACACATACCGCTAAAGATCATTCAAACTTACAATAATATTTTTATCAAATTACGAAAGAAATATTTTTGTATTAAATTAATAATTTATTAAATTTAAATTTGATGAATATTTAAAAAGATAAAGTATGGGAATTTTTTATTTTTTAAAAAAAAAATTACAACGAAAAAACTAAGTTTAACAATTATAACAAAACAAATGTTGAATTTTTAATTTTGTCAATTTAAAATCTTATTCTTTTGATTTATTTTTAATCTAAATCATTTACCTATTTTCCTTAAATAAAACAGACAAAAAAAAATATTTTAGCCATTAAAATCAATGTAGGTGTATATAAAATATCTATAATTTATTTTTCTGTTGATTTTAATGAGTAAAATATGTCGATTTTACTCAATAAAAATAGGTAAATGGTTTAAATTAAAAATAGATCAAAATATTAGGATTTAAATTGATAAAATTAAAAACTTAAAGATTATTTTGTTATAAAAGTCAAACTTTTAGATTTTTTTTTTGTTTGTAATTTTCTCCTTATATATATATATATATATATATAATATTTGATGAAAAATGATATTTTGAATAAGGAAAAAAAAATTTAAAACATTTTGATAGAAAGATTAGAGTAGTTTTCAGTTCAAGTCACTCCAATAGGCCACTGAAAGTTACTTGATAGGTAACTTTAAACCCTTGGAATTAGTAGAAGAAGAAAAAAAAAGAAGTTTATATGATTTTTAGGGTCCCTAGGATTAGTCGCCCTGGGGCGGGGCAAGGCGGGCTAGGCAAGGGGAAGGGGGGGAGAACCTAGTCGCCTCGGGGCGGGGTAGGGCGGGGCTAGGCAAAGGGGGGGGGAGAACCTCACATAATGAGTAAAAAAAAGTTTATATTATTTTTTAATTTGTATAATAGTACTTTAACTTAAAATTAAGAGACGGTTGTTGATCTGCATTTCATTAGTTAAAATTGATGTGATGTGATAATTTTTAGACTAAGCCCCGTTTGGCAAGAGGTTATTTTAGTTAAAAAGTCAAAAAGTTACTAAAAAAGCTAAAAAGCCAACAATCCATACCAAAAAGTCAAAAATTCCCTTTTCTCTCTACTTTTTGCATATTTTTTTGTAAAAAGTCAAAAAGTCATTCCAAACATACTAGTTTTTTTTCATCACATTTTAGCTAAATAGTCAAAAAGTTACTAAATTAGCATGTTCCCAAACGAGGCCTAAAATGCTTATTTTACAATTCATTATCCTTACATCCCTATTTGGGAAGAGCTATTTGAGGTTTTTTTTGCTATTTGGAGTTATTTGGGAAGAGCTAAGTGTCATATGTATCCGAACACTCATATTTGTGCGTGGTGTTTTGAGAAATTAGTAAAAAGTTAATTTTTTTTTTTGGTTTTTTTGGTTGCTTTTTTGGCAAAAGCTGGGTTGTTGAGTAAAAAAATTAATTTTTTTTACTAAAAAGGCTAAAAAGCCAAAAAAACAAGCTTTTTACTATTGTTTCCAAAAGACCCTTATATTTATATATATTTTTAATTCATATAATATTATTTTAACCTAAAATTAAGAGACTGTTGCTGAGCTATATTTTATAGGTTAAAACATATGCGATGTCACAATTTTTAGACTAAAATGTCTATTTTACAATTTATTATCATGTCTAAGCGTCATATGAATCCGAACACTCATATTTGTATATTTATATGATTTTTAAATTTGTATAATACTACTTTAACCTAAATTTAAGAGACTGTTGTTGAGATTTAACCTAAAATTAGAGTACTATTCTTGAGCTGCATTGCATAGGTTAAAACATATGTAATGTTGCAAGTTTTAGACTAAGGCTTTGTTTGGGTACTCTCAAATAATTCAAAAAGTCAAAAAGTTACTCAAAAAGTTAAAAAGTTATCACTATTCACCAAAAGTCAACAATTACGGCTGCACAACTCTCAATTCAAATTTTCCTTTAAAAACTAATTTTCACAATTTTTTATTATATATTTTTTCATAAAAAGTCAAAAAGTTAACCCAAACATCCATATTTTCAACCTCAATTTTTTAGTCAAAAAAACAAAAAGTGCACTTATTTAGTCTTCCCAAACTTGGCCTAAGGCTAAGTTTGGGATGTAGAGAATAATCTAAAAAGTCAAAAAGTTACTCAAAAAGTTAAAAAGTTAACACTATTCACCAAAAGTCAACAATTACGGCTGTACAACTCCCAATTCAAATTTTCTTCTAAAAACTAATTTTTACAATTTTTTATTACACATTTTTTCATAAAAAGTCAAAAAGTTAACCCAAACATTCATATTTTCAACCTCACTTTTTTAGTCAAAAATGACAAAAAGTATACTTATTTAGTCTTCCCAAACCAGGCCTAAAATGCCTATTTTACAATTCATTATCTTTACGTCCAAGAGTGACATGTATCCAAACTCTCATATTTCATATTTGTATAATACACATCGGCGCTATTTTGGGAAGAGGCATCTGAGGCTAATATAGCCTCATGTGAGAAAAAAGCAATACTGTTCAAGGTTTTCAAAAAAAATAAAAAATAAATAAATATAGGCTGCTGTCCGGACAGTGTAGGCTGTGCGCCTACACTGTCACAGCCGGAAAGTATTACATCAATGGCTAAATTATCATTTTGCCCCTTTATATCAATTTAAAAAATTATAATTTAGGAATAAATTTGTCATTTTAAATTTAAACACCATTTCAACACATTTTTCAATACAACAACTCAATTAAAAATTCATTTCATCTTCCCAAACACAAAAACTAAAATAGCCTACTAAAATAGCCAAAAAACCAAAAAGCCTCTAAAATAGCCACTTCCCAAACGAGGCCATCATTAGAAAAGTAATGTAAACAAATTAATTAAATATGCGATGAGGATGAAAATTATGTCATTTAGGGTTGGTTTGGCAACTCAAAAATAATTCAAAAAGTCAAAAAGTTATACAAAAAAACAAAAAAGACATTATTATTTACAAATAAAAAATATTAAAAAAATATTTTATATATTACAATACTACAAATGGACTAAGCAGCTGTTCTTAGCCATACTTGTGATAGTGACAAGCATTACACATTTTGTTTGGGGCAAAAAAAAATTCTATATGTAAAGTCACAAAAATGTTGGGGCCATGGGGGCCCACTAAGGACTCCCTTTTGATAATCTGAACCGTTCAACATGTAGAACTCGTTGATTAATATATTCTTGTAAAAAATTACGTTGATCGAATATTGTTAACTATATGATCAAATCAATTTTGTATAAACAAAACGGATGGTGTGGTAGTTAACTGTTGAAGAAAAACTAATTTGATCATATATTTATCGATATCTGATTAACGTGATTTTTTTACAGGCATATAATACTCGACGAGTTGTACATATTGAACGATTTAGATTATTAAAATGGGATCCATGGTGGCCCCCACGAACCGCCCATCACTGTCCAAACGCTTTGCCCCGAAAGAGGCAATTATTTTCTTTGTAAAACCCACTGAGCACAGCTGGGCAGCCGTACTGTCCAATTACCTTTCTTCCACTATACACTTTATTTATACAATTTTTTATTGCATATTTTTTCGTAAAAAGACAAAAAGTTAACCCAAATATCCATATTTTTTTTTCTCAACTTTTTAGTTCAAAAAGATAAAAAGTGCACTTATTTATGACACCCCAAACAACCCCTTATCAATACACATTCAAAAACAAAATATTTAAGAATAATATAGTAATTTAATTACCTCTATTACAAATAATTAATGTACACAAGGCAAATTACATTGATTTTTTAAGACAATTGTTAATATTACAATTGACACGTCTATCTATCTATCTATCTGTATTATATATATAATGAATAGTTGTTAGGTTAAAAGATTCTAAAATTTAAATCCTAAATTTTCATAATTTTAAGCACCTTCTTTCATCTCTCTTCCCTAGGAATGGCAACAGGCCGAGTCGAGCCGGGGTTGGGGATCGCCTTCCCCGTCCCCGATCCCCGAAAGTATGGAATTCTTCGTCCCTGCCCCTGCCCCCGATCCCCCGCGGGGAACCCATCATCTCCCCCGCCCTCGCCCCTACCCCCAATGGGAATCGGGTTTCCCCAACTCCGAAAAATCCCCAACAATGACGGAGTTACAGAGTTGAGTCGTTTTCGTCATCATCATCACACAAACACACAAACACATCTGAGAAGTGCGATCAGAGTCGTCTTCGTCATTATCATTACAAACACACGCACAAACACATCTGCAGATCTGAGGTCATCATCGTCATCGTCACACACACACACACACATCTGCAAATCTCAGATCTGATTCGCTATCATCATCATCATAACACACACAGGGAAAGAGAAGAGAGGTCTCGATCGGTGACCGGTGGCGAGCTTGAGTAAGAATCAATCATGACGGCAGAGAGACGAAGCGGAGAGACGAGAGACAGAGAGAGACGGAGGAAGAGGGAGAGAGAGAGAGAGAGAGATCTAAAATGAAAGAGAGATGAGAGGTGTGTTTGTTTTGGATTGTTAGCTCTGACTGAGATGAGAGAGAGTGAGAGATGAGTATATAATATATATTAGTGGGTAGGTAGGTGAGTGAGAGAGGAGAGGGAGGCGGGGCAGAAATGGAGACGGGGAGTGGGATCGGGGTTTGGCCGAAGTGGGGCAGAATTTCTTATCACTGTCCTCGGCCCGAAATGACCGGGGATTTTTTTTGAAAACTATCCCCGGCTTATCGGGGGTATTTTCGAGAAAAAAACTGTGTTAATCAGGGTCGGGAGGTCGGGTCCTCGTCGAGCTGGATTTAAATTGCCATCCCTACTCTCCCCATTATTCAAGCATTCTCACTTCCTCTCCCTACGTAAAATACAAAATAAAACTATAAATAATAAAACATTCAGTTATATCCACCACCCATAATAATATTTATCCCATTCTTAATTTAATATCACATTATTTAAAACAAATTAAAATAAATTCCACTCTCAACTAAATAAATTAATAAAAAAATAGAAACGCAAAAATATTTATCCAATGTATCTATAACTTAAATATCACATAATGACTTAAATAAATTAATAAAAAAAATATAAACCCACAACTATCTATAACTTAGCTTCCGTTTAGAAAGTTGGTTGACTTTTTGGTTTTTTTAATTATTTTAGCCTAGGGCTAAAAAGCTTGGTTTGGAAAGAACTTTTTGACTTTTTTGACTTTTTGACTTTTTGGTGAGGTGTCTTCCTGTTCATTTACCAAAGTGCCCTTGTTGTTGTTGTTGTTTTTTTTTTTTTTTTTTTTTTGTTCTTATTTTCGGTTTGGATTTGGCTTTTTTTGCTAACTTCTTTTTTTTTTTTTTTTTTTTTAATTTTGGATTTGGATTTGGCGTATTTTGCTTAATTTTTTTTTATTTTGGGTTTTATTTTGGCGTATTTTGGTAAAATATTTATTTTTTTATTTTTTTTATTTTGGGTTTGGATTTGCCGTATTTTTCTTTATTTTTTTATTTTTTTTAAAATTTATGTTTTTGTCATTTTTATTTTTTTATACATTAATTAGTTCTTGTTTTTTAATTTACGTTTTTTGCCTTATTTATTTTTATTGGTAGACAATAACATTTTTTTTATTTATGTGTTTTATTTATTTGTAAATTATATGGCGAATGGTAATTTATGTTTTTTTTTTTTTATATATATTTTTGATATGTTTTATTTCAAAAATGGGTTTTCATATATTTTATTTATTTATAAATTACATGGCAAATGGTAATTTCTATTTTTTTTTCTTTTTGGATGAGGCTTAATTTTGTCGTTCTTCTTTTCTCTTTGAATTTACCTTTTTGTAATTTTTTAAATATTTTTAAATATTTTTGAATGAGGCGTATTTTTTTAAATTATTTTAACAAAAAAATTTAAATAATTTAAATATTCAAAAAATTTAAATAATTTAAAATGATAATATTTTCAATTTGAAAACAACTCTACACTCAAATCATAACCAAACACATAAAACAAAACTTAATTAATTTTTAATTTTAATTTTAATTTTAATTTTATTTAAATTTTCATTTTAATTTTATTTTAAATATTTAAATAATGTAAATAATCTAAAAAATTTACCTTGGCAAAAATTTAAAATAAATATTCAAAAAATTTAAATCGTAAAAATTTAAATAATTTAAATATTCAAAAAATAATTTTAACAAAAAAATTTAAATAATTTAAATATTCAAAAAATTTAAATAATTTAAAATGTTAATATTTTCAATTTGAAAACAACTCTACACTCAAATCGTAACCAAACACATAAAATAAAACTCAATTAACAAATTATTTTTAAAACTGATAACTAAACACATAACTCGAAGTTTCATATTACTTTCACAACTCTACATTCAAATCATAACCAAATACATAACAAAAAAATTAAAATATTAAAAAATATTTTTATAAATAGAGTTTGAATTTATTTATATAAAAATTTAACAAAAAACAAGAAAATGTTTTTAATTTTTTTTTTTCAACTTTCTTTGTTTTTTCCGGGGAAAAGGATTTTCTTGGGAAAAGATTTTTTTTTTTTTTACTTTTCATGTGCTGAGGCGTTGCCCATAATTCATGTGGGGGTAATTTCATAAATTTGCCCTTAATTGTTGCCCAACACCTCACAACTTTTTATTCTCGCTTGGCTAATTAAGCCTGTTTTGTTCTCACTTGGCTAAAATAGCCTAACCTTCCCTTCCCAAACACATTAATTACAAATATCCAATGTTTATCACATAATTTTTTTTTTAAAAATAAAATAAATAAAACCCACAAGTTTTATTCCTACAATTTACTCATACATATATATACCCCACAATTCATTTGATCTTTTATCCATCACGTAAAATCCAATAATATTTATAACTTAAATAAATCACACTCTCAATTAAACAAATTAATTGAAAAAAAAGGAAACTTTTTTTCATAAATCCCGTTTCTAACACTTTTATATTATAAAACCCAAATCATTTTTGATTATTCCATTAGGTCCTATTCAATGTAGTAAGACCAAAGTATCGTCCCTCCATTCTAAAAACAAAACCATTCAGCTTGTTTGGTTTCAATTTTTTGAATTCAGTTTTTTGAAAACTGAGGCTCCGTTTGGTAAGCCTCTCAAATTATAGTTTCACCTATTGATTTGAGTGTGTTGTTTGTTTTGAGCTTTTAAATCATAATTCTACACCCATTTTTCAAAACTCAATTCAAAACATAATAATTACTTTTCAAAACTCATAACCAAACACATAATTCAAACAAAAATGATTGAGGCCTCAAATTTGATTTTTTTTTTTTTTTTGGCTGGGTTGATACTTTGCTTGTTATTATTATTATTATTTTTATTATTTTTTTTGTGCAATGTATTAGCCTAGAAAAATCAAAAAAGAAAAAAAAAAAAAATGCCATTCGAGGCAATTTCGCGCCTCATTTTCGAGGCCTCAATCAGCCCTCTAATTCAAAACTCTTTTCAAAACTCAATTCAAATCAATATTTTTATTTTTTAAATATTTTTAAAATATTTTAATTTTGTTAAGATTTTAAATATTTTAATATTTAAATATGTTACAATTTTTAAATTTTTAAATTTTTTGAATATTTTTAAATATTTTAATTTCAAAATATTACGATTTTAATTTTTTAAATTTTCAAATATTTTATAAAAATAAATTCAAACTTTATTTTATAAAAATATTTTTAAATATTTTAATTTTTTTGTTATGTATTTAGTTTCGATTTGAGTGTAAAGTTGTGAAAGTAATATGGAGTTTCGAGTTATGTGTTTGGTTATGAGTTTTAAAAATAATTTCTTAATTGAGTTTTGTTTTATGTGTTTAGTTACGATTTCAGTGTAGAGTTGTTTTTAAATTTAAAATATTAACATTTTAAATTATTTAAAATTTTTGAATATTTAAATTTTTACGATTTAAATTTTTTGAATAGTTATTTTAATTTTTTACTTATTAAATTTTTTAGATTATTTAAATTATTTAAATATTCATGATTTAAATGTTTTGAATATTTATTTTGAAAAAAAAATTATTTCCTTTGTAGTATTTTCAAGTAAAAACTTGATTAATGTTATTTTCTATTAATAATAAAAAAAAATTATTGAATTTTAAAAAGAGTTTGGCTATGAATATTGATCAGAATTTTCAATAGTGTGAAAGTAGTGTGTTTTATTATTAGTTATAACAATTGAATTAAGTTTTGAAAATTCTTTCTAAAACTCATCACCAAACAAATTTTCTTACTTCATATGTCAAATCAAACTTTCAAAACTTAATTCCACACTCAATTCAACACTCTATTCAAAAACCATAACCAAACAAATTTTCTACACTCAAATTATAATTCCACAACTCACAAACTCAAAATATAACTCATACTTTCAAATTATATTTATAAAACTCTACCAAACACAACCTGAGTTTTTTGTTTTTCGTGTTTTTTTTAGTGAATATTTTTTAAATTTTAAGTAATTTTTTTACTTTTTTAGATTCACTTTACTTAAATGTATCTAAATAGTAAAATATTTGTGAAAAAATATTTTTAAAAATTAATAAATACAAAAATGTACTAAATTTTCGTATTTTTTTATTTATATTTTTTTGGTATTTAGTGTAATTTTTTAAAGATTTTTTCACAAATATTATACTTTTTAAGTGTGTCTTGTTAGGTGTGTCTAAAAATTTTAAAAAAAATTGCTTAAAATATTAAAAAAAATAATTGAAAACATTAAAATACGAAAAATAAAAAAGTAAAATTTTCTGAAAATTATTTTCTAAAAATTGGAACTAAACAAGCTGATTCATATTCCCCATATCTTCACTCAAAAAAAATGCATTAACTACACATCACTATTTAATGTTAATATTATTACATACAAAAATTAAACATAATTCTTTATTGATTGTCATTATATTTTGGTAGTTCTCGTATATCCAAATGTTAACTGTACTTAATGACGTGAATGTGAATGTTCGCATCAGATGACGTGACTGTGAATGTTCGCATCAGATAACGTTGTGATAAAGGTGATATTAAAGTTTACATCAGCATTGTATTAAATTACACAACCACAAGCCTCAACTTTCATTTGAATATAAATGTGACATGAATATTCACACTAAAATATATAAATGTGAATATTCACGTGATCTGATATTAACATTATGAGCATTAACATTTGTATTCACATTCATAAGTTTTAGTGTGAACATTCACGTCATCTGATGTAGACATTTACGTCATCACGTACAATCGGCATTTGGATGCATAAGAACTACCAAAACATAATGACAATCAATAGAGAACCATGTTTAATTTTTTGTGTGTAATGTATATCAATATTAAATATGAAGGTCTAAAAGTTTTAAGAAAATAGTGTAAATCAAGAAAAAGGATCTTATAGAATAAAGGTATAAATACATGGGACTAAGTGGGTCATAAATTTTTTTTGGCTTCGTTTGGGAAGTGAGTTGGCTTTTTGATTTTTTGATTTTTTTGGCTATTTTAGCCTGGGCTAAAAAGTTTAGTTTGAGAAGTGCTTTTTGGCTTTTTTGGTGAGAGAATAGTGTAATGATTATAGGTTGGATACGATGTTTTGTTTTTTGTGGCTAAAATAGTCTATTTTGTCTTTTGTGACTAAAATAGCCAAAAAAGCCCCAAATCCATCTTCCTAAATGGAGCCGATGGACTTCTTGAGTTAGAATACTCCTAAATAGGATTTATCAATAAAAACCCTTAAAAAAATTCAAACCTACAAATAATTACTGTTTTCAATATTTTCTTTGAATAAAATCAAAAGTATTAGCAGATATTTTAATATTATAATGTGTTATAGATTATATTGTGTGATTGGATTCAAAATAACTTGTTCTCCTCTTTAATCCTTTCTTTTTCTCCAAGAAAATTTGTCTTCCAAGTCAAGTCTCCAAGTGAAGTCTTCATTCTTATTCAAAGTCTCCAAGAAAAGTTGTCCTCCAAGTTACCACTTTTATAAATTGAGCCTTTCACTTCTCTTATTAGTTGCTCAAGTTTCTTCTTTGCAAGATTATCAAGCAAAGAAATAAAAGATATATGTGATGAAATTTTGGGTTCAACCACTTGTGCATTATTGGTGAACTATACGACTTAGTCAGGTTGTTGTATCATGGGAGGGACAAGTCATGATTTTTTTTGTTGCACCGGTGTGAGACTTTGCTTAATCGCAGAGGGTTTGAATATCTTTAAAGAGAGCGAATTTCCCACGCCTCAACCCTTATAATAATTATTATAATTTTTTTATTTATATTTTATGATGTTTAATTTGTAATTATCACTAATAAAAAGCATATTGGTGAGTTGGAGTATAAATAGTACATTTCGATCGTGGATTAAGCAAAAATTTAGCACCGAATCGACCATTTTGATTTTGTTAATTGAGAGACTGAAACAGATTGTATATTACAATTTAATCTTATCAATTTAATATAGGGAAAAGATTTTCACAACATTTTGAAGGATTAAAAACTTAGGCCTATTTTGAGAAATAAGTTATAATCCACTTTCCAAATTATAACTTATTTCTTCTTTTATAAAAAAATTACTTATAAATTATTTTTCATCAAAAAAATTAATTATAACTATTTTTTCAAAATAACGCTAAGTATATAATGGCGCTGTTTGGAAAGCCTCAACTGAGACTATTATAGCCTATTTTTAAAAAATAGTCCAAAAGCCTCAACTGTTGAAAACTTTTTCAAAAAAAAAAAAAAAAAAAAAGGTTGCAGCCGCCAGAAATGAGGACATCAACGCCGAAATTATCATTTTACCCCTTTAATCAATTTAAAAAATTATAATTTTAGGGACAAATTTATCATTTTAAATTCAAACATCATTTCAGTACACTTTTCAATACAATAATTCAACTAAAAAATCGTCTCATATTTTCAAACATAAAAATTAAAATAATTACTAAAATAGTTAAAAAATCAAATAATCTATTAAAATAACCACTTTTCAAACGAGGCCAATTTGTCAGGCGCTCAGCCGGAAAATTCAAATTTGAATTTTTCGGTTCAACAATCCATGCGCGAAATCATTCTGACCAAACTTCCCTTCTTCGATCTACTCTTTTTTTGTTTTATCTAAAAGGTACAGAGAGAGAGAGAGGGCAAGACCACCGAAGAAGAGAGAGAGGGAAGGAGAAAGAGAGAGAGACGAAATGCTCCGCCACTCTCCGCCGTCGCCGGTGAAAGAACCGCCGGAGATGGAGGAGGAAGCGAGATGACCGGGGAGGAGAGAGAGGGCGAAACCACCTGACGATCACCGCCGCCGCTCTCCCCCCCTCTCTCTCTCTCTCCGTTCTGACATCGCCGACTCCAACTCTCTCCTCTCCTCCCCCATTGCCGTCGTCAGCCCTTGTTGCGTCGCCTCTCGTCAGCACCTCCTTTTCTCAGATCGATCTGGCACAAGAACACAGATATGTGTTCTCAGTCACGTTTGAACACAGATCTACGGCGGCAATGCGGTCCACATCTGATGCTCCAATTGCTCCAAGTTATCCATTCAGATCAGCCTCGACTCCACCGTTGAATCATTCAAGTCCGTTATCGCTCACAACTACGACATCCCGACTGAAGAGCAGCGTTGATGCATCCTTCACTAACCCTACCTAAACCGCCACCATTAACAACACACCTACAAACGCAATGGAAACTACCGTCTCTTGCAAAATTACCTTACACTGCCCCTCAGTTTCCAGTGGTTTATTCCACAATTTACATTCATTTTATGGAATCTATTTCATGATTATTCTTGTTTGGGAGTCGAGGTTGAAGAACTAGGGTTTTTTATTTGGGATTTTTGGTTGTTGTTATTCTTGATTTCAACAGGTAGATTCTCTTTCCCTCTCCAATCAATTTTTTTTTTTTTTTTAAATGCAAGTTTAGATCTGTTCATAGTTGTTGAACATAGATGGATGATCTCCTCCCCCTATATCTCTCTCTATTTGTATCTCTCTCTTTTTTTTTGGTTGTGTGTTTATCCGTGTAGATTTGTTATTGATGATAATGATGAAACATGTTAGTGTATAGTTGTTATAGCATTAGTTTATAGCTTTATATAATGTAAAGTAATGTAAAGTACAACTTTTCCTTTCTGCTTTCGGTGTCTATATTTGGTATCCTATGTGTCCTCTCCTCTTTATAAAGAGAGTGAATTTTTCTTTGTAAATGTACACACATAATACACATAACAGATCAATATAGAGTTATTTCTTCTTCTTCTCTCTCTCTCTACAAAACTATTGTTTCATGGTATTAGAGCTCAGTTATACAATTCTGGCATTTTTCAATTTTGGTGCTTAGTCCTGTAAACAGTGGCACTACACCAAACAGTTCAGAATTTCCTTACGATTTAAATGGCACCACGCCCGTCATCAGATCCGCCTTCATGCGCTTTCACGCGTTGCCTTTGTGATTGGCGCGTCTTTGCTTTCGTCACCACTCTTACACGCGCCTTCAGCTCTGCTTTTTTGTGCGCTGCGTCTGTTACCGTGCACCTGCGTGCACCATCCTTCTACCGTGAGTCGCACTTGCACCGTTCCGTTATCGTGCACTCACGTGCGCCAGCCTGTTAAGCCACGTGTGCACTAGTTCGCTACCGTGCGCCGCACGCCTTTCTTGCTATCGTGTTCCTCACTGCACCTTGCTAACGTGTGCCGTTGACATCATTTTACATCCTGCTGACGTCATCTCTGCACATCACAACTTTCCTAACTATTTTCGACCTTCCGGATTTACTAGTACACTCTGTTTTACCTAATTTTGCTCTTACAGGTTTATTCTTATTAATTTAGCCCTCCTCAACTATTATTATGGATCGTCATGATGCCTCCCATCTTATTTTTGTTGTTTTGAATGGTTCTAACTATGTTCTATGGGTCCAAGCCATGTCTTCCTTTCTCAAAGAAAAGAAGCTTTGGCAAATTATCACCGGGGATGTGACCTAACCGGTGAAAGACATTGATGACACTACTGCTACTACTGCTACTGCTATTACTACTGCTACATATAAAGACCGACTTGAGAAATGGGACAGTAAGAATTATCAAATCATTACCTGGTTTCGAAATACCTCTGTTACCTCTATCAGTTTTCAGTTTGGTCACTTTTAGCTTGACTCTGTAACTACTCCTGCAAAAGACATCTGGGATTTTTTGAAAGAACGATACCAGGCTACTGGTCTTGCCCATCAATATCAACTTCAGAGCTAATTTCACCGCATGCGCCAAGAATCCAGTTAGTTCATTAATGACTTCCTTTCTCAAATGTACTCTGTTTGAGACCAGCTTGCTCTTTGAAAACCAACTTGGCCTCATCGAGAAGATGCTGTTTTATTTACTATCTATCATAATTAGCAAAGGTTGGTGCACTTTCTCATGGCTCTTACTTTCTCTTTTGAGCCCGTACGTGTCTCTCTTTTTCATCGCCATCCATTGCCCACTCTTGAACAAGCTATTTCTGAGCTGCTATTAAAGGAGACTCGTCTTGGTACTCTCCAAACTCATCATGTGGACTCTGTTTTTGCCACTCCTTCGTACCGGCCATCATTTACCCAGCGGATCACTGCCTGCCTCTATTGTCAGAATTGGGGCCTTTCTTTAACACATTTCCTGGTCAATTGCCCCATCAGATCCTGTCGATACTGCAACAAACTTGGTCCTGGTCATCTGTAACAGGATTGTTTTCGTAATCCATCCTGATCATCCTCCAATAGCCATTCCTCTCGTGGTGGTTCTTCTTGGGGGAGCTTTCATCGTTCCGGGAATCAGTCTCATTACACCGCTGCTGCTACCTGTAAGGGTTTCTCTGAGTCACTTGCTCCGTCTACCCTTCTATTTTCTTCAACGGATGTAGAGGCCATGTTCAAACACCTTCTCTTCCCTTCTGGTACACATCCTCCTACTACTTTGTCTGTGATCCCAGGTAACTCTTCTTGGTATTTTGACTCTGCTTGTTGTAATCATATGACCTTCAGTTTTACTATATTTTCTTCCATCTCTTCATCTCTTCATCTTCTCTCAATTCATACTGCTGATGGTTTTCTTATGTCTGTTCGTCATGTTGATATTGTTTCCACATCTTCTTTATCTTTACCTTAAGTTTATCATATCCTTGCTTTTACCTTGAACCTTATTTCTATTGGTCAATTATGTGAACTTGGTTTAACTATCACATTTTCTGTTACTGATTGTTTGGTGCAGGACCCTCAGACATAGCGGACTATTGGGATCGGCCGTAAGCACGGACGTCTCTATGAACTCATTCACCTTCATGTTCCTGACTCTCCTCAGATCGCTGCTCCTGCATCTGCTTCTTCATTATCTCTTTTTCATCTTTGGCATTGTCGTTTATGGCATATTTTTGTTAATTGCTTAAAGTCTTTGGTTTTTAGTAGACAATTGGGTCATGTAATTCTAGATAATTTTGATTGTATATCCTGTCAACTTGCCAAACAACTTGTTTTATCATTCAATAAAAGTACTTCTGTTTCCCATGCACCTTTTGATCTTATACATTAGGATATTTGGGGCCCCTCCTCCACTACTATTATGGGGGGATCTCGTTATTTTGTTGTTTTTATTGATGATTTTTCCCGGTTTACTTGGCTTTTTCTCATGAAAACTCGGTCTGAACTTAAACACCTTTATTATAGATTTACCCAAATGGTCTATACATAATTTTCCAAAACCATTAAACTTTTTTGCTCTGACAATGCTATGGAATATCGAGATTCAGATTTCCTTTCTTTTCTTCAGAGTCATGGTACACTGCTTCATCATTTTTGTGCTGGCACGTCCCAGCAAAATGGCCTTGCTGAATGGAAACATATGCATATTCTTGACACTACTCGTGATCTCCTTCTATCTTCTTTCTGCTCTGAAAACTTTTGAGGGGGAAGCTGCCCTCACTGCTTTCTACACTATCAATTGTGCTCCTATCCCTGTCATCCATAATCAAACTTCCTTTGAACGTTTGTATAGCACTCCCCCTTCATACACCAATCTTCGGGTTTTTGGCTCTGCCTGCTTTGTCTTGCTTCAATCCCATGAACACACCAAGCTTGAACCTCGTTATCGTCTTTGTTGCTTTCATGGGTATGGAATTGAACATAAAGGCTTTTGCTGTTGGGATCCACTCTCTAAACGTCTTCGTATCTCCCGACATGTCGTTTTCTAGGAGCACCAAATGTTTTCCTCCCTATCCTCTTTTCATTTACCTGCACTTTCCATTAATGTATTGTTTACTAATCTTTCCATAGATCTTTTCTCTGATGATTTTGATACAAGTTCCTCTTTTATCGAGACACCATTGTTCACTCCTGATCTCGTCCAGACTGCTCTCCCTGAAGGTCTATCTCTCATTGCACCACTTCCTTTTCCATCGGTTTTTCCTCCCACCGATCCTCCTACGGGTCGACCACGCTGGGTAACTCAACCTCCTATTTATCTTCGTGATTATATTGTTGGATCTGTTACTTTTTCTACTTATGAACCTACCTCCTATCGTGAGGCTTGTACTAATTCTCTTTGGCAGCAAGCTATGACTGATGAATTCCAGGCCGTGGACAAAACTCATACTTGGGATCTTGTTGATCTTCCTCCTAACAAGACTGCAATTGGTTGCAAATGGGTTTACAAAATTAAGACTCATTCTGATGGCTCTATTGAAGGCTACAAAGCTCGTCTTGTTGACAAGGGTTTCAACAAGGAATATGGTATTGATTATGAGGAAACATTCTCCCATGTTGCTCGGCTTACCTCTGTTTGCAGTTTACTTGCTGTTGCTGCTGTTTGCCACTGGGAGTTCTTTCAGATGGATATCAAAAATGCTTTCCTCAATAGTAATCTTTTTGAGGAGGTCTACATGCAACTTCTACCTGGGTCCACTTTTCTACCTCATAAGGTTTGCAAACTACAGCGTGCCCTCTATGGCCTCAGCAAGCGCCCCGTGCTTGGTTTGCTAAGTTCAGTTCTATCGTTCATGACTTCGGGTTCACCTCTAGCTCCTATGACTCTGCTCTTTTTATACGGACTACTCTTCATGGTACCACTCTTCTCTTTTTGTATGTGGATGATATGATTATCACTGGTAATGATGCAGCTGGTATTCTCCACCTCAAACGTTTTTTCCACCGTCAGTTTGAGATGAAGGACCTTGGTCCTTTTAACTACTTCTTAGGCCTTGATGTCTCTCATGATTCTACTAGTTCCTATTTGTCCCAAGCCAAATATGCATCCGATCTTTTGGCTCGTGCTGGTATTACCAATTGCAAAACTACCTCTACTCTAGTTGATCTTCAGATTTGTCTCATTCTTCTCGATGGGGATCTCCTATCTGATGCTACTCTGTATCGCCAGCTTGTCGGCAGTCTTGTCTATCTGATAGTGACTCGTCTTGACATTGCCTATGCTGTTCACATTGTCAGTCAGTACATGTCGGCTCCTCGCACTCCCCATTATACTGCTCTACTCTGTATCTTTTGCTATCTCAAAGGCACTCTGTTCCATGGTCTTCACTACTCTGCTTCTTCCTCTCTTGACCTGTGTGCCTTTTTTGATGTTGATTGGGTTGGGAATCCTACGGATCGACGCTCTACCACGGGTTTCTGTTTCTTCTTAGGGGATTCTCTTTTTACTTGGCGTAGCAAAAAATAATCCCTCACTGCCCGCTCTAGTACCGAAGCTGAATATCGAGCTCTTGCTGATACTACTTAGGAACTTCTCTGGCCTTGCTGGTTCTTTGCTGATATATGTGTTTCTTCTTCTGGTCCTACCTCTTTCTATTGTGACAATTAGAGTGCCATTCAGATTACTTACAATGATGTTTTTCATGATTTAACCAAACATATTGAGATTGATTGTCATTTCATTCGCTAGCATGTTACCTGTGGTACTGTTCATCTTCTCCATATTGCTTTTGCCGATCAACCTGCTGATATTTTCACCAAGGCTCATCCTCCTGGGCGCTTTAGTAATCTTGTTTCTAAACTCAACTTGGTTGATGCTTTCTCTCCTTGAGTTTGCGGGGGGATGTTAGTGTATAGCTGTTATAGCATTAATGTATAGCTTTATATTTATTAATGTAAAGTAAAGCTTTTCCTTTCTGCTTTCGGTGCCTACATTTGGTATCCTATATGTTCTCTCCTCTCTATAAAGAGAGTGAACTTCTCTTTGTAAATGTACACACATAACATACATAACAGATCAATATAGAGTTATTTCTTCTTTTCTCTCTCTCTCTCTTTACCAAACTATTGTTTCAAAACATATTGCAACAGATAAGGAGAGAGGGAGGGAGGTTCTAAATCGCGGTATCGCGTAACGTAATGGTATCGATCATGAGTATCGATATCGATATCGATTTGAGTATCGATCGCAGACGATCGAATCGTGTCGCGGCGGTGAAATTTTAAAAATCATTTTACAGGCTTTTCAACTTTTTCTTTCTCGTACCGGTCCAAATCGATGAGTATCGACCCGTCGCGACTTGTGTAACGACTTGTGTAATGGTTACAGACCGATACGTACCGGGACTCGACCGATACTCCTGTGATTTTCAATCTTAGCGGTATCCTATTTTTCCGATACGTATCAGCAGATATGTAGTGTATCAGCCGATACGTAGCGTATCGACCGGTATTTAAAACCATGAGAGGGAGACAGATAAAAATTTGAACAGATGGCATAGTTTGACTTGGTATTACAACAGATAGGATTGGTTTTGGCTCAACATATAGGATTTTGTTTAGCTTTATATTTCAATAGATAGGAAAAAAATAAAAAAATAAAAATTGAACAGGTAGAATTTAGACAGATAGAATTCAGAGAAAAAAATTGAACAGATAATATAGATTAGGGGAAAATTTTGAGCAAATAATTAACAATTTGAACAAATAGATAAAAATTTCAATAAATAGTAAAATTTTAAACAAATAGGGAGTAAAATTGAATAGACAAGAGGAAAAAATTGAATAGATAGTTAAAAAATTTGAACATATAGGGAATTTTTGAACAGATAAATTTTTTTTTGAACAAATAGAAAAATTTGAACAAATAGTCAATGAAAATTTAACAGATAAATTAAGGGTAAAATTGAAAACAAAATGTCTTTTAAAACAAACAAAAAGATTTTTCACCAAACTATTTTACAAATGATAGGCTTTTCACCAATAAAAAATATCGGATAAATTACAAATATACCTTTTGAGATTTGATTATGTACGGGGGCGAAATATCCACGACTCTCCGTACACCTTGAACGTCGAGCTTCTGGTAACGGCGTCTGTCCCTGCAATACAAGAACGGTGAGCTGCCCGGCGGTGGTGTGCCGGAAAAACCCTCCGACGCTCAAGTCAGTTCAGTGAGCAAGAAGACAATGGGAAGAGAGAGAGAAGTTGTGTGAGTGAATTGGCATACCAGTAATGTCTGCCTTCCCTCTCTATATCTAGGCTTGCCACGCAGCTCCGAGATTGTGCGCGCACTACCTCTGTCCTTCCTCGACAGTGGCAAGGTTTCGCCTCACCACCCTACACGTGTAAAGGTTTTGTCCTCCTTCCGACATGCAGAATCGCCTAACGGTATTGAGGCGTTCGTGAGCAGATGTCCTCTCCTTCACACCATTGGCCTGTGTGGCACCTCGACCGAGGTACCACGACCGACCAAACACAACCGTGCTATATTCCGCCATCTTCTCGCCTGGGACCCCGCGAGGACTGGAATGCACATGGCGAGCTACACTTGTCCGGTTCATCGTGGATCGGCATGCCGAGGTGCAACCATTTCCGTTTCATCAATCTCGGTCACGCAGAACCGCTTCGCCATGGGCGGTTAGTGGCATGCCGCCAAGCCCTCACAGAGTCTTGGCCGGGCCCTTCACTTGTGCATCTCCGCTACAGACTTCGACCGACCTAGTGTCTCCAGTTCGATCCGCAAAAGTTACCGGTTGACCTAGTCAACCGAACAAGGCAGATCGCTCGGCCGTTACACATGCCCCATTAGCTCGGCGCCGCGTAGTCTGTAACGCCGGGCGTTATTCTTGCTCGGCCGTACTAACAGATGGAAATCTCCCCACTCAATTGCCCCTTAAACCCATCCGAGCCATCGTGATTGGGTTTACCTTATGACCGAGCTAAGATCGAGTAGCTCCTCACCAGGCCGAGCTATCGTATGCAGCTTTGCCGCCGTGCAATGATTGAACTGGGAACACTTTTGCCGCCGAGCAATCTCAATTGACCGGCGATGATTAAAGCAGTCCCATCAAAAGTCGTACAACCGTACTGACAGCCGCCCCGCCAGTGCCACGTGTCATCGCCTTATTGGTTCATGTACTAACCGCTCAAGACGCTGTTAGATTTCAAACGGCAGCGCCGTTTGGGGTTTCCCCCCTTCCAATAAACCCTAATCGAAGGGTTTAACCCCTTCACATTTCTTCTTTGCTCTCCAAACACCCAAAACCCCAGTTCTTCCCTGCCATTGCTGTTCTTCTCTGCCATTGCTGTTGCTGCTGCTGTTGCCTTCACATTTCAGTCGTTGCAGTCAAGCACTCGTGGTCCACCATTGTTTTCAGGTGAGTCTTTCTTCCTTCCTCATGCATTTTTACTCCCGTTTTAAGCTTGTTCTTCGTTTTTGTTCAATGCACCACTGTTTTTGCGTGTTGGCTTTGTTGCTTCTCTCTTTGCCTTTGTGTTTCACACCCTAGGAGAATGGAAACAGAGAGAAGATGGGGCCCTCGTGCCCCCGTTTTTCCATATGTTGATTGAATAGGCCATGAACTTAGGAAGAACACTAAGAACACGACGAAAACTGGGCAGCACCGAGCAAAAAGCTCATTTAGATCCGATGGGAGGGTTTAAACCGAGCAAAAGTCGCTTGGATCAGACCGTGGTCACAACCGAGCTGTATGCACCATAGATCGGCTGATAGGTTTAACCGGGCTAAAGACCTGAAGTCAGAAGCCAATTCCTTGATCTGGGCTCGACCGAGCAAAAACCTCCATTAGAATACAACCGATCAAAACTCCTAGACCGAGTAGGAACCAACATCAAAAAGAGAAAGGCTAAATCAGCCATCCTGATGGGCCGGGGAAGGGGAGGCCGGCCAAACAACTAGAACCCTCTAGAGCTATTTCCATTGAGGGCCGAGCAATATATGCCGTGCTAACCCTTGATATCTTTTTCAACATGCAGAACAAGTAGGACCGACCATTCCAAAGATCATCGTCAGGAGCTCAAAGTCCGAGCAACCACTACAAAATTTTGACCGAGATACCGTAGAGTAAATACAGCCGAGATAGATGGGAAAATACCGATTTAGGGTTAGCTCGCCCGGGGCAATGGCGGAATTTCGAGAAGAATTCAAAATTCTTGAGGACGTAGTCTTAGAGCTCGGCAAGAAGGGAGAAACTCCATGGGGCGATCTAGAACGGTGCCCCTTCACCGTGGTATCAATAATAGAGGGCGGACTTCGCTTCCCGGTCCAACCCCTGATCTGCGAATTTTTGAGGCAGACAGGGCTTTGCCCAACCCAGGTTTCCAACAACACTTATAAAATAATAAACGGCGTCGCCGAGTTGAACCGACGGCACGGTCTCGATCTCGGCCTCGCGGAAATTTTTCACCAATACAGCCTCAGTTCAAATAAGGGTGGGTTTTGCTACTACCTTAAAGTAAAGAAGGGCCGAGCAAAACTCATCGAAGGCAACCCGGACAAAGAGTCCAACGATGATGACTTTTTGTGGGTGTCCGGTCGCTATGAAGACCTGGAGGCACCCATACCGGGCTGGCAAATTAGGAAACATTTCGGTAGAGCTGGTAAGGAGCCTGGCTGACCGTACCATTATCTTTCTTCTCTTAATTGCTCTCCATTGCACCGGTCTAACACTTGACTCTTTTTGCAGATAAGAATTTGGCCGCGCGTTACAACCGACCAAACCAAGAGGCAATCAGAGTGTTGTCACAGATACCCGCAAGAAGAGAGAATCACCGGACGGTTTTGCTTTCGAGCAAACGCATAACTACCAAGCACCGCAAGAAAGGCAGGTCACCGACTTCTGCGAGCCAACCCCGAACTAGATCCCACCTTGTCACGGCCGTCGACTCGTCCCAACTATCACGAAAGCAAGAAATGGCCAAGATCCGAGCCATTAAGTCCATGATCACTAGGGACGAAGACGAGTCCCAGCAACAAGAAGTAACCGAGGGAACGTCTTCCATCCCCGGACAAAGAGGGGCGGTGCTCGCCTGCCACAAGAACCGGCTGGCCGGCCAAAGAAGAAACAAAGGAGGGAGACGGCCGAGCAAGGCCTTGTGGACGAAGATTCCACTGAGGTCGCTTCTGGCGAGCTCGGCGACCAGACCGAGCAACTTCTTGCCCGAAAGTCCAAGGGCAAGGGCCCTGCTGCCCCCCCGGTCTGGGCGCCAGAGTTCGTCTACAAGGGCCGACCAGTCTCCGCCGCCGATTCTGTCGCCGAGGACAAGGATATCTCGCTCGGTTTCAACTTGACCAGGGGATTGATCCTGCCCGGTGACATGAAGAAGCTTGAGGAGCTGACCGACCTCAAGGTACTCCGCTCAGCGGCAGAATCTATTGTGCAGGTAAATTCAACATCTTTTCTTCAACTTTCTGTTCGGTTTTTCTGCTCGGCTTTTAGATACTAATAATCTGTTCTATTTTGCAGGCCGCACAAAAGAACTATCTTGCCCACGAGCGGATGGTTGCAGTTCGGAAGAGTCTCCGAGACGCCATCACCGAGAACAAAGTGCTCCAGGCCGAGATAGACATCTCAAGGTCGAAAGGTGGTCGCTGGCGACGACGGGGACGAATGCGCTGAAGCTTGACCGGCAGACGAGGACAAGAAGAAAGCCGAGAAGAAGGCGAAGCTTCGGTACTCGCCGAGCTCCGAAAGCCGAGGACGCCACCAAGGAAGCCATGGACAAGGCGGTCGATGAGGCGGAGGACCATGGTATAAGCAGGGGAGAAGACTTATGCGCCAGCGCCAAGCATTCACCATGACATCTTTTTCAAAGGCGGCCGAAGGCCGCCAGGAAAAGTTGGCCTTGGCCAGGATTCGGAGATGTTCATCAATCCCCCCTCTGCTTATATCCCGGTCTACATGCTAGCTTACTCCCAAGCCGAGCAGAACCGTCTGATAGCGGAGGCGAGGAAAGAGGCAGAGGAAGAAGCCGCCGCCGAGAAGGAAGCCGAACAAACTCCACCCGAAGCATCCCACAATGCTGAGGATGAAGTGATTGATCGGGCGGTCGTCTCGGTGGAAGGCACAGACGACGATGCCGAGGACATCCTGCCCGAGCAAACCCTGCCGAGCGCCGAGCCGACGGAGGAGGCCGACCAAGACCTTGGCTCGGATCAAGATGGCTCATTTCACCTTTCTTTGTACTTTTTTATTTCTTGTTTTCTTTCTTTTTGTTATGTACCGCAAGGCCCTCCATGTATTAAATTCCTATTAATGAAATATGAACTTTTTGCCCGCATACCGTTGTTCTTGATCGGTTTTGTATATTTGAATTTCCTCTGCCAAATTTTGTCTCAACTTTTTGCTCGGCTTAACCCCGCAAACAATATGTCTTCATGTAACCCTGCAATCCCATGTATTTCCAAATAGGATGACATGTAGGGTTTGGCCGAGCAAAATCCGCCGCCCTACTTTGTCGGCAATGACTATCCGCCGAGCAAAACTCGCACGACGCTATTTTGCAGTTTGTTCAATTGCCATTACTTCTTTTCGGCCGAGCAAATTCAGCTCGGCCTTGCAATTGCTGGAAAAGACATCAACGTTGCCATTTCCCCCGAGCAAAATCAGCTCGTTTCCCATATTGGGCAATTCACCTATATGCTAGGTTGGCCGAGCAAAATCCGCTCGGCTACGACATTGGGCAATTCACCAATGTTTCAGTCAGGTTGGTCATGCCGCCAACATTCCCACCGGGCGAGCAAAACCAGCTCGGCTCGAATGCGCATTGTTCCATGCGCAACTGTTTGCGCGGTCTGCTCCTATTCCGAGGAAAACAGCCCGGTTCTCTTCAGGTACAAAGATGTAATACAAAAAACAATGCAATACAGCAACAACAATAGGACTAGCTTTCATTACATAAACATTGCAAAAGCAATGCTATCTTTTTACAGGTAGTGCCGAAAGGCCAAAGGTCTAAAAAAGCTAAACAAGAGTAAGTAGCTTAACAAGAGCAAATTACACCTTAAAAGTAAAAGACCTTAAGGTTGGCAGCGTTCCAAGGTCGGGGGACAGCCTTGCCGTCCAAATCTTCCAGATGGTATGCCCCCTTGCCAGCTAGGCCAACCACCTTGTATGGTCCTTCCCAGTTTGCACCTAGTTTTCCTTCGCCAGGGACCACCGTGTTGCCAAGCACCTTCCTCAGGACCCAATCCCCAATTTTGAACAGCCTGGGATGCACTGTCTTGTTGTATTTTTTAGAGAGTTCCTGCTGATAAGCCGCCAGGTGAATTAGCGACGCTTCTTTCTTCAAAGAAGGTCTAACTCCAATGCCACAACTTCATTGTCCGAGTCTGGCCGAAACTCTCCGAGCGGATGGTTGGCATGCCAATTTCGAAGGATGACCTCCATGCCATAGGCTAGAGCGAATCGGTTTCCTGGCCGATCGTCTCGGTGTAGTGCGGTATGCCCATAACACATTAGAGAGCTCTTTGACCCACTTACCCTTAGCTTTCTCAAGCCGCTTCTTCAAGCCGTCCAGGATGGTCTTGTTGGAGGCCTCTGCTTGACCATTTGACTGGGGATAGGCCGGCGTCGAATTGTAGAATTCAATCTTCAACTCCTCGCAAAACCCGCGAAAGAGTTTCCCATCGAATTGAGTACCATTGTCTGAGATTAAGGCCCTGGGAATACCAAAGCGAGTGATCACATTCTTCCAGACAAATTTCTTCACATCCTTGTCCTTGATAGTTGCTAATGGCTCTGCCTCCACCCACTTGGTGAAATAGTCAGTGGCGGCAATGAAAAACTTACGATTGCCCGGTGCAACTGGGAGCGGTCCAACAATATCCAATCCCCAAAGCGCGAACGGCCAAGGACTTGTGAGAGAGAGCAATTCTCTCGCTGGCTGGTGGATCTGGTGAGCAAATTTCTGACATTTCTCACACCTGCGAACATATTTCGCTGTCACCGCATGCATGGCCACCAATAGCCCTGTGAGATTGCTCGGTATGCTAAAGATCTGCCCCCAGTATGGCTGCCGCAGATGCCCTCATGAATTTCATAAAGGAAGGCTTCCACCTTAGAGGGGTGGACACACTTTAAATATGGCCCCGTGAAAGATTTTTTGTACAAGGCGCCGGAAGGTGAGAGCCAAAACCGCTCAGACTTTGCCCGGATCTTGTGGGCCGCCTTCTTTTCTTCTGGCAAAGTTCGGTCTTTCAAAAAGGCGATGATGGGGTCCATCCAGGAAGGTCCTAAGTCGGTGCAGAGTACCTCAAATTACTTACTTCCTCAATGCTTGGCCGAGGTAAGAATTCAATCATCAAGGATTGGGAAAGGTTGTCGAGTGGAAGTGAGACCACCAATTCATCTACCGTGCTATTTCCTTCTGCTGATCTGTTCGACCCTTATCGCAGAGAACTTCTTGATCTCTTCTCGGACCAACGCTTGATACTTGGCCATTCTTTCATCTTTGGCCTCATACTCCCCTGAGACTTGATTGACCACTAGCTTGGAGTCGCTGAACACCATAAGAGCTGTGACCTTCATTCTCAATGCACTTCTCAGCCCGGCAAGGAGGGCCTCATACTCCGCTTCATTGTTGGAAGCTGGGAAGCCGAGCGTGATTGCTTGTTCTATGACGAGTCCATCTGGTGAAGTCAGCACAACTCCTAGCCCGGCCCCATGTCTGTTGGAGGCTCCATCAACGAAGAGCTTCCATATTTCGCCAATGAACAGCTTCCAACAATCGGAGGGATTCTGCGAACTTCTCAAATCAAAGTCCCTGGTTGGTTCAATCTGGTCTCCTTCCTTACCCTGGTTGTTCTCTCCTCCCATCGAACCGTCGACCTTAGGTTGACCGGTTGTGTTTTGCTCTGCTTCCGGGCGAAGCTAACATTTGTTGCCAAAACCGTGGGTTGTGCTAACCAAGATCAACCAAATCAACCGCAAACAGGTGTGTTCCCGGCAAATTCCGCCACAAAATCTGCAAGTGCTTGTGCTTTTATCGCGTGCGCGGTTCGAACTTGATGTCATATCGCCTCAATTCCACGCCCACTTTAGGATTCTCCTGTGAAGTCCGCTTCTCAAAAGCACCTTGAGCGGAAACTCGGTCAATACAACTATTGTATGGGCATGGAAATAATGTGCCGCCTTTCTTGACGCAGGCCAACGCCAACTTCTCTAAGGGAGGTACTCGCTTAACGGAAGCAGAGTCTTGCTCACATAGAAGATTGGTAGGTGCTGGATGCCTTCAAAGATTTAACCAATACCGCGCCACCGCGTGTTGAGAAACAACCAAATAAATGAACAACTCTTCACCCTACCGAGGAGTGACCGTAATAGGCGCCGAGGAAAGATAAACCTTCAAGTCGGCCAACAGACGGTCGCACTCATCATCCTGTAAGAATTTGGACTTCAAGGTCTTGAAGAAGGGCTCGAACGATCCAAGACCGGCCGATGAATCTATTCATGGCCGCCATCCCTAAGATGTTGCACGTCCTTCGTAGAGTTAGGGCGCTCCAATTCTTGTATGGCTTTGATTTGCGATGGGTCGGCCTCAATTCCCCGGTTTGTGGCCAGAACGCCCAAGAACTTTCCAGGGGCAACCCCAAAGGCGACTTGGAGGCATTCAAAGTGAGCTGTGGCGCCTGAGTATGGCGAACATTTCTGCTAGGTCGGCGAGATGTTGAGGCTTCGCTTTACTCTTCACCACCATGTCGTCTATATAGGCTTCCATAGTGCGACCCAAAAGAGGAGCGAACATTTTTGTCACCATCCGCTGGAAGGTTGCCCCGGCGTTTTTCAGTCCGAATGGCATGACCTTGTAGCAGTATAAGCCTCTGGGGGTGGTGAAGGACGTTATCTCCCTGTCTGGCTCGTGCATGGCTATTTGATGATAACCGCGATATGCATCCAAGAAGCTAAACCTCTGATGGCCAGCGGTTAAGTCCACCAACTGGTCGATTCGAGGGAGAGGGAAGCTATCTTTTGGGCATGCGCGGTTGACAGTTTTGTAATCCACGCAGACTCGCCATTTCCCATTTTTCTTTGGAACCACCACCGTATTGGAAATCCACCGGGGGTATTGCACTTCTTCTATCGCTCCAGCTTCCAACAAGTTCTTTACTTCCTCTGCCACAACCTCAGCATGGTGCAAGGCAGAGCGGCGTGTCCTTTGAATAACCGGCCGTGCATCAGGGAAGACATTCAACTGGTGGCAAATGAAACTTGGGTCGACGCCAGGCATATCGTAAGGCGTCCACGCAAAAGCCTCCAAGTTGGAAACCAAGAAGTTGACATATTCTGACCGCTCGGCACTGGACAATGATGATCCCAAAAGGAAGAACTTAGTTGGATCATTCTCATCGATGTGCACTTCTACCAAATCTTCAACTGATTTTTCCTCGGCCTTCCTTCCCACATCTTCAAGGACCTCCTTGCCCTCAGGCCCCTCGATCATTTGGACAAACCCTTTGGTCGCTTACCGCCATTTACAAAGAACGGCTAATCGCTTTCGCCATCACTTGATCTCCCCAAACTTCCTCTATTTGTCCGCTTGATGCCAGAAAGCGCATGACTTGGTGGAAGGTCGAAGCGACCGCTTGCATGGCGTGCAGCCAGCCTCTGCCTAAAATCAAGTTGTAAGTTGACGAACCTTGAGCACCCGTAACTCCACTTGCTTTTACAACCGACCCCGCTGACCGTAAAATAATCTTCCCAATCGCCACTCCTACCGTGAATTGAAGTCGACCAAAGGGATGTTCTTGGTGCTAAGTCTTTGTCTTCCAACTTCATTTGCTTGAATGCGTCATAATACATGATCTCGACGAACTTCCCGGTCGATCAAAATTCTCCGATCTCAAAGTCCTTGACGCCAGTAGGGTCACCACCAAGGCATCGCAGCGGCATTTGAACCCTTTCTAAATCTTTCGTTGAGAACGTGAGGACGTCTTTCTCTTCGGTCTTTCCTTCACAAAGAGTTGAACAGAGAGAACTTCCTCATGTGCTCGGCCTTCTTGATCATCCTCTAAGCTCGCAGACTGCCGGTTCAATGATGCCATGGATGACATTAATCACTCCTTGTGGGGGGGCCTCTAAGGCGGCCATTCCGTTTGGCTCGGTTTGACCGATTGGCGCAGCCTTGACTCCCCCATCAATATACTGGTCAAGATGTCCCGCCGCTACCAACTCCTCCAGATGCTGTTTAAGCGGCAAATGCCCCGTTCGGTTCTGTCATGGAAGGTGCAGCGATACTTTGATTGAAGCCACGCCCAAGACTCCCCAACTTAGCGCCAACGGACAAAAGGCTCTCCACGGATCTCACTTAGAATGCGGTAGATGGGGATTTTAAAGACCGTGGTAATCCCCGTCTGCCTTGATTTCCTCTTGGCATCTTCTGCGTCAAGGGGGTGCATCACCGGCCATTTCAAGGCCTTTGTTTCTATCATTTTGGCCGGTCCTCGGTGATGATCTTTCGACGGCATTAGGCGGTTTTCTCCCGCCTCGATCGAATGAACTTTCCCCGCTGGTCGTCTGTCCCCCACGACCGGATTATCCTTCTCGGTCGCTGAGGCGGCATCCTCTTCTACGCGAATGTGTTCATTGATCCGTTGCATCAAAGATTCCATGGTGGTCGGCTGATGCATAGTGAGTGAGTCTCTCAGCCTATGTCCGACGGAGACCTCTTGTATTGAGTGATGGCCAGTTGGTAGGGCAATGAGAATTTCGTTGTAGGTTTCCCAATACTTTATGCTTGTATGCCTTTAATGAGCTTCCCGACTCCATCTTGACGCCTAAGAGATGGTCTACCTCCTTCGGCGTTCGTGTGTTTGTCTTGAATCTGTGACGAAGGCTTCCGCCACCGCCGCCACCTCGATACTTCTCCGAGCCTCTCGAACCACTTCAAGCCCAACTCTCCCAAGCTTGCCGGGAACATGAGACACATCAAGGCGTCGTTCGTCGGTGGCACCATTACTTGCGGTAATGACTCACATGCATGTACGGATCCGTCTTTGCCGTCAGACAGAGTGAACTTTGGGTGGAATCCGCAGGAGTGGGTGCTCTCGATTTCGTGACAATGGAGTGGTCAGAAGTCTTGCCAGCTCCTTGTCCATCAGAGCATTGGCTATCAACCTGGGCGCTGGCATCGCCACCTCTTCACTGCAATGGATCGAGCGCCAATCTTCGAGCGCCGGCACCCTCTGAGCTTCCCGACGGCGCGCTCTCTCCTCCAACACGTCCCTGAGATCCCTGGAACGGGAGGAGGCAGAGTATCGCGACGTCGAGGACGGGCGCGAGGGGCGATAGGTGCTGTCGCGCGTGATAGATCTGTCCTCTCGCTGGCTAGAGTCTCCAACCCCATAGTTCCTGGTGATTGAGATTGAATGGGCTCTTCTCCGGCGGCGACTGCTAGAACGAGGGGAGGGGGTGCGCTCACTGAGGTTGCCCTCTCCAGCAACACCCTTCCCCCTCACTTGACGCTTCAGAAGCTCCATCTCCGCCACCATCCTCCGAATGAGGGCTTCTTGGTCCTTGAGTTTGTGCTTTAGGCGTTCCTCGCGGACTTCTACGACGGCGGCCCTCGACTCATGAGCGATCTGAACTCCTCCCGCGTTTGTCGCGCGCTCCTCGCGATGAAGTTTCTAGGCCCGCCATGGCTGGGACATTTGGAAGGCCCTCTCTCCTCCGGACATATTCCGGAGTCGCACCATCGACGACGGACAACGGAACTTATTCGT
This sequence comes from Camellia lanceoleosa, assembly GCA_025200525.1. NCBI lineage: Eukaryota > Viridiplantae > Streptophyta > Magnoliopsida > Ericales > Theaceae > Camellia > Camellia lanceoleosa. The sequence continues at coordinate 91,758,751 of CM045770.1, forward strand.
TGTTGGCCATGGAAATGGCTGGACAAGCTCGAAGAACTAAGGTTGATTATCAACTATTCCCACAGACGGCGCCAATTGTACGGGGGCGAAATATCCACGACTCTCCGTACACCTTGAACGTCGAGCTTCTGGTAACGGCGTCTGTCTCTTCAATACAAGAACGGTGAGCTGCCCGGCGGTGGTGTGCCGGAAAAACCCTCCGACGCTCAAGTCAGTTCAGTGAGCAAGAAGACAATGGGAAGATAGAGAGAAGTTGTGTGAGTGAATTGGCATACCAGTAATGTCCGCCTTCCCTCTCTATATCTAGGCTTGCCACGCAGCTCCGAGATTGTGCGCCAAGACTACCTCTGTGCCCTTCCTCGACAGTGGCGGTTTCGCCTCTCACCACCCTACACGTAAAGGTTTTGTCCTCCTTCCAAGACATGCAGAATCGCTTAACGGTATTGAGGCGTCAGGAGCAGATGTCCTCTCCTTCACACCATTGGCCTGTGGCACCTCGACCGAGGTACCACGACCGCCAAACACAACCGTGCTATATTCCGCCATCTTCGCCTGGAACCAGGCGAGAACTGAACTGCAAATGCCGAGCTACACTTGTCCGGTTCATCGCGACTGACCGGTTGTAGGCATGCCTCCAACCATTTCGGTTCAATCTCGCCACGCCAAGAATCGCTTCGCCATGGTCGGGTTAGTGGCACGCTTGCCGCCTACAGAGTCTTACGGGCCTTCAAATTCTACAGATCTCCGCCAGACTTCGACCGACCTAGTGTCTCCAGTTCGATCCGCAAAAGTTACCGGTTGACCTAGTCAACCGAACAAGGCAGATCGCTTCGGCTACATTATGCCCCATTAGCTCGGCCACACAGAATCAGAACGCGTTATTCTTCTTTCGGCCGTACTAACAGATGGAAATCTCCCCACTCAGATTAAAATACGAATTGTTTCTTTTGATTTTAGAAATTACATTCCACCTCTTGAGGTATTTAATTTCATAACAAATCGCTCCTCTTATTAATAAATAATCAAGTCAATTAACAATTTTTAATGATATTAAAAATATGTTTCAATTAATAATTTAGATAAGTTTATTATTATATAAGAATATAATTATGAATTTTATTTTTTTAGTTAATTTTGTTAAATAAAAATTTTTAACAAGGAAATATTTATAATTTTTTAAATCACAGAGGATAATCTGTATTTTAAGAAAATTTCAATTTTTTTTTTATAATTTACCCAGAAATATCTCCTGGACCTCATCGCTTATACCTTATTTAACTTGGACTTTTTAACAATTAACTTTAATTCAAATTGAGAATAAATGAAGAAAATGGTGAAAATTGTTATATAAATGCCTTCTTTCCTAATTTTTATTACAAAATATATATTATTAATTACTTACCTTCTAATACTCAAAAAAATTAAAAAGGAAAAGTATTTAAATATAATATTTTAATATATTCAATTTTTTTAGGTGTAAAAATTTGCAAAATTGAAATAGACAGTGAGTGCATCATGAAAAATTGACAAAAAAAAAAAATCAAAATTTCAATCAATGTTAAACCGTTAATTCAGTTTTATTAATTTTTCTTACAGCCTAATTGGTAAGAGAGACACTAAGGTCAAGTTTGGGAAGATTAAATAAGTGTATTTTTTGACTTTTTTTGTATTATATGTAGAAAAAGTAGAGAGGAGATGTTGATTGATATGGCCTAAAAAAGATAAAAAGATAAAATAAGTGCACTTTTTTAGTTTAGCCAAACTTGACTTAACTTGTCTGGAGAATTTGATTTTTAGTTACATGATTAAAAAATTATTATAAATTAGTATATTATTTTTTTTTATTTTTATGTCTTTTCATAAAATATTAAAAAATTAATTAAAATAATAAATTCTCTGATGAGTAGTTGGGTCGTTTGTTTCTTCTAGAAATCGTGGTTGTTCAATGCTAATAAGATTCAGTTGGACCGCTGACTAGGCTTTTTGACTTGCTTTTGTAAACCCATAATTCTGATTGGTTCTCTCTGGAATATTCCCATGTATTCAATTGGAGCACGGATCACGCCATGCTCTCTCTCTCTCTCTCATAATAATATCCCAAAACCAAACCCTCACGTCTTGGATGCCGATGCCGATGCCGTTTGGCAAGTGGGTACAAAAATATGAGAATAAATTAATGATATAAAATATTATATTTAAATTATAATTATTTTTTTATAAAAAAAAAAAGGAAAATTAAAAAGTTAAAAATTCTTTCTAAACAAAATTAATTTAGCCAAGTTAAATTAATCAAAAAAACTTAAAAAACCAGACTAATTTTTTTTTTTTCAAATGACCCCTTAGGATTCGTTTAGGATGTGAGTTGGTTTTTTATTTTTTGACTTTTTTAATTTGAGGATAAAAAATCTCACTTGAGATAGATTTTTTAATTTTTTTGACTTTTGTAAGAAAAAAAAAGTAATGATAATGGGTTGGATATGACGTTTTATTTTATTGAGTTAAATTTTTTTTTAAAATTTTTTTTGACTAAAATAACCAAAAAATCTCAAAAAATTTATGCCAATCGAACCCTTAGTTTTCCTTTGACTAATTTAAAAAATTATAAAAAATGAATTAAATATAATTATATTTTCAATATTTTTTTTAAAATTTATGATCAAAATATAATTTTAGGGACCACTCCACTACTAACTTTATTTTAAAGGAAAATGATTTGTCCCCCTAATTCCCCCCCCCCTCCCGGAATCCCCCGAAAAACAAATGGAGAAGAAAAAGAGGGAGAAGGAAGAGAGGAGAAGAGAAAGAGGGAGAAAGAGAGAGGAGAGGAGAGAGGGAAGCAGAGAGACAGAGAGTCCCCTCCATTCTGCAGCACGCCGATCGTCGCCGATCGTCGATCGTCGTCCGGCCTTCTTCTCTTCTTCTTTCTTCTTCTCTTCTTTCTTTCTTCTGCTTTCTTCTTCTTTCTTCGTCTTATTCTGATTTTCTGATCGGAAAAAAAAAAAAAATATATATTCAAACGACGAAATGACGTCGTTTCGTCAATTAGGGGGATTCGGGGGCTGAATTCGAGCACTCTAGCACGGTCCTATTTTAAATGACTAGGTACAAGTACTCTACTTCCCCACTCATAAAAGGACAAACAAACAAACGTGCATTGGGTGGAGTTTAGCAAATTTGAGTACTCAGAATTCCAAGTCTTTCAAAAATTTAACGACAAACTGTGTAGTCATAGTATTAAAGTTAAATTAGTCTCACGCGTTCTATTTTTAGAAATTTTAGAGGTTTGTGTGGAAAAAAAAACTTGTCTTACATTGGTATATACGTAATGGGGATTGCTTTTAATGTCAACGAATGGTAGTAACTCTTCGATGACCTGTAATTACAAAATTATGAATTCTTATTTTTGGAGATGTTAAGTCCAAGAACAATTTGATATTTAAATCAATATTTGTAAGTTAAACTCTCAATATAATGTAAGAGTTAGTACAATGATTGTCTTCTTTGATTTGGGAATTGAATGATCTTTTTATTTCGGGTAAATTACACTGACACCTCCTGAGATTTAATCTAATTATATTTCATCTTTTGACGTTTTGAAAATTTTATTCTTATCCTTGTGATTAATAGTCTCATTTCACAAACTCTTCTACTTATATAAAGAACAACAATTCTTAGTAAAAAAACAGAGAAAATTACATTGAAAAAAAAAATAAAGCAAATGAAAGGAAAAAAAAAAAAACAGAGAAAGTAAATCAAAGCAAAGTAAGAAAAGAGAGAGTGCATGAGTTCAATATTTTCATCTCGTCTAAATAATTACAATGACGTGGGGTTAATGTAATTTTTCAAATGTCATGGGGTGATATGTATTAAACTAAAATCTAAAGAGGTGTAAATGTAATTTACCCTTACTCTATTTATATAATCCTCTTACTTTCCAAAAAAAAAAAAGAAAACAGAATGTGGATATTGAGAAGAAGAAGGTTTGGAAAGTGAGTTGATTTTTTTGTCTTTTTTTAGTCTGGAGTTAAAAAGTTCGCTTGGGATGGATTTTTTTTTTTTTTTTTTTGAATTTTGTGAAAAAAAAGTGAAATGATTATTATTTGAATGTGATATTTTGTATTATTAATTTTTTTGCTTATTTTATTTTATTTTTGGCTAAATTAACCCTCGATCTCAAAAAAATCTCATACCAAACGAGAGCTAGATGATTTGGAGAAGAGAAATGTGTTTATTTCTTGTCCATTTCCTTTTAAGTTGGAAATAATAGCATAAAATTAGTATATTCAATCCATTATTCAACTAATTTTGCAATCATTCACACTCTTTTGGAATATAACAAATTATTTTAGCAGCTGCATATTCTTCTTTACCTATCATTAAGATTTTCAATCCCCAAAACAACTTATTGGGGTCCGAACCTTGTGCTTTCCTCCCTCTCCCCTTAGAATAGTATGATATTTGATGTTATTGGATGTATGTAATCACCATAGCCAAATCCATACGACTCTTGCTTAGAATACAATGGATTTGCACATACTTGAAGAGGGCAAACAAATATATTTCAACTAAAAAAGCATGGGAGATATTATAATTAGATTTGAATTCTCTCTAGTTTGCAGTCATGAAAGTGTTGGGTTTGGTGTACTCCACTTTAGGGCCAATTGAATACTAATTAAAGAGAATTCAAATACAATTATAATTTGAATCACTGAGATTGGTCCTAAAGTGTTGGATTTGGTGTACTCCACTTTAAGGCTAATTTCAGTTATTCGAATTATTTATCTTATCGTATGATAGTGCTTTGTATTCATCTGTACTATATATTAAAGAAAAGAGTTTCTAATAAAAAGAGTCTTGTGAAATTCAAAACCCGCATACTATTTTTCTAGAATTCTTATTTTTTAAATAATTAAAAAAATTTCTAGTGGTTAACTTTTATTGAGTCATTAAAAAAAATTCTTATTATGGCTTGATTTACACATTTCAAAAGGAAATTTAATTAATCCATCTGCAAATTTAAATTTAAAAACTTGAGAAGGAAAGTTAACTAATTAATTTTAAAATTAAAAAGAAAAATCTTCTAACTTTTATTGAATCATTTAAAAAAAAAAAATTCTTATCATGCCTTGATTTATACATTTCAAAAAGAAAGTTAATTAGTCCATTTAAAAATTTAATTTAAAATTTTGAAAAGGATCAGGTTCAATATAGGAATCAATTCACATATTCTATAGATTATTTCTCTTGATGTTTAATTTTTTAAATAATTAAAAATTTTTTATTGGCTGACTTTTATTCCCATACAATGTGATTGACAATCCATTTTAAGAACTTGCTTCTCCTATCAAATATTATAGGGAATTTTTTTTAAGGTCTTGATATTAAAATTTTATAAGATAAATGATATATAATATTTTCATAGTAATTGAGATCCCTCAATATTTTCACAGAGAAAATTTGACCCAAAAAAATTTGTGCCCGACTCATAAATTTTGACCCAACTTAGAGAGATTTTGGCCCCGACACAAAAATTTCTTTGGTATGATCACAAAGAAATTTCATTAAGGGACCTTAACTAATAAAAAAAACATATTGGACCTCTCCTTCTATACAAAGTTGGAGAGGTATATTTCACTAATTTTTCCAATATTATATAGGTTTTTTTAAGATAGTGTTTATCAATACAATAAAGGATTTAAAACTCCTTTCAAACATTGATGATATGTTTGGTTCATGGTTTTGTATAGAAATTTTGAAAGGAAAAACGAAAAAATATGTGAAATTAGATAAAATGTAGTTATATTTTATTCATATTTCACTTTTTTTTTTTCTTTTCTCTTTCCAAATTTTTACCCAAATTCATGAATCAAACATAACATAAAGTTTGGTGTTATCCGTGTTATGTACGGATATAAATAAATAATTAAAAATTTGTTTTAAAATTAAAATAATAATATAAAATATGAAGTAAAAATGATTTATAATCAATTAAATTTTATTTATTTTTATTAGAGATATACGTAAGAGAAGATTTTTATTCTAATATCATTAATTATGTATCTAAGTTCTTAATAAAAAAGTTGCATGTCATAATTTATTTGATAAAAATTAAATGATAAATTACAAAAATTATATTTACGATAAAATATAAATACATTTCACTTCAAAAGTTTCGTAATTTTAATTAACCACATGATAGTAGTAAATTACATTTGTTAATATACTATTTTTTTCTTATTTTGTAAAGCCTAAAAATTTATCTACTCAAAATTATAAATTATTATATGTCATAACTCTTACGTGAAAATAAATTAGGATTGGCTTGTGATGTTGGACTAAACATTAGAAGTTACCTAAAAACTACTCAACTCAATATTTATGGCAATGTGACATTCACCTAATCATAAAAAATTATCTTTATCGGTTCGTGACCAATATGAACTAGTTTATGAGCGCCAATATTAGATTAAATGTTAAAAATTAGCCTAGAAAATCTAATTCGAGTCAAGTTTTTTTCAATAATCCTTGGTTTAACCTATAATACATCATATTTTAATAACTCAATACCATAAAAAAAATAATAATAATAATCTTAATGTTTATGGTGTTTTTTTATCAATCAATAATTTTTTTTATTAAATATTAAGATAATTACATTTGAATAAATTCTAACATAAAATTTTTACCTTAAAACTTTAAGACCTACACATTTTCTTTAACTCCATAACTAATATTTGAAATAGTAATTAAAATAAATTTCAATCAATATTATATGAAGAGACATGTGTGATAAGAGTTTGCAGTATATAATTTAAAAAAATATATTAATTTAAAATTGTCAATATGGAAAATACGTACAAATAATATGCCAGTAAGTGTATTAATTGAACACCCTGACTTTCATTTTTTTTTTTTTTTGGGTCCTTATTTATGTATGATATGTAGAGAAGGGATCGATTAGCCTTGAATCCCTTACAATTTACAGAACATTTGGTAAAAATTGAGGGATCATGTTTCCTTTAAATGTTCAATTTAGCAGTGATATCATTGATTAATAAAAAATAAAAAATATAGTCGAATCAAAAGCACTATTTCCTTAATAATATTTAAAAACTAAGTCCAGTATTTTTTTCTCATGTCATGATGGGTTTAACTTCTTCTTTTTTGTTTTTAATTTTTTTTAAAAATATAATGGGCTCCACATTTACATAACATTTATTACATATATATATATATATATATCAGTAATGATACATCCTACTAAAAGTGGTGCTCTAAAGCACCACTAATGAGTTGTCAAGCACTAAAAAAAAAAAAACACAAGCAGTGGGTCTCATCCATTGCCACATCACTAGTGGTGCTTTTAGAATACAATTTTTAGTGGTCTAAAGCATTATTGTATATATATATACACACATAGAAGGTGTAATAAAAGGGTGAAATAAATGTGATTATAAATTATATTTGTAATGTCAAGCCAAGTTATTTATTTATTTTTGACTCTTATGCTAATTCATCTTTGTTAATTTTGATAAACACTTTATGATATATATATATGGGAAAATTACACGAGCAGTCAATATATTTTTTCTATGTCATTTTGATTTATGTAATTTCAATTGGATCGATTTTGATTCTAATTTATAATTTTTTCTTAATTTGATCAATTGATTAAATTGTTAATGTCTTTTGATAAATAAAAAAATGCGCTCATAAGCGACATATATTATGTTTTTATAGGAAAAATTGCAAACTTATTCTCAACCAATTCAGTGAATTTTTTATAATAATAAAAAAAAACCCTAATCAACATTTTCGATTGAACTAAATTGATATAAAATTTAAAAGTAAGAGTTAAAATCGAGCTAATTAAAATTATAACGACTAAAATGACACAAGAGACAAAATATAAAAACTACCAACGTAATTTACTCTTTTATATCTTTAGAAGAACAATCTGATATTTAAGTTAATATTTGCAAGTTAAACTCTCAATATAATGTAAGAGTTAGTACAATGATATAAAAAGAGTAAATTGAATGATTTTTTTATATCTTTCGATTTCAACTTTGAGAGTATTATGCAATCACTTGTCCATGTTACTCTGTTCTGAACAGAATCGTGTTTCCTATCCAGTCTTTTTTCTTGAAATAAGTATAAATTTATCGGTCATGCAAAACCTTAAGTTAATTAAAAATTGATAATTATGGGATCGAATCACTTGTATCTTAAAAGATAAATGACGAATATAACTAAATGGCTACTTAAGATGTCGCCTCATTTATGAGACAGTACTTTGGTTTATTACCACGTGATATTAATAAAAAAATCTCACATTGTGGTAAAGGGACTATTATTAGTTGGGTTGGTGAGAAATAATAGATGATCTATATATTAATATAATTTATTAATGGATAATTGATTATTAAATGTTTTGATCTTTAATTGATTGAAATTGAAAAGTTCTTAAACTATTCTTAAACTATTAAAAGAGGTACAAAAGTCTGGTTAACTTTCACCGACACCCTGCTCTTGAGTGGAAATGTGTAAAGTTTTGTTTTAGTTGTCTTTGTTGTTATTTAATTCTTAAATGTTTTAGATAAATAATAAGATTTCAATCCTTTCATTTAAGAATTCATATATCTTCTAAAGTTAAGTTAGGCAACATTTTATAATTATTAATTGATTCACAACTTTTTAAACAATAATTCAGTGAAAACTTACTCATGTTCATAAATGACACCTTATTTTTACCAACTTTTTTCAAAAAATAATAAATAGTCAATAATAAATAATAAAAATAAATAAATAAATAAATATACATAAAAGTATAAATAAATAAATAAGAAGAAAAAAATTAAATAATAATAAAAGTAAAGAAAGTCAAAGGAACACAGCAAAAATAATAAAATAACAAACGAGTAAAACAAGTTTTTTTGGGGTGGGTACAAGTAAAAGAAGCTAGCAAGCAAAGAACAAGCAAAGCAAAGCAAACAATAAAATAAAATAATAATAATAAAAACAAATATTTCAATCGCCCTTATTAAAAATTCAGATTTTTTTCAATAATTATTAAAAGTAAAAATTCAAGTGCGACAAGTGAAAATATATTTTATAATTTATTACTCAAATTAATCATTCATTGCTATATCAAAATAGAAAAAATATTGGATACTTTCAAAATAGCACGTGGCATTGTGCATATGATACTCTTAACAAATATAAAATAACAACTCATACCAAGTCATTATATATCTTCCAACCACTTAATAAATGTGAGTTAGAATATCTTATTGTAAATTTATTTAAAGATAAATTACACTCACTCCCCTTCAGATTTAGAAAGAAAAAAAAAATACAATTAGATTCATATTTTTGACATCATTACACTAATTTCTTTTTTAATAAGGTTAAAGTAACTGAAACTAATATAGAGGGTGGGCAAACACTAAAATAAACAAAGATATATATATATATATATATATATTAGTGAAAAAGAGATGACAACATCATTATTCATGCATAGAACTAATAAATTATTGATAAAGAGACTTTAATTGTTATGTAAATTTAACCATGAGCAAATTTCACCTTACCCTCCTTGTGGTTAGGCCCATGTTAGCCTCTTCTCATTTGAAATTAACCACAAAACCCTTTATGATTTGTAGACTAAAATGCAACATTGAGTCCAAAAACGATTTAATAAAAAATACTAAAATACTCATACATATAAGTAACCTAAGTGTGTTATTTATGGATATTTTCGTCATTTGTTTAGGAGGCAAAATGTACTTTAATCCTCTATATTTTATTCTATGTGCGATTTACACCTCTAAAATTTGAAAATGTTTATTTTTGGCATGTGTTTCTATACTTACTGCTAAGTTGGATAAAATGTTTAATGGTGTATTTCAAATTACAAAATTTGTCCTTCAAACATCAAGGGAGACTAGTGTAGTAATGTTAAAAGTGTAAAACAGATTGCATTTTCTCTAAATTTTAAAAGAGATGAGTATAATATACCCATTCATTTACTTTTATAATAATTAATTTAAAAGATTGCACCACATAAACAATATCACCTAATATTTTGAAACTAATTACTCATCAAAATATTGGATAATTATCTTCAAGCACAAGATTGAGTTTGAGCTAGTAGTGTCAACTATCATCCTGCTATTCAATGATCCACTAATTCAAAATGCTGCAACGACCAAAATCTAGATAGGAAACTTAGAAAACTTGTCTTCATCATTAATTTTCATAGTCATAAAATTGTTTATTAGTGGGTCCATCAACATTGTATGTCAATATAGACAAAAAAAATAAAAAATAAAAATAAAAAAATAAATAATTTCAATATAGAGCCATAGATACACTTGATTTGGCCACATCAGCGTTTTCTTGCTTTGACCACTGAATGCTCTACTTAGAATTGCTGACTGGTAAGAGAAGACCAATCCTCTCTCTCTCTCTCTCTCTCTCTCTCTTTCTCTCTCTCAATTGTGTCAATAAAATAGCCGCATTCTCTTACCAGTGCAACTACCAGTTGCATCCACATTTCATCATTAGTTTCCATTTTTTGATCCATTTTAATACTCAACCAAGTTGTTTACTTCGTTCACGTATCAAAAACATATAGAATATTAATACTTTACTCATTTATATGTTAGTTGGTTTCTTGAATTTTTCCAAATTTGTCCATGGAGGATATTGAAGTTCCTCAGTACTTCATCTGTCCTATTTCTCTACAAATCATGAAAGACCCTGTCACTGCCATAACCGGCATCACCTATGATCGAGAGAGCATCGAACAATGGCTATTCAAACACGCCGCCACCACCTCCACCTCTACGGCCACTTGTCCAGTGACCAACCTGCCCTTGCCAAGAGACTCTGACCTAACACCAAACCACACGCTCCGCCGTTTGATTCAAGCATGGTGCACCCAAAATGCATCGAAGGGTATCGATCGAATCCCAACCCCGAAACCCTCTCTCGACAAAACCCATGTCCTCAACCTCATTAGAGACCTTTGGCTTCCCGAATTGCAGTTAAAAACCCTAAGAAAACTCGAAGTCATCGCTATTGGGCACGAAAGGAACCGGAGGTACATGGTAGAAGCCGGTGTGGTTAAGGCTATGGCATCATTTATCGTAACATGTTACAAAAGAGGCGAAACAACAGGGATCGAAGAAGCTTTGAGCATTTTGTTCCATATTCAAAGTCCATCATCAACTGAATCAAAGCTAGTAGTACTCATCGAAAATGATCAAATCATCGAGGCGTTAACATGGGTTTTAGGTCAAAAAATTCATAATTATGTGACGGTGAAGAGTAATGCTCTACAAGTACTAAAAACAATCATCGGAAAAGCGAGTTCCAACATACTAGAGAGGCTAAAACGCAGGTTTTTTAAAACGATTGTGAGTGTTTTGAGAGGGAGTTGCTATCAATGCAGCCCTAAATGTCATGCTAAACACGTGTCCATGGGGGATAAACCGGATCATGATGGTGGAAGCCGGGGCGGTTTTCGAGCTCATCGAGCTGGAATTAGGGTCACCGGAGAAGAGGACGACGGAGCTGATTTTGGGGACATTATTCCACCTGTGTTCTTGTGCGGACGGGAGGGCTCAGTTGCTGAGTCACGCTGCCGGCATTGCCGCGATCACGGAGACACTATTGAAGGTGTCGCCGGTGGCAGATGATCGGGCGGTGTTGATTCTTTCGATGATTTGTAAGTTTTCTGGGACACCTTTGGTGATTCAAGAGATGCTGAAAGTTGGGACTGTTTCAAAGCTTTGCTTGCTTCTTCAAGTTGATTGTGCAACTTATTTGAAAGACAAAACAAAGGAAATGCTTAGAGCTCACTCTAATGTATGGAAGAACTCTCCTTGCATTGAAAATTCTACTCTCCTAAGCAGGTACCATAGGTAATATATACATATATACATATATATATATATATATATATCAGGTTTTAAATATCATAAGCGAATTTTGAATTTTAAAATTAGCTTATATATAATCATATCGTTGATAAAGTATAATTTAAAACGGTGATATATACCTATCGTATCTTTTTCCAATAAATTGTAATTAGAACTTTATGTTAATTTTGTTACCCAAGTAATTATACATGTGATATTAATTGTACAATCCATAATATTAATTTGTTGATCTATATGATTTTAATTGCAATATGTCAAGAATGTTGACTTTTTTTTTTTTTTTTTTTAATTGTAGTGTTGTAGCAAAGCAGAGATCATTGTGTGATCTTACAAGTTCAAACTTTCAATTTATACATTTTTATTTAAAAAAATTGAGTTATCAGAATGCAAAAATACAAATGTCAATATATTTTGGTTAATTCAGGTTTTTGCTTTCATTGATCGATATGTAATTTTTTCAAGTTTGTCGAATTATGCTCTTTCCCAATAATCTTTATTGAACTTTGTTTAATATGAAAAAAAATATTCAAATTTCTTTTAATCATGCTTCTTCCAAATAATATTTAATTAATAATAAATCATATTTCAAATTTTAGAAAATACGCATAATGAAATTACCACTATATTGTCTTGTTCCTTGCAAAAAGAAAAATAAAATAAAAAATACACATCATGAAATTACCACTGTTTTATCTTTTTTGCAAAACTATTCTTATGATTCTTTATGGCAATTGTTTTTAAGTATATTTAGGTCTTATTTGAGAAGTTGACTATTTTAGTTGGCTATTTAGCTTTTTGACTATTTTTTGGCTAAAAAAAATTGTGTTTGGAGAGTTGATTGATTTTTTTTTTTAGTTGATTTGATAGTTGTGAGAAAAAAAATGAAATGATTATGAATTAAGAGTGATATTTTATCTTATTGATTATTTTAACATATTTTGTCTTTTGATGAGGTTATTTTAGTTAACTCTCCTCCTAAATAAGGCCTTAGTAATCAAGCCACTCCTTATGAGCAAACAAATATATTTTTAATAAAAGATAATACAAGTGTCACGGAAAAATACTTTGCTTGTTTTCACTTTTCAAAAAATACTTTTTAAAAAATTTTACTTTTTTATTTTTCGTGTTTTTTTGTTTTTACTGAATTTTTTTAATATTTGAAGCAATTTTTTTTTACTTTTTAGACACACCTAACATAAATACACCTAAAAAGTAAAAAAATTATAAAAACAATCTTTTAAAAATTCACTAAATACCAAAAATATAAAAAAATACAAGAATTCAGTACATTTTTTTTATATTTTTATGTATTTATTAATTTTTTAAAATATTTTTTCACGAATTTTTTTACTTTTTAGATACATCTAAGTAAGGTGCATCTAAAAAAGTAAAAAAAAAATGTTTAAAATTTTAAAAATATTCACTAAAAACAAAAAAACACAAAAATCAAAAAAATCAATTTTCAAAAAACTTAATCCAAAAAACTCAAATCAAACACACTGATTAGTTCTTTAGATCTTTCTTTTTAAAAAGTGGGCTATTATTTATCTCTCTTTTTTTTCCTCCTTAGAACCCCATCTCCTTTATTTGTTTTTTTATACAGCTTGTCCAAATATAAAATTTCATTTTTACTTTCATCCTTAATCTCCTAATCCTAACCCTAACCCTAATTCCATCCCTATCCCCATCACCATTACCTCCGGCTTCGGCAGTCAGTGCCATATCTATAGCCACCATGTCCTTCGATGTCTCACCGTCGCGACCATTACCACCACTGCAACCACCCTTTCATCTACGTTGCCTACCATCACGACCCAACTTCCCATCCTATCAACTGAGAGAGAGAGAGAGAGAGAGAGAGAGAGAGGAGAAACTTGCCTTGTTTGTATCCGAGAAATTGGATAAGAGAAAAAAGAAGAAGAAGAAAAAAATAAGGGAAGGGAGGTCGCACTCATAGCAATCAAAAGGTGGTCCTCCACGGGAAAGGGATTCGAGGTGGTTGTCAAAAGCAAACTGCAAAAATGGTGTCGAAGGGGGTGATTGAAAGTGGGGTAGGATTTGGGTTGGAAGGGCATAATTGGAATTAAGATGAGGGTTCAAAGAGAAAATAAAAGGATTTCATTTTGTTGGGTGGAGTTTCAAAGAAGTGGGGGTTCAAGTAAAAAAATAAGGGTAAACAGTAGTTGGCACGCCCCAAAATTCGAGACCGTAAAAGGAATGTACAAAATACAACTCAAACAAGATAGATAACCAAAATATTTTAATATACACATATAAACAGAGTTATAGCATAGATAATTCATTAGTGTTCCGCTATAGGATTACAAAACACTGTCAAACCAAAAGACAAAAGAAAAAAAACACTACTAGACTAAATCTTCAAGTGAACCATGGCTTCAACACTTCATCTTGATTGTCTTCGAGATAACATTTACCATCGTAAATTGCTTCCTTACCTGGCATGACATGCCATGAGCTTGGAATGCCCAGTAAAAATACACACACTTCCATATCTTCTATCAACCAATTAACCATACACAGAACAAATCGGGTAACATAACATACAATTTTACAATAAGGTTCTATGAATTAGTAGTTAAATTAGACATCTAGAATCTCCCAAAGAGACCCTTCTACCCAACCACAAGCTTGAACACCGGACTACTCAGAACTTCCCCTTTTATTGCTTTGTAGACCTTACTGCCTATACCCACCTCCCGATTATTTACCGGTCAGCGACATTGATAGATCTCAAAAGAGACGGCCAAACAAGTGGACTCACTTACACCCAAATCATGCCTAGGTCTCGCTTACACCCTGCACATACCATACCAAAGGGCTCACTTACACCCTGTAATACTGCGTAGAGTTTGAATACATCCATGTCATCCTAGAGGTTCACTTAGACCACTTGCGCAAGACTTAACTCATTTGGTATTAATTCCATCATAATTTATGTCATTCATATGTATAAATTATTCCGAAACACTAGTGTGAACGTCACCCATTGCCAACCCCTTTTCATTTCCCGTTTATTAGATATTTTGATAAACGAGTTAGCCACATTCAGTAATTCGGTAATATAAAAGAGCATGAGACAAACATAAGAGAGGAAATATAGCCCATGATAATCATACATAAGTATGGTAAGACAAGCAAATAACATTAGGCATGCTTTGAAATACTTAGAGACAATTAATACAATAAAACACCATTTTCAACATTGTTCAGTTTTGCAGGGCTAACAAGAATGCTTTGGTAAAAATACTTCCAGGTCAAATTAGGGGCTGAAATTGCACAGAGACAATAATCAACCTATCTAGTTTCAGTTCCAATTCTCAGAATTTGCACAGCACCTCCAAAAATTTATTTACAAGCTATATTTGAAAAGCTGTCCAGATTTGTCACCTTTTGGGAAAATTAGTTTTCCTCTCAATCTACCCGATGATTTTCACCCAAATAAATTCTGTTGGAAAGAGAACGCAGAATTCTAAATTTTGACAAAGGAACCAACATGAGATAATTTTTCTGAAATTTTATAAAATTGCAAGAAGTGGACTATTTTTCAAAGACTCATGACCAAATTTTTAAAACAAAATATCCAAGCCCTAAAAACACACAAGGAGGGGCAAATAAAATTATCACAGACTCTAAACACACCAAATATCCTACATTAAATTAATATTTGAGAAATAAATAAATTTGATATTTCTTTTAAATTAGAGAAGTTGCAGTAGTGTATACTTTGACAAATTTGCAAGACAATATCACTAGATCATACCCACATTTTCACACACACCAAAAACCCTATTTACCATTAATTTGCAACACAAGAGGGCATACTAGACAATAGGATGAGATGGGTGAAAGAATTGGAGAAGACAAGAGAGAGATGTGTTCTTACCTTGACTCAAGAAAGCACTATTTTCTTCATTTTTTTTTTTTTTTTTCTTCTCTTCTTCTCTACTTCTCCCTAATCACACTCTCCTTCTCTCACCCTCTCCTTGGCTACTGAAATGTGTATATAAAGAATTGAGACAATACTGTCAATTTATAGGAAATAAGCCTCTAACTTAATGACCAAGAAAGAAAATAAATATCTAGATATTTTCTCAACTAATTTGCTCAAATAAATAATAAAGAGTCAAACAACTAATAAATATTCAAATAGGCTAAAAAAATAAATTGTATGAATTAATTTAGAAACTAGGAGGTAAAATAAATAAAACCAAATTTTAGGGTATTTCCAATTATAAAGTGGTGTTGTAGGATTTAATTATAATAATATACGGAAAAGTTATTCTTTATTGGTCTATTTGCAAACTTTAACGAAATTAGGAGCTAAAATGCTATTAACCTAAGGCTCAGGATTTCACATGTAATTATCAAAAATTAGAGTTTCTACAACAGTCCTCTTTTAAAATACATGTCTCACAAATTTAAGGTTTGACAAATTACGACTCTAGTCCATATAGTTTGATCATTGTGTCATTTTGGTTCCTATAATTTTAATTGACTTGATTTTGACTATAAATTTATGACTTTGTTTCAATTTGGTCTAATTGATTACAACTTTTACCATTTTTTATGAAAATTACGCACATAAATAGCATGTGTCATATTTTTAAAAGCAAAATTGTAATCCCACTCAACTCAGTGAGTTAACCACAACCAATTCAGTAATTATTTTTTATCAAAAACACTAACGACATTATCAATTGAACTAAATTGATATAAAATTTAAAATTAAATGTCAAAATCAAGCCAACTAAAAATGTAGAAATCAAAATGATATAAGAGGTAAAATGTAAGGACCATGTAATTTGTCCTTTAAAATTTGTTTATTTTCTTTTATTGTATTATATTCTACAATGATATTTCTAATACTCTATCATATCAAACGTTTTCAATATATCTATAAAAAATGAACTAGACTTGTAAGCATAAAATCAAATTAATAGTTTATTAAAATATTTAGTCTCAATAGCCCAACTGAATCCGTAAGTAGATTTTTAAAATTTTGTTTGTTAGTTTAGCGTAACATTGTCCTTTGAACAACGTCATCTCATATTATTTTCTTAAAATATTTGCGCGAGTAACAATTACAAATTATAGACTTATATATAAGAGGGAACTTCAAAACAGTGGGACGGACTAAAAAAAATTACAAAAATATGTGGGGTGCAAATAAAAAATTGTGAGAGTGCAAGCCCTCCATGTTTGTGTAATTTTTTTTTTTTTTTTTTTTCTTTCACTGAGATGTAATTTTCCAAAAAAAAAAAACTTTAAGTAGGTTATTTTGTCATTTCCCCCTTATTATTCTATTAAAGAATAGTATATAAATTGTTTATAAATACATATTATGACGAGTAAGATATCAATCCCTAATAACCCACTCAAATATACATGTAATCTTGATTTTATGTAAAAATAAACTCTTAATCAATTTCAGCTCAAAATTGGGTGAGTTAGATGTAAGATACACAATTATTATAACTGTGAAAATTTCATACTAGATAAACTTAACTGAAGAACATAACTTAGTCATATTTACCTCCTTCATTTTTTACCAGCACAAAACAGATACCCTTTATTAATGTAATCAAGGAGAACATCAATATAGGAAAAGGAAGGTGAGAAAGTGCACCATAGCGAACTGCATTCATGGTAACTAGGTTTGGACAAGATGACTAAGATTTAGTCATATCTTAATTGCCATTTTTAAAAATTTCAAGTGATAACATGTTTGATTTGACTTTCGTAAACTTGTTTCAATTTTTTTTCCTAAAAAAATTAAAAATTAATTTTGTGAAAAAAAATAAATCAAAAGCACTTGTCATTTTTATATAGTTTTATCTTTTTGATGGCGGAAATAATTTTTAAAATATATTCTTTATATTTATTTTTATCAAACTAGTTTCTATTTTTTCAAAAAATTCAAAAAAAGTTTCAAAAACACAAACCAAACATATTTTCTTGAACTTAAGATTATAATTAAACTTAATTAAATTGATATAAGGGAGACTTACCTATAGGTCATAATAAGTGAATGTTTTGTGTAATAGGTTCTGTGAGAATTAATAAGTGTGTTTGGTTTTAATTTCTTGAATTCAATTTTCTGAAAATCGAATTTTTATTTTTTATTATTTTTTTGTTTTTAGTAAATATTTTTAAAATTTTGAAGTTTTTTTAAAAATTTTTAGATACACCTTACCTAGATGTATTTAAAAAGTAAAATATTTGTGAAAAAATTAATAAATATAAAAAAATATGAAAAATATATTGAATTTTCATATTTTTTATTTTTGTATTTTTGGTATTTAGTGAATTTATAAATAAAAAAATAAAAAAATTATATTTTTTAAGTGTATTTATGTTAGGTGTGTGTAAATTTTTTTAAAAAAAAACTTACTTAAAATATTAAAAAAATTTAGTGAAAACAAAAAAATACGGAAAATAAAAAAGTAGAATTTTCTGAAAAGTGAATTCTGGAAACCAAAACCAAGCATAGTGAATAATATTTTTCATCAAAAACTATTTAAAAAAAAGTCACTAATTGTTAATTTTCAGCGACAATTTGAAAATTGTTACAAAAAATGTCACTAAGTTTCAACTTTCAGTACAATAAAATTCATTGTAGAAAAATGTCATTAATTGTAAGTTTTAGAGACAATTTAAAAAAGCCGTAACACAAAAAAAGTCACCAATTGTCAAGTTTTAGCGACATATGAAAAATTGTTACAAAAAATTATTTTTAGTTACGCTTTTATTAGTACTTATTTTCAATAGGATTTGATTATAATTAAATCTAACTATTATGATCTATTGATAATTTACCTTTGATATAATTATAATACAAGCATTCAATTAACAATGCTTAAAATTTTGAAGTACCTATTTTAAAAATAAAAATGTAAGGATGAAAAATCAAATAGCAATTCACATGAAACGTAAATATAATAAATTTTCAGTAATAAGTACTCTCTAACCAAAAATGAAAATAAAAGGGTCTCTCTAACGTAAAATTTTGACCACTTGATAAATTTTTTCAAATAGCAATTCACATCAAACGTAAATATAATAAATTTTCAGTAATAAGTACTCTCTAACCAAAAATGAAAATGAAAGGTCCCTCTAACGTAAAATTTTGACCACTTGATAAATTATTACTTTTAAGTAATTTGGGTCACTACAACAATTTATATTTTTGGCGATTAAATTTGATGACTAAACGACTTTTTGTCGTCAAAAGTATGATAGCGTTTGGTAAAATTTAAAAATATGATTCGAAAACAGAGTTGTATTTTGAGTTTATGAGTTTTAGAATTATAATTTGAGTGTAGAATGTTTGTTTGGTTATTAGTTTTGAAATGAGTTTTGAAAAGAGTTTGAAGTTGAGTGTTGAATTGAGTTTTAAATATTTGATGTGACATGTGAAATAAAAAAAAAAATTGTTTGATTATGTATTTTGAAAATAGTTTTCAAAACTTAGGCCAAGTTTGGCATCTCAATATAAGTGCACTTATTTCATCTTTTTATCTTTTTTGGGTCACATCAATCAACATCTCCTCTCTACTTTTTCTACACATAATACAAGAAAAGTCAAAAAGTACACTTATTCTAAACTTCCCAAACTTGGCCTTAATTAAAAATGTTATAATTCATAACCAAACACACAAGTCAAAACTCTATTGAAAATTCTGTTTAAAACTCATGACCAAACTCTTTTTTAAATTCAATTCAAAAAAATAATTATTAAAAAAAATAACATAAATTTTTTTAATTGAAAATATAACAAACAAAATAAATTTTTTTTTTCAAAATAAATATTCAATTACTACTTTAAAATAACTTTTGATTGTATATTGGGTCGGAATTATTTTTTTAAAAATATTCTTGATTTAAAATATAAAAAATATATTATTTTTGTTAAAAAAAATTAAAAAAAAAACTTTTTTTTTTCTTTTTTTTTTTTCCCTTCCAAATATTAGGTGCCAATGCAAGCCAAAAAAAAAACACTGTTTCAGTTAACCGGCCGATCAACCTGCCAGATGTCCGGGAGAATGATCGAGTAGACCCAAGTCACCCTTTTCAAAATTCAAAATTAAAAAACTCTCTTCTCCAAACGGAAGCTGAAATGAGTTTTGTAATGCTATATTGGAATTAATTTTTCAAACTTTACCAAACAAAGCATTGAAAACACATTTGGAATCATGTTTCTAGAGCTCTTCCAAACACAATCTATAATTTTTGACAACTAAAAATTATTTTGATGAGCGTTTCTTTAGGATTTAGCTATTAAATTTTTTTAGTTAAGGTATATTATCTATTCATGAGTGGGTTCAATAGCTTTTGGCCTCATGTGGTGCAATGGTAAGATGATAGGTCTCTAATAGAATCACATCTTTCGAGTTCTAAATCTTTTTACAGAAAATGAAATTTACTGGGCCCCTTAAACTTAAATAACTCAATCCTACAACTATTTGTTTAATTGAATTTTTTGAAGGATTCTTTTGTGGACCGATTACCATGGTAGTTTGTACCGAAATGGCCATTTGGCATGGTAGTGGATATATTTTTTGTTTATGAAAGACATGATTTTCGTATGATTTTCTGTTTTGTATGGAATTATTATTTTAGATTGGGAAATACTTGGTTTGTATGAAATTTGACATTAAAAGTTATTTATTTTTGGATAGTTGTAAGTGAAATTGATGCAGATTGTGTAATGGTTGATAATATATGTATTGTTTTGATTATATATATGGTATAGGTTGCATGGAATACATACGGACTGTGGACAAATTATTAAAAAAAAAGAATATATAAAATGATATTTTTGACGACTAAACAATTGGTAACTAAAATGGAAGTAAATATTTTTAGTGACTAAATAGTTAGCAGCTAAAAAAAAAAAAAGGGAAAACAAATCTTTTGGCGACTAAATATTAGTAGCCATAAAAAAAAGTAGACTTTAGGCGATTAAGACTTTAGTAGTTAGAAAAAAAATAAAATAAAATAAAAAATTTTGGTGACTAAAACTTTAGTTGCCAAAAAATAAATAAATAAAATGAAAATATTTGGTAGCCAAAAAAAAAAAAAAACCAAACTTTAGGCAACTAAAACTTTAGTAGCTAACAACAAATTAGACTTTAAGTGACTAAAACATTTAGTAACTGAAAAAAAAAAAAAAAGATGAACAAAAAAAAAATTTGGTGACTAAAAGTTTAGTCATTTTAAATAATTAAAGTTTTTGACAACAAAAAGTTTTAGTCATTGAAAATGCGATATTAATTTTATTTGAAACCTTTTGACTGCTAAAAAATTAATCGCCAATTGAGGACTTTCGATAACTAAACTTTTTTTAGTTGCCAATTAACTTTCACGACTAATCTAGTGACCAAAAAATTTAGTCGATAAAAGGTTTTGACAACTAAAAAGTGACTTTTGACGACTAAAATTTTGGTCGTCAAAAGTGCCATTTGTTGTAGTGTGTCTATGCTTTGTCAAATTTATCTAATAGACTATGCGAATCAGAATTTCCTCCTTGAGTTTTCTACTTGACTCTCTACTTGGTGGATTATTGGACCGATTTTTTAGGCCCAATTTCGATGATCCAAACCGTTCACATTTTAAGATTTGTTGAGTATATCATACCTGTAAAAAATCAAATTGATCGGATATTAGAAAGTACGTGTTCAGATCATCAAACTAGAAACCATTTTTTTAAAAAAATTTAATAAATAGTTTCTAAATACATACTTTCTGATATCCGATCAACTTGATTTTTTACAGGTATAATATATTCAACAAATCTTAAAATGTGAACGGTTTGAATCAATGAAATTGAGCCTAAAAGTGGGTCGAATAACCTAACAAGTAGGAAGTCAAGTAAAAACTTCAAAGAGGGGATCCTAATTGAGACTATGCACCCGAAATATGCAAATTTATGAATTAAAAATAAGATTATGGCCCTTCATCGAGATTTTAATCACAATAATACAACTTTAGAGTGTTTACTACTTTATATTGAAATTTTAATATTGGAGTTTTCTTAGGTGTGTAACCCACAAAAGGTGTAAGTGGGTTGCACACCATGTGCCACTCATACAAAAGGTGTAAGTGTAAGGTGTAAGTGTAAGTGGAAGGTATAAATGAAATGTATAAGTTGCACACCATGTGCCACTTACACAAAAGGTGTAAGTGCAAGGTAAAAAAGGTGTAAGTGTAAGGTGTAAGTGAACACAAAAAGGTGTAAGGTGTAAGTTGCACACTATAGCATTACCCTTTAATATTTGATTGTTTGTGATGATCTAAATAAGTGTATTTTTTGACTTTTTATGAAATATGAGTTGGATTTGGGTTGAATTGGAAGTGACGTGTTAGAGAGGTGATGTGACTTAAATAAGATAATGTAACTTAAATAGAATAATAACTTTGTAACTTTTTAATTTTTTTAAAACTTGCCGAACCAGCCCCTACAATTTAATTTGTTTATTATAGTCAACATCTTTTTCAATAATTTAGTATAAAATAATTACAATATAAAATTTAAGCATATATATATTGTGTGTTGAAATTTGACTTGACCATACATAACGAATAAGATCTTTCTCCCTCCTAGAAAGCAGGGAAAGATGATCTTCCGGATAATGAGGTCTTTTTCCCTCCTAGAAGTATGGAAAAAATGACTTTCTAGTTCCCGTTTGTAAGTATTTCATTTTTAATTTTTAATTTTTAATTTTTAATTTATATTTGTAAAAATTTTAAAAATTATCATAAAAATTTGTTTAATAATTTTTTTAGTTTATAAATGGTTGTCTAAATTTAAAAATTTGAGAAAAAAACGTAAACTCAAAAAATGAGTTTACGTTGGTTTTTAAATAAAAATTTAAAATTTTGACTAATAATTTTTTTTTCAATTAAGTTTTTTTTTTCAATTATAATGTGTATGAACCCATTATCGTAAATAATAAAAAATAAATATAAATATTTTAGGCATGAACAAACATATTTTTTAGTTTATATTTTTAAAATTTTTCAAACATTTTGTTCAAACCAAACACGTTTGTAGTTTATGTTTTTCTAAAATTAAATAAAAATTAGTTTATAAAATTTTTATAAACATAAACTAAAAATGTAAATGTTACCAAACGCTAGGCTTCGTTTGGGAAGAAAAAAGTCAGTTTTTTTTGGCTAAAATAGCCATAAAAAACAAAATAGGCTTTTTAGCCCAATAAGACAAAATATCACATCCAACCCATAATTATTATATTTTTTCTCTCACAAAAAATCTAAAAAAGTTAAAAATCCTTCCCAAACGAGGCTTTTTAGCCTCAGGCTAAAATAGCTAAAAAGTCAAAAAACCAAAAAGCCAACCGACTTCCCAAACAAACCCATATAAATTCGACTAGATCCTCGCACAATAAAGGTGTACAAAATCTCACATACCTTCACGAGGTTGATCTCTTTATATCGAGTGTCCTACCTCTAGCTCTAGATTGCACTCTCCTAGTTAAGTTGGGACAAACCTCTTTAAAGAGTTTCAATCATTCTCGATCATTTTATAGTATTTTTTTATATATAATTTGTACCGTTTATATCGTAGATGTTGTTGAGTAAATCATTCATACAAAAAAAATCAAATTAATTAAAAATCGCAAAGCAATGTTACTATGATTCCGAGAATTAAATCAAGTTTTGCACATACTAGTGTGAAGTACTGATTGAGATGATTCCAACACAACAAACCTCGTCGAAATCAGACTTAAAACAAAGGAGATATAAGGGCTCAAAGTCATGCGTTTAAATTTGAACAATTCTGCCTTTCACGCTGTGTTGCATAAAGAAAATGACATAAGGATTTATCGTGCGCTTCTTGACATAAAGTGTTTCGTTGCATCTTACTATGTTCGGGTTAATTGGTTGGTCCGATAAGCTCGAGGATGACTACCCTCTAGTTTTTCGCCATGTAGACTATTTTTTTAGTCCAATTTCACCAATTCTAAGTCTCACATTAGGATCCTCAAACCGGCTAATCGGGAGTGTTCAATCCTAGATCAACGGTCAGATCGTGTTTGATCGGCATACAGTTTCAATAGTAGTCTCATGAAGCTAGGCCACATTCATCCATCTTCGCCGATCCTTCATTTATCACCTTGGCCATATACCGCCAATTGGGACAGGATTCACAACTTGGATTTTTTTTACTTTCGACTCCGCAACATGAATTTACACCGTTCGAGGTCAAATCATGATGATCCAAAAGTTGTTTATAGCTATTTGGAGTATTCCGGACACATCTGTATGGTCTAATTTTGCCAATTTCATACCCTAAATTTGCAGATTTTAGCAACTAACAAATATTTGGTGATTTCCCGACCACTTGACAACCCGAATTATTTCTTCCCAACGCCAAACCCACCCACCAAAATGCATAATGGGGCAATTTTGGCTAGAGTAATTTCAAATTCCTTCCGAATAACAAATTTCATTCGAAAGCAATGGGGCAAGTATATGTTGTATACAATGCAGGACTAGCTTACTTTAACTCGACACAACCACAATTCATACTAGCTCAAGGGCAATAAATCAACTTAACAATCTGCTTCAACTCCCTCCACTCAACAATTCCTTATAACGGAGCAATGCTATTTTTTAATGCTCTACCATTGGAGTAAGTTTTTCGGCTTTCTACTTTTTTGTGCCTAACAAGTCTACATTATTTGGTACATGCAATTAATGACACGGGATGTATTATTCACAATCTTTGTAATGTTGAAAAATGATCAGCATGAAGCTTTATCATTAAAGCCTCCAAATTCATAGTGCTTTTCATGCTCGACACGAAGCGCCATCAGTAAAGCCTCCAAATTCGGAGCGCTCTTGTAGACACCCCATTTTTGACCGACCTTAAGACTCAGACGTCACCGATTGAGCGCTCGGTGATGTTGCATATTGTGCTCGTTCAGAAGTCTCAGAGTCACGGCCGTGAGCCCTGCCTCCGGACTTCCGAACCCTCTTCTGTGCCTTGCCTCGGTTTGCGAACCAGACTCGGTTTTCTCTGTTTCTTTTCCTGAAGGGAAGGAGAGGTCTCGGAGACTATCTCTCAATGGCCGTGGGCTACATTTCGTGGCCGTAGGCCATTTTGCCATTCGAGCCGGTTCCTGCTGGTTGCCAAAGCCGTGTGCCTCGGTTCGTGACCGTCTAACCATCTCCGATTCCTCCGGTTTTTGGCATACATCTTATTTACTCCCTTTTGAGGGACACTGAGGTCTGAAAGACCCACTTCGTGGCCGAATGCCACTTTCGGTGCTTAACAGCCTATTTTCGGGACCCCGAACTGCGTGTTTTGGCCCCCGAGCATTCGTTTTGCATCGGTTTTCGTTCATTTTTGGCAGGTACCTCTGTTTTATCACCAGGAAGGTCACTGAAGGGTGGGAGGCCAGCAATTGTCTCAGCAACGAGTTATGCTCCTCCGGCGCCCTCCGACGCCCGTTTTTCTCACTTCCGAGCCAATGTTGACCACCCTAGGAGCATTTTCTTCAAACCCAAACCACATATTTGTGTTGTACACACATGGGAGGACCCTAATATCACATGGCCGGCCAGTAACTCAACTTGAACCTTTTGAACCCCTCCTAAAAGTGGCATATTCTCTCTCATGTTTTAAAGTTGCCAATTTTGAACCACAGGGTTGTGTTGAGGAGATCTGGAAGGACACCAATATCTGGTGCCGGCCAGAAATTGTTTTGGACCATTTTGCCCCTTGGCCGGCCGGCCATAGGGGGTGGCCGGCCGACCACCTGCAACAAAAATAGCAGGCCGGCCATGATCCTTGGGATGTGTGCCTTGTAGCTGTATAGCTTTTTCCCCCAAAATATCTGATTTCGGGGGACTTTTTGTAGAGAAGAGAACTTAATCCCATAGCCCTACACACTTTCCCGCCATTGCCCCACCATCCTTGCATACACACAGCAGCTCCCTCTCTATCTAAAAGGTTGAAAAACTTGGCTCAAGCTCATACATAGATATCTCTCCATTTCTCTCTCATTTTCTCAAGTTTTGGCTCCATTTCTTCACTACCACCAAGCACCACCACCACCACTCCATTTCCAGCAGCTTGGGGAGCTTTCCAGCAGCTAGGAAGCAACATTCCTTGGTCCAAGAGGTAGCAAAAGTGTGGTCTTCAAGGGTAAGTTCATCTTTCCCTCTTTTGTAGCACTTTTTTGCACCATTCTTCTAGCCTATTTTCTTACTTTTTTGGGCTCCGACCCTAACTGAAATGGTCATTATTTTGAGCCATTCTTCATGTTTGTTTAAGGGCTCAACCCTGTTTGAGCCCCCCATTTGGTACTTGCTTCAATACCCTCTTGTATGCCATTATTTTGCATGGTATTTCTAGCCTATGTGTGATCTTTTTTTGAGCATGATATAAAATGTGAGTTGGCTTATTTTGAGCCCCTCTACAACATTGTAGAAGGGTTCAATACTGTTGGGGGCCTCCCCATTGTTGCATGCTTTTTTAGGCTTATCTAGCTTCTGTTTTCGGCCATGATCAGAACTGAAAATGGCCATATTTTGACCTTATTGGAATGTCTCATTAAGGGTCTTTGGCTGTTTGGTGAATGCTTTGTATACCTCATGTTATAGCCTTTTGTTGGCCTTAATCTTGCATTGCATTTTGAGCATGTTTTCATACTGATTTGAGGCTTGTCATATACTGTAAATGTTCATATTTTTAGTCCCTCTTCAGTGTTGTAGAAGGGTATTTTTCTGTTTGGGCTTTGCATCTACCACTTGCTTCATAGCCTCCCTTGCGGAGCCATTTTTGTATGCCATCTTAGCCCTACTTGTGATTGCTGTTTGGCCTTGTTTTGTACTGTAAAAATGTGATTTTTGGGGCTGCCTTGCTTCTTCCTTTTCATGTCATGTATCAATTATGCATGTATGGTATAGCTGTAGGCCATTTTATGCATTGAAATCCATGTTTCGGGATCATTTCATACATCGGGTATTATTTCGCCTCATTTCGGGGCTGTTTTGCCCCTCATTTTGCCACTGATTTTTGCATATTTTCATATCATATTCCATGTCTTTGCCATGTCTCATTAGAGTGGCATTTCGGTGCCCGAGGGTCCGTTCTCGGTTTGCGTGCCCACGGGCACGCACTTTGAGGTAGCTTGTTTTCATCTGATGGCCTCCTATGTGAGTGTGGCTGAGACTCTCTCATGTTGGTGTAAGCCCATTATTGCATTGCGTATGCCATTTCATCCATAGCATTGTGTATGCCCGGTTGTGTATTACCTCGTATAGCATGTATGCCATTCCATGACATTGTGTATGTTAGGGTTGCATATTAGCTGCATTTCATGCATACCACGCATATTGCATCGTGTTCGGGATAGGAGTTAGCAGACACGCGAAGCGAATGCGTTCGTACTCCGGCGAGCGGGTCTCAATTCCCAAGTCACCGACACTCCGGATTATCCATGATGGAGTTAGGTTTTGTTGTAGCATTCATATGCATTCACCCTATATTGAGTTGTGCAATTCGGCTCCTCGGCCATCATGCATCGATATGCGTGATTTGTGGTACGAGGATCGAGGCATGCATATATTTGTGAAATATATTGCTATGCCCCTTTCCTGCTCTCTGTTGCAGCAAAATGAAGAATCAGCAACTTTTCGGAGTCTGGCACGCATTTTAAGAAAAGATGTAAACAGAGACTAATTGGGGCATCCCAGTGGATTTCCGCGCAAAGCAGCCCAAACACGCATCATTTCATTATCCGGAGCGGAGTCAAGGTAGCCCCTGGCTCGCATCCCAGTTTATAGTTTTTCTTAGTTAATTTGTTAATTAATTAGGAATTTGTACATTATTTGTATATTATTCGGACTATATTATTCTTTCATTTGGGACTGTATTATTATTTATTCGGACCCTCTGTGCGAGGGCATAATTGTAATAAGTGTGGGTGAGTGTGATGTATGTCTTCCAACCCCACATCTTTCTTCCCTTTTATTTACCCGCTTATGATGGTTAGATATAGGGCATATTTCAATTAGCATCTGATGTAATGACATGTTTGCATCATTCATCTGTTTTGCACGCATTGAGACTCGGCACATCATACAAACTGCATTTGTATTTCAATTCCAAGTTGAGTACTTGATAGCTGTTGCATCTCATATGCCATGTTTAGAATAGCCGAGCCTGCTATAGTTTGCATTTTTGCATGTGTTGCATTAGGTATTTTCTGTATACTTAGGAACCATGCATGGATTTCTAATGAGCTTCTGTTTTGACTTGGAGTACTCGGTGAGTTTTATTGCTTTAGCATCCTTGCATGCGTGTGAGTGACTGCCATGAATAGCATGCTTACCATGAGACTATGTGCTTATGTGATATAACTGCCTTGAATGCCTGTGGGTGGAGGTTGAGTTACTTGAAGTGGAACAATTCATCAAATGTTTGTTTTAAGTCCACTAGATAGTGGCAAAATCATGTTTTCTAAGCCTACCTGAGGGTGGCAAATCCACGTCTTAGCCTACCTGCGGGTAGCACCATCAAACCATTTTTCAAACAAACAAACATGAAATGTTTTGTTCCAATTCAGGCGACCCAGTCTATACTTGTATGCTGTGCGCATCACATAGTAACCTAGGCTAATAACCGGAATAAGAACTCACAATGTTTTCAAAGTAAGATATCATGGTTAGTAGAGGCCGGTCTTTGGCCGGCGGCGAGAATGCTCACGAAGTGACCTTCCCCAATCGTACGCAAGTTCCCGAGCCGAGGCAACTTTGGTGATGACGAACACGTGGCCTTTGGCACCGAGTCAGGGTTTCCTAAATTTTCCATTTAAAAAACATTTAGGTGGCGACTCTGTATCTGGCGAAGCAGTCCATGTTTGGCACTTCTTTCAAAAAATCTGTTTTCAAAACGATTTGCCGGATTTGGACTCTTTGGTTCAAGATTGAGAACCGTGACATTTGAGTCCTTGAGCTGTAGTGACCCAATACTCGAACGAGAGGGGACTCGCACTCCCTTTTCCCGGGATGCGTTCGGGGACGTCTACAGTTTCTGGCGACTCTGCTGGGGATTTAGAGAACTTGACTCGAACTCATGATATCTGGTTTTGACTACACTTGTGTGTTTCTTTGCATTGCATTTGCATTGGTGCGCCTAGGACACCGTGTTTGCCATTTGCTATTCTGGCGGTTTCTTGGGAGGCTTGTCTTGTCAAGGCATGTTCATAAAATTGACGATTCTGAGCTCTGCCGATGTAGAACACAAACCCCGGTTTTATCGGGGCATCCTTTTCGGCCATTCGACCTAATGCATATTCAGATCCATAGTGACCATTCCAAACTAGGACAGGTTGCTTACCCATTTATAGGTTGTTTGAAACCGTTGTGTGCGTAGTAAAACCCTAGCTCCTGACAAAATAGGACAGGGAAACCCTACCCCAACATAGGGGTGTTTTGGCTCTCACTTATACGCTATGTGCTTGTTAGAGTGTGTCTCTGAGAATGCATGTATCGATGTATGAATTTGGGCATCGAACTGCGGGCATCGGTCGATATCGAGAATCGGTTGTCTGCGGATATCGGATTGATTTTGGGGAAACGATAATCTGAGAGCGATGATCGATGATTGAGGCGATGTATTTTGACTTATCAAGCTGTGTGTTGTATGCCCATTGTGTGTTGTGTGTATTTAATTTAAGCCATTATCTTGCCCGTTTATCTGGTTATTTATTTCCTTTTCGCTTTATTATCTTTTTGCTAGGCGATTTTATACGATTGCTTAGAACGATAGATACTCCCCAAGCACTTTGGACACGAGGTCACCGACTCAATCGATCAGGATCCGGTTGACGGACATCGGTGTTCCTCTCTACCCCGATTATCGAGAAGAAGGCGAGGCGCGGTGTGTCGAGCGAGGATTCTGGACGGAGGGCTACTTTGACGATGCTTGATCGAGTTGAGATTTACGTATACGCCATAGAGATACATTCTGGGTCATTCGGATGGAGCAATGAGAATACATCGAGGATGGAGGCGATGATCGCCAAATGCACGAGCATAAACAAATGCAGGAGAATGCCATCCGGCGGAATTTGCTAAACAACAAGCGCGATCATGGCCCGGCCGAAAGTGATCACTAAGCTGCAATGAGAATCACGTCTACTTCACATCAGGCTCCTCCTCCGCCGGCTCCACTACGGCGAGGCACCTCTTGGTGAGAATACCTGCCAAATCCTCGAATACCCTCCGAACACCGAACACCCTACCCAATGTCCAGAATATCCAAGAGGACACCAACCTTCCAACGGGGCTGGCTCCGCCCCCGCTTCTGCCGCAACTGTCCAAGAATCTTACACCCAACCACCCGGACTCTCCATTCGAGTTTGAGGTAGATCATATAGCTCTAAAACTGAGTAAGTTGGAGAAGCTTTTCAAGAAATCGTAGGGGGTGAAGGCCATCCCAGACATCGAAGATGGGTATACCGACATGGCCGTAACATTGCGAACGATTCAAGATGCCCGCAGTTGATCGTTTTGATGGGTCGAGGATCCTATGGTCCATCTCGGCTATTTTCGGACATTCACGAGGCCAATGGGCCTAACGACCACAAAAGCTTTCCTGTTTGGCGAACTTTGTCGGGTGTGGCGACCATTTGATGCTTGAAGTTAGAAGATGGCGTGAAAAGAAATTTGGGATGAGATGGTTGAGGCCTTCGTTGCCTGATACTCGTACAATACGGATCGAGATTACAACCGTGATCTCGAAGCGACGAGCGAGAACCCAAGGAGTCTTTCTCCGATTTTGTAACTAGATGGAGGGCAAAGGCGTCGATGATGACCTTGAGGCCTCTGAGACAAAGATCAAATCCGGATGATTGTCGCAATCTCCAACGAAACTCATCACGAAGATGATCGTACTCCTTTCCCACCTTCTCGGTTACGAGATAGGGAGTCTGATCGAGGATTCGATGAAGCAAGGTTTGATCGACCGGACCGAGAGCGACCGAAGGACATTCAATCGCAATAATAAGCCCAGTGGTATTTGCAAAGACAAGGACTTGGAGGTCGGTATGGTCACCACCACTCCCCATCCAAGGCCGTGGTGGCCACACCCTTTTCGATACATCGGGAAGCGGTACCCAAGCCGAGATATCGATCGAGGCCAAAGAACCTTCACTCCACTATACATGCCTTTGTCCAAGGCTCTCGGGGTTCTAATCAAAAAGGGGCATCTGAAACCCCTAGAGCCGAGGCCATTACCAAATCCACTCCCCCCTTCCCACAACTCGGCCAAGTACTGTGCGTACCACCAGCAGCATGACCATGATACAGACCAATGTTTCCGACTGCGTCACGAGATTCAGGACCTCGTTG
The DNA here is from genome assembly GCA_025200525.1 of Camellia lanceoleosa. Classification (NCBI taxonomy): domain Eukaryota; kingdom Viridiplantae; phylum Streptophyta; class Magnoliopsida; order Ericales; family Theaceae; genus Camellia; species Camellia lanceoleosa. The sequence goes on from CM045770.1 coordinate 91,790,109, forward strand.
ACAAAAATATTATTCTGCCTCCCGAAGACCCAACGTCACAACCAACCCACTCCCCGTACATAACCAAGATCCACCACCCAAAAGAGTCAATCTCATCCAAACTGGGGTCGTGTCCTACGATCCTAGTATCTATATTACTTCCTCTCACCTACCCAAGCCGGAGGTGATCCTTCTGGCCTGCTTGACTTGTGCATGTTGGACGCCTTCACAACCAATCTGAGCCAAAGGTGGTGACCTCGAAGATGGAATGGGGCGGGTTTTGAGGAAGAAGAATTATTGAGTGCAGGATGGAGCGATCTGGGAATCTAGTTGGAAGAGCCTATGATCCGAGCGGATACATCCTACCAGTGGGCCAGTCTGAGCTGAGTGTGGGGCTACCAGAAAAAGCTGAACTGTGCATGATTCGGGGGGACAGACTTGAACAAGGGGCAGATGATCTGACAACAGTGGAAGAAGATTTTGCCGACCTCCAGTTCTTCAACGTCCAGGAATCAGGGGATGTAACAATCAACTGGTTTGAATATGAGGGGTCGACAGAAGTCATCGAATGGTTAGATGATCAGCCAGACGTTGTGGAATTTCAGCCAGAACAAGGCCCGGCAGGGGCAAGGGTGTCAATGATGGCCGGAAGGGCCAAGAGTCAAAATGAATTGCCGGAGAGTGCCGGTACAAAGAATTTCACTCGGGACCAAGGTATTGTGAAAACTGAGCAACAAACTGTACTAACACAGAAGGAGCAAGAGAAGAAGTGGGATTCTGAGAGAATCCGGAAAGCCAAGAACCATGAAGAGATTAAAAGTGCTGCGAGCACGAGAGTAGGATATGCTGTGAGCATATGGGATGAAAGTACCGAGGGTAAAAACTTGCCAGAACCAGATAGGTGTCTGTTGAACGCTAGCGGGATGTGGTGGGAAGACGATGACTTATGTCTTGCCCACACGGATGAAGATTGGGCAGGCGCTCAACCAGATGATACTTGGTACCTCGATGAGGTGGACCATATAACCAGGAGCGGGCGGTACTTCAAGCCTTCACACCTAGACCAACCCGAAACATCTGGAAAAGATAAAGAAGTTGAGAAACAGAGAGAGAAGCAAATTGAAGAAGAAGTTGTACTGAGACAGTTAAAGAAGATACAGGCAGACATCTCTATCTGGGGACTACTTATGGCGTCAAGAGTACATAGGCAGGCCGTCCTATCTGCTATGGACAAGGCCAAACTCTCCATCGATACTACACGGAAGCGGTTGGTTGAAATTTGGTTTTTCCGGGAGGAGGTTCCCCGGCATTAACCTTTTCAGACAAAGAATTGCCGCCTGAGGGCGTAAATCATAACAAACCCCTCTACATCTCCGTGGAATGTAGAGATAAGTAGATACCGGTGGTACTTGTTGATACCGGGTCTGCTATCAACATCTGCCCAGCCAGAATAGCATATGCAATCGGGTTGAAACCCGCGGACTTCATACCAATCACTCAGATGATCAAAGCTTACGATAATACTAGCAGGGAAGTGATGGGCACTGTCAAGGTTCAGGCCCAGGTTGGTCCAGGACAACACAGCATCGAATTTCATGTCTTGGACGTTCTCGCAACCTTCAACTTACTTTTGGGGCGGCCGTGGTTGCACCAAGTAAAGGCAGTTTCTTCCACTCTACACCAGATGTTGAAATACCCTCACGGGAAGGGGGTAACTATTGTCTTCGGAAATTCATCCATCCACCCGCCACCGGAAGTGTCTACACCAGTTTTGGAAATCGAGCACGGCGCGGAGGATGTGTTCTTATCGGGGTTCACTTTGGCAAAGGCCCGGGTAGTGCAGAATAGTATGGCTGTGAATGAAGGTGTGTACGTTAGTGCTCAATCCGTTTACCTCATGAACAAGCTACAACATATTCCCGAGATGGGATTAAGAAGAAGTGGCAGGAAAGGAGTCGCAGCATTGGCCGAAGTGCCACACAACCCGCATACCTTTGGACTGGGTTATCTGCCCACCAAAGAAGACTGGGTGAGGAAAGGAAAAGAAATGGCCGGTAGAGCGAGGCGAAGCGGTGGGAAGCCTTTTGAATTAATGCAGGCCCATCCGGTACCTGAGCGGATGCTTTCTCGGGAGGAAGACTTTCCATTTTGCGGCTTCCTAGAGCCATGGTTAAGCGGAGAAGAAGCGCGTGCAGGCTTCGAGATCTTCTTGACTGCAACTACCGGGGATAGCGTTGCCCGAAGCGAGCAGACCCATCACCGAGGTTGAGTAGAATAAAGCGATGGATCTGAGGGCCTGAGAACTTGAAATGGGGTAGCATGGCATGTCTCTTCTCTGATCCTCCGATCGACCAAGAGTGCTTGGGGGATAACTTCGTGGTTTCCATGATTGGGGATGGAACGGTTGTGGGCCTACCAGCAGCTATCTTGGATGCATCAATCGCACCCTCCCTCACTTGGCGATCGAGGAGGATTTTTGTCGGCAAGCACGGGTCAGGTAGTGAGCCGGAATCTGATTCCACCGAGTCCTGTGAGTCGGAATCAGGTTCCAGCTCGACTGAGTCTGAGTTTGGTACTCCTGGGGAAGCTAACCTGGATGCCACAGTTCTGTCTAGGTCGTCTTTTTCCTTTTCATTTGAGTTTGTTGTAACTAATGAATCGGACGAGTTGGATGTGCCTAATGAGAATGAACTATCTGTGGTTTCCGAGTATTTTTCTGTGCCCTTGATTTATTGTATTAATTCAGACTTTCAAAACTTTGATGAAAACGACGAGGACGAAGTTCCTCGGTTTTAGCGTTTAATTGAACAAGAGCAAGAGATTTGTTAAACCATTAATGGATGAAATCATCACCGTGAACATTAGTCTTGAGGAGGACTGCTTTGGTCCAAATCGGGTCCACGTTGTCTTCGAGGAACAGCGCTTAGTCGCTTTATTAAAAGATTTCAAAGATGTTTTCGCGTGGTCCTACGAAGACATGCAGAATCGATCTGAGATTGTACAACATCGGATCCCCTTGACCGAGGCCCGACTGTCAGCGAAACTTCGGAAGGATCCACGGATTGGGCTCTTAAGATTAAGGAAGAGGTCACCAAGCAAATCGACGCGAGCTTCTCTTTGGTATCTGAATATCCGACTTGGTTGGCCAACATTGTTCGGTCTTAGAAGAAAGATGGCGGGATCCGGGTGTGTGTAGACTTGAGGATTTGAGCGAGCTAGTCAGAAGGGCGACTTTCCTTACCGCATCGATGAATTGGTAGACTTCACGGCGGGGCATGCATTGCTCTCATTCATGGATGGCTTCTCGGGATACAACCGGATAGTGATGGCACGAGAAGATAGGGAAAAATCGCATTCACCACCCGTGGAGGACATCTCGCTACTAGGGTAATACCGTTTGGGTTGAAGAACGCTGGAGCTACTTATCAACGGGCCGCGACCACAATACTACATGATATGATCCACAAAGAGGTTGAGGTGTATGTGGACGATATGATTGTCAAGTCCAAGAAAAGAGAGGGCCACTACACCGCCTTGCACAAGTTTTTCCAAACGATCAGGGAATTCCGGTTGCGGCTAAACCCTCAGAAATGTACATTTGGGGTTATAGCGGGAAAAATGCTGGGGTTTCTGATTACACAAAGAGGCATCGAGGTCGATCCTTCCAAAATCAAGGCCATCTTAGAAATGCCACCACCAAGGACTGAAAAGGAGGTGCGAGGCTTTCTGGGTAAAGTGCAATTCATAAGACGGTTTATTTCAAAATTAACCTTGACTTGTGAACCACTTTTTGGCCTCCTCAAGAAAGGAAAGAAGTTTCAATGGGACGACCGATGTCAAGCTGCATTTGAACTGATCAAAGAATATCTACAGAACCCACCCGTTTTATCGCTACCAGAACCGGGGAAACCGTTGATTTTGTATCTGTCAGTGACTGAAACTACAATGGGCTGCATGCTTGCACAAGAATAAGAAGATAAGGTGGAGAAAGCCATCTACTATTTGAGCAAAAAGATGCTGGAGTATGAGACCCGATATACACCGCTGGAAAAAGGCTTGCTTAGCTCTGGTATGGGCTGCCAGGAAGCTGCGGCACTACCTGTTAGCTCACTCTGTAATGTTGGTTTCACGACTTGATCCCATCAAATATCTCTTCGAGAAACCAGCGCTTACGGGTAGGCTAGCTCGTTGGTTGCTGTTGCTCTCGGAATTTGATCTCACGTCGTGACCATAAGTCGATGAAAAGGAAGAAGCGATGGCGAGTTCCTTGCCGACCACCCGGTTGAGGGGGATGAAGCAATTGAGTACCTGTTCCCGGATGAATCAATTCTGCATATCGACAATGAAACTTGGACGATGTACTTTGACGGAGCATCAAATCAACATGGGTATGGGATAGGAGTGTTGCTGATAGCACTCAACAATTGCCGTATCCCTCTAGCCTTCAAACTCCGATTCAAAGTCTCGAACAATGAAGCAGAATACGAGGCTTGCATCGCTGGTCTAGAGGCAACCTTGGAACTAGGGGCAAGACGGTTGGACGTCATTGGGGATTCGAACCTTGTTGTGTCTCAAGCTAAAGGAGACTAGAAAGTGAAAGAGGAAAAGATTATGATGTATCACCAAACCTTGGATTTGCTGATTCCTCGGTTTGAGAAGCTAAGTTTTACTCATCTACTAAGAGAACAACGAGTTCATGATTCTTTGGCAACTCTATCTTCTATGATAGACATCCGTGTGGAGTCGAATCGTCCGATCATCATCGACGAAATTTGCACTGCCTATGAGTCGATTGCGACCATAGATGAAGTTCGGGATGAACACCCTGGTATTACGACATCTGGAACTCCTTGGAGAAAGAAACATACTCGCCAGGGGTAAATGCCAAAGACAAGAGGGCAATCAGGAGAATGGCAGTCCAGTTCATCATCTGCGGAGGTAAACTGTATAAACGGGGTCATCTGGGAATGCATAAAGCGTGCGTTGATCTTAGAAGAGTCAAAGCGTCGATGGAAGCCATCCACGGGGAGAATGTGGTGCACACATGAATGGGGTAATGTTGGCACGGAAGATTCTCGAACGGGGTTATTCTTGGTCAACCATGGAGGAGGATTGTATTGGTTTAAATCGGCGATGTCACAAGTGTCAAATTCATGCAAAACGCATGAACATCCCGCCGTCAAAGCTATACAACATGACTTCGCCATGGCCGTTTTCTATCTGGAGAATTGATGTAATCGGAGCTGTCACGCCAAAGGGGTCGAATGGGCATGAGTTCATCTTGGTAGCGATAGATTATTTCACAAAGTGGGTCGAGGCCCAATCTTATGCGGTGTTGAAGGCTTCGCATGTAGCAAAATTTATCAGAAACAACATCATCTGTCGCTACGGGGTCCCAAATGAAATCGTTTCAGACAATGGTTCCCACTTCAAGAAGGAGGTGATTGATTTGTTGGAGAAATACAATGTGGCTTTTCATAAGTCATCTACCTACCGGCCGCAAACTAATGGGCGATTGAGGCGCCAACAAGAATATCAGCGCATACTACAAAGATGGTGGAAACCTACTGGGTGGCGGATAATTGCCGTTCGCTCTGTGGGGCTACCGGACTTCAATCAGAACTTCTACTGGGGCGACTCCGTACTCATTGGTTTATGGGATGGAGGCTGTCCTACCTATTGAGATTGAGGTCTCGTCATTACGAGTATTGGCTGAGTGCCAGATAGCTGAAGCGGATTGGTAGCAAAGCAGATTTGAGGAACTCATGCTCTTCGATGAAAGAAGGTTGAAAGCACTGTATCACGTCCAAAGTTATCAACGCAGAATCGCCCGGGCTTTTAACAAGAAGGTTAAGTCCAGGAATTTGAAAGAAGGAGATTTGGTACTCAAAGACAACCGAGCTCCCATCCACGACCCAAGGGGCAAGTTCAGACCCAATTGAATTTGGTCCCTACATTATCAAGTCAACAGTGCGGTGGAGCTGTGGTTACGATGGATCTAGATGGCTTATAGTTTTCTCAACCGATCAACATGGACAAGTTGAAGAAATACTAACCTGAGAGGCTCGCTGGGCGAAAACCGAAAAGGCGACCTAGGCAAAACTTCGAGCATAGAAAATTTGAAATTATAAAAGCGAGCTCGCAAGGTTGAAAACCACAAAGGGCGGCCTTGGCAAAAGTTAGAGCGCAAAAGAAGAGTAAAAATACTGGCGAACCTGAGCACGAACTACGTAAGGCTTGATTCCCATCTTTGGGATCGTGGCGACTTCATCACGAAGTTGACCACAATCTTTTCCCCGATCAACTTTGTCCATTTGATTATCTCAGTCATCTCTACCCATCAGCATTTATCGTGATCTCCGGTACAGTGCTATTCAGACTAGGGGCAACTTTCCGTTGCAACATAGTGCCGCGGTACTATCCAGACTAGGGGAAACTTTCCAGTTGCTAGGATCTGGGGTTGTGCATCTCAGTGACAAATCTCAGGCGTGTCCAGTTCTGATCCATATCGAAAATAGTTTTGAAAAGTTTTAATAAAAGTTGACTTTGCTCAAAATTAATCTTTTTACAACTAAGACCACTTTTGGACCAAAGCGGAGAATTTTCAGTACCGCAACCTTCAATTTCATTGATTTCAAAACAGAGTTCTCTTGCTCTTGCATACAATTGAGGTTGCTTTTTATTACATTCATAAAGAAAACTTGAAAGTACTAGTAAAGCAATAAATCCGGGGCATAGTCAAGTCAGGTGTCCCTGCGCCCCCTCCCAGAGCTAGTCGAAGCCTCTGACGCCAACCTAGGCCCAATCTGTGCTTCCTCATTGAGCCAATCCCAGCACTCGTCAGATAAAGTGCAACTGAAAACAGGGGCAGCGGACAGGAGCTCTCTAGTCCTCCAGGCCGTAGTATGTCGGGCAAGGTGTGCACCTCGGACCGAGAAAGTGACTCGGTATTCAACCCCCTCCGGAGGGCAAGTCTGATCATGACCAAATTGGCGCAGAATACGGAATGGGAAATAGAATACACAATGGGTCCGGCCAATCAACCGGATCCCAGTATCCTGGAACATGCTATAGCTCATCGCCGGAAGGTTAAGCCAAGGACAGCGCCAAGCAATGCGTTCAGTTGACAAGTTGCACATCCATTCAAACCACCATCCCTCATCAAGGGCGTCGACCAGGCGTTGTCGAAAGAAGTAGCCGCGGGCTGAGTAAGCAGGGCAAGAGTCCACAACTTGCAATTTGTCCATCAACCATATCTGGGGAGGGATGAAAAATGAGAGAATAAAGAATAGAGAGATGTGCGATGAGAGAAAAGTAAGATGAGGGTTTTGTGAGAAAAACCGAGCCTGAGGGCCGAGTGATGTGAGAAAATACATATGTGAGCTTGGGTGGGAAACATTACTTGCAGCAGTAGTGGACTCCCCGCAAACCTGGTTGTCTCTTGGCAGTAGAAGGCATCCAAGCCTAGCAGTGTCTCGGCTAATGTCATGGCGATACAGCTTTTTCCTTCCCTCAACCCTTGAGCGACTTCAATCAAACGGATACTAGCTCCTCCAGAGCCCGAGACAAACAGAAAATGAGATAGCATGCACAAGCAGAGGGCATGTTGTCGAAAACCTTGCCAATGATGGTCGCTGCGGTCACCGACATCAGAGAATCGGTAAATCAGGCTCGGGATATCCAACATCCCGTTACAGGTCAGAGATCGAGCATCATGCGCGTTGAGACCGCACATCCGCCCTAAAGCTTGGGCGTGGCCAAAACGAGACTGAGGCAAGATCTCTTCTGAGCGTTCAGACTCCATCAAGACTTGAAAATCTTCGAAAGTGGGACATACCTCTTGCCCTCTGAAGCTGAAGACATGCGTCACTAGGTTCCAAAACCTCGCCGCGGCATGGAGGAAAGGATGATGCAATGGAGTCCGGCCCAACGTGAATAGTTCATTCGAGCCGAAACCCCGGAAGTTCAACTTTTCCGAGCCATCTAAAGAAGAGATCCAAGATGTGATATTTTCTACGAGAAATGCCTCCATTTTTGTGCAAACCAGTGATGAAATGAATGAGTTCCAAAGTTGGAGCTTTAGAGGGGGGTAAAACACTATTCGAGGACACGTGTCACAATTCTAGGAGTTGCAGGGAAGGTGGCCGGCCGGCCACCTATTCCAGCAGGCCGGCCATCTTTGTTTCAAAAAACTGGCCGGCCGGCCACCTTTCAGTCCCTAGATGCAAAATGTGGCCGGCCATGCATTGGTCCTGTTTTGCCCTCCGGAAGGAAGTTTGAGGCATTTCTATGCATCGGGAATGTTGAAGGCCTCCATTTCTCTCAGTTTCAGATGCGTTCCATCATCCAGATCGTCCGTCCGAAGTACGCTTTGTTGTATTTTGCTTATCGAGTTGTTGCTTTGTTTATCGAGTTGTAAGTTTTGTCGAGCTGTTGCATTTTGTGTTTTGAGTTGTTACTTTTTGGTTACGCAATTTTGTTAAAGTCTTGTTTATTGAGTCGTTAACATTGTTGTATTTTGCTTATCGAGTTGTAAACTTGCTAAGATTCTGTTATTTCTTAGTGAGTCGAGTCGTTTGATTTGTTGCGTCGGTTCATTACTTGACCCGGTAAATACACAAGGCACATTCCCATTCAATTCCATTTTTGTGCAAAATAATGCGATGTGAGGCTAAGAGTTTCAAATACAAACACCTTTTCAAAAGCTGTTTCATTCCATCATGTTTTACAACAAGATAAAGGTACAAGTTTTACAGAAAATAAAACTGCCTAACAATATGCAAAGTGCTACAAACTACTAGCAAAAAGTAAAATAAAGCAGGAAATAGCATCAATATCCTCGGGAGCGGGAATGAGGAGGCCCCCTCATCCTCTTCTGCGGGACAACCTCTGCACCATCATCACCATCCGGGTCGGTGCTATCATCCTCAGGATCCCCCTCAGCCTCGCCTCCACTCCCGGAACCAAGGCCGGAGCCCCCCTCCTCAGCAGATGTCTCTGACTCACGATCTGCGACCTCCTCCTCCTTCTCCTCATCAGGCTCTGCCTCTACAACATGTGCCCTACGTCTGCGAGACGACCCCGCTCCTCGAGCTCCCCGGTAAGGCCTAGATGGCCCTGCTCCCTGAGAAGGCCTAGATGGCCCAGCTCCTCAAAAGGGCCCAGATGGCCCAGCACCTCGACCTCTTTGAGAAGGCCCGGGTGGCCCGGCCCGCGGCGGTGCATATACAGGAGGCATCTGAAAGTGAAGAGTTCAATACATCAGTTCAAATATGAAAAGCAGATGCAAGTACAATATGCGAGTGGAGTGTGTGCCAGATGTGCTCTACACAGCTTATCAATACAGCAGAATGTTCAAAACCAGCATGTCATCAGAAATATGCTAAATACAGGAAAGATGGGCCGATGCACCTTGCCCATAATGATATTGTGCCTCCTCCGTAGGATCATGCCCTCGAATGTGGCCAGCATCCCGAGCATCTCATCCATGTACTCAACTGGAGGCTACAGATACAAAGACAAAACTATCAGTAAAGGAATGAATGTCCAAATATCTGACTGATAAATCAAAGCTGTAAACCATACCGGGGGTGAATCAGGATCTCTAACATATCTGTGGTCAGGAAGAGGAGGCTCTAGCGAGACCTGGTAAGGAGTCCCAAATCGCTAACTCGTCAACTCGGTCGGCATGTCTGGCCACCCAGGATGATGAAGAGTCGGAGGGATCGGGGGAATCGACCCACCCCCAGCTCGAGACGTACCAGCCCTGCTGGGGGAGGGGATATCCGTAGCACGAGCCCGACTCGAAGATGGTACATCAGCAGGTCTCAGTGGCGGAGCATGCACTCCCGTCAAGGGAGGCATCAGATATGTGTGACGATAAGTGGCGTAGTCCCCGTCCGTAAGGTGTAGCAAAGCATCGGTGCCCTGCATAGCACTAACGACCTCCTGGGTGGAGAGTCTATCGGCAGTCCGCATAGTGACTGGAGGTGCGGCAGGAGGGTCCTGAGAATTGTACCCCCATACCTGACACAAAAAGCGTTCCCCCAGGAACCATGCCCTACCAACCGGTCCTTCAAGCAGGAACTTGTACTGGGAGTTGCCCGCTCCTCCAGGATATTGAAATCGGAGACCATCGCCCAAGACCGCCCAGGGCTGCCACGTAATCTGCGAATAACCAGTGCATGAGTCAATCAGAAATCGGGAATATACAGGGCAGATCAAAGATGAAAACGGAAAAGAACTGAGAGTTCTGAAATACCACTGTCGTCCGAACAGTGTCAAAATACTGTCGCAGATAGAAGAGAGTCTCTCGAGGTCTCGGTCGGTGTTGGCCCTCGAATACTAATGAAAACGGGGTCATAAGGGGCCCTACCACCTCAATCTCTGGGGCTAACGTCGGAAAATATACGTAGACCCATAGCTAAGAAAAGCAGTGCGGAATGTAAATACAAAGTGCTGAGGGCAAAATACAGGATGTAAAGTGCGCCGTGTGTGCAATGAACAAGTAATGAGGAGCAGAAATGTAAATCAAGAGGACAGAACGTACCTCCCAGGCTCTCCAATAGCCGCCGAGTAAGTCTCCCCGCCCGCGAGAGGCCGCACTCATATAGCAATAGAGGGTAGCTAGGCCGGCGCCACTCCAATCGTACCGACTGACCTGTGATAGGTCTACTAGGGCACTCAAAAGATATAACCCGACAGTGTTCCCCCTATCAGCAAACAGAGTGGTACCAAAGAGAAACATAAGGAAACCGCGGGTGTACTGCTCAACCTCCTCAGGAGACTCGGGCTCCATCTCCGGCCTCAAACAGGGAAGAACCGGTGTCTGGGACTCTCCCGAAGCTCATCCTGAGGCGGGCCCCCAACAGATGTACCCAAGCGGCCTTCCATTCGCCCATATCCTCGTCGTAAGGAATGGGCCAACCTCCTATGTCTAGGCCGGTAAGTACAGTAAAGTCTAGCGGGGTCATGGTCAAATCCCCGGTGGCGGAAAAATGGAAGGAATTGGTGGTGTCCCACAATCTCTCCACCAAAGCGACTAACAGTGTCCTACTGGCAGGACAATGTGATAACCCCATGCAGAATGCTCCGAACCCTGCTAAATCAACCAAATCCCGGACAGCCTCCGGAAGCTCAGTGTACCACTCTCTCGCAGTAGTGGAGCCATATCCTCGCACGGTACGAGAGCCAACCTGCATTCAGAATAAATGCATGTGTCAGAATGAAATGAACAAGCCGTGTGCAAATCAAATGAACAAGCCGTGTGCAAATCAAATGAATGAGCTATGTGTCAGAATGAAATGAATCAGCCGTGTGCAAACGCAAGTAAATGAACTGTGTGTTCAGAAAATCAGTGGTCTGGGCTGTGTGTTCAGAAAATCTTAATCAGTGGGCTGCGTGTTCGCTTTAATCTAGGCTGTGTGTTCAGAAAATCAAAATATGAGCTACGTGTTCATCTCAAATGTCTGGGCTGTGTGTTCAGAAAATCAGTGGTCTGGGCTGTACGTTCAAAAAATCAAAATATGGGCTGCGTGTTCATCTCAAATGTCTGGGCTGTGTGTTCAGAAAATCAGTGTTTTGGGCTGCGTGTTCAAATCTTAATCAGTGGGCTGCGTGTTCGCTTTAATCTGGGCTGTGTGTTCAGAAAATCAGAGTTTGGGACTGCGTGTTCTACTCTCAATCAGTGTGGGCTGTGTGTTCACCATCAACTTGGACTGTGTGTTCAGAAAATCAGAGTTTGGGACTGCGTGTTCTACTCTCAATCAGTGTGTGCTGTGTGTTCACCATCAACTTGGACTGTGTGTTCAGAAAATCAGAGTTTGGGACTACGTGTTCTACTCTCAATCAGTGTGGGCTGTGTGTTCACCATCAACTTGGACTGTGTGTTCAGAAAATCAGAGTTTGGGACTGCGTGTTCTACTCTCAATTAGTGTGGGCTGTGTGTTCACCATCAACTTGGACTGTGTGTTCAGAAAATCAGAGTTTGGGACTGCGTGTTCTACTCTCAATCAGTGTGGGCTGTGTGTTCACCATCAACTTGGATTGTGTGTTCAGAAAATCAGAGTTTGGGACTGCGTGTTCTACTCTCAATCAATGTGTGCTGTGTGTTCACCATTAACTTGGACTGTGCGTTCAGAAAATCAGAGTTTGGGACTGTGTGTTCTACTCTTAGTCAGTGTGTGCCGTGTGTTCACCTTCAAATTCGGGCTGTGTGTTCGACAAATTAGTGTTTGAGCCGTGTGTTCAATTCTTAACTAGTGTGTACCGTGCGTTCACAATCAATCAATGAGCCTAGTGTTCAGAAGTTCAAGTGTTTAAGCCACATGTTCAGGATGCAAGCAAAGTACTATGACATAAGCTAAACTGTGTGTTCAAGCATGACAAAGGTATGAAATGCACGAAAAATACAGAAAATGACGTAAAATACCTCTCGTTCCTCGTAAGAGAGGTGATGCTCTAGCTCTCGCAGAAGTAGATCTCCGGGTGCCCGATCATTGAAGTCAGTAAAATGACGAAAAATAGCCCGCGGAAGAATGTGCACAGACGAGGCGTATCTCTCGGGGATGAAGGGTCGGACCCTCGGGGGCAGCGTCATGATATCAAAATCATCCCCGGCACCTGGAGGACCTCCACCGTGAGAGAAATTACCCGCCATTTCAAAAATCTGCAAAAGGAGCAAAAATGAGAAAAAATGGGCCAAAATTGGAAAAAGTCAACAAAAGTCAACTCTCGGGAAATGGAAAAGTCAACAAAAGTCAACTCCCGAGAAAATCTTCCAAATATTGAGGCAAACTTACCTCAAGTGGTGAAAATGAGAAAAGAAGCTCCGAAATCAAAATTTAATCGGTCCAAAGTGCCTAAAATCGAATGTTTTTGCGAAAATAACTTGCGTGGGAGGCTGAAAAACGCATATAAAGTGCAGATCTGAAGGAAAAAATGGTTTGGGAGGCAAGAGGGGAAGTTTTCGCAGCTGTGGGTGTGCGCTCGAAGTGAATGGATAGGAGAATATAAAGAAAATGAGGCAAAAAGACCAAATTGCCCCCTGTTTTGGGCAGGTGGCCAGCCGGCCACCTTTCCTGGCTGGCCGGCCATTTGCTTTTTGTAAACTAGCCGGTGGCCTCCCCTTAGGCAACCAGCTGGCCGGCCATGTCCCCCACATGCTCACCTAGCTCTCTGCCAATTTTGAGGAAGATCGGAGTTCCCGGGACCTGAAAAAGTTCAAGAAAAGTGCACTTTCTGGCGCGAAATTGCTCCGCCAGAACTTCAGCTGCAATTTCTGACGTGTGTCTCATTATTACTCATCAAAATCAGAGTGTATCCTTTTTGAGCATGTTGTAACCTCTCCGGGAGGTGAACCAGAGGCCGCAGTCGAGTCGTCTCCGCCGAAATGCGCGTTTCCTTGCTCGTTGTTTTGCAACAAACGGGCGCCCTGATTTATGCTCGTTTTGCATTGTTGTGCACATAACTTGCATTCTCATAAGCATTTTGCATTGTCATGCATGTCTTCTTGGTGTACCATACCTCTATGCTTGAGCATGCGTTGTCACGCACGTCCCTTTCTCGTATTGCGATACATGCACTCGCCGACACTGCGTGTGTCAAACTTTCGGAATCACAGGAATCACATTGAATATATGTTGTTAGCATATTGTTCTTGTTGAATTTCTTTCTTTTGCAGGCACGATATTGTATGTACGGTTCATTTGAGGCTGGTGTGACCAGACGAATTGCGCAGGTATCGTATCTTCTCCGTGTGAGACGCGACGAGAATTGAATAATTCTCCGCATTCCTAACTGCATGAAATGGAGTTATTGCTTTGCATTCTTGCTTAAAACTGTTGCATCTATTTGCGAATACTTGCTTCATTACAGCTTGCTGCACTTGCATGATCATTAAGTTACATCTGGCTCCGTATATATCGCTTTGCATTTTGCCCCCGTTTTGCCTGCGGGCACGCCTGCGGGCACATATCTCTGTGCATCTTGTATGATTGTCTAAGTCTTTGGCCTTGTCAAAAATGGGTCGTCTCTGGGCTTTGACATTCACTCCCGTCACTTCTTGACTTCCGAGTTTTGTCAAAGAGGGGCAACTGTAGACACCCCATTTTTGACCGACCTTAAGACTCAGACGTCACCGATTGAGCGCTCGGTGATGTTGCATATTGTGCTCGTTCAGAAGTCTCAAAGTCACGGCCGTGAGCCCTGCCTCCGGACTTCCGAACCCTCTTCAGGTTTTGCCTTGCGATAACCAAACTCGATTTTCTCTGTTTCTTTTCCTGAAGGGAGGGAGAGGTCCCGTAGACCATCTCTCAGTGGCCGTGGGCTACATTTCGTGGCCGTAGGCCATTTTGCCCATTTCGGAGCCCGGTTCTCGGTTTTTGGAGCCGTCAGGCCGTGTGCTTTGGTTCGGGACCGTCTAACCATCTCCGATTCCTCTGATTTTTGGCATACATCTTGTTTACTCCCTTTTGAGGGACACTGAGGTCTGAGAGACCCACTTCGTGGCCAGATGCCACTGTCGATGCTTAATAGCCTATTTTCGGGACCCCGAACTGCGTGTTTTGGCCCCCGAGCATTCGTTTTGCATCGGTTTTCGTTCATTTTTGGCAGGTACCTCTGTTTTATCACCAGGAAGGTCACTGAAGGGTGAGAGGCCAGAAATTGTCTCAGCAACCAGTTATGCTCCTCCGGCGCCCTCCGACGCCAGTTTTTCTCACTTCCGAGCCAATGTTGACCACCCTAGGAGCATTTTCTTCAAGCCCAAACCACATATTTGTGTTGTACACACATGGGAGGACCCTAATATCACATGGCCGGCCAGTAACTCAACTTGAACCATTTGAACCCCTCCTAAAAGTGGCCTATTCTCTCTCATGTTTTAAAGTTGCCAATTTTGAACCAAAGGGTTGTGTTGAGGAGATTTGGGAGGACACCAATATCTGGTGGCCGGCCAGAAATTGTTTTGAACCATTTTGCCCCTTGGCCGGCCGGCCATAGGGGGTGGCCGGCCGGCCACCTGCAACAAAAATAGCAGGCCGGCCATGATCCTTGGGATGTGTGCCTTGCAGCTGTATAGCTTTTTCTCCCAAAATATCTGATTTCGGGGGACTTTTTGTAGAGAAGGGAACTTAATCCCATAGCCCTACACACTTTCCCTCTATTGCCCCACCATCCTTGCATACACACAGCAGCTCCCTCTCTATCTAAAAGGTTGAAAAACTTGGCTCAAGCTCATACATAGATATCTCTCCATTTCTCTCTCATTTTCTCAAGTTTTGGCTCCATTTCTTCACTACCACCAAGCACCACCACCACCACTCCATTTCCAGCAGCTTGGGGAGCTTTCCAGCAGCTAGGAAGCAACATTCCTTGGTCCAAGAGGTAGCAAAAGTGTGGTCTTCAAGGGTAAGTTCATCTTTCCCTCTTTTGTAGCACTTTTTTGCACCACTCTTCTAGCCTATTTGCTTACTTTTCTGGGCTCTGACCCTAACTGAAATGGTCATTCTTTTGAGCCATTATTCATGTTTGTTTAAGGGCTCAACCCTGTTTGAGCCCCCCATTTGGTACTTGCTTCAATACCCTCTTGTTTGCCATTATTTTGCATGGTATTTCTAGCCTATGTGTGATCTGTTTTTGAGCATGATATAAACTGTGAGTTGGCTTATTTTGAGTCCCTCTACAACATTGTAGAAGGGCTCAACACTTTTGGGGGCCTCCATGTTGCACTTACCATTATACCCCTCTTTGGTCCCCATTGTTGCATGCTTTTTTAGGCTTATCTAGCTTCTGTTCTCGGCCATGATCAGAACTGAAAATGGAAATATTTTGACCTTCTTGGCATGTCTCATTCAGGGTCTTTGGCTGTTTAGTGAATTCTTTGTATACCTCATGTTATAGCCTCTTGTTGGCCTTAATCTTGCATTGCATTTTGAGCATGTTTTCATACTGATTTGAGGCTTTCCATCTACTGTAAATGTTCATATTTTTAGTCCCTCTTCAGTGTTGTAGAAGGGTATTTTTCTGTTTGGGCTTTGCATCTACCACTTGCTTCCTAGCCTCCCTTGCAGAGCCATTTTTGTGTGCCATCTTAGCCCTACTTGTGATTGCTGTTTGGCCTTGTTTTGTACTGTAAAAATGTGAGTTTTGGGGCTGCCTTGCTTCTTCCTTTTCATGTCATGTATCAATTATGCATATATGGTATAGCTGTAGGCCATTTTATGCATTGAAATCCATGTTTCGAGATCATTTCATACATCGGGTATTATTTCGCCTCATTTCGGGGCTGTTTTGCCCCTCATTTTGCCACTGATTTTTGCATATTTGCATATCATATTCCATGTCTTTGCCATGTCTCATTAGAGTGCCATTTCGGTGCCCGAGGGTCCGTTCTCGGTTTGCGTGCCCACGGGCACGCACTTCGAGGTAGCTTGTTTTCATCGGATGGCCTCCTATGTGAGTGTGGCTGAGGCTCTCTCATGTTGGTGTAAGCCCATTATTGCATTGCGTATGCCATTTCATCCATAGGATTGTGTATGCCCGGTTGTGTATTACCTCGTATAGCGTGTATGCCATTCCATGACATTGTGTATGTTAGGGTTGCATATTAGCTGCATTTCATGCGTACCACGCATATTGCATCGTGTTCGGGATAGGAGTTAGCCCGGGCACGGGAAACGAGGTACGTTTCGTACTCTGAGCGACGGAATGGGTCTCAATTCCCAAGTCACCGACACTCCGGATTATCCATGATGGAGTTAGGTTTTGTTGTAGCATTCATATGCATTCACCCTATATTGAGTTGTGCAATTCGGCTCCTCGGCCATCATGCATCGATATGCGTGATTGGTGGCATGAGGATCGAGGCATGTATATATTTGTGAAATACATTGCTATGCCCCTTTCCTGCTCTCTGTTGCAGCAAAATGAAGAATCAGCAACTTTTCGGAGTCTGGCACGCATTTCAAGAAAAGATGTAAACAGAGGCTAATTGGGGCATCCCAGTGGATTTCCGCGCAAAGCAGCCCAAACATGCATCATTTCATTATCTGGAGCGGAGTCAAGGCAGCCCCTGCCTTGCATGCCAGTTTACAGTTTTTCTTAGTTAATTTGTTAATTAATTAGGAATTTGTACATTATTTGTATATTATTCGGACTATATTATTCTTTCATTTGGGACTGTATTATTATTTATTCGGACCCTCTGTGCAAGGGCATAATTGTAATAAGTGTGGGTGAGTGTGATGTATGTCTTCCAACCCCACGTCTTTCTTCCCTTTTATTTACCCGCTTATGATGGTTAGATATAGGGCATATTTCAATTAGCATACAAGATGACAAAGATGTTTGCATCATTCATCTGCTTTTGCACGCACTGCTCCAAGATCATACAAACTGCATTTGTATTTCAATTCCAAGTTGAGTACTTGATAGCTGTTGCATCTCATATGCAATGTTTAGAATAGCTGAGCCTGCTATAGTTTGCATTTTTGCATGTGTTGCATTAGGCATTTTCTGTATACTTAGGAACCATGCATGGATTTCTAATGAGCTTCTGTTTTGGCTTGGAGTACTCGGTGAGTTTTATGCTTTAGCATCCTTGCATGCGTGTGAGTGACTGCCATGAATAGCATGCTTACCATGAGACTATGTGCTTATGTGATATAACTGCCTTGAATGCCTGTGGGTGGAGGTTGAGTTACTTGAAGTGGAAGAATTCATCAAATGTTTGTTTTAAGCCCACTAGATAGTGGCAAAATCATGTTTTCTAAGCCCACCCGATGGTGGCAAATCCACGTCTTAGCCTACCTGCGGGTAGCACCATCAAGCCATTTTTCAAACAAACAAACATGAAATGTTTTGTTCCAATTCAGGCGACCCAGTCTATACTTGTATGCTGTGCGCATCACATAGTAACCTAGGCTAATAACCGGAATAAGAACTCACAATGTTTTCAAAGTAAGATATCATGGTTAGTAGAGGTCGGTCTTTGACCGGGCGAGTGGGGGTGCTCACGAAGTGACCTTCCCTAATCGTACGCAAGTTCCCGAGCCGAGGCAACTTTGGTGATGACGGACACGCGGCCTTTTGCACCGAGTCAGGGTTTCCTAAATTTCCCATTTAAAAAACATTTAGGTGGCGACTCAGATCCGGGCGGCGATCCATGTTTGGCACTTCTTTCAAAAAATCTGCTTCCAAAACAATTTCGGATTTGGACTCTGGTTCAAGATTGAGAACCGTGACATTTGAGTCCTTCGAATCAGTAGTGACCCAATATCGATCGAACGGGAACGGGGCTCAGACTCTTTCCCGGGATGCTCGAGACGATCTGACTCTTCGTGCTCAAAGACGGCGCCATCAATAAAGCCTCGAATAAGCCTCCAAATTTAAAGCCCTCTTCATGCTCGGCGCGAAGTGCCATCATCAAAAGTCTCAAAATTCTGAGCAAGACATGCATACATTTATACATATATTCAAGCATACATGCATTTATATAGTCATCCATTTTATTCATATATCAAACGTGTTCTTTGTCAAGAAACCTAATATCTATTTGAACAGTGTAGTTCGACAATAAAAACTCTCATTCGTTCTACCTTAGACAATGAAAGTTTTGGAGCAATTGTGGGAGCCCAAAAAATATTAGTTTATTGAGGGTAACCCAAACAAGTCCTGGCTATAGGCCTAGCCCAAATAAGGAAGCCCATGGAACAAATATCACACCCCCATCTATAAAAGGAGGGCATCCCAAGGAATAAAGGTATGTCTCATCTCTTTGTCACGCCCCAAAATTTCGTAATTTAACGAGATCGTTTACTATTTTTCAAGATGTACAAATTAATACAATTCAAACTATACCAATAAATTCATATTTAATTATTTGTACCTTAACTCTATCACTTCATCCCTTTACTTCTGGCTTACACATATATCACATGTGCTTCTAGTATACCTAACATCGTTCTGAAGCCAAACTTGCACGGGGATATCGTCCCGAGTTTGACCCACACTCCCCGGATGATTAGCATATACGTATGCGCATTAATCAAAGCACTCATCTACTCTTGAGAATGAGGCAACAATATATATATACACACAATCCTCATCTACTCATAAGAACAAACATAACAATGCCAAGCCTAAAGCATTCAAATAAAACTCATAATCCTCACATTTTTTTTTATACACTATTTTTCTCCAACACTCAAATAAAACAACAATCCGTGGAATAGTGGTGGAGTGTAAGGAATTTATCTATGGGTTCTAAATTTATTTTAATTTCATATATCCATGAGTGTGATTACAACCATAAAATAAGTACATATAAAAACACTAAACCTGACATACACAACTAATCAAATAATAAAATCAATCCATCCTCTTCATGTAATTACAAAATCAAACCAACATCAAATAAATATTAAGAAATAAATTAAACAAAAAATTAAACATAAATCAAGGGAAGTGGGTTTTGCAGTCACAATTATTTTTCAAAGATCAAAAAGTTACTTGAAGAATTAATAAAACTCTCAAAATAAAACCCCTAATCCTTTCTTTTTCTCTCTACCTCTCTTCTTTTTTTTTCTTTTTTTCCCCCCCAATGTTTCTCTCTTTTTCAGCTCTCTTTCTTTGATTAAACTCTCTCTCTCTCGCGGCTACCACAAAGCCCTCTCTGTCTTTGTTTTGTTTTGTTTCTTTTCTTTTCTTTTTTTTTTTTGTCTTTTCCTAAAGGCAGCTGCTATGAATATAACCTAATATATAAATATATAATACAAGTGCAACATAAATATAACATACATAAATATGATATATATTTTATCAATATATAAAACACTTTTTTTTATATGTAAAATATATATAAACATATAAATATTCAGATTAATTATATTTAATTAACTATCACATTAAATTAATTAAATACCACATTAAATTAATTAAATACCTCATTAAATTTTCATGTATCCACACAATTAATAAAGCCAAAAATAAAATAAAGTAATAATAATAAATAATGACTTACGGAAAATTAGAGTCACTACAATATACCACAATAAATTCTCATGTATCAACACAATTAATAAAGCCAAAAATAAAATAAAATAATAATAACAACAATTACTTACGAAAAATTAGGGTTACTACAATATACACACCTTAAAAGAATCTCGTCCCGAGATTCGATAGGAGAGAGTACCAAACAAAAAGCTCCAGGTACATATGCCGAACTTTCTTTTCCAGTTCTCAAGTGATATCATTCTCATCCTCGCTCTATTGCACTTTCACCAAGTTCACTTTCTTGTGCCGCAACTGCTTTATATCCCGGTCTAGAATAGTAACCGGTCACACCACATACATTAGATTGTTACTAATCTCCAACACTTCTGGTGATATTACTTGGGAAGGATCTTGTACACACTTTCGCAATAAAGATACATGGAATACGTTGTGAATCATAGATAAAGTAAGTGGTAGAGATAATTTGTAAGCCACGTTACCAATTCTCTCAGTGATCTCGTATGGTCCCACAAATCTAGGTGTCAATTTTCCCTTCTTTCCGAACCACATGATACCCTTCATCGGCGAGACAGTCAAAAACACAAAATCTCCAACATTCAACTCAACCCCCTTACGTTTTCTCTAAGCGTAACTCTTCTGACGACTCTGTGCAGTCTTAATATGTTCCCGAATAATGTTCACCTTCTCTGTGGTCTTCCTCACAACCTCTAACCCCTAATAACAACGCATCTCTTACCTTCATCCAACAAGCAGGTGATTGACATGGCTACCCATACAAAGTCTCAAAAGGTGCCATCCCGATACTTGAGTGATAACTATTATTATAAGCAAACTCCACCAATGACAAGTGTTCTTCCCAACTACCACCAAGATCAAGAACATAAACTCTCAACATATCTTCCAAGATCTGATTTACCCGCTCAGTTTGTCCATCTTTCTGAGGATGATAAGCCGTGCTCAGGTCTAACCTAGCACCCAAAGCATGCTGAAAACTCTCCTTAAACTTTGCCACAAATAACGGATCACGATCCGAAACTATAGAAATCTGTGCACGATAAAGTCGCACCACATCCTGAATATACAGCCTAGCCAATTTATCTGCAGTTCGATGAACACTGATAGGAATAAAATGAACAGACTTGGTGAGTCGATCTACTATTATCCAAGTAGATTCATTGCCTCGCTTAGATCGTGGCAATCCATCTACGAAGTCCATAGAGATGTACTCCCACCTCCAAGTAGGGATCTAGAGAGGCTACAAAAGTCCAAACGGTAGTTAGTGTTCTGCTTTAACCTGTTGACACACATAACATCGAGAAACTTACTCTCCTACGTCTGTCTTCATACCTTCCCACCAAAACGTCATCTTCAGGTCATGATACATCTTAGTCCCACCAGGGTGAATGGTATATCGAGACCTATGGACATCATCCATAATCTCTTTCCTCAATTCAACAATGTTAGGTACACACAACTTGCCCATGAATTGCAATTCCCTATCTGAGTCCATAGACCAATCAGTAGGACAATCATTGGTCAAATCCATAACAAGGTCATCGAGCATGCTGATAAGGAACCCATCTAAATACTACATCTGACGAACTTTACCTAGTAACGTCGGTTACACAGTCAAACTACCAATGTATGTCGTCTCGACACTCTCTATTGGTTGAACATCATGCATCGAAATTAACTCCAAGGACTTCCATTCTTGAATCATCAAAGAAGCTATAATCCCATGTTGTCAACTAAGTGTATCAACAACCACATTTCCTTTCCCCGGGTGGTAAAGGATCTTGAAATCATAACTACTGATGGATTCAACCCACCTTTGTTGCCTCATGTTCAACTTTTTTTTGAGAAAAAAGATATTTGCGGCTCTTGCGATCTGTATATAACTCAAAGCGCTCCCCAAACAAGTAGTGTCGCCACACTTTCAACGTAAAAACAACTACTGTCAACTCTAAGTCATGAGTAGGGTATCGTCTCTCATGAGGTTTTAACTGCTGTGAAGCATAAGATACAACCTTCTAATGCTGCATCAACACACATCCCAAACCGGTTCCACTCACATCAGTAAACACCACTAACTTTTTCCCTTGTACTGGTATAGTTAACACCGGTGATGTAGTCAACTGCTACTTTAACTCCTGGAAAGCTCTCTCATAATCATCTGTCCATAAGAACTTCACATTCTTGCAGGTCAACTTGGTCATGGGTGCTGCAATAGTGGAAAACTTCTCTATAAATCTCCTGTAATAACCGACTAGTTCTAAAAAAACTCCTTACCTCTGAAGGATTTGCGAGCTACTTTCATTCTTTGACCGCAACAACTTTCTCAGAATCTACCACTATCCCCTTATTGGATACAACATGTCCCAAAAATCGAACTTCTTTCTCCCAAAAGTGACACTTACTGAACTTAGTGTATAACTGCTGCTCTCTTAAAGTCTGTAATACAACTTTCAAGTTTTCTTTGTGCTGTTCCTCATTCTTAGAATACACTAGGATATCATCTATAAAAATAATCACAAACTTACCTAGATATGGTTGAAAAATTCTATTAATCAAGTCTATGAAATAGGCAGGAGCATTTTTCAACCAAAAGGCATTACAGGAAATTCGTACAACCCATATCGAGTCTGAAAAGCAATAAGCGGTATACTTTCCTCTGAGACACCCATCTGATGGTAACCCGTTTTGAGATCAAACTGAGAGAACATGGCTGTCCCTTTCAACTGATCAAACAAGTCATCAATTCTAGGTAACAGATATTTGTTCTTGATAGTCATCTTGTTCAGCTCTCTGTAATCTATGCACATGTGAAAAGTGCCATCTTTCTTGGAGACAAAAATTGAGGATGCTCTCCACGGGAAGTTATTTGAACGTATGAACCCTTTCTGAAGCATCTCTTCCAGTTGTTTTTTCATCTCCACAAGCTCTTTAGGTACTATTCTGTATGCCGCTTTAGAAATCGGTACAGTTCTCAGCACTAGGTCAATGCAAAATTCTACTACCCATCGAGGTGGAGGTCCAGGTATCTCCTGAAATACATCCTCAAACTCATGCACCACATCTACTTCACTAATATCCTTGTAGACGTGCCCTTGGGCCCCATGCTACAGCTCGGACTCAAATTGTCACGGTCCTGTATCTAATCTCGCAGAGTGCAATGCAAGACCGATGAATCATCAAAGAGTCCAAATCCGGCAAATCGTTTTTCAAAACAGATTTTTAGAAAGAAGTGCCAAACATGGACTGCTTTGCCAGATACAGAGTCGCCACCTAAATATTTTATTTTGGGGGAATTTAGGAAACCCTGACTCGTTGCCTAAGGCCACGTGTCCGTCATCACCAAAGTTGCCTCAGCTAGGGAACTTGGGTACGATTGGGGAAGGTCACTTCGTGAGCACCCCCGCTCGCCCGATCAAAGATCGGCCTCTACTAATCATAATATTTAGTTTTGAAAACATTATGCGTTCCTATTCTGGTTATTAGCCTAGATTTACTATGTGATGCGCACAGCATACAAGTATAGACTGGATCGCCTGAATTGAAACAAAACATTTCATGTTTGTTTTTGAAATCGGTTTGCTACTCGCTAGTAGGCTTAAAATGCAGGTTTTGCCACCCTCGGGTGGGCTTAGAAAACATGATTTTGTCACTATCTAGTGGGCTTAAAACTTGCATTCAATGCATTGTCCCAATTCAAATAACCCAACTTTCACCCACAGGCATTCAGGCAATTATGTCACATATGCATATAGCCACGTGGTAAGCATGCTATCATGGCAGTCACTCACACGCATGCAAGGATGCTAAAGCATAAAAACTTACCGAGTACTCCAAGCCAAAATAGAAGCTATGTTAGAAATCCATGCATGATCCTAACTATACAGAAATGCCTAATGCAACACATGCAAAAATGCAATTATAGCAAGCTCGGCTATTCTAAAAATGGTATGTGAAATGCTACAACTAACAAGTATTCAACTCGGAATTGAAATACAATGTAGTTAGTATGATGCGCTGAGCCCGGTGCATGCAAAACAGATGAATGAATACAAACATGCTATCATACTGTATGCTAATTGAAATATGCCCTAATCTAACCATCATAAGCTAGTAAATAAAAGGGAGAAAGACGTGGGGTTGGAAGACATACATCGCACACACGCACACTTATTACAATTGTGCCCTTGCTTGGAGGGTCCGAATAAATAATATACAGTCCGAATAAATACAAAACCCTAATTAATTAACAAATTTAACTAGGAAAGTAGTAAACTAGCACGCAAATCCATGGACCGCCTCAGCTCTGTTCCGAATGATGAATGATGCATGTTTGAGTTGCCTTGCGCGAAAATCCCTTGCGATGCCCCAATTAGCCTCTGTTTACAATTAAGCCCAGAATATTGCACGAAGCTCCAAAAGACTGCCGGTTTCTGATTTGCTGCAACAGAGAGCAAGAAAGGGGCATGGCGAAGTATTTTCACATATGTATGCATATCTCGATCCTCGTGCCACCAATCACGCATCTCGATGCATGATGGCTGAGGAGTCGGATTGCATGACTCAATATGAAATGAATGCACATATAAACATAACAAAACTGAGACTCCATCATGGTTAATCCGGAGTGTCAGCGACCGGGAATTGACACATGTTCCGTCACTCAGAGTACGAAACGTCTCTCGTTTCCCGTGTTTGGGGCTAACTCCTATCCCAAACACAATGCAATATGCATGACATGCATGAATGTAATTCTAACATGCAACCTAACATACACAATGCTATGAAATGGCATACACAATGCTCGATGTAACATGGCATACACAAGGCTCTAACATACAACCTAACATACGCAACGCTATGAGTTGAAATGGCATACACAATGCACGATGGATTTACACCAATATGAGTGGACCTCATCCACACTCACATCAGAAGCCATAAGATGAAAATGAGACAACCGAAATGCGTGCACACATACAAGCAAACTGAGGACCAAACCTAAGGCACAACATGCAACTCTAACAAGGCATGGCAAGGCATGAAATATGGCATACAGACATGCAAATTCCAGCACTGAAACATGATGCAAAATGATCGCGAATCATGGATATATGTCATACAATGCATGGAATGGTCCTGAAACTCAAAACTAGGCACATATATTGACTTATAGCTATACAAAGCATGCATTATTTGACTATGAAGCACAAAGACAGAGCCAAGGCAGTCCCAAAACATGAACATTTCTAGTTCAAAGCATGACCAAAAGATGCTAGCATGATGGACTAAAATAGCATGCAACTTTGACTAGCAAACATGGTTTACATGGCATGTGCATGAAGCGTATGAGAAATCATCAAACCAGCGAACATCAGTGAACAAAACAAGCCAAAATATACCCAAATTATCACTGAAATGCAGCCAACATGTATAAAAATGGTGAGCTCCTTTAGAGGGCCATACAAGGGGTTATTAAGTACATACAAGATAGACATGAAGCATAGAAAAACCACCCCTGGAAATGGACTATGAAAACCCTAAAACTCACAAAATGGGCCTTGAAATCAGTCTCAGAAGCATGCAAAGAAAGGCTTCTTTGAAAGGCCAATAATGCTAGTAAAGAGAATGAGGGGTGAGAGGGTCACCCCTCCATGATTTTGGAGCTCAAAGACACATCAAGGCCACTGAAAATCCACTGGATTTTAGTGGCTAAGAGACCAAACCATGGCCAATGCAAGTGCTCTAATGCATAGCCCTAACCATGAAGGAATGAAGCATGCATAGGAGAAGATGACCCCAAACAGAAATGGGACCTTAACCAAACTTAAAGAGGATGTCAAAAAAAGACTTTTTCCAGTTTATATCAAACCTCAAAAATATTCAGAAGTAGGGCTAAAACATGATGCAAAAATAGCCCTAAAAGAGAGATAAATGACAAGGGGCAGAAGATGGTCCCAAACAGAAAAGAGCCCTTCAACAAAGCTGAAGAGGGGCTCAAAATAAGACACTTTACAGTTTGGCTAGAAGCCCAGAAATGCTCACAAATAAAGCTATTATATTATGCAAGATAAGCCTTAAAAGAGGGATAGAGGGCAAGGGGTAGTAGATGGCCTCAAACAGAAAAGAGCCCTTCAACAAAGTTAAAGAGGGGCTCAAAATAAGACTGTTTTCAGTTTAGGTCGAAGCCCAAAAATACTTGCAAAATGGGCTAAGATATAGAGCAAAATAAGGCAAGAAAAGGGGAAATAGGGACTCACCCTTGTAGCACAGCAAAGCAACAGCCTTTGGTCCAAGATTCCAAGCTTCCAACCTCTGCAAATGGCCTCCATGTTTTTGGAATGGAGTGTGGAGGTGGTAGGCTATGAGGTGTAGGGTGAAATGGCCAAGAACCAAGGTGTTTGGAGGCTTGGAGTAGATAGATATATGGTTGTATGTATCAATGCCCTAGCTGGTTTTTCTAACCCTTGTAAATGGAGATGGGGGGTTAGTTATATAGAGGGAGAGGAGTGAAAGAAAATGGGGGAAAAAACAATTCAAATCTCCCCCCAAAAGGACAGACCCTCAGGCAAGGGGTCTGGTGCAAAACAGCTGGCACAGCTGGAATGCACCAGAACGGACAAAAATGGCCGGCCAAGTTCAAAAGGTCCAGGTGGCCAGCCGGCCACCTCCCTTGGCCGGCCGACCAGGGGTCAAAGGGGTCAACAAGAATTGTTAGTCGGCCACCCCAAAAAAGTGGCCTCCCAGATGAGTACAACACAGCTATATGGTCAAAACCCAGAAATGTGAACCAGGAGAGAGAAAAACTAGCTTTTTAGAGGGGTTCAAAAGGGTCAAGGACAATTGCTGGCTGGCTTACCCATATTGGTGGCCTCCCAGGTGCGTACAACACAATGATGTGGTGGAAAGTCAGAAAAAGTGGCCTGGGAGTGGGAAAACCAGCTTTCTAGTGAAGAAAACGGGCGATGAATAGTGATGAAGAAATAAAACTGGTTTTTCAGAACAATTGCTGGCCTCCTACCTTTCTACAACCTTCCTAGCAATGAAAATAAGGTCTCTGCCAAAAATGAACCCAAACCGATGCAAAACGAAGGTTCGGGGGCCAAAACGCGCGGCCCGGGGGCCTAAAAACTGACTATTAAGCACCGGAGGTGACGTTTGACCACAAAGTTGGTCTCTCGAGCCACAGTATCCCTCAAAAGGGAGGAAACAAGGTGTATGCAAAAAATCGGAGCAAACAGAGGTGGTTAAGTGGTCCCGAACCGAGGCACACGGCCGACAGCTCCGAAAACCGAGAACCGGGCTCCAAACGGGAAAAATGGCCTACGACCACGAAACGTAGCCTACGGCTGCTGAGAGATGATCTACGAGACCTCTCCCTCTCTTCGGGAAGAGAAAACGGAGAAAACAGGACCCGATTCGCAAACCGAGGCAAAGCACAAAAGAGCCCCGAAGTCCGGAGGCAAGGCTTGCAGCCGAGACTCTGAAACTTCAGAACGAGCACAATATGCAACATCACCAAGCGCTCAATCAGTGACGTCTGAGTCTTAAGGTCGGTCAAAAATGGGGTGTCTACAGTTGCCCCTCTTTGACAGAACTCAAAAGTCAAGGAATGACGGGAGTGAATGTCAAAGCCCAAAGACGACCCATTTTTGACAAGGCCTAAGACTTAGACAAACAGCCGAGACAAAAAAAAGATGTGCCCGCAGGCATGCCCGCAGGCAGGGGGCAAAATGCAAAGCGATATGCACAAAGCCGGATGTAACTCAATGATCATGCAAAGCAGCAAGCTGTAATGAAGCAAATATTCACAATAGATGCAACATTTTTAAGCAAGAATACGAAGCAATACTACATTTCATGCAGTAAGAATGTAAGAGAATCACAATTCTCTCTACGTCTCACACGGAGAAGATACAATTCCTGCCCGGCTCGTCTGGTCGTGCCAGCCTCAAACGAACCGTATATACAATATCGTGCCTCATGCTGCTGGGGGTCTTTTGCTTCTTCTTAGTCGAACCACAGGTAATACTTTTCTCCCTGACTGTGGTCGCAGCTTTCCCTATTCTCCAACAGGGTGACAGACTAGGTTGGTTCAGTATCTAGAATTGAGGCGCATACACATGTGTAGAAACTGCATTTTTGACCGACCTTAAGACTCAGATGTCACCGATTGAGCGCTTGGTGATGTTGCATATTGTGCTCGTTCTAAAGTTTCAGAGTCTTAGCTGCGAGCCTTGCCTCCGGACTTCCGGACTCTTTTGTGCTTTGCTTCGGTTTTCGAACCAGGCCCTATTTTCTCTTTTTTCTCTTTCCGAAGGGAGGGAGAGGTCTCATAGACCATCTCTCAGTGGCTGTAGGCTACGTTTTGTGGTTGTAGGCCATTTTTCCTGTTTGGAGCCCGCTGGTTTTTGAGCCGTACTGCAGGTGTCTCTGGGACCGCTTAACTACCTCCGTTTGCTCTGGTTTTTGGCACATACCTTGTTTCCTCCCTTTTGAGGAACACTGTGGCCTGGGAGACCAACTTCGTGGTCGTAGGCCATTTTTTCCATTTGGACCCCAGTTTTCGGTTTTCGGAGCCGTTGGCCTTGTGTCTCGGTTTGGGACCGCTTAACTACCTCCGTTTGCTCTGGTGTTTGGCACATACCTTGTTTCCTCCCTTTTGAGGAACACTGTGTGCTGGGAGACCAACTTCGTGGTCGTAGGCCATTTTTCCCGTTTGGAGCCCAGTTTTCGGTGTTCGGAGCCGTCGGCCGTGTGTCTCGGTTTGGGACCGCTTAACTACCTCCGTTTGCTCTGGTGTTTGGCACATACCTTGTTTCCTCCCTTTTGAGGAACACTGTGTGCTGGGAGACCAACTTCGTGGTCGTAGGCCATTTTTCCCATTTGGACCCCAGTTTTTGGTTTTCGGAGCCGTCGGCCGTGTGTCTCGGTTCGGGACCGCTTAACTACCTCCGTTTGCTTTAGTTTTTGGCACATACCTTGTTTCCTCCCTTTTGAGGAACACTGTGGCCTGGGAGACCAACTTCGTGGTCGTAGGCCATTTTTCCCATTTGGACCCCAATTTTCGATTTTCGGAGCCGTCGGCCTTGTGTCTCGGTTTGGGATCGCTTAACTACCTCCGTTTGCTCCGATTTTTGGCGCACACCTTATTTCCTCCCTTTTGAGGAACACTGTGGCCCAAGAGACCAACTTCGTGGTCAAAACGCCACTTCCGAAATTTTCCCCCTTTGTTTTGCTTCATTTAAATTGGTTTTTCCTCATTTTTTTCCCCCCCTTTCCCCCCCCCCCTTTTTTGGGTTTCAAAATGAGTTCCTCTATATAATACACCCTTGAGCTCCATTTTTAAGGGTTAGACACTTTTGGCTTAGGCTCATAACCCTCCTCCTCCTCCATAACTCTCCATTTTCAAGTTCAAACATCCATTTTCTTGCACCATTTGCACTATAACCCCTAGCCTATCACCTCCATTACTCATTTCAGTACCTTGGAGGACATTTGAAGAGGTTGAAAGCTCAGATTTTTAGACTAAAAGCTGCTGGAAACTTGGTCTTCAAGGGTAAGTCCATATTTCCCTCAAACTTGTATTTTTTTGGTCCATTTATAAGCCATATTTTCTTACATTTCTGGGCTCCGACCCAAACTTAAAATAGCATTATTTTGAGTTCTTTTTCATGTTTGTTTAAGGGCCTCTCACTGTTTGAGGCTTCCTTTTTGCACTTGCTTCTTTACCTCTCTTGTATGCCTCTTTCTTGCATGGTATTTTAGACCTACTTATAAACTGTTTTGAGCTCTGTCATAAAATGAAAAGTGGCTTATTTTGAGCCCTTATTCAACATTGTTGAAGGGCTTATCACTGTTTGAGACTTCCACTTGCCACTTGCCTTTGTATCCCTCTTTTGGCCTTATTTTTGCATGATTTGTTAGCCTCTTGTGCTTCTGTTTTTGGGCTCTGGTCCGAACTGAAAATGACCTTATTTTGACTCTCTCTTCATGTTTCATTAATGGTCTTCTACTTTTTGAGGCATCCTTTTTGTACTTTGTGTTTAAACCTCTTTTTTAGGCCTTATTTTGCATAGTATTTTAAGCATGCTTGTGTACTGTTTTGGGTCTGGTCATCAACTGTAAAATGCCATATTTTTGGCCCCTCTTCAACATTGTTGAAGGGCCCTCCTGTGTTTGAGGCCAGAAACCATCACTTGCTTCTTTGTCCCTCTTTTGGCCCATTTCTTGCATGAGAGCTTATCCATACTTTTGTTTGTTTTTGTGGCTTGTTGTAAACTGTAAAATACCATATTTTGGGCCCCTCTTCAACATTGTAGAAGGGCCCTTCTCTGTTTGAGGTCAGAATCTGCTACTTACTTCATTATCTCGCTTTCCGGGCCATTTTTGCATGCTAGCTTAGTCCCGTTTGTGTTCACTGTTTGGCCTTGCTTAAAACTGTAAATATGTTTTTTTTGGGGCTTTCTTGATTCTGTATTTACACTTCATGTTCAAATAATGTATGCATTGCATAGCCATAGGTCATTCCATGCGCTTAATTTCATGTTTCGGGATTCATTTCATGCATCGGGTGTCATTTTGCCATCTTTCGGGGCTGTTTTGCATCATTTATTGCCTCTGAAATTTGCATGCTAGTATGCCATATTCCATGCTTTGCCATGTCTTGTTAGAGTGGCATTTCGTGCCTTAGGGTCGGTCCTCAGTTTGCGTGCACGTTTGCACGCATTTTGAGTATCTCATTTTCATCTAATGGCCTCTTATGTGAGTGTGGCTGAGGTCCACTTATGTTAGTGTAAGTCCATTATGCATTTTGTATGCCATTTCATCTCATAGCATTGTGTATGCTAGGTTGTATGTTAGCGCATTGTGTATGCCATGTTACCTCATGCATCGTGTATGCCATTTCATAGCATTTTGCATGGTAGGTTATATCTTAGTTGCATTTCATGCATGTCATGCATATTGCATTGTGTTCGGGATAGGAGTTAGCCCGAGCACGGGAAACGAGGGCGCTTTCAGACTTGAAAGTGATGGAACGTATCTTAATTTCCCAGTCACCGACACTCCGGATCATCCATGATGGAGTTAGGTCTTGTTGAGTTTTCATGTGCATTCATTTCATATTGAATTGTGCAATTCGACTCCTCGGCCATCATGCATCGAGATGCGTGATTGGTGGCACGAGGATCGAGGCATGCATACATTTGTGAAAATACATTGCCATGCTCCTTTCCTGCTCTCTGTTGCAGCAAATCAAGAATCAGCAGTCTTCCGGGGCTTGGCGCGCTTTCCAAAAATTATTGCAAAACAGAGGCTAATTGGGGCATCACAGTGGATTTTCGCGCAAAGGCAACCCGGATATGCATCATTCATCATCTGAAGAAGAGTCAAGGCAGTCCCTGGCTTGCATGCCAGTTTCTTGTTTTCTTAGTTAATTTTGTTAATTAATTAGGAATTTGTACATATCTTGGACTGTATTATTTGGACTGTACTATTCGGGACTGTATATTATTTATTCGGACCCTCTATGCGATGGCATAATTGTAATAAGTGTGCGTGAGTGTGATGTATGTCTTCCAACCCCACGTCTTTCTTCTCTTTTATTTACCTGCTTATGATGGTTAGATTAGGGCATGTTTTAATTAGCATACAGTATGATGGCATGTTTGCATTCATTCATCTGTTTTGCATGCACCAGGCTTGGCGCATCATACTAACTGCATTTGTATTTTAATTCCGAGTTGAATACTTGATAGTTGTCGCATCTCATATGCCATGTTTAGAATAGCCGAGCCTGCTATAGTTGCATTTTTGCATGTGTTGCATTAGGCATTTCTGTATAGTTAGGATCATGCATGGATTTCTAATTAGCTTCTGTTTTGGCTTGGAGTACTCAATGAGTTTTATGCTTTACCATCCTTGCATGCGTGTGAGTGACTGCCATGAATAGCATGCTTACCATGAGGCTATTTGCTTATGTGATATATCTGCCTGAATGCCTGTGGGTGAAGGTCGGGTTATTTGGATTGGAACAATGCATTGACTGTGAGTTTTAAGCCCACTAGATAGTGGCAAAACCATCTTTTCTAAGCCCACCCGAGGGTGGCAAAGTCTGCATTTTAAGCCTACCTGCGGGTAGCAAACCATCTTTCAAAAAACAAACATGAAATGTTTTATTCCAATTCAGGCGACCCGGTCTATACTTGTATGCTGTGCGCATCACATAGTAAATCTAGGCTAATAACCGGAATAAGAACGCACAATATTTTCAAAATTAGATATCATGGTTAGTAGAGGTCGGTTTTTGACCGGGCGAGCGGGGGTGCTCACGAAGTGACCTTCCCCAATCGTACCCAAGTTCTCGAGCCGAGGCAACTTTGGTGATGACGGACATGTGGCCTTAGGCAAACGAGTCTGGGTTTCCTAAATTTTTCAAAAATAAAATATTTAGGTGGCGACTCTGTATCTGGCAAAGCAGTCCATGTTTGGCACTTCTTTCAAAAATCTGTTTTCTCAAAACGATTTGCCGGATTTGGACTCTTTGGTTCAAGATTAAGAACCGTGACACAAATCGAGTCCGAGCTGTAGCGAGGTCCCCCGCAGGCTTGTTACAACATGCTATCTCAATCTATAAGGCTGCCATACAGATTTCAAGCCGAGGATATACCCCTGGGTATTTAAACCAGACTTTAGTCTCGAAAATCCCGAACCTTTGCGTTCTAGGCATGAGCCATTCGAACTCTAGTTTCCACCGTCTCAGTTGGTCTCCTAAGAACTCACTGAAAACACAGGCAGGTGGCTATACCAGACCACCGGAAGTCGTTCGGGCACGACAAACACCAAAGGAATTACACCTTTAGAGGATTTAAGGTCTCATAGACCAGAGAGTGCACAAAACAATGCGAATGAAGGTGCAGGATTTAAGGTCTCCCAGACCAGGTGAGTGCACAAGACTCTTGAGCTAAAGGTGCACAAAAGCAGTCGGACGCAGATGCACAAAATAGTGCGATCACGAGTAAGGTCGCGAAGATAGCGAGTGTAAATGCTTGCACTGTCACGCAGACTTGGTACACAACTTACGACATAGCATTCCATTCATTTGGCACACAGCTCACAACACAACACTTTGTTTGTTTGGCACGCGGCTCACAACACAATATTTTATTCTTTCGGCACGCAGCTTGAAACACAGCACTCTGTTTATCTAGGCCCACAACTCTTTTTGGGCACAGCTTTATTTGACTGCACACATTTTTCGTTTTTTCTGCACGGCTCATTTTCACACTGGCACACGGCTAGTTTTACACGGCTTATTTTCAAGCATACAGCTTCTTTTTTGGGCACACAGCTCGTTTTCGGGCACACAGCTCCTTTTTCGGGTACACAGCTCATTTTCGGGGCACACAACTCATTTTTGGGCACACAGTTTCTTTTCCGGGCACACAGCTCATTTTCGGGCACACAGTTCCTTTTCCAGGCACACAGCTCATTTTCGGGCACACATCTCATTTTCGGGCACACAGCTCCTTTTTCGGGCACATAGCTCGTTTTTGGGCACACAGCTCGTTTTTCGAGCACACGGCTCGTTTTTCGGGCACACAGCTCATTTTCGAGAACACAGCTCGTTTTTCGGGCATACAGCTCGTTTTGGGGGCACACAGCTCATTTTTCGAGGGCACACGGCTCATCTCGGGCACACAGCTCGTTCTTCGGGCACACAGCTCGTTTCGGGCACACAGCTCATAGCACTGCTCAATCTGAACACTCAGTCCATAACACAGCATTTGGTTTGCATTTTGAACACACAGCTCAAGCACTTGAATTTCTGGACACGCAGCTCAAACTTTTGGTGTGAACACGCAGCCCGCATTTTTGAAATCTGAACACACAGCTCAAACTTGTTGTCGTGAACACATAGCCCACAGTTTTTGAAAGTTGAACACACAACTCAAACTTTTGAATTTCTGAACACGCAGCCCATTTTTTGATTGTGAACACGCAACACACACTTGTTGAAAGTTGAACACGCAGCCTAAGCTTTTGAATTTCTAAACACGCAGCCCATTTTCGAATGTGAACACACAGCACACATTTGTTGAAAGTCGAACACGCAGCCCAAACTTTTGAATTTCTGAACACACAGTACACATTTGTTAAAAGTCGAACACGCAGCCCAAACTTTTGAATTTCTGAACACGCAGCCAATTTTCGAATGTGAACACACAGCACACATTTGTTGAAAATCGAACACGCAGCCCAAACTTTTGAATTTCTGAACACGCAGCCCATTTTCGAATGTGTACACATAGCACACATTTGTTGAAAGTCGAACACGCAGCCCAAACTTTTGAATTTCTGAACACGCAGCCCATTTTGAGGTGAACACACAGCACACACTGGTTAAGAGTTGAACGCGTAGCTCATTGTCTTTAAAGTCTGAACACGCAGCCCAAATTTTGAGGTGAACACACAGTACACACTGGTTGAGAGTTGAACTGTAGACACCCCATTTTTGACCGACCTTAAGACTCAGATGTCACCGATTGAGTGCTCGGTGATGTTGAGTATTGTGCTCATTCAGAAGTCTCAGAGTCGCGGCCGTGAGCCCTGCCTTCGGACTTCTGAACCCTCTTCTGTGCCTTGCCTCGGTTTGCGAACCAAACTCGGTTTCCTCTGTTTCTTTTCCTGAGGGGAGGGAGAGGTCTCATAGACCATCTCTCAGTGGCCTTGGGCTACATTTTGTGGTCGCAGGCCATTTTTCCCATTTCGGAGCCCGGTTTCCAATTTTCGGAGCCGTCAGGCCGTGTGCCTCGGTTCGGGACCGCCTAACTACCTCTGTTTGCTCCGATTTTTGGCATGCATCTTATTTACTCCCTTTTGAGGGACATTGGGGTCCGAGAGACCAACTTCATGGTCGAACACCACTCCTGGTGCCCACAGATCGGCTCGGGGGTCCCGGCTAAGCTGCCCCCGAACCTTCATTTCGCATCGGTTTGGGCTCATTTTTGGTGGAGGCCTTATTTTCAATATTAGGAAGCTTGTAGGATGGTGGGAGGCCAGCAATTTTTCTGAAAACCAACTTTTTGTTTGGTCAAAAGTGGTTTAGCATGAATCCGGGAAAGAGAAAGTCTGCGCGGCTTCACCAAAATGGGCGTAACTCTTTGCACAAGAGGAATTAAGATATGAGGCCACCACCATTGGAAATCTTACTCCCGGGGCTTCATTTTCACTCAAGAATCTCCTAAACTCAATTCCGGCCGGGGGAGATATGGTTGATTGAAGTAGGGCATCACTCCGGTTGGACCGAAATCTACGCGGCTTTACGGAAACTGGCATAACTTTTTCCACAGGAGGAATTTTGATGCAAGGTTTGTTCCATTGGAAAGATAACTTCCAGAGCTTCAATTTGGACACTTGAATGGCCACCATTGGACTTCCCAATCACCCACCGGCCACTTTTCTTTCCGGAAACACATTTTTTTTACCCAGAAAGTAGCTGGCCGGCCAGAAAATCTAGCCGGCTGGCCACCTATTTTGTGAAATGACTTTTTTGCCCTTTATAACTAGCCGGCCATAACCCCCTCCCCAAGTGTGTCCTAAAAGTGAATTTTGTTTTGCACTTCACCCATGCCCGAAGGTTTGGCATTTTTGGAGGGAAACTTGGTGCATTTTCCCTCCATTTTTCCCCCCCATTTTTCCACCCATTTTGCCTATATAACCAGCTGCTCAAACCTGGTTTTAGGGTTACAAAATTTCCCCCAAGCCTCTTGCATTGAAGCTCTCCATCTCTCTCTCTCAAGCTCCAAAATTCCTAAGTCCTACACCTCATTTCTTCATCACCACCAAGCACCACCACCACTACTCCATTTCTAGAAGCTTGGGAAGCTTTCCAGAAGCTAGGAGGCACCACTTCTCAGTCCAAAAGGCAGCCAAAGGGTAGTCTTCAAGGGTAAGCATCATTTCCCCTCTTTTTGACTCATTTTGGTATCATTTTTTAGACCTATTTGCTTGCTGTTTTGAGCTCCGACCAAAACTGGAAAGGTCATTTTTTTGAGCCATTTTTCATGTTTTTTTTAAGGGCTCAACACTTTTTGGGCCCCCCATGTTGCACTTGCTTCAATGCCCTCTTGAATGCCATTTTCTTGCATGATATTTTTAGCTCGTGTGTGATCTGTTTTAGGGCCTGATGTAAACTTTAAATAGGCCTATTTTGAGCCCTCTTCAACATTGAAGAAGGGCTCAACACTGTTGGGGGCCTCCATGTAGCACTTACCATTATACCCCTCTTTGGCCCCCATTTTTGCATGCTTTGTTAGCCTACCTTGATTCTGTTTTTAAGCCATGATCAGAACTGAAAATGGCCATATTTTGACCCCCTAGACATATCTCATTAAGGGTCTTTGGCTGTTTGGTGAATGATTTGTATACCTCATGTTATAGCCTCTTGTTGGCCTACTTCTTGCATGGCATTTTTAGCATGTTTGTATATTGTTTTGGGGGTTGTAATATACTGAAAAACAGAATTTTTTTAGGCCCTATTCAGTGTTGTAGAATGGTCTTTTGCCATTTGGGCTTTGCATCTATCACTTGCTTCATTGCCTCCCTTGCGGAGCCATTTTTGTATGCCATTTTAGCCCTACTTGTGATTGCTATTTGGCCATGTTTTGAACTGTAAAAATGCTAGTTTTGGGGCTTCCTTGCTTCTTCTTTTTCATGTCATGTACCAATTATGTATGCATTGTGTACTTATAAGCCATTTCATACACCAAAATCCATGTTTCGGGAGTGATTCCATGCATCGGGTTTCGTTTTACCGGGTTTTGGGGCTGTTTTCCCCCTCATTTTGCCACTGATTTTTTCATGTTTGCATGTCATATTCCATTTCTTTTCCATGTCTCATTAGAGTGCCATTTCAGTGCCCGAGGGTCCGTCCTTGATTTGCGTGCACGCATGCACGCATTTCGAGGTATCTTGTTTTCATCTGATGGCCTCCTATGTGAGTGTGGCTGAGGTTCTCTCATGTTGGTGTAAGCCCATTATTGCATTGCGTATGCCATTTCATCCATAGCATTGTGCATGCTCGGTTGTGTATTACCTCGTATAGCGTGTATGTCATTCCATAACATTGTGCATGTTAGGATTGTACCTTAGTTGCATTTCATGCATGTCATGCATATTGCATCGTGTTCGGGATAGGAGTTAGCCCGGGCACGGGAAACGAGGTATGTTCCGTACTCCGAGTAACGAAACGTGTCTCAATTCCCAAGTCACCGACACTCCGGATTATCCATGATGGAGTTAGGTTTTATTGTAGTGTTCATATGCATTCATTCTATAATGAGTTGTGCAATTCGGTTCCTCGGCCATCATGCATTGAGATGCGTGATTGGTGGCACGAGGATCGAGACATGTATACATTTGCGAAATACATTGCTATGCCTCTTTCCTGCTCTCTGTTGCAGCAAAATCAAGAATCAACAGTCTTCCGAGGCTTGGCGCGCTTTTCAAGAAACATTGTGAAACAGAGGCTAATTGGGGCATCCCAGTGGATTTCCGTGCAAGGCAGCCCAAACATACATCATTCATCAGAATCAAGGCAGTCCCTGGCTTGCATGCCAGTTTTACAGCTTTCTTAGTTAATTTGTTAATTAATTAGGAATTTGTATATTATTTAGACTGTATTATTTGGACTGTAATATTCTTTTATTCGGGACTGTATTATTATTTAATTATTTGGACCCTCTGCGCGAGGGCATAATTGTAATAAGTGTGGGTGAGTGTGATGTATATCTTCCAACCCCACGTCTTTCTTCCCTTTTATTTACCTGCTTATGATAGTTAGATTAGGGCATATTTCAATTAGCATACAGTATGATAGCATGTTTGCATCACTCATCTCTGCTTTTTGCACTGCCTACAAGATCATACAAACTGCATTTGTATTTCAATTCCAAATTGAATATGTGTTAGTTGTAGCATCATCACATGCCATGTTTAGAATAGCCGAGCCTGCTATAGTTTGCATCTTTGCATGTGTTGCATTAGGCAATTATGTGCATCTAGGGTCATGCATGGATTTCTAACGAGTTTCTGTTTTGGCTTGGAGTACTTGGTGAGTTTTATGCTTTAGCATCCTTGCATGCGTGTGAGTGCTGCCATGAATAGCATGCTTACCATGAGGCTATATGCTTATGTGATATAACTGCCTTGAATGCCTGTGGGTGGAGGTTGGGTTACTTGGATTGGACAATTCATCAAATGTTTGTTTTAAGCCCACTAGATAGTGGCAAAATCACGTTTTTCTAAGCCCACCTGAGGGTGGCAAATTCACGTCTTAGCCTACCTGCGGGTAGCATCATCAAACCATTTTCAAACAAACAAGCATGAAATGTTTTGTTCCAATTCAGGCCATCCAATCTATACTTGTATGCTATGCGCATCACATAGTAACCTAAGCTAATAACCGGAATAAGAACGCACAATGTTTTCAAAAACAAATATCATGATTAGTAGAGACCGGTCTTTGACCGGGTGAGCGGGGGTGCTCACGAAGTGACCTTCCCCAATCGTACCCAAGTTTCCGAGCCGAGGCAACTTTGGTGATGACGGACACGTGGCCTTTGGCACCGAGTCAGGGTTTCCTAAATTTCCCATTAAAAAATATTTAGGTGGCGATCAGATTCGCAAAAGATCCATGTTTGGCACTTCTTTTTAAAAAAATCTATTTTCAAAAACGATTTGCCGAATTTGGACTCTTTGGTTCAAGATTAAGAACCGTGACATTTAAGTCCTTTGAACTGTAGTAGACCCACAAGCGAAACAGAACGGGGGGGACTCGCACTCCTCCTCGGGACGCGTTCGGGGACGTCTACATGAACGCGCAGCTCACTATCTTTGAAGTCTGAACATGCAGCCCAAATTTTGAGGTGAACACACAGTACACACTGGTTGAGAGTTGAACGCGCAACTCACTGTCTTTGAAGTCTGAACACACAACCCAAATTTTGAGGTGAACACATAGTACACACTAGTTGAGAGTTGAACACACAGCTCACTGTTTTTGAAGTCTGAATACACAGCCCAAATACTTGATGTTGAACACACAGTTCGAACTTTGAGATGAACACACAGCCCATAGTTTTTTGAAGCCTGAACACACAGTTCAAACACTTGACTTTCTAAACACGCAGCTCAAATTTTGATTGTGCACACGCAGCACACACTTGTTGAAAGTTGAACACGCAGCCCAAACTCTTGAACTTTTGAACACGCAGCCCATTTTGAATGTGAACACGCAACACACATTTGTTGAAAGTTGAACACGCAGCCCAAACTTTTGAATTTCTGAACACGCAGCCCATTTTTTGATTGTGAACACGCATCACACACTTGTTCAAAGGTTGAACACGCAGCCCAAACTTTTGAATTTTTGAACACACAGCCCATTTTCGAATGTGAACACATAGCACACTCTTGAGGTGAACACATAACCCACAATTTTGAAAGTTGAACACGCAGCCCAAACTCTTGATGGTGAACACACAGCCCACTGTTTTGAAAGTTGAACACGCAGCCCATTTTTGAATGTGCACACACGGCACACATTTGTTTGAAAGTTGAACACGCATCCCAAACTTTTGAGGTGAACACACAGCCCACTGTTTTATTTGCATGCAGCGCATATTGAACACATAGTTCTTACATTTCACTTTTAAACTCACAGCTCATTCATTTCATTTCTGAACACACAACTTATTCACTTCATTTTGAACACGCAGCTCACACATTTCACTTTGAACACGCAGCTCATACTTTTTCAATTTCGAACACACAGCTCATAACACAACACTGCTCGATCTGAACACACGGCTCATAACACAGTAGTCTTTTAATTTTGAACACACAGCTCATTCTAAACATACAGGATGCGATTACGGAACTTGCAGAAGTTGAAACAAACTCAGATGCCCGACATTTTTCCCTTTTTTCTTTTGCTTCGAAGTCTGGAACCTATATAGCTTCAGATAGGTCCCGGTTTTACTGTTTTCACATGACCCTGGTTGAACCCTGCGATTTTTGAAAGAACAAAATCTCGTTTTGAACAAGCATGGAGAATGGCACAGCACTTTGAGCACAAAGCGATTTTTCTTTTGAAATTGAAATGAGAAAAGGATTCTCAACCGGGTATTGAGCCTACAACTGACCACAGCCAAAATGACTCAACAATGGAAAACAAAGGTAGAACAACCTAAACACAACTCAACAAAGGAAAAAAAAGGTAAAACAACCTAAACACACCGAGTGACACTCGAAACGACTCAAAACAAGAATCGAGAGATAGCAAACAACACGACACTCAGACGTATTGGAAAGACGAGAGAACTCTCAGACTACGAGGAGCCAGTTTCTCTGGGTATTTGTTTCCCACCCTTTCTAATTTGTGATTCTCACATCACTCGACCCTCAGGCTCTGTTTTTCTGAAAAAGCCCTTTCCTCAACTTTTCCTCTCAGCGCACATCTCTCTATTCTTCAATCTCTCATTTTTTATCCCTCCCCTGGGTGGTTGATGGATAAATAGGGAGTTGGGGGCTCATGCCCCCAGCATAGAGCTTTCAGCCCCTTTGTTGACAACTTCAACTGTGCCCTTTTCTGGCAGGTAGAGTGCCCTTCTTGGCAAGTATGGTGCCCTTTCTGGCAAATGCATTGACAACGGGGAAAAGACAGGAAGCCTGACTCAACTGGGCCCCTAGTTCATTATTTTGACCATTCTTATTTTTTTTCGCTTCTGCTTAAAACAATTTTAACCAAAATGAGAGTTAGATTAACGCGCTTGTTCGATTTTCTGATTTGAAATCATGCGAGTTAGGTTATGAGCACTGAAAATTTTTCTTTTTTGGGTCCAAAAAATGGTCCAGTTTTGGAAAAAAAGAATACTTTTCGAGAGAATTAGTCAACTTCATTAAAAATTCTCAAAAACTATTTTTGCAAACAGCCACTACTCAACGAGCATAGAACCCACTCTCGAGATGCACAACCTCAAATTCGAAGGAAAATTACCCCTTGCTTGAGGGGAGCTGCATGGCAACGGACAGTCGCCTCTTGTTTGAACGGCACTGCAGCACATTGAATGGCAACGGAAAGTTGCCCCTTGTTTGAATGGCACCGTAGCGCATTGAATGGCAACAGAAAGTTGCCCCTTGTTTGAATAGCGCCGCAGCACATAGCAATCAGTCCTCACTAGCACCGCAGCACATGGCAACCAGTCCTCACAGTGACAATTACAACCAAATTCTCGGATACAGAGAAGACAAAGATGACCAGAACCATCACATGGACATAGTCGGATTTGAAGTGTTTTACGGCTAGACTCCAGAGTGAAGTTGCCTACGTATCCCAAAATGGGAATCAAGCCTTACGTAGTTCGGGGTTAAGGTACACTCGTGTATTTAACCTCTCCTTTTGCGCTCTAACTTTTGCCAAGGCCGCCCTTCCGGGTTTTCAACCTTGCGAGCTTTGTTTTTCTTTTCTTTTCTATTCTTTTCATTTCTTTTCTTCTTTTTTTTTTCTTTTTCATCTTTTTTTTTTCTTTTTCTTTATTTTTCTTTTTTTTCATTTTTTTTCATTCTTTGCATTTTCCTTTTTTTTTGTTCTCTTTCTTCTCTTTCTTGCTCTAACTTTTGCTTGGGTTGCCCTTCTGGGTTTCCGGCCCAGCGAGCTTCTCAAGGGTAAAAGTGTAGCTTTGTCCATGTCAAATGGTTTTGAGATCCTAAAGTCATCTGAATCCAGGAGAATGGCTGCTGTTCGTTGACGATGTAGGAGTCCATCCAATGGGGGACTGAATTTGCCCCTAGTGTTGTAGATCGGAACTCAGTTTTTCTTCAGCAATACTTTCTTCTTCCTTCATCTGGGATTTGACATTCTTGCCGACCTTCTTTGATTTGTGGAATGATCCATCTTCGGCTCTTCGAGCACATTTGAAATTCTTTGCCCCTAGTTCCAGGGGTGCTTCTGATCTAGCTTTGCATGCTTCTTTTGATGACATCTGGTCTTCTTGATCTGACTTTCTTGCCTCTTGTTCGAGGGTTGCTTCGAATCTGGCCACACATGCCTCACATTGTAGTTGACCGTTGAACGTTCTGAATTCGAGCTCAAGGTTTTGAAAGCAGAGGGGTTGAGTCTCGAGGCTGAGAGCGATCTTAAGCTGTACAATCTTAAGAGCGATTCTACACAGGTCTTCGCAGGACCGCGCAAAATATTTTTTGAAATCTTTTAAGAAAGCGAACAGTCGCTCGCGCTGAAGACAGTGTAGAACCAATCTGGATCAAGTCAGGATCCTTCCTAGTAATCACACTAACAAGCATGATTTCATTCATTAAGGGCTTAGCATGCCTCTCTTTCTCTCAATTGATCAAATTTTTGCAAAACCCGAGCAATTCCTTCCTCTTCGTTTTCACCGCAGTGTTCAAAAGGTTTTGAAAAACTTAGGTCAAAGCAATGAGTTCGAGGCACAGAAAAGTAGGCGAAAAGCACTACCATTTCATTCAAAACTTCTGGTACACCTGGCACAAGGCAGAAGCGAACACAAGAATGTGAAAATCACTGCTGTTTATTCAAATCTATTGGCATAACTGGCTCCCAGGAAGAAACAGACTCAAAAGAAAACGAAAAGACAAAACACAAAACAAGCAAGTGATGTCCGAGGTAACACCCCCAAAATCACCCGACTCCAACAAAACAGGATTGACTCGGTACAACAAGACAGACCCAACTGACTCAGTAAGAAAAGACTGACTCTATACAAAACAACAAGACTGACTCAATACCCAAGTCAGAAAGTACAAATGAACAACATTCCCGAATGTGCTCAAAACAGTGCATGCCATCCACCATATCTGGAGTAAATCAAGTGCCATTCGCAGGTGGTTCATCCCCCGATCACATACTTGTGATATCCTCGAAATCTAACAACTTAGCAATGACAGACTTCGCTGAGGTAGGTGGGAGGATGACCTCATTGTCGATTAAATCCTGTACTTCATGACGAAGACGGAAACAGTTGTCGGTGCTATGACCGGTTTGCTGGTGGTACACACAGTACAGGGTGGCATCATGTTTCGCTAGAAGGGGATTGGGGAGGGGGCGAGGCTCAAGAGGTTTGAGGTGGCCTTTCTTAACAAGGATCTGAAAGGCCTTAGACAAAGGCATATAAATGGCGTGGAATACCCTGCGACCTTGGGGTAGATACTTCGAGGTTTGCTGACTTTTGCTGGACGCACTGGCAAAAGGATCGGCATGTGCTGCCTTGGCTTTCTGATCTTTTCCCGGTGCAGGGTTAGAATTAGAGGGAACTGTTCTGGCATGACGGGGCCTATCCCGATTTTCTGTCTGGCTGGAACTCCCCTCAGTTGGAGTGGGGAAAGCATCATCCACAGTTTTAGCCACCACTGCGAATATTTGCTGTTTGCTCAATCCTCCGGCTATCAAAGCCTCGACTACCCACAGCAATTGTTCAACAGGATCGGTATCTGTTCCCACCTTATTCTTACCTCTAACCTCAGCTTGATCGAGGGTTTGGGTTGCTATATCAGAGCAAAACCCGGTTGTTATTGTCATGGCAAGGCCATAGCTTGAGACAGCCTCAGGTTGGCTGAGCTCGATCACAATTCGCCCCAGTAGCGAGGGCTCTTGTGACATAGAATTCTCGGCGTAGGATGTGGTTGGTGGCGAAGCCGAGATCCCGTAGGCGAGATCAGCCACAGATCGCTGAAGATCGCCGATCATTCCCATCAATTCAAACGTGGTGGGCTCGCAAGCTTGACACAACTGTGGTGTCCAGACTGGGCGCGCGGCAGGCGACTTGGGCGAATGCGGTACATCAACATTGGTCTCATCCTGCAAGATGATTCCTTGGTCTAATGCGGCTGCCATGACCATAATTTCCTCTGAACTTTGCGTCATCATAAGTCTGCTGAACTGAATGGTAACTGACGGATCAGATGTCTATTTTGCCTCAGCAAAGGAGAACACCGTTATTCTAGACTAAATCTCGAATCGAAAAGAGAAAACATGCAAAGATTTCGCCCAATCAAAATGCATACAAGCATAGCCGAATAATCGTACTCTACTACCGATCATCGTTCCCCAAATTCATCGCCTAAAAATCAATCGAGCACCAGAGATATAATCGATTCTCAAAATATCGAATCGGTGCCCGCAGGCCTGATACCCAAACTAGTAAACTGATACATGCATTCCTGTGTAGAGATGCACTCTAAAAGTACATAACAGATAAGTGAGAGCCAAAACACCCCTATGTTGGGGTAGGGTTTCCCTGTCCTATTTTGTTAGGAACTAGGGTTTCACTATGCACGCAGCGGTTTCAAACAACCTAACATCGGGTAAGCAACCTGCCCTAGCTTGGAATGGTCACTATGGATTCCGAATATGCACAAGGTCGAATGGTCAAAAGGGTGTCCTGGTAAAATCGGGGTTTGTGTTCCCATACTGGCAGAGCCTGTAACCGGTAAGCCTTGTGACATGCAGCCTCTGGCAAACCGCTCAGGAATAGCAGATGGCAAACACGGTGTCCTAGGCGCACCAATGCACATGCAATGCAAAGAAACATATAAGTGTAATCAAAACAAGATATCATGAGTTCGAGTCAAGCTCTCTAACTCCCAAATGAGTCGCCAAATCAGAGACGTCCCCGAACGCCCCGGGAGGATGAGTCCCGTTCTGTTCATTTTGGGCTCACTACAGTTCAGGAC
The DNA here is from genome assembly GCA_025200525.1 of Camellia lanceoleosa. Lineage (NCBI taxonomy): Eukaryota > Viridiplantae > Streptophyta > Magnoliopsida > Ericales > Theaceae > Camellia > Camellia lanceoleosa. The sequence goes on from CM045770.1 coordinate 91,834,887, forward strand.
TCCAATTGTCACGGTTCTCAATCTGAACCAAAGAGTGCAATGCAAGACCGATGAATCATCAAAGAGTCCAAATCCGGCAAATCGTTTTTGAAAACAGATTTTTAGAAAGAAGTGCCAAACATGGATTGCTTTGCCGAAATATTTTTATTTTCAAATATTTTATTTTAAATCATGAAACCCCGCCGACCCGTGCCCGCCGCGTAAGCCAAGTATCACCTCGGCGTTCTACCACAATGGGGGAATAAAGGTGGAAAGGTCATATTGAGCCCCAGGCGTCGCCCGATACACTCTACTAACCCATATTTAGTGTTAAAAACAACATTTGTTCTATGTATTTATTCAAGCAGCCTAGAGATGCGCATGCGTGAAGAAACACAAGATGGATTATGGAATTGATTGAAAAAAAAAACATTCATGTTTGTTTTTATCGGTGTTTACATACTTAGTAAGCTTAAAATGCAAGTTTTGCCACCCTCGGGTGGGCTTAGAAAACATGATTTTGCCATTATCTAGTGGGCTTAAAACTTGCATTCAATACATTGTCCCAATTCAAATAACCTAACCTTCACCCACAGGCATTCAGGTAGTTATGTCATATATGCATATAGCCACATGGTAAGCATGCTATCATGGCAGTCACTCACACGCATGTAAGGATGCTAAAGCATAAAAACTTATCGAGTACTCCAAGCCAAAACAGAAGCTATGTTAGAAATCCATGCATGATCCTAACTATACAAAAATGTCTAATGCAACACATGCAAAAATGCAACTATAGTAGGCTCGGCTATTCTAAAAATGGCATGTGAAATGCTACAACTAACAAGTATTCAACTCGGAATTGAAATACAATGTAGTTAGTATGATGCGCCAAGCCTGGTGAATGCAAAACAGATGAATGAATGCAAACATGCAATCATACTGTATGCTAATTGAAACAAGCCCTAATCTAACCATCATAAGCTGGTAAATAAAAGGGAGAAAGACGTGGGGTTGGAAGACATACATCGCACACACGCACACTTATTACAATTGTGCCCTCGCCCGGAGGGTCCGAATAAATAATATACAGTTCGAATAAATAGTACAGTCCAAATAAATACAAAACCCTAATTAATTAACAAATTTAACTAAGAAAGCAGTAAATTTGCACGCAAATCCATGGACCACCTCAGCTCTGTTCGGAATGATGAATGATGCATGTTTGAGTTGCCTTGTGCAGAAATCCCTTGCGATGCCCCAATTAGCCTCTGTTTACAATTAAGCTCGGAATATTGCACGAAGCTCCAAAAGACTGCCGGTTTCTGATTTGCTGCAACAGAGAGCAAGAAAGGGGCATGGCAAAGTATTTTCACATATGTATGCATACCTCGATCCTCGTGCCACCAATCACGCATCTCGATGCATGATGGTCGAGGAGTCGGATTGCACGACTCAATGTGAAATGAATGCACATATAAACACAACAAGACTGAGACTCCATCATGGTTAATCCGGAGTGTCGGCGACCGGAAATTGAGACATGTTCCGTCACTCGGAGTACGAAACGTCCCTCGTTTCCCGTGTTTGGGGCTAACTCCTATCCCAAACACAATGCAATATGCATGACATGCATGAATGCAATTCTAACATGCAACCTAGCATACACAATGCTATGAAATGGCATACACAATGCACGATGGACTTACACCAATATGAGTGGACCTCAGCCACACTCACATCAGTAGCCATAAAATGAAAATGAGACAACCGAAATGCGTGCACACATGCATGCAAACTGAGGACTGAACCTAAGGCACAAAATTCAACTCTAACAAGGCATGTCAAGGCATGAAATATGGCATACAAACATGCAAATTCCAGCACAGAAACATGATGCAAAATGATCCCGAATCATGGATATATGTCATACAATGCATGGAATGGTCCCGAAACTCAAAACTAGGCACATATATTGACTTATAGCTATACAAAGCATACATTATTTGACTATGAAGCACAAAGACAGAGCCAAGGCAGTCCCAAAACATGAACATTTCTAGTTCAAAGCATGACCAAAAGATGCTAGCATGATGGACTAAAATAGCATGCAACTTTGACTAGCAAACATGGTTTACATGGCATGTGCATGAAGCGTATGAGAACTCATCAAATCAGAAAAAATCAGTGAATAAAACATGCCAAAATATACTCAAATAATCACTGAAATGCAGCCAACATGTGTAAAAATGGTGAGCTTCTTTAGAGGGCCATATGAGGGGTTATTAAGCACATATAAGATAGACATGAAGCATAGCAAAACCACCCCTGGAAATGGACTATGAAAACCCTAAAACTCACAAAATGGGCCCTGAAATCAGTCCCAGAAGCATGCAAAGAAAGGCTTCTTTGAAAGGCCAATAATGCTAGTAAAGAGAATGAGGGGTGAGAGGGTCACCCCTCCATGATTTTGGAGCTCAAAGACTCATTAAGGCCACTGAAAATCCACTGGATTTTAGTGGATAAGAGACCAAACCATGGCCAATGCAAGTGCTCTAATGCATAGCCCTAACCATGAAGGAATGAAGTATGCATAGGAGAAGATGACCCCAAACAGAAATGGGACCTTAACCAAACCTGAAGAGGATGTCAAAAAAAGACTTTTTTCCAATTTATATCAAACCTCGAAAATATTCACAAGTAGGTCTAAAACATGATGCAAAAATAGCCCTAAAAGAGAGATAAATGACAAGGGGCAGCAGATAGTCCCAAACAGAAAAGAGCTCTTCAACAAAGTTGAATAGGGGCTCAAAATAAGACACTTTACAGTTTGGCTCGAAGCCCAAAAATGCTCACAAATAAAGCTATTATATTATGCAAGATAAGCCTTAAAAGAAGGATAGAGGGCAAGGGGTAGTAGATGACCTCAAACAGTAAAGAGCCCTTCAACAAAGTTGAAGAGGGACTTAAAATAATACTGTTTTTAGTTTAGGTCGAAGCCCAGAAATGCTTGAAAAATGAGCTAAGATATAGAGCAAAATAAGGCAAGAAAAGAGGAAATAGGGACTCACCCTTGTAGCATAGCAAAGCAACAGCCTTTGGTCCAAGATTCCAAGCTTCCAACCTCTGCAAATGGCCTCCAAGTTGCTGGAATGGAGTGTGGAGGTGGTAGGCTATGAGGTGTAGGGTGAAATGGCCAAGAACCAAGGTGTTTGGAGGCTTGGAGTAGATAGATATATGGTTGTATGTATCAATGCCTTAACTAGTTTTTCTAACCCTTGTAAATGGAGGTGGGGGGTTAGTTATATAGAGGGAGAGGAGTGAAAGAAAAGGGGGGAAAAAACAATTCAAATCTCCCCCCAAAAGGATAGACCCTCTCAGTGGGTCAGTGCAAAACTGTTGGCACAAATTTGGAATGCACCAGGAGGGACAAAAATGGCCGGCCAGGTTCAAAAGGTCCAGGTGGCCGGCCGGCCATCTCCCCTGGCTGGCCGACCAGGGGTCAAAGGGGTCAACAAGAATTGTTGGCCGGCCACCCCTAAAAGGTGGCCTTCCAGATGAGTGCAACACAGCTGTATGGTCAAAACCTAGAAAATGTGAACCAGGAGAGAGAAAAACTAGCTTTTTAGCGGGGTTCAAAAGGGTCAAGGACAATTGCTGACCGGCCTATCCATATTGGTGGCCTCCCAGGTGTGTACAACACAATGATGTGGTGGAAAGTCAGAAAAAGTGGCCCGGGAGTGGGAAAAACCAACTTTCTAATGAAGAAAACGAGCAATGAAGAAATAAAACTGGTTTTTCAGAACAATTGCTGGCCTTCCACCTTCCTACAACCTTCCTAGCAATGAAAATAAGGTCTCTGCCAAAAATGAACCCAAACCGATGCAAAACGAAGGTTCGGGGGCCAAAACGCGTGGCCTGAGGGCCCGAAAACTGACTATTAAGCACTGGAGGTGGCGTTTGACCATGAAGCTGGTCTCTCGAGCCATAGTATCCCTCAAAAGGGAGGAAACAAGGTGTATGCAAAAAACCGGAGCAAATAGAGGTGGTTAAGCGGTCCCGAACCGAGGCACACAGCCGACGACTCCAAAAACCGGGAATCGGGCTCCAAGCGGGAAAAATGGCCTACGACCACGAAACGTAGCCTACGGCCGCTGAGAGATGATCTACGAGACCTCTCCCTCTCTTTGGGAAGAGAAAACAGAGAAAACGGGACCTGGTTCGTAAGCCGAGGCAAAGCACAAAAGAGCCCCAAAGTCCAGAGGCAAGGCTCGCAGCCGAGACTCTGAAACTTCAGAACGAGCACAATATGCAACATCACCAAGCGTTCAATCAGTGACGTCTGAGTCTTAAGGTCGGTCAAAAATAGGATGTCTACAATCCTGCTTAGGGATTTCTACTGAGCATAGAAAACTCATCATCACTGACTATTCTCCATTACTAGAAGTGTGGGTAAGCTGTGGCATAACGGGAATATCTATATTTACAGCCTTTTTAGCACAATTTAGAGTCACAAAGTGTTTTCGCAGCCAATTCATATCCAAAATGATTACAAACCCCTCACACCTTAACACAATTAGGTCCGCATATAAGACTCTGCTCACAAAATCAATCTCAAAATCTTTACACGTCTCATAAAGAGTAACTGCCCCTTCTAAAAGAATCTCAACACGAATAGGTCTAGATAAGGAGGTAGTTACAAGGTGTTCTTTTTCTACAAACTATCTAGATATGGAAGAATGAGAGGCACCAGTTTCAAAAAGTACTCTAATGGGCTCTTGAAAAAGATTAAAGGTACCTTCCAACCATCACCTTCAAGTTAAACACACAAAAACAATTCGTTCATAAATACTTAGAATAAATTCAACTACTAAATTAAACCAGCTAACCCATGTTTTCACAATCTGAGGATCACCTAAACTCTCACAAGTGTAGGGTAACCTAAAGCTCTGATACCAAACCGTCACGCCCCAAAATTTTGTAATTTAACAAGGTTGTTTACTATTTTTCAAGATGTACAAATCAATACAATTCAAACTATACCAATAAGTTCATATTTAATTATTTGTACCTTAACTCCACCACTTTCAAACTTCCTTCACTACTTACATATATATATATATACCCCATATATCCCCTATATACCGCTTCAAACTTGCAAAACTTGGATAGATATATCATTTGACCTACACTCCCCGAATGATTAGCATATACGTATATGCGTAAATCAAAGCACTCATCTACTCTTGAGAATGAGGCAACAATATATATATATACACAATCCTCATCTACTCATGAGAACAAACATAGCTTGAAGCATTCACATAAAACTCATAATCCTCACATTTTTTTTTTTATAAACTATTTCTCACCAACACTCAAATAAAATAACAATTCATGGAGTCATAGTGGAGTGTAAGGAATTTATCTATGGGTTCTAAATTTATTTTAATTTCATATATCCATGAGGGTGATTACAACTATAAAATAAGTACATATAAAAACCCTAAACCTAACATACACAACTAATCAAATAATGAAATCAATCCATCATCTTCATGTAATTACAAAATCAAACCAACATCAAATAAATATAAATAAATAAATAAGTCAACAAATTAAACATAAATCAAAGAAAGTGAGTTTTGCACTTATAATTATTTTTCGAAGATCAAAAAGTTGCTTGAGGAATTAATAAAACCCCCAAAATAAAACCCTAATCCTTTCGTTTTCTCTCTACCTTTCTTTTTTTCCCCCCACTATTTCTCTCTTTTTCGGCTCTCTTTCTTTAATTTTTTTTTTGGTTACATCGGAAGGAAAAAGAAACAAGCAAGGGATAAGCCCGTTCACAAGAAAGGCCAATCATGTCCCGCCCGAGCAAGCCTCGAATTTCAGCCGGCAGGTCATTCACTACCAATATATTTTCAGGTTGTGCTGCTCCAAGTTTGGCTAGGGCATCCGCACATAAATTCCCTTATTTCCAAATGTGTTGAATTGTGCATTCACAACCTCTTAATAAAATTTTTGCATCATCCACCAAACTTTTGAAGGGACAATTATCTACAGTTGCTTCCTCCATTAACTTCACCACTTGGGCTGAGTCCGTCTCTATCAGAATATTGTGTAAGCCCTTTTGCAAGATAACAGTGAGGCCTTTATACACTGCCCACAGTTCTACTTCAAGGCTCGTTGCCATTTGCATCCTGCCACAATAGCCATAGACCCACACTCCTCTTTCATCATGAAGAAGTCCTCCAAAGCCGCCTTTTCCTCCAGCTTTCCTGCACCCATCCGTGTTCAGCTTGATCCTACCTGTAGGAGGTAAGCACCAATGGATAAGTCTATAAGCTGGTTTAGGATTAAGGATTAAGTTGAGAAAAGCTTGGTGGATATCTGTAGAGTAATAAAAAATGAATTTGACACTCTCTTGGTAGGTGGTACTTATCCCATCAAACACAAAAGAATTTCTATTTTTCCAAATTTTCCATAAGGCCACAGTAAACACAGTGTACCAAGAGAGGTCTTTACTAAAATGATTTTTGTTTCTAGCATTACTCTTGAGCCAATCCATCCAAGGTTTTCTCAACATATCCAAACACCAAATTCTGCCAAAAGTGGCGAACCATACTTCCTTAGCTTTATAGCAATATCTAAACAGATGGGTAATGTCCTCATCCTTACTACAAAATGGGCATGTAGGATCATTAGTAAGGCCCCTCTTCATTCTCATGTGATTAGTAAGCAACTTCCCATAGAGGATAGTCCAAAGGACAACCTTAAGTTTTTGTGGGAGCCTAAGCTTCCACAACCAAGTCCAATCTGCACCATATCTGGATTTCCTTGGATGAGATTATAAGTAGAAGAAACAGTAATCACCCCATCAGGTGCACCTTTCCACCTAGGAGAATCCATGTTGGAATTTCCAAGAGGATCATTCTTCAGGATTAGTGAAGCAATGGAAGATGGAAAGATACTAGCAACACAATGTTCATCCTAATTTCCATCATCTCCCATTAAATTTCTAACCTTAACACACCTTTGATCAACAATGGAACTGCTAAGGTTAGGGCTGGGAACAGAATCTGCAAAGGATCTGTCACCATACCACCAATCTTTCCAAACATCAACAGTCTTACCATCACCCACAGACCATTTTATACCCTTCCTAAGAATGGTACTAGTACTTATGATTCCTCTCCAAAGATGAGAGGCTTTCCTCACTTTAGGCCAATCCTGCAAAGAAGTATTTTTAAGGTATTTATTCCTTATAACCTCACACCACATGCCTTCATGCCTGTTGATCATATTCCAGCCCAACTTAGAAAGCAAGGCCAGATTATGATCTCTGGCTTTTTTTAACCCAAGACCCCCATACTTCTTCATTTTGCACACAACATCCCAATTAACAAGGTGAACTTTCTTCCTTTCCAGGGTGTCACCCCAAAGGAAATTTCGATTCATCTTGTCAATGTCACTGCTCACTTTTTTTGGAACTAACATAGTTTGCATAGTGTAGGAAGGGATAACAGAGCTCACTAATTGGATCGGTGTGGCTCTACCTGCCAAAGATAGAACATTAGTTTTCCACCCAGCCAATCTTTTATGCATCTTGTTAAGGATATCATTAAAGTGTCTCATGCCAACCCTCCCATGAATTAAGGGAATACCCAAGTATTTCCCCAATTCAGAAGTAAGAGAATACCACAGATGTTACTTAAGTCTCTGGCTTTCCTTTTATCAATGTTAGGAGAAACATACATCTCAGACTTGTGGGAATTAATTTTCAGCCTAGATATGTCACAAAATTCATTCATGACTGGCATTATAGTGTTATAGTTGGATGTAGTGGCCTAACCAAATAACATGAGATCATCAGCAAAGAATAAGTGTGTGATAATAGGCCCACCTCTAGCTGCCTCAACCCCTTTCCAACACCTATTCTCAGCTTGGAAGCTAATCATATTGGAAAGCCACTCCATACACCGCACAAAGAGATAAGGTGAAAGGGGGTCCCCTTGTCTCAACCTTCTTTGAGGTTTAAACTCTTGGAGAAGCTCACCATCCCAAATAATAGCAGTGCTAACACTAGTAACACAACACATAATGAGGTCAATAAAACTATCATCAAAATCAAATTCATGAAGGGTCTATTTGAGGAAATCCCAGGAAATGTTATCATGGGCTTTTTCCAAGTTAATTTTAAAAATCATACCCCCCTTCTTACCCTTCTTGTGAGACAAAGTGTGGATGATTTCTTGGGAAATGATAATGTTGTCACTAGTGCTTCTGCCAGGTATAAAACTACATTGATTAATCTCTCTCTCTCTCTCTCTCTCTCTCTCTCTCTCTCTCTCTCTCTCTCGTGGCTGCCACAAGCCCTCTCTGTTTTTGTTTTGTTTTGTTTTGTTTTGTTTCTTTTTTTTTTTTTTTTCTTTTCCTAAAGACAGCTGCTATGAATGTAACCTAATATATAAATATATAATACAAGTACAACATAAATATAACATACATAAATATGATATATATTTTATCAATATATAAAACATTTTTTTATATGTAAAATATATAAATATATAAATATTTAGATTAATTATATTTAATTAACTATCACATTAAATAAATTAAATAACTCATTAAATTCTCATGTATCCACACAATTAATAAAGCCAAAAATAAAATAAAATAAAATAAAAAAATAATGACTTGCAAAAAATTAGGGTCGCTACACTCTCTGCAACAAAGCACATATACACTCTTCAGTTCTTCATCTTTTCTCTTCGATTCAAGAGTTTAAGTTTGTCATCGGAGTGTCCACGGCCGACAACCTCAGTTGGGTGGCGCCGACTATGTTTATTTTTGCAGATTTATGTGGCAAAACTCATCTCTTTGTTGGATCTTTTCAACAATTCATGTGGGAGAATTTTCTAGGCCTCACAGTAAAATATGTATACATATTACGGTTGAGTATGAATGTTATTCTATATGCAAGATATCTATATTATGTATATATATTACGGTTGAGTAGGAATTATATCATGAAATAAGTATCTATATATGGCATTATGGATGAGTAGGAGTGCAACTCGGGCAGGTTTGGTCGAGTTAAGAGGTTGTCCAAGCTCAGCCCAAGTTGTGCCGAGACCAGCCCAAATTGTACTGAGATCTACCCAAGCCCGCCTAGGCCCGAATTGTAACCCGAGGTTGCTTGCCCAAGCCCGACCTAAGTTAAATCCGAATTGTCCGAGTTGCTTGAATTGTCCGAATTGTTAATGAACTTCAGTTTTTTTTTCATTATTAAATTATTAAAATTTGACTCCATTTACATTTTTTTTTAGAAAATCATTAATAATATCAAAATAAATAATTTATATAATATAAGAGAGATACTGCTATAGTAGTATTTACAATTTATGAGTAACAATAAGAAAAAGTAAAATTTTGTGTTATTTGTTTATATAATATATATTTAATACGATTTAATAATTTAAATTACTTTAATATCATGTAATAACAAATAATTTATATATATTTAATATTTTTATATATCTATATATATATAATTCAGGTTTCGGATTGTTCGGGCTGTTTAATATCTTTGCCCAAACCCGCCCGAATTTAATTCGGACTTCTGAATTTTTGTCCAAATCCGTACCGAATTTGAAAATATCTTATCTAAGTTCTAAACAAATTCGGACTGGGTTCGAATTGCTTGAGTTGAGCCCGTTCAAGTTGCACTCCTGTTGATGAGTAGGAAGTTACAAGAGAGAAAGGGTGTGGAAAAAAATAAGAAAAGAGTTGAAATTGTTTCTATTATGGTATAATTAGTAATAATAATTTATTTTGAATAACTAATATGATAAGTCAGCCGTTTGGAATTTTTGTAATACTTTTAAAATTAAAAAAAAAACAACAACAAAAATTGCTAGGATGGGTTGCAGAATGTTTCAGGAGAGAGAAAGGATGTGGAAAAAATATGGATAATTTGTCTGAAAATTTAAGACAACATGTTAATTTTATTAACATAGGTTAAGGGAAGCAAAGATGTTGCTGTGCAGGCTGCACAGCAGCGGCTGTTGTGCGGTAAAATGGACTCATTTTAAGATTTATTTTGATAATTTAAATTATTCACATTTTAGAATACATCAAGTAGAATATATTTATAAAAAATTAAGTTAATCGAATATCGTTTATCTATTCATCTACTCACATTTACATCTACAAAAATAAATAATAATTGTGATTTAAAGTATTAAAATGAATTAATAGGAAATATTTTAAATCACAATTATTATTTATTTTTATAGATACAAATGTGAGTGGATAAATGGGTAAACGATATCCAATTAATTTGATTTTTTACAAACATATTCTACTTGATATATTTTAAAATGTGAACGGTTCGAATTATCAAAATAAACTTCGAAATTGATTCATTTTGCCGCATAACAACTGCTGCTGCGCAGCAACATCCTCACTTCCTAAGTTAAGGGAGTATCCAAATTTAACAACACAACGAATCAGATTTATTACCGTAACGTATTAATGGCAGCTTTTGTATTGATTTCATAACTTATTAGATAGGAGAATTCACATGTAATTCTTAGTTATCGAATTGATTTAGAGAGAATTAATAGTATTTTTTTTATTAAATATTATTAAAAAATATCATTAATTGTTAATTTTTAGTGATAGTTTAAAAATTTTGTCACAAAAAAATGTTACTAATTTTTAATTTTCAATGACAGTTTGAAAAATTCGTCATAAAAAATATTACTAATTGTAAATTTTATGGACAATTTAAAAAAAATGTGACAAAAAATCACTAATTGCCCATTTTTAGTGATATATGTAAAAAAATATTACAAAAAATTATTTTTAATGATGATTTTATTAGAGCTTATTTTTAAAAGGACTTGATGAAAATTAAGTCCAACTATTAACACCTATTAACAGTTTACCTTGTTATTATATACTATTAGTAGAGTTTGGTATATTATTGTTATATTTTATAATTATTTTAGGTATATAATTAAGAGTATTTAGGCCAAGAGTATTTAGGCCAATTGTAAAGTGCCATGCGTATTATAAAAATTTAAAAATTTTAAAAATATGAGAAAATTAGAGTAGACTTTCGGCCTCAAAGAGAGTGGAATATTTTTGCTTATATTATATAATTTACATGGTAGTGGCTTTGGTGCAGTCCAAGATCGGATTGGATCGTGCTGTTGGATCTGTGGAGGCCCACCACGGGTCCCATTTTGATAATCTGAACCATTCAATGTGTAGAACTCGTCGAGTACTATATGTCTGTAAAAAATCACGTAGATCGGATATCGATAACTATGTGAACAAAACAGTTTTTTTATCAATCGTTAATTTTTTCACCGTTCATTTTTTTTTATACAAAACTGATTTGATCACATAGCTATTGATATCCGATCAACGTAATTTTTTACAGGCATGTAATACTCGACGAGTTCTACATATTGAACGGTTCGAATTATCAAAATGAGTCCAAAAAAAGGCCCCATGAGCCAAACTGGATAGGTCCAGTCTTAATCTCAACTTGAGACAAGCTGGACCCAATTTACATTATCTCAAATCTTCACTCAAATTAATCTAATTACAATCCTTTTACTTTTTAGCTGTATATAATCAAAGCATTTGAATTTGTATATTTCTTCCTGTGCGGTGGTTTGAGGCAAGTTGGATCCTTGAAACGTTTATCAATGACTGGCTCCAATGACCCCCATATAAAAGCAAAAAGTTATTTGAAAAACAAAAAGGATTTCTTTTCTTATGTTCAATTGGAACTTGAAAACTAGGATTAAAGAGTACTAAATGGGCAATTCTAATCTTACTTAAAAGAGATATATAGAAAAAAAATTTGATGGTGACAATTTTATAATTAAAAGTTATCGTATTTTGTTTTAAAATAAAAGATTTTAATTTAGTCACGTTATTTTATAACAAAAAATATATCTAATTTCCTTGTTTTAAGAGTATTACTATGAATAAAATAAAATTGAAAAAAAAAAAAATATACTAGATGAATTTTTATTTATTTATTTATTTTTCCTTTGGAAAAAGTCAAATAACATATTAATCAAGATTTTTCATAGAGGACTTCCTTTCATTTCTATTTACTTTGTTTTCCCTCTTCATTTCCATTTCGACAACCTTAGGCAACCTTAAATTTGGATTAATGAGGGAAATGTAAATAAATTTAAGTTAATTTTATTTGGATTAATTGGTGAAAAGTGCATTCTTATGGGTCATATGTCAATGGTTTAATCTTTTTTTTGTGATAAGGACATGCGTTGAAAAGCCATTGGTGTTGAAAAAGTTACTAAAAAGTCACCGGTGGCTGGTGCTTATGAAGTAGACAGATAGGTGACATTGAATAGATAGATGAATTTATATGTGACAAGTGTACAAATAGGTAAGATTTGAACAAATATTTAAACAGATAGTTGACACATGTACAAATATGTGACATTTGGATAGATAGATAAGTTTTGAACATATAAGTGTTCATTTTAGACAAATATCTGTCCTTTTGACTCAAAAAGATTTAATTTTTGGCCTATTGGCTAAAAAATTTCAGAAATTGACCTCTGACCTGAGTTTATTTTTTTTAAACTTTTAATCAAAAAAAATATATTTTATTGATAAACACAAAGTATAAATTACAATACAAAGGTGCTACACCAATAAAAAAAAGACAAGTACAAAAATATCATAGCATAAACGAGTTGACACTGATATATTAGCCTTATCATCTGGCAGCACTCCAGCACAGTGAGTAAAATGGAGTGAGTGCCCATTTTATTTTATTTTTTAAATAATTTTTTTACCTTCACAAACCTCTATCTAAAGGGATAATTCAAACACAACTTAAAAGTACAGATATGCCACACTGATAATGGGATGAACACTTTGATTCGAATGCCAATGATGATGTCTTGCCTTTCGGTTTCATTAATGGAAAAATACTTAAAAAAGGACTGATTTCTTTCAAATAATCAAATTGAAGCGGTGATGCTAGTCTTATTGGGTTCATTTTTTAGATTTGTTTCGATTATTTATACTGTACATATTTTAGACTTTATCAAGTATATTATCTCCATAAAAAAATTAAATCAATGGGATAATAGCAACCATGTGTTCGGATTAATTTTGTATGAATTGAATATTTTTTCACCGTCCTTTTTTTATACAAAACAGATCCAAACACATGGTTGTCGTTATCTAATCGACTTGATTTTTTACAGAGATGATTTACTTGATGAATCCTAAAATGAGAACGGTTTAAATTATCGAAATAGAATTCAAAAGTAGGCACAACAGTACCTCTCTAGTCCGATTAAGGACGGAAGAGAAGCCCAGTCCTTTGAAAAAAAAAATGAGAAAAAAATAATTATAAATTCATAAAACTACAATACTCGTTTACACAAATTTAGTTCATAAACTATCTGTACTTTCATAAATTTGGAATTATTTTTCTATCTCCTATTCTTTTAATATTTCCCCTTTAATAAAGATTTTTTTTTTTTTTTGGCTTAAAAAATGAAAAAAAGCGAAGACTTTTGACGTTTGAACAGCTACTTCTCTTTGTAGATCATGTACCCTTCACATGGCATATGTTGACTCTGTCTGAAGTGCGAACCAAAATGAGAAAAAGAACAGGCATCTACTCTCCCTTTCTTTCGGTGAAAAACATTATAAAAAAGATTTCCTGTATTTACCCCAATCTAAATGGGATTTCCTGTAAGCAGACCGGCCTTGCCCTTAGACAATTGAGGCAGTGAGCTTAGGCCTCGTTTGTCTTGAAGGATTCATAATTTATTTATTCATTTATTTGTACACAATTAAGATGATAATAATGAAATTACACTGAAGGCCATTTTTTTTTAAGTTACATCGGAAATAAAAACAAGACAAGGGACTAAGCCCGTTCGATAGAACATCCTAACATATCCTAACAAGACAAGGGACTGAAGGCTATTTAAATTACATTTATTTGTCTTCACCTATTCTGTATGTGTGTTTTTCTCTTCTCCTCTTCACAAGGGATGTAAGCGATTTAGTATGGTTTTGTCGGGGTTAAAAAAAATATAGCACCAAACTAAATTCTTTAATTTTATTCGTTGAGAAACTGAAACGATCACATTCTATAGTTCTGTTTTGTTAGTTTTTAATTTTGTAAAAAGTAATGAAATCTCACATCACAAAAAAAAAAAAAAAAAAAAAGAAAGAAGAAAAGAAAAGAAAGGAGAACATGGAGATGCTATATAAAAGTCTCCCATTTTACGAATTGAAAAAAACATATTAGAAAAACTTACAAAAGATTAATTAGTAATTTTGCATCACAAAAAATTTTAAAAAAATTAAAAAACTCAAATCAAACAAAATGTAAATTAATATTAAAAAAATTATTGTTAACATTTAAGAAATAAAAAGCCTCAATTTAAAATTTTGCCTTAGGCCCCCAAAAGAGTTGGGTTGCCTATAAGTCCTCCACATGATTTATAAATAAATCTCTTTAAAAAAGAAAAAAAAAATATTTTAGGTGAAATATTTTTTCAGACTAAATATATATATATATGTACGTATGTATCTTTTATTAGCTCGAGACTAAATTCTCACCACCACCATTACTCCACTACCATCGCTCCCCCACCACCACACCAACAACACTAAATTTTTTTATTAGCAAAAGATAAATTTTTTTAATGTAATCCAAAAAGTACAAAGAGAATTGCATCAATAGACAAATATGTGACAATGTTATATAATTAAAGTAACATATTCCAATTAGATTGGCACATGAATCTTAAAATCTAAACCATCAATACTACTACCACAACCACTAGCTAGCACATAAATTTTAATATCGCAACCAAACATATATAATAAAATGCATTCTATGAAAAAAAATCTCTTCTTTTTTTCTTTTTTTTTTTTATAATTTTAAAGAAAATATGTTTTACAAAAAAATTGAAATATTCATGACTACTCAAAGCCTTTCTTTGCATATGTTAAATTGTTAATTAATTTAGCAAGGTTTAAGCTATTGCATATATCACGCTTTACATATTAAACTACCAACTTAATTTCAATGTCATGATCGTCTGCTAACTCACATAAACTATAAATTAATTCAACAAATGACATCAAAATTGCAATTTTCTCTTTCGCAGCATTCAATTGATGGGAAAGGAAATGAAAAAATAAATAAAATAAAATCATTCCCAGCATGTGTGTTTAATTGTTGCAAGGAAATATAGATCACATCATAATTTTTTTTTCTTGAACGAAGCATTTTGCCCTCGATATTTTCCGTAAAAAGTATTATGAGAAAATTCAAATTATTTTTGTACATAAACTTTTTGTAAAGATTAATGGAAAAAGTAAAATCATTTGTATTTTCTTTTCTCTTTTTTTCTTTCCCTATATTTATTTTTCTCATGAATATGTTGTTGCACAGTATTCCTAACAATATGGACAAAGACTTTAAGATCATCAAAAGTCTAAAATAGTGAGAATTCAATTCATTGACCAGAAACTCAACTAGTGCTTTTATTGACTCCCAATTCCTTATATTATATGATATCTATGCACAAATTATAGTTTAGAAAGTATATACTATAAGGGATGATAAGTGTTAGTTGAGTCAAGATCCAAGTGCAAGAGGTAGTCAATATTATCATTAGGCTGCAAATAAACAGAACGGTTTGTAAATAGATTTGAGCTTGATTCGGTAAGAGCTCATTTGAACTCGATTTGTTAAAATTTTTTTTTGCCTACGAACTTGAGCTCGAGTTCGAACTCATTAAATTTTTAATAAACAAGTCTAAACATACTAAAACTCAGCTCGTAAAATCGGCTCATTAATAGACTCGCTTTATATTTATTATTTATATATTAAATAATATAAAAAAAAAGATAAATATGTTATTTATATATTTAAAAAATATAAATGTAAATAATAGTTAATTATAAATGGTATATTTATATAATAGTAACGGTAGATATTATTATTTTGATAAAATATTAACTTTTTTTAGTATGTTTGTATATATTGTATATATAATTGTATAATCAAAATTTTAATTATAACTTTAGTCTCATAGTTAAGTATGAATTTATAAATTTTTTGGCTCATTAAGGCTCGTGAATAGATTCGAGCTAGAGTCAAGCCTAAGTCAACTCGGCTTGAGTTCAGTTCGTTAAATTTTTATCGAGCTCAACTCAAACTCGAGCTCAAACTCATTAAAATTTTAATAAACAGGCTCAAACATATTTAAGCTCGACTTAGCTTGACTCGTTTGCAGCCCTAATTATCATGGATACTTCAAAAATAAACTTAGATAATTAGATTTGCATAAATGCTATCTATTGGGGGAAAAAAAAATAGTTCAAAAAGTTTCTAAATTTGAATGTTTAGTGGACATTTAAAAATTTAGGTCTTGTTTGATAAAATTAAAAGTTGAAAATAAAGTTATGAAAACTGAATGGTGAATATTTCAAGTCAAATGGCTATTTGATAAAAATTTAACTATTGAATTAAAATAAATTATTCGATATAAGAACCTAAAATTTAAAATCTAAAATAAAAATGTTTTTATTAATTGTTTTAATTTATATATTTTGGTGGTAACATTGTAGTGGTGGTGTGGCAATACCAGCAACAATAGATGGGAGATTAGTTGAGGTATAGGGATAACAGTGGGATGTAGTGGTGGTGGGAGAAGACAGTGGAGGGTTGGTGGTAATATGGTGGTGGTAGGGGTCGTAATTATGGTAGTGACCGTAGCAATGGTGGTTTGGTGGTAGTGGTGGTAGTAGTCAAGGGGTGGTGGAGGCAGTGGTAGTGTTGGGTGGAAAATGTGGGAATTGTGGTGGAGGGGTGGTGGTAGGGGTAATAATTGTGGTAGTAGCGGTAGCGATAGTAGTTTGGTGGTAGTGGTGGTGGTAATCAAGGGATGGAGGAGGCGGTGCTAGTGTTAAGTGGAAATTGTGGGATGGTGGTGTAAGTGGCGGTGGTGATGGTACTTTGATAATAGATAGGTACAAGTGTTAGAGGTAGCGGTGGTGGTTGTAGTCGTAGTAGTGGCAGTGATAAGATGAGATGGTGAAGGTGAGGGTAGTGATGATTTGGTGGTGTAGTTAAAAGTAGTTATATGGCAGTTGTAGTTGTGGTGATGATGGTAGAGATTTGTCATGAAAATATTTGATGGCAAAAACATTATACAATAATAATAATAATAATAATAATAATAATAAAATGTCATACATTAAGCAAATTAAGTAGTAGCTACTTAATTTTTCTTCATCAATTTTAGGAGAAACTTATTAGATTAAATGGTGCAAGTTTTAGTTATCAAACCAACTTATTAATTTTCACTAAATTCGTTTAGTTTAATTTTGTATATTAAACTTATTATTAAATAATGAAGTACGCACACGTACCCGTTCTAGTTACAATAATCTAAGGTTTTGGAAGAAATAGACCAACTTATGGGTTGATGTTTCTCATCAATTCGATTTTCAGAAGAAAAAAAAAATGAAGAAAAACAAATTTAATCAAATTAAAAGGCCTGACTAGGGTGGGCTGGTGGCGGGCCTCAAATTTGGGCTTCAATTTGTCAAGTCAGATTTAGCCCATTCTTCTGGTAATGCTGATTTTTTTTTTTCCTTCTTTTATTTTTGTGGCAAACTTATTATTTGTGAAGTATCAAGGCTGGTGTTCATATACTTGTTGCAGTTAAAGTGCAATTTGGTCGGGCTTAATTCGAGTTCTTTCTAAAAAATATTAGAACTAGGGAAATATATTTTTGAATTCAGGACTAGCATAAGTAGAAATTTAAAAACTCGAATTAAATCTGGATTAAGCTTGAATAGAGACATTAGTAGAGATGTTGAGTAATCCAAAAACCAAAATGTATATTTAAATATTAAATATAAATATACATCATTAGACGAATGATGATGTTAAAATAATCTTGAGCTTTAAATCATATTCACTATATCTATTATATATATAAATAACACAACAGAAAACTTACTTTGTTTGGGCAATTCGAGCCTAGACTGAGTTTAATTTATAAAGCTTGGGTTGGACTAGAGGCAAACAAGTTCAGGTTGTAGGACGGGGTAGGCTTCAACTGCAATAACCACCCTTTAATATCCCACTTCAATGTTGTCTTTCAATATTAAGGTCAAGTTTGGAAAGTTTCAAATAATTCATCTTTTTATTTTTTTATCTTTTTTTCATCACATCACCTTTCTATTTTTCTACACATCTTTTCGTAAAAAGACAAAAAGTACACTTATTTAGGTCATCCCAAACAACCCCTAAATTTGAATGTAAAAATTTTAAAAAAGAAAAGAAAAGAAAAATATTTAAAAGAAGTTATTTTTTTCACTTTTTTATTTTATTAGGAAAATTAGAAGAAAAATAGTAAATATTAGCCCCAAAAAAATCTATATTTTTTTAATCACCCCAAAAATAGTAGTATGTATAAATAATTTTATTTCTTTGACAAATCCAAACCAAACATTGGCTAAAGTTTTGGATGTCTTCGCAAAGGATGGGTTTGTTTATAGTTGGTTAAATTAGTTGGTCTGTCTGGTTGGGCTTGAGACTCATTTTGAAACGCACTTCAATAATTTGGACTATTCATTTTATAAGATTTTTTAGAAGTTCATCCACTTGAAAAATTAAATTGATCAAATTATTATAACCATATGATTAGATTATATTCGTCTCTAAAATAATGGCTAGTCTATTTTTAAAATTTATTGACTTTTTGGCTTTCGAAGGGTATTTTTGTAAATACGAGCGTGCCAGTAAGGATCAATTAGTCCTTACAAAAATTATAATTGCTAACCAATTATCAGACGATTGTGTTTTAGTTCTTTCAACTTCAATGAAGAGGACTTTTACTGGTGGCTTCACTACTAGAAATATGACTTTCTGCGTCTATTTTTTTGCGACCGTTTGTTTTGCGGTCGCAAAAAATCTCTTTTTAATTGACCCAACCGTGTTCTTAAAAATAAAAAAATAAAAAGCCCCCAAACCATTAAAAAAACTTGACCCGTCCCCTTTTTTTTCCCCTTATTTCCCAAATCTAAACTCTCTCTCTCTCAAAATATGTCTCTCTCACTCGACTCTCTCGCTCGAATCTCAGTCTCTCTCACTAGACTCTCACTTTGAAGAAGATTTGAAAATTTTGATCAATTGTTGATGAAGATGTAAAGATTTCAATCTGCTGTTGATGAAGATTTCGATCGATCCATAATCGAGATTCATAATCGGTAAGCCTAAACACTTCTCTTTGTCTCTTTCTGTAATGTTTGGCACATCTTCATCGATTCATCTTCATCGCTCGAATCTTACTCTGTGTAATGTTTGACGTATCTTCATCGATTAATTTGTAATTTGTAAATTGAAACATTAATCGATTCAACTGTCTGTCTCTCTTTCTAATCTTGCTCTCCTCTCTGCTCTTCGTACTCTCTCTCTCTATATATATATATATCCATGTAATGTATCACCGATATGTGTTGTTCAATTACAACAGTGTGTAAATTACAACAGTATCACCTCTCACAAAGGTGTAAAATTACATCTCACAACACATGTATCACTGTAACCGATTGAATGAGGCATTTTTTGGTTCAACAAATATTTTAGCTCGTAACAGATCCACTTGATCGTAATCTCTCTCTCTCTCCGATTTTGTTTGTATGTTTTTATATGTATCTAATTTTATTTTATTTTTGTCTATGCATATATATATACAAACGAAACGCATATATGTTAGATCTAAAGTGCTATATAGGTTTGATTTTTGTAATTTTTGGAACAATTTTGCAATGTGCTCCTTGGAAATTTTGGTCCACAAGAGATTAAGGTTTTTTTTTTTTTCATTTATAATTTTGGAAATGCTTTGCAGTAGCAGATGCATGAGTGAGTATTAATTAAACATACCTGAGGAGGAATTCCCAATTCTAGGAAAAGGGGTCCCAAGATGAAGCCTCCTCCTAGCCCAAGCAATCCGCCCACCATGCCAGCTACTATTCAAGAACAACAAGAAAGAAAAGCATGTGTGCCTTCCAGTTTGTGATTTCTTTACCCTTGGAAGCAATCACCCTAGTGCCTTTGTATAAGCATATGGCTTCATAAAGTGTAATAGAGACAGTAATTGGTACCTATATAGTATGAAACTATTAGTTTGAACTGATTTAACACATTGCTTGTATATTTATATCAAAAATTGATTTAGCAAAAATGTGCAACATGTTATCTGGTGCACATTTAAAACATTTTCTTCACATAGGCTTGTATAGAACTGTCATTTATACAAGATTCAGAGATTTTAGAGAGGAGCAGCCAATAGAGCTAATTCCTTGCCAATAAAGGTAAGATGTCATTCTGGTCCTAGCTTGTCGCTACCAAATTACTCAAATCTACAAAATCCATTTCTTCCTTGAGAGCATCTACTTGGGAATGTTGTGTCAATCTCTTTCCTTGTGCAGGGCATCATATACCTAAATCTAAGAAATGAATGTGGTTGGTAATTATTGCAATTCACGCACACCTGGTTTGGAGTATGACTTCGATTCTTTAATTATAGGTAGTCTATTTATTAGTCATAGGTTCCTTAAGTGCCAATTTATTTGAGGTATAAAATATAACAACTTCAAAGTCTTAAATCTGTATATATGTGTTTGTACAAACATGTGTGCACACATAACTCATAAGTGTGTGCATGTTGTTGATTCCCTGAAAGAAGTGCAACTTATTCACATAGGAGAGTTTACCTGCAAGAAGTTCAAAATCCAGTATTGGGTTCCATACAAGAATGATCCAGACATTGCTTCTAGAGTACCTAGTAACATAGTGCCAACCCAGTGGAGGAAACTTGTACAATATTGGGCGAGTAAAGAAGTGCAGGTATATGTATTCTTTATAAAATTTTAATTAATGTTTTAATGATAAACAACTAATGTTTGATATTCTAACCAATGTTATAGGTGTTTGCTAAGAAGAATTCTTCTAATCGGGGATTTCGTGGGCTTCCACATACGACCGGAAGGACATCTTTCTCAGATATTCGTTTCAATGTATTGATCTTGTGGCTGCACCTAAGGCATCATCTGTGACTACAATTGCTGCTGCAGCTGCAGCCACACCTAGGGTACTTGGTGTGACACTTGTGGTTGTAGTTGTGGCTGCAGTTGTGGCTGCACCTAGTGCTGCACTTTTGACTTATTATGTTGTGAAGACTTGAGCTCCTAACTTGAAAAAAAATGCAAATGACACATAAAGGAGAGCGAATAGATAAGATGAGTCTCTGGAAGAGGGCACACAACCTGAATGATCCTGATATGGTAGCAATTGTGGTATGTCTATGGTTTACATGTTTTTACACATATTTTGCTTTTTACCAAACATTGTCCTTATGTTTTCAAAATGTAGGAGGAATATAATGCGCATTTTTGGAAAGTTCCTAAGGAGCAACATACGAATGAGTATTGCGATGGGATTTACCATAAAATCTTTGGGAATGATGGACATAGGTGTTGCAAGACCTATGGGAGAGGAGTGCCCTGGAGTGCGGTGTATGCGCGAGGCAGCGGCTCATCCCAATCATTAGCAGCTCCTTCATTTATTGATGAGATCACACAGCGTGTGACACAAGACGTTGAGTCTAGGGTCACTACGATGATCAAGAACCTAACGGCACGTGTTTTGTTCTTAGAGTCACAGGGTGTGGCTGGGAGTATGAGCTTGAGAGAGGTGCAATACTTACAAATTAACGAATTTTACGTTTTATCAATTTATATATATATATACATATGGAAATTATTTAACACATTATACTAACATATTGTAGGTATCAGATGCATCTAGTGGGCAACAAGCTTCAAAAGAAAATGAATAGGTATGCCACTCTAATATTTTTGGCTTCATTTTGGTAGATCCTTTCAGGTGGATACTTACATTATATATGTTAAGTTAGCCTTAGGTGTGTGTTTAAAGTAGTAATATAGACAATGGGCTGAAATATTTCTCCTTTTGTGGTTTGATTTGAAAGAGCCTCTTGTTCATCGAATACCTAAACTGTTGCGAAAACCAGAAACATTTTTCTGTAGATTGAACCAGCCATTTTATTACTTTCTAAAAAACAAGTTAAGTTGATTGCTTTTATGAATAGTTTACAAATTAAGGAAAGGTCAGTATGTGTTGTGTATGAGCTTGATTGTTTGAATTATGTGCTTCTCCCATTGATGAAGAAAACCGTCCTCGGATTCAATCTTTTCATAGCATTTGTGTGAAGGACTGTGTTTGGTTAGTTGGTTTAATCACTACTAGCCTTGTGCAATCACAAAACAGTACCAAAAGGAATTGAGTAACACTTGTCTCTTGCACTTACAAAACAGTACCAAAAGGAATACAGTGACATAACACCTGGATTGTCACTTTTCTAGAGTGATTGATTGAGCATCATAAGAAGCGAAACTTAGAAAATGATTACTGGAGTATATTATACCCAGAATAATATATGCCTCTGATGATTTTCAAGGACCTTCAATGAATATATATGAACTCTATGAACTGGGTACATATTAAGTTCCTTGTTTTCTTTCTTTCTTGAATCTTCAATTGAAGCAATGAGTGAAGTTCCTCATTGGCATTTCAGTACTAGGGTATTAGTTATTTAACTTATTTAATTTAGCATTAGTGGAACATGAATTTTTTTGGATGGGATCTTTTATATACCCTTTGGAAAGAACTTTTCTCGAACTAATCAAAGTAGATTGCCAAATCTTGTGTGTTTCATTCATTTAATTTAAATTTGTTTTAATTGTTGAAGATTTTGTTCTTCTTGCTAGTTGTTATGTTTAAGTCCATTTTTTAGAAGAAGAGATCAACAAATATGTAGGTTGATTGTCGTTCACAGATGTGCAAACATTAATGTATTTGTTTCAAACTTTAAACCTAAAGAAAGAAATTCAGAAAAGATGTAAACTATACATCTTGTGGTGGATACCAGTGGTTGCATATTTGTGAGACTTTGAGATCATATTTTATGTAGTACACTTTTCATTTCCCTGTTATTGCTTGAATTATGTTTTCCTATTATTTGTGCACTTATAATTTTTTGTTGTTCATATGTGTGCACATGGCCTTGTGTTACCTCATAAAATTATGGTCATCTAAAGGAGCTTCACAGGGCTATCAAGCTAAGTGAGTGAGCTTTAGTTTCAGCAGATCCAATTGTCACTTCTCTAGGAAACTTCCAACAGGTATTAGACACTCAATTGCTTCTGGCATTTGCATAGTTCATAGCTTCCGTTTATTGAATGTCCGCATTTTCCAGGCCCATGTATTTACTTCAGTCGGAGATTGTGCCGCTTTCTCTCAAACTATGATACCAAGTCAAGTTTCGATTCTTGTGCCTCCATTACAGTTGGAGTTCAAACATCACAGATGGAAATCTCGCCAAGTAATGGAAATGTTCTCGTGGGATACTTATAATGAAGATATATCATCTCTGGATGACAGCTTGGCATTCAGTTCTGTTGGTCTCTTGGAGCAGATAAATGTCACAAGGGATGCTAGTGATATCTTCTTCCTCTTACTCAGTTTTTGTTTTACAAAAAGTAATTGACAAGTTTATTTCTGACTGATTGTTTCAATTTGAAATTTGTTCAAAAATATTTTCTCAACATTTGTCTCTATAATTGTATAGTGCACATGAATTGGGACTTGTATAGCTTTAAGCATGAGTATTAAATGCAAATTATGCAATGCTTTTGTGTTGTGATTGTAATCCCCACCCGATCAATTTGTTAACAGTGTTGATATCGGTTCATTTGAATCATTCTTGCGTGGTGGTGAACTGCCTACTCTCATAGTGCAGTCAACAGGGCATGCTCTGCATGTGTTAAACAAAAAATTATGCAATGATTTTATTTATTTATTTGTTTTTATTTTTATTTTTATTTTTATTTTTTGCGACGGTAACAAGATGGTCGCCAAAGATTATATTAGTGTTTTTCTTTGTTTTTTGCGACGGCAAAATAGCGGTCGCCATAAGTAGTTTAGGTGGTCGCAAATAATTTATGCATCGTTGTTTTTGTCATAAAAAGTATTTGCCACCCCCATATTCGCGACCCCCATTTGCCGTCGCATGGGCCGTTGCAAAAAGTCTTTGCGACTGTTTTTTATTATTTGCGATGGTTTATAGCGGTCGCAAAAAGTGTTTTTTTTAGTAGTGCTTGACTTAGGAGAAATTAAGCAAAATAACAGTGAAATGACGAGCAACTGAAGTATTTCATTAAAATGAAAACTTACAATGATCCAAACTCAGCCTCGTAGAGGTTTACAATGACGACCTACTTGAAACTACTCCTACGAACGAAGTACAGTGTAGGAATTTAAAGTGCAGGAATGTAAAGAACAGGTATTTAAAGTGCAGGAAATGTAAAAACTGAAAATGTAAAACTGGAAAAGAAAATATGAAGTAAATGACTGGTTTGTTGGATCTGAGTCTGGGCCTTTTTTCTGGGGGCTTCCCTGCTATTTATACTTGTCAAGGATGACCTTCGAACTGCACTTCAAACCGTCGAACTGCTCCTCCATGATCGCTGACCATGTTGCCTTATAAGTAGTTCTACTACACCATCATTTGCAGTTAGGCTTCCCTCCTATATTTGAATTTGAATATGAGTAACCGTTGAAGCCACGTCACCTTGCATCTCTTTACTGATCCAATGCTACTCAGATCACGTGAGAACCAAGATAATCGCCACGTGTACGATCAGGATCAAAGACTTGACTAGTCTTCCTATATTACCCTTACTCTGCCACGTGTCGAATTGTGATTGGCTTTTACAAAATATGTAGCCAACATTACCCCCCGCACTAATATACCCAATACTTGGTGATATTAGTGGATCAAAGCTCTTTTCCCGCGTTTTTTTTTTTTTTAGAACGTGCATGGGGTCTAAATTCTGGAAATGCAACCGTCATCCATTGATGATTACTTGCATTAATTCACTTTCAATCTGTTGAACACCCCTATATCTTAGCACTCGCACAGACTGATACTTCTTCTATGGTCGAATCAACTTTCCCCTCCATTGATCGAGCATACGAAGAGTCATATGGTGATGATGTTCCTCTTCGAAAGAATTTTCATGCATTAATTAGCCATCTTTATCCACCTTTCCATATTCAGGTCATGGATGCCTTTGCAAATCATCGACCTTTGGACTACGAACACATTGCCCTTAATCTTTCGACTCAGAAACTTGCCCATATAGATACAAGAAGTTCTTCCTCTGACTCACTCTTGTGCTTCGAACAAACTACTCCCAAATGCTTGATTCAGAAAGTTGCAAATATGGACTTGGGAAACTCTTCTTCACAAACCTCTGCATGGGACAAAGCTACAACTTCTTCATCTTCTGGGGTTTCGACCGACAAGCCGCCAACCCTCGAGACTGTGGATTTGAGGAACGAATCAACCATCACTTTGTTGAGTTCATCGACCCTTTAGAGTTTCCTTCTTACGCCAAGTTCAAGGGTCTACCCCACGCGCCCATCGACCATCGACGTAGTTTGGAGGAGAATCTACCAGGCATGGTATACCTCTTCCATGCCTACAAAGATAATGCACACCGCCTGCGGCTCGAAGAAGCATAAGGGTAC
The DNA here is from genome assembly GCA_025200525.1 of Camellia lanceoleosa. Classification (NCBI taxonomy): domain Eukaryota; kingdom Viridiplantae; phylum Streptophyta; class Magnoliopsida; order Ericales; family Theaceae; genus Camellia; species Camellia lanceoleosa. Next base: position 91,860,598 of record CM045770.1, read on the forward strand.
AACCCTTCATTCTAGCCCGTATATTAAGATTTGTTCTTCCGATTGGCTTGATTATATTAATGCCTTTGTTCCTTCCGCTCCGTGCCATCTCCCATAATAGAAGCATCCACACCTTCTTCTCTCCATCTTCTCAAGGTAAACATCTACACCTTCTCCTCCACCAACTGTCTACTGGACAGAGAAACTGAGGCTTGCCCTCCCCATGAATGAAGTCTTTCCACCTTACAAACCTCCACCATTCCCTACTCCAGTTGAGCGGAAACAAGCTCAACTTCTGCTTACAGCTTTCTCTCACTTGCCCTTCAATGCTCTTGAGGACGCAGTCCCTCTCAAGAACATTCAATGGGCTTGTGATATTCTGACTAGAAGCCATGTCCTTAATCCCCTTGCCTAAGCAGAACTTCATATGTTCTCGACCAACTTCCATTGCTCTACTAGCATCGAAATTCTAAGGCTACTATGCAATCTTTAGACCAACTTTCGCCTCTTCAATTCATGCCCAAGACGGCAGAGAACTTCATCGAAGAATTCGATGATTTCAAGAATAAAGATTCTGCAGATTGGGATGATTTGGTCATAGATGAATTGGAACAAAGATTGAGAGAGGAAGCTTAAATAAAGACTAAAGAGCTCTACTACTAAGTGAGAGCACATCAACTCATGCACCAACATTAGAAGAAATAGAAGATATAATAAAGAAAGAACAAAAATTCATTGATCATCGTTGGACCAAATTTCATGATCTTGTTATTTATTCCATTCCTTATTTTTATGAGCTTGAGTTCATACCCAAATAGGGTTATTCGATGTAATTGCCTTGGCTTGAATACAAACAAAATTCTTCCAGATTTGGGCATTGTTTGACCTTGTTTCCATTTGTCTTCAAAAGCCAATCTAGAGCTTCGAACTGAACAAACTCATTCTTCAAAACTGGACACAATTATTAAAACACTAAAATCAACATGAATTCTTCAAACTTTTGGAATAGAATTGACAATTCTGCTGATTTCTCATTTAGAATCAGTGCTTCGAATTTAACAATCTTATCCTTTGAATATAGATCCAATTAATTCCAATAAGGACGCTGAGATTAATTGTCCAATTTATGGACTATGGTTACCAACTCTTGTTGATTTTTGTTTAGAATTGTTGCTTCGAATTTTAACAATTTTTTCCCTCAGAGCCTGTTTTAATCATAACCAAAATATGGTCATAGTTAGTGCTGACTAGTTTTGCAACAGTCCATACTTACAACAATATGGAAACTGCTCTTGGGGTATATTGTTTTAACCAAACAAACAATTCTTTGATGTACAAACCAACTATTGGTTTAGATGTTTCGAACAACTATTTACTTCCTTAAGGGTCCTCAAGCTCTACCTCAAGGGTATTACTTTTGTTAAGAAACCTATTACAGGTCTTTGATCTCATCGAAGTAAACCCATCCTTGAGTATTCTTATATTTTAAAGTATGTAGTATGCTTCGAAGCCTACTTCTGTATTTCGAAGCCGTCATTGTTTGATTTTTTGACGCCAAAACCTGGTTTCGAAGCCAAACATCTTGCTTCGAAGCTGGCATCATCATCCGGAATGTGCTTTTCCCTCCAAAAACTTTCAATATTGGAAGAGACTCCTTGTATTCGTACTTTTAGTACTTAGCGACTTATGCAATATATCTTTCAGACACAAAAGCTTTAAAAACCCTTTTGTTTCGTATTCTGAAATCACTTGCTCTTTTAACACACAAACCCTTCTTTCTACCGATCTTCTGTTAACCCTTTCTTTCTTGCTGCTTGCTACCAATGGATCACTCCTCGCTAAAAGTGCTTGTCATGCATCAGACGTTCTACCATGGCTTTGAAACGATGTATTGATGAAGAAATCACCAAGCTAACAACTGGTGAGCCAAGCGCCATAGATGGACATCTCTTTGTTCCTCGTCACAGCAACCAACAAAAGTACGTTCTAGGTCCCATCTTTCGGGAAGCTCCTAACTAACTCCCAGTTTTATACCCTCGTTTGGAGGATCACTTTTTTCTCTACAAAGGAGGGCTTGATCGAGTAATTGAGATTGACCCGCCTCATCATCGGCCGACATTGAGAGCCGAATGGGAGGAATGGTATGACAGGTTGTGCTCATGAGAGAAGATGACCCATGTGAGCTCTAGATCCTCGACGCCCTTCGCTTTTCCAGTTCATCATTCCCGAGGATCCTTTTAATCCTCGCCGCCTATGTTTTTGGAATACGGCTTTTAATTTCTTCCAATTCCGGTGCGACATGATGGCCCCCACCATTCTTGATATTTGCCATCTTTTAGGGCTTTCACCCCATGGTTCTCCTTTTACTCCCAACTACCCGAACCTCCCTGTCAAATTTTCCCTTCGAGCCCTAAACTCTTCTTACAGCGACTTCGTAAAGGCTGAAAATAAAAGGGAAGGCCCCGTGAGAGATAGAGAACTATTTTCCTTCATTTTATACTGGTTATGCAAATTTCTCTTTTGCACCTCATCTCAGAGGATTATGTCTGAGTTTGCTCCACTTGCGAAGGCACTTGTCTTGAAAAAACATATAGCTCTTGCTCCTTATCTTTTAGGTCATGTTTACAGGGCTTGTTCCCAATTTTGTGAAAAACCTCTTGATGTCAACCAAGGAGGTCCCCTTTGGGTGCTCCAGCTCTGGCTTTTTGCCTATTTCACTGATTTGCACCAAAAATGCCTAAGATTCCTTGTTCAAGACCCTAGCACCTATGGGGAAAAGTATACTAGGATTGCTCTTTACTCTGCTTCTTTTGCTTATTACTTTGCCTTCTTTTACCAACTCCCTCTTTCTCCTCCTGCTTCCCTTTTTTGTCCCTTCGACGCCAATAAAGGACCTGCTTGGCTGCAAACTTTTCTGGCTGATAAAGAGTGCTCCACCTCACCACACAAAGATATGTGGGCTTCAATTTTGTTATCGAGGGAGCTGTTTATTGGCATTTTAAACCCTCGAGGTTATAAATGCATATCTGAGGTGTACTGCCCTTCTCAATTTGCCAGACAATTTGGGCTCACCCAAGGGATACCTATTCCACTTTGCAGTCTCTCGAATGTCCACCTTACAGCTAGAGACTTGAGAATATCTAAATCAAAGCTAGAGGCGGTAATACTCAAACTGCTGAAGGAATTGAATGAATTTCAGTTTGTCCCTTTTCTCCCATCTGGCTTAGTTTTGAAAAGATTCCAGAACTGGTGGACAGCCAATATGGAAGTGTGCTTATCTGCACACCCTCATGACTTGTTAATAGAGTTATGAGTGCCTTCGAAAGCCAAATCAGCAACAGTTGAGAACATTCCTCCCTCTTCTGCAGCTACTACAACTTCTCCTGCAGCCTCACTTCCTCCAGCTAGAGTTACCAGAGCTGCTTCGAAGAAGGGTAAGCATTTCTAAGTTCTTCTTTTCTTCAACTCTTTTACTTGTCTCCTCTATATTCACATATTTTGGTACAGGATCTCCACAAAAAGAATCTCCCAAAAGAGCTGAAACTCTAGCTACTCTCAAGGCCAAACAACAGCAGAAAAAGAAAAGAAAACTGGTACTCACTCCTGAAGAATCTGAATCTCAAAATGAAGAGAGAGAGATTGAGCAAGAGCAAGAGACACCATTACAATGAAAGACGAGAACAAAGGTGGCTGCCCCCTCTTCTGATTTGGTCGAAGATCCTAATTCAGAGACAGTTGACAAAGCAATGGAACAGGAGCTTACTTTTGAAGAACTTGATTCCCAAATTGAAGAGAGAGAGGTTGAGAAGGAGCCAGTAGTATCATTGCCAAGAAAGAAGAGAAAGAAAGTGACTGTTCCTGCTGCTGACTTGATTGAAGATCCTATTCATGAAGCTGCTGCCAAGGCAGTAGAACAAGAACATTCCAAAGCAGTGATCATCTTTGAGAGGGCTAAGAAAAGAAGGCAGTAACAATTTTTGAGGGATGAAGCTGCTACTGCTGAGGCACTACAAAGGGAAGCTGCAAGAAGGCAATAGACTGCCGAATATTACTCTCTTCGCAGCTCTCCCATCAGTGCCAGTGCTTCTGGAACAAGTAATTTCTATCATGCTTCTACTGTTTTGCCTTATCAAATTTTGACACTAGAGTTTGACCTTACGTCTCTTCCTTTTTGCAGCAACAATTACTGAGGCTATACTTCCAATGAGGACTCTCTCAATTTCAATTGAAGTTGATCAAATGCAGAATGTGAAAGCCATTCAGATAATACTTCCACTTCCTAGGCCCACATTTCATATACCCCCTATGAGCCCTAGCATTCCTTTAACTCTTTCTTTTGGTTTGACTCCATATCTTCCTCGCTTGACTCTTGATACTTCTCTTTCAAGCCTTGCTCCTCCTCCTTCTTTCAAGGAAATTCCAACTGCTACTCCATCTATGATGGCAGTTGATCCCCCTATTGAGGGTGCTGGTAGCTCTCCAACTCGAGGTTCATCGCCTTTACCTAGCTCCAAATTTCTTCTTCACTTGACTCATTGGTGGCTAGGACCATGGAGACTACTATGCTCCATCTATTTCCTATCCCCATGCAATTCCTCTATGCCTTCCACCACAACTCTTTTCGCGCCTCTCATGTCTATGGATGAAATTGATGTCTTCGAAGCCAAACTAGCTAGTCTCTTCGACATACCCTTTACCTCTCCAACATTCAATGTCAAGTCGAGCCATTAGCCTTGGTCGATTTCATCGAAATTTTTAGAGTTCTTCTTCCTCCAAAGAAGAAGCCTTCTCGACCTTTGATAGACCTCGACACATGCCCGAACTGCACTTTTTTCGAGGATTCCTTCGAGGCTCTACAAAGGCCTATAATCGTAAATGGGTTCCTCTAATGTCGCCGCAGTTATTGAACAATCCGCATGAATGTTTCAAGTCACCTATCTCAGCAAAGACCACTATTGATTTCTGCCTCAACATTTGTTATGCTGCCAAGGCTACGGATGAGAAACTGGCTAGAGATCAGAGTTTTGTTTCCCAAGTGCATACCGAAGTATCAACTTTGAAAGAACAAAACTCCTCTGCCTCCCACTTTCGAGTCCAGCTACTGGAAAAGAAAGCTCAGCTTGAAGAGGAGCTAGCTGCAGTAAATCAAGCTTTAGTCTGAACTGATACCGAATTGCAAATCACCAACCAAAGACTGGCTGATCGAAAAGAAGACATGGCTGCAGCTATTCAACTATTTTCCTCCCTTAACAATAGGAAGTCGGTTGTACAAAAACAATTAAGACACTGTAACGATTTCTGGGCCAATTTGTGGCAAAATGTACTTAATTCTTTATAAAGGAACAAATTTTTGTCTATCATTTAAGAAATCTTATGTTCTTGTACTTGGCATTTTACTTTATTCCTTGTGTTTCCCAAATGGTTGGAAAATAAGGCTTCAAGTATCTACCATTAATCTTTTTGGGATGTATATACCCATTCAAATTTCTTAAATGGTATGCTCCAAAAGGCAGAACTCTACGGATTTGATATGGTTTTTCCTAATTAGGTGACCACTTGCCAAACTTATGGCTTTTAATTCCTATTGGGAGTATTGTTTTCCATACTAAATCACCTTCACCAAAACCAATGTGCTTGACTTTCTTATTATAATTCTTGGCTGCTTTCTTCTTTTGGAAAAGAATGCTATTTAACGCCAAAATCCTGGCTTCCTCTATGCCTTCTAACTCCAAGCACATACTTTGATGGTATTGCTTAGGATCTAACTGATCTTGGCATCTTACCCTCAAAGATTTAACATTAATTTCCACAGGTAAAACTACATCATGCCCATATACTAAGGCATAAAGAGTGACTCCTGTGCTCGACCTTGGGGAAGTTCTGTAAGCCCACAAGACATCCAACAATAAGTTATGCCAATCCCTGGGATTGTCCTCCACAGCCTTTTGTATTCCTTTTTTCAAGGATTTATTAGATGACTCAGCTTGACCATTGACTTGCGCATAATAGAGTGTGGAATTAAAAGGGCTAATTCCAAATTCTGCCACAAAGGACTTCACCATCTTTCCATCGAACACAGTCCCATTATCCACAGTTATAGTTTGTGGGATGTCAAATCTATGGATCAAATCTTTAATGAGCCCAACGACCTCTGTCTGATCTACAACCTTGTATGGCTTGGCTTCTACCCATTTAGTAAAGTAATCAGTGGCCACTAGAATGAAACAATGATGCTTCGAAGAAGGTGGGTGTATTTTCCCCATCATATCCATATCCCACCCTCTGAATGGCCAGGGCTTTACTACTGCATGAAGGTCAGTTATGGGCACATGCCTTATTGTGCCATGCTTTTGGCATGCCTGGCAACCTTTTGCATATTCTATGCAATCTTTAAAGATAGTTGGTCAATAGTAGGAATGCCTTCGAAGCAACCATCTCATCTTTACACCAGGCTGATGATCGCCACAGATGCTTTCATGAACCTCAACCATAGCTGTTAATGCTTCTTTTAGGCCTAAACATTCCAGCAATAAGCCATCTTCCCCCCTTTTGTAGAGAGTATTGCCATATATCATATATTGCATAGACTGTAATTTGATTTTCCTGCTGGTCTTCGAAGATGGACCAGCTAAGTATTGCATTATTGGATGCCTCCAATCTTGTTCTTGTAAGTCATTATGATTGACTTCCAAAAACACATTCCTTTTATTCAAAGGTTGTATTAATCTTTGATATGTTGTTTGGCTTATGTCCCTTTGGGTATTATCCCTTCTCTTGAAGTTCGAAGCTTTCTGAGCTACATCATTAGCTCTATTGTTCAAGAATCTTGGAACATGAGTTACATTTGCTATTTGAAACTGAGAAAGCAGATGTAATGCAACAACATAGTATGGCAAAATACTTATGCTTTGACACTTGAAAATCCCTTTCACTTGGTTAACCACCAATTGAGAGTCTCCAAATATGTCAACTGCATGTACTTGTAATCCAATAAGAATTTCTAGTCCCATTATTAAGGCTTCATATTCAGCCTGGTTATTGGAACAGGTGGCTTCATCCACTCTGAAACCATGTGTGGTTTCTACCCCTTGTGGAGACTTCATCACAATACCAATTCCAGTTAAACCATTGGCTTTTGACCCATCGAACCACATCTGCCATGGCTCAACACTAGCCATATCAAGTTCCATTATCTCTTGGCTCTCTGTTTGAGATGGATAGTCTGCCAGAAAATTGGCTAAAACATGCCCTTTTACTACCCTTTGGGGGACATACTCTAGATGAAATTCTGATAAGGCTAGTATCCACTTGTCAATTCTCCCCCTCAACATAGGTCTAGATAACATGTACTTAACCAAATCTGTGGTTGCAATTACCAAGACAGTTGTAGGTAAGAGATAGTATCTTAATTTCATTGCAGCAAAATACAAAGCAAAACACAACTTTTCAACAGCTGAATATTTACATTCACAAGAATTTAAAAACCTACTAAGGTAATAAACAGCTTGCTCCTTGCCTTCTTCATTATCTTGAGCCAAGAAAGCTCCCAATGAATCTTCTGCTGCAGCTATATACAACTTCAAGGGTTTATTTCCTTTTGGTGGCATCAACACTGGAGGGTTGGCCAAGTATACTTTGATACCTTCGAAAGCAATTTGATGCTCTGCTGTCCACACAAATTCCTCTTCATCTTTCAGCCTTAACAAGGAAGAAAATACTTTAGTTTTCCCTGCAGTGTTAGAAATGAACCTTCGAAGAAAGTTAACCTGTCCAAGGAACCTTTGTAATTCTTTCTTACTTGATGCAGGCCTGGCTTCAATGATGGCTTTGGTTTTATTCTGGTCAATCTATATTCCTTTCTTGTGTACCACATAACCCAAGAAGTTTCTAGATGATATACCAAAAGCACACTTAAGAGGATTGAGCTTCAATTTGAACTTTCTCATTCTTTCAAAGGCTGCTTCTAAATGAAACAGATGCTCCTCCATGGATTGAGATTTAATTACAATGTCATCAATATAACACTCTAAATACCCTCCAATGAGGTCATGAAAGATAGTGTTTATAGCCCTCTGATATGTAGCCCCAGCATTCTTCAAGCCAAATGGCATTTTAACCCATTCGAAGGTGCCAATATTTTCAGGACACCTGAATGCTGTCTTATGGACATCCTCCTCTGCGATGCAAATCTGGTTATAACCAGAATGCCCATCCATCATTGATAAAACTTGATGCCTTGCTAAACTGTCTACCAACAGATCCACTATAGGCATCTTTTGGAGTTGCTAGATTTAAGTTTCTGAAATCAATGCATACCCTCATTTTACCATTCTTCTTGACCACAAGCACAATATTAGATAGCCATTCAACATACCTGGCTGTCCTAATAAAACCTGCCTTGAGTAGTCTAAGAATCTCTTCTTTGACTTCTGAATTACCTCTGGACTCATTCTTCTTGGTTTCTGCTTGTATGGCTTGAAATTAGGCTTCATAGGGAGCCTATGTTCCACTACTGACCTATCCAATCCTGGTAGCTCATTATAAGACCATGCAAAGCAATCTTTATATTTCTTTAGAACAACCAATAACTGGTCCCTATCCAGATCATTCAAATAAGCACTTATATAGGTGGGCTGTTGCATAGAATCTTCCCCTAAATTTACTTCTTCTAAGGGGTCTTGTGTCTGAGAACTTATTGAAGCTTCTTGCTTGGTTTCTTCTACCTTCGAAGCAACCTTCTCGCCTTGTTCTGCTCCCAGGTTCTTTAGTTCAACATCTTTGCCCTCCTCCTCATAGACAAAGTCTGTCCATAAGGCATCCTCTTCCTGTATCTCTTGGACTTTTGTTTCAATGTCCAATGCACAGTATTTACCAAGGGTCAAAATTCGACCGTTGTCGCTTCCTGCTCACGTACCAATTATCATGGCTTCTCTCTCTTGCTCCTGTACTTTCTGGACTATTGCTTTTACATCCAATGTTGAGAATTTAATTAGAGCCAAAGACTTGGCTTCTTGTTCTTCATCTCTTTGCCTACAACCAGACATCATTGTCATCCTTAATAACAATCTCTTCATCAGCACTTTCTTGGACTAAGTGCTTCAGGTGTGTCACTTCCTCATCAGCCGTCACTTCGGCTGAGCCATCAGCTTTCCTCAGTATACTGAGTGGTGTTACACCCTCAATATACAACTTGGCTTCTGCAAAGTCTACACAGGCTATGAAGGGTTGAAGATCTGTATCAATTTCCTTTGTCTCTCCATTGCCCAAAGCCATCATGATTTTCTGATGCAAAGAGGAAGGCACACATTTGTTAGTGTGGATCCAATCTCTCCCAAGTAAAGCATTGTATTTAGCATTACTGTCGATCACGAAGAATGCCGTCATGCAGTCCCTGGTTCTCACACTCAAGTTAATGGGTAGAATCCCCTGAGCCATCTGTTTGTCTCCAGCAAAGCCAACAATGGTTGTGCTAGTTGGGATCAACCTGGGACTCTTTTTCCCTAGTTTCTTCAAAGAAGATTTCGGTAGTAAGTTTGCTGCTGCCTCATTGTCTATCAGAACACAGTTTAGTTGTATCCCATCGAAGAAAGCCTTGATGTACAACGCATTGACATGTTGTGTCATAGAATTCGAAGGATACTCAAAAGGATACGAGAGGTTAATGCTCACCTCTTCTTCACTCTCATATTCAGTTTCTATTGGGGTAGCCATCCCAGGATCATCTTGTACCATACTTACTTGTGAGTCTTCACTAAAGATAGGAATAGGATCCATGTCTTGGTCATCTTGGTCCTCATTTCCAGCCTGGAACTCATGGGGCGGTATGTGTACCATATTGACTAATATTGGAGGAAATGAGCCGAATTGGATGGTTGGCTGTACCTACTTCCTCTCTTGGCCACCTTGTTCAGTTACTTCAGCAGCATTCTCCATGCTGCACTTTGGTACTTCGTTGTTAACAGATTCCTTCGAAGGATCTTTCTCGACTGGTTTTTCAACCAAAAATGTTTGCTCAGCCATGAAGGCTTCGAACATTTGTTCCTCCATCATTTCTTTCTTCTGGCTTATGCCAATCTCTTCTTCTGTCTCGCTATCACTCTCCATCAGAGCTTTCTCCAATCCTGCTAAGCTAGACTTTTCTCTGGCTTTTAGTTTAGAATGAACCTTGGCCAATTGTTCTCTGCTGCAACCCACTTTGCTTTGTAAAGTTGGCTTTGGAGTATGGTCTGACTTTGGAGTTTTCTTTCCTTCTGTCTGGACCAATAAAGAGCTCTCTCCATTTTCTTTTATATCGCTCGCAATCGAGTGTACTGCATGAATCTTTCTCCTTTGTGATCTCGAAATAACTGGGACCATATCTGGTTTCTTTGTCTTTGGGTGTTTAAGCAATACCCAATTGTTCGGAGCCACTAAAGGAGGCTTGACCATCCTGCCTTGGATTCCAACATCTCTCCGGCAGGCAGTTTCCTAGGTTTGTTTTGCATTACAAACCAGTCTGGGACTCCAGGTACCCACGAACTTGCTGACTCAGATGTTGAATCGCTTACCTTCAAAGCCATCTTCGGCCGTCAGAAGGTAAGGGTTTGGCTCTGACCTCATGTTTTGAGCCTGATTCAGACCTTCGATGAAGGTAGCCACTTTCTGTCCTGCGTGAGGCTAGTCTAGGGGGCCAATCTCTGACTTTGATCCCATGAACTGAGCCTCTCTCCAGTCTTCTTTCAGAATGACTGCTCTCCATTCTGTAATAGTTAGGTAGCCTAGATTCATATAAGGGCCTCTTGCCTTTAGCATGCATTTTGTCCATTGCAGGCTCAACCACTGGTGGTCGCTGCCTATCACTAGTCGGATACGACCTTTTGTTGTAAGCGTTGGTTGATTTAGGACGTCTCTGAACATCCCTGTAGTATTGCTTCACATCAATTGGAAGCCCCTTCAACCATTTATAACTCAGTCTGCACCTGAGACACATCCTCTGCATTACAGCTGCTTCCAAGGAATCATCATCCAGTGCTTCTTCATCAAAGTGTTCCCTTTGGTGTTAGAAACCTTGTCCAATAACTGGTGGGTTTCTAGTGTCCTTCTTGATGGTTGTCTGGTTAGCAACATGCATCTGCACATTGACTTCTTCCAATTCTGTCAAGGACAAGTTCTGGAAGTCTGACGTAATGACATTGGCTGTCGTCTCTCCAACTTTTGGAAATGGATTACTGTTGATCCCCATGGCCTTTTCTATTTTGGCTTGGAACTTCAAACTTCCTTTTCGAATTTGTTCTTGGATCTTGTCTCGAAAAACAATGCAGTTTTTAGTCGAGTGAGACCAAGAGTTATGCCATTTACAATATACTTTTCCCTTAAGTTCATCTAGAGATGGCAATTTTACTCCTTTAGGTAACTTAAGGAAGTTGGCCGCAAACAAATGATAAAAAATGTCATCTGCTTTTGTTAAATCGAAAGAGTACTTTCTGTGAAAGTCTTTCTTTTTAAACTGCTGGTCAATTGTTGTATCCTTATGAACTAATGCCTCACAGATCACAGGTTCTTTGCCTACAATCTCTGCTGCATCGATCTCATAATTTGGATCTCTATAATATGTCTTGTGCGAGGCATTATTTTGATCTTGTTCCTCCTCTAGTAATGCTTCATATCAAAACACCTTATAGGTTAGTTCGACCAAATCTCTGAATTCAGTTGAGTCAAACTTCTTTCGAAGCCTGAACTCTAAACCGTTTTGAGCCAATTTTACGAATTCTGGCTCTGGTAGGATGACTCTACATTTATTTCGAGCCCTTTTAAATCTAGCAATAAACTGAGTAGCCTCTTCTTCAGGCCTTTGACTCAATCTAGCCAAGTCTGCCATAGAAACCTCTGGCTCCGATTGGAAAAATTGGGCATGAAATGCCTATTCCATTTGTTGCCAATTTTGAATGGAGCCAGGTGTAAAGTTGATGTACCATACAAACGCTCCCCCAGTTAGAGAATTTGGGAATAATCTTAGTTTCATATAGTCATGATTAGTAAATTCACCGCATTGAGCAGCAAACCTAGCAATATGCTCTATTGTTGATTGATTCCCAGTCCCATAGAAAAGGGTAAAATCTGGTATCCTGAACCCCCTTGGGTATTCATGTACCCTATCTACCCATTCTGGGTATGGTTTTCAGATACAGAGTCTGGACCCTTGAGCCATCGGCCCACACATCTCTAACAATATCAGCAATTTGGTCCCTAGGGACCATATTTTGTGCTCATTAACCACTATCGAGGGACAAACACAGGATTTGGTGGACAAACTTGTGCTTGCGGTCCTCTTGGTCCATAAAGTGGTACATTTGGGACTGGTTGCCCCTGTGGTGCAGGTTGTTGTTGGGGGTGTGGGTAACCCCTTTGAGTCTGTCCTGTGAAAGGTGCAGGAACAGGCGTTGTGTCCCTTCATTTGCAGGCCAACCTTCCAACCCCCCGGGTATAAATTCGAATAAGGGATTATTATACCCCCTAGTGCCAAGTATGGCTTCGAACATGGGATTTGTAACCATTCTTACGCCAGTTTCTTGTACTTGGCCAGATCCACCAACTTGTGTGGTTTCATTGTTAAGTACTGAGGCACTTTGGCCTGCTATAGGCCTCGAAATGGGTTCATACCAAGACTGAGGTAATGGTCTTTCATAGTTCTAGTTACTAGTTTGACCATTAGAATGTCCATTAACTTGCATAGGCTGTTTGTCTCTAGCCAATCTTTGCTGAGGGACATTTAAAACTTCTTTTGTGTGTCTTGTGTTTGTTGGTTGGTGGTTATTTATTCGATCCAAAAGGGATGTTGCCCACCTTTCCATTGTGTTCATTAATTGTTGTCCCATAGCATCTACTAGGCCATCCCATGGATTGGTTGGTTGAGTAGATGTAACAGTGGATGGTCCAATTCCTTGGTTTCGTCCAATATTATGAATATATAGTTCTTGTCCCGAAGTACTGGTCTGTTCGACCATAGGTTCTGATAACATGGGAGTTTCCACAGGATGTGTTACCATATTATCCTCTGGATTAGGTATTTCTACCTCTCCTTCTACGCCTTCTTCCAAGCGTTCATTTTCTCCTTGTCGCCTTCGCTCAGCCATTTTAACAGTCCCACCGTGCGCAAAAAATATATGTTGGCTTTTTGGCTTTCAAGGGTATTTTTGTAAATGCGAAGTGCAAAGAAGAATCAATCGGCCTCAGTAAATTATAATTGCCAACCAATTATCAGACGATTGTGTATTAGTTCTTTCAGCCTCAATGAAGAGGACTTTTACTGGTAGCTTGACTTAGGAGAAATTAAGCAAAATAACAGTGAAATGACGAGCAACTGAAGTATTTCATTAAAATAAAAACTTACAATGATCCAAACTCAGCCTCGTAGAGGTTTACAGTGACGACCTACTTGAAACTACTCCTACGAACGAAGTACAGTGTAGGAATTTAAAGTGCAGGAATGTAAAGAATAGGTATTTAAAGTGCAGGAAATGTAAAAACTGAAAATTTAAAACTGGAAAAGAAAATATGAAGTAAATGACTGGTTTGTTGGATCTGAGTCTGGGCCTTTTTTTGGGGGCTTCCCTGCTATTTATACTTGTCAAGGATGACCTTCGAACTGCACTTCAAACCGTCGAACTGCTCCTCCATGATCACTGACCATGTTGCCTTATAAGTAGTTCCACTACACCATCATTTGTAGTTAGGCTTCCCTCCTATATTTGAATTTGAATATGAGTAACCGTTAAAGCCACGTCACCTTGCATCTCTTTACTGATCCAATGCTGCTCAGATCACGTGAGAACCAATATTAACTGCCACGTGTACGATCAGGATCAAAGATTTGACTAGTCTTCCTATATTATCCTTACTCTGCCACGTGTCGAATTGTGATTAGTTTTTACAAAATATGTAGCCAACAAAATTATATAATTATCTAATTTCAATTGTTTAATCAATTAAAAAAATTATTATAAATGGTGTGCATAGAGTATCTTATAAAATGAATAACTTAGATCATCAAGGTAAACCTCTATAATGAGCCAATTAAAACTTAACAGAACAATCCGGTTAATTTATATAATCCCAACTCTAGAAACTGAAGGTTCTTTGGTTAACAAATTGAGCTAGGAAGTTGACTTCTTTTCCACTCTATTTAGATCTTAATTAATTTTTTAAAAAAAAGTAGAGAATGAAATTTAAAATATATATACAAGCATAATACCCATGCTATATACGGACAAATTTATGTATGTTTGTAGATTTTTGTCATTGTATTCAAACTCTAATGAAAGAAATCCCTTGCAATGAGATACTTTTTTTTCCTTCCTAAATAAATATTAAATATAAAAAAAAAATAATTATAATTTATTATTATTAAGATTGTGTTTGAATCTAAGATTTAAGAATTTGTCGAGAGAAACAAAAACGTGAGGAAAATGTAAAGAAAGATAAATGGAGCTTCATTCATATTTTTTCACTGTTTCCTTTTTCTCCATAAATTTCTTCACAAATCTTATATTCAAACACAATTTTGAGTATAAACAATCTCAATAAACATAAAATAGTAGTAAATGAATTATATATTAAGAAATTGTATTTACATATTGAGAATTTTAAGTCTCATAATTTATTTACAATGACATGGTAAGAAAATTTGGTCTTACATAGTTAAATTACAAACAAATCAAAATTCAACACATAATTTACTATGTCATTGTATATTATTGTAAAACTTATTTTGTATGTTTCAATTTTTTTTCCCCTTATGTACTATATCAATAATTAACAAATATATTTGAAAACTTAAACCAATCAATGTTCAACACTAACATCACCTCTATTAATAATTTTTATTACATTTCAAAAGTAATGAGTTTTTTTAAGACTAATTAATGTTCAGTGCAAACTTAGCTATTGTGAATTTACCTGTATAGGCAAATTGTGTAAATAATATTGAAAAGAAATACATATGCTCTCATATGAGAAAGTTTGTACTTAAAAATAAAGACAAATTACATTAATGGTTCCTTAAATTTACCTCTTGTATCGATTTGGTTCCTATAGTTTTATTTGTATCGATTTTGACCTTGAATTTTTTCATGTTATGTCAATTTAGTCTAATTGGTAACACTCCTTTAGAAATTGGACCGAAATCAAAGAACAAAATAGTTTGTTTACTATTTCTAGAGTGATTGAGAGATTAGTTTTTAATTTAAAATGGTATGTTTCCTTCTAAATTGACTATTTTATCCTTAATTTTTGTCAAAGGTCTTAACAAATGTTATTAATTGGATTATATTAAGACATTATGAAAAATTGGAGGGCAAAATTGATACTATTAGAACTATATGGACCAAATTGACACAAGAAATAAATTACAGGAACTACAAATATAATTTTCTCTAAAAATAATAACTAAAAAAATTAGAAAAACAAATACAAAAACAAAGTAACAAAACAACTAAACTAATGGGGTATTGGTACATCTACCTTGAGAACAATGCAAGACACTCTTAACTTATGAGATATTAGCTTAATTGATTATTTTTGTATACTCATATTTGGAATTGTAGGGTATATTATTTCGTGTCAAAGACGAAGATTGATTATTTCTTCTTCACTATAAAGATTGTATATAATTATTTATTTCTTTTCATTTTGGGCTATTTCTTGTATCGGTTGGTGGGATTAGGTTTTCAGATATATATTATTCAATTATAATTGTCTAATTTAATATATTTATTTTATATTTGTAATCAATTTCCTATGGAATGGCCAAATCACAATGAACAATGTAAGATGTTCTCTCCTATCGTATTATCAATTTATATATATCAAAAAAAAAATATAGCAATAATATAAATAATAATAATAATAATAATAATAATAATAATAATAATAAGTCCTACATACATAGAAAACTACACAAACATCTAAAATAAATAAATAAACCTTGCAATCATCTTCCAAAACAAAGATAGCTAAACGCTTATGTCTTTATTAGTATCAATTTAGTATTTAAAAAAAAAAAAAAATCTTGAAATAAATTTAAACTATTGGCTAAGGAGCAAGACTAACATTTACACCATTACATTTGGAGACAGTTGGCCTTAAAAACATTAAACACAGAAAAAATGAATTACATGGAAACAAAAATGTAAGGAGAAAAAAAAAACACAAAAGACAAAAGTTTGAACTATTTAGCAGAGAGAAAGAGAGAGAGAGAAACTTTTGCACCCTTACATTGAAAAAGTAGGCCAACTTGGAAAAAATATTGATTATGGAGTACATCTTAGGGTTTTCAAAATTTTAAGTTTTATATTTTTTTTATTGTTTTGATCAGTATTATTTTTGGAAATGTTGAGGATGAGTTACCATATTCTTTTGAATTTTAAAAGTCAACATTATTAATTGAATTGTTTTGATGTTGTTTTTAGAAAGGATGAGAGTGATTTACCATATTAGTTTGAAATTTGAAATCATAGATAATTAAAATTTCTTTATTTTTTTAGTTTAATCAACTAACCAATAGATTTTTTTCTTACATATTAAATCATAAAAATAAAAAAAATTAACTTGAGAATACAAAACTCTCACATCCATTCTCATTAAAAATTTCATTTTCCTTAACATATAGCATAGATAGATATTCTCCTCTTACCTTTTCTATTGAATTTTTCGTGGTCTCCATAAACCCTTTCACGAATCCTTTATCCGAACCTAGCATTCAAATCTTGTTACAAGTAAAATGTGCCGTCTAGAATTGATCAAAGTCTCTAAAATAATTACCAGTATTATAAACAAAAATCCATTGACATGTTCCTTTGTTAATTTATAGGGATGGACCTAAGAGGCAGCCAGCGATTTGAAGTTTTTAAAATATTTTCATTAATTGTATTTGCTAAGAATATTTTTAACTAGGGAATATTATATATTTGGTCCATTTAGTTTATCTTTTATATCAATTTTATCGTTGTAGTATTAATTACGTCAATTGTAATCTTAAAATTTTTAAATTATGCCAATTTAGTCTAATTGACACTTTTTTGCACCCTTTAACCGAGATCAGGATCTAGGCTAAAGGCGATTAGCAGGTTTAACGAACACTTTTTTGCATCCTTTAGCCGAGATCAGGATCTAGGCTAAAGGCGGTTGGTAGGTTTGACCAACAAAACTTTTGTGCACCCTTTAACCGAGATCAGGATCTAGGCTAAAGGCGGTTGGTAGGTTTGACCAACACTTCTTTGCACCCTTTAGCCGAGATAAGGATCTAAGTTAAAGGTGGTTGGCTGGTTTGATCAACACATTTTTTCTTCAGCCGAGATAAGGATCTAGGCTCAAGAAGGTTGATAGGTTTGACCAACTCTTTCTAAACAAGTCTTTGCCCGATTGGGAGGCAATCAAGAAGCTTGACAGGATTGGCCAGCATTTAGCTCTTCTTCAGACGAGATAAGGATCTGTGCTGAAGAAAGTTGGCAGGAATAACCAACATTGAGCTCTCTTCAGCCGAGATAAGGATCAAGGCTGAAGAAAGGTTGGCAGGAATAACCAACATTTAGCTCTCTTCAACCGAGATAAGGATCTAGGCTGAAGAATGTTGGCAGGAATAACCAACATTTAACTCTCCTAAGCCAAGATAAGGATCTAAGTTATAGGAAGTTGGCAGGTATGACCAATAAAACTTTTGCACTCTTTGGCCGGGATGACAGTTACCTCGGCCAAAGTAGGTTGCAGGTTTGACCAACAAATTTTTTGGATTTTTCAATCGAGATGCGTATCTCGGCCAAAAAAGGTTGGCAAGATCAGGTAAGGCCGAGCTAATTAGTTTGGCTAAGTATGCGGTCAGAATGATGCAAAACATTGAAAAAGAAACACGGTAACCGAGCAGAGAGATCAAAATTTTTTGGAAGATGATTACAAAAAGTGGGACATATAGCCCGGTTACATAGAAAGGACGCATTCTCGTGCGATTGTAAACTCGAAGCGGTATAAAAATTGATGCAAAAACATGGCGTTGTTCAAAATTTTGGAAGTATATGACGGTGGTAACAGGAGAATGAGGATAATGGGGGCACGCCACGTATCTTGGAAATGACGTCGCACCAAATTAGTGGAAAAACATGTTGAGCAACTGACAAGGCTTATTGGGGCCGAACGAGCTATGAAACCGAACAACTTTTTAGCTTGGCAAAGTGGAGCGTTCTTAGCTCGGCTGGAGGACAAATAATCCCAATCATGCTACACAGATGGAATTAAGGAGAAATTGAGAGGGTAATTTGTAAACAAATTGGGCCGAACTAAGAAGAGTCTTCTTTGAGAGTTGGGCCATGTAATGGGCCGAGATAAGGGCTGGTGTAGCTCGGTCTTAGGCCAAGAAGACATTTCATATTTTGGGTTTGGGCCGAACTATAGGCCGAGGTAATTATTTATGTAGCACGGTCCTTGATCATCTAAACATCGGGTCGGTCAGAGATAGGCTACCAGTGACCTGACATAGCTATCCTGGACCGAG
Source organism: Camellia lanceoleosa (assembly GCA_025200525.1). Taxonomy (NCBI): domain Eukaryota; kingdom Viridiplantae; phylum Streptophyta; class Magnoliopsida; order Ericales; family Theaceae; genus Camellia; species Camellia lanceoleosa. The sequence goes on from CM045770.1 coordinate 91,879,097, forward strand.
GTATCAGTGGAGGGAGAACCAAGCTAAAGGATAGCTCTGCAGGGCGTCATCTCAGAGTCAAGACTGACAGTGGTGCTTAAAGTATCACCGAGCTGTGTGAGCACGGTTGATTGCAATGTCAACCGAGGTAAGGGTTCAGCCATCTCACTTGGCTTGCAGTGATGACGGTGTTTTAGGGATAATCGTTATCCTTGGGCTTGAGACTCCTAGGAGGACTCTGCTAAGGAAAGTAGAGTCCTACTAGGATTATGTAAAACCATCTCACTTGGTTGGTAGTGAGTAGGAGTGTGACTCCTAGGAAGACTCTGCTGAGGAGAGTAAAGTCCTACTAGGTTTGTGCAAACCATCTCACTTGGTTGGTAGTGAGTAGGGTATGTGATTCCTAGAATGACTCTTATAAGGAGAGTTGGAATCCTACTAGGATTGTGCCAAGTAAAGTCTATAAAAGCTTATGACCAGACCTATGTATAAATATCCCAATTCTTACTCTAGAATACACAGAACTTTTTGTCTATCTGTCTATTTTGCTGACTTAGGTATCGGAAAGGTATCCGGCACACACCCGCCGGCTAGCTCACGTTTATGTTTTTAGGGAGTAAAACGACGACGTTTGGAGGAGCGCAAACTTGATCAACATGATTATACGAGAAGATAATTTCGTGCTCATACAAAAGACATATTGATTCAATTACTCTTCTAAAAATTAAGAGATTGCCGGCTAATTTGAAATGATTTATTTAGTTTTTAAATAGAACATTTTATTCTATTCAATTTCTTAACCATTTTATTATGTTCAATTTCTTAACATACATTATTAATTCGACTGGATTGATACAATATAAGAAAATAAAAGACAAAATTAATTTAATTAAAATTATAATAATCAAATTGGCATAAAAGACAAATTATAAAGACCATAGATATAATTTGCCTTTTAAACTATATAAGTTGACTCTTATGATATATTATTTTTAAATATTAGTAATATTGTAAATTTTACTATATAAATTTATGATTTTTATTTTGCAATGTTTTTGCTCATAGTTTTTTGTTTATATTTATACAAAATTTAAAAACAGAAAACAAAAATTTGTTTGATCTATTTTTATTTTCAAATCTTGTAAACAAATTTACAAAATTTTTCTAACTATAAAAAAGTTGATTTCACTTATTTTAAAAAATAAATAAATTTATTTCTCTTTCTTATTACCACCGTCACTGATGACCACCTCCGACAACCACCTTCAGCTACCACCTACCACAAAAGGAAACCACTTTTGACTATTACCTCGTCGGAAATTACCTCCGGCCACTACTTTTGACAGCAGATTATCATATTTGACTGTCAATAGCCATCTTCAACCACCACATTTGGCAATTGCCAACCACCCCCTACTACTGCCAATTACCTCTAGCAATCACCAATCACCTCTAGGCGGGTAATAACAACCTCTAATCACCACCTTTGCACAACCAATAACCATGTTCGGCCATAATGTAAAACCGTCAATAATCACATCTAACTATTCTCAAAATAAAATTTTAAAGGACATGTGAACTAAACATGTGTTTTTTATTTTTACGACAAATAACTATAAATATATTTAATATTTTTTATAAATAAAAAAATAAAAAATTATAACCTTTACCAAAACGGCACCTTAAGAGCATCTCCAACGGTGACTCAAATTTTTCACCAAATTTGAGTCAAAAATAACCCATTTCACCAAATTTTTTGACAGTTTTTTTTTTCATTTTTTTTTTTTTCAAATGTAGGTGTGTTCAATGCGGGACCGGCCCGGTTACTAGTTAGAAAAAATTTTTTTTTTTTTTTTTTTTTTTGATTTTTTTGCTTTTTTTTTTGCACTTTTTGAACTTTTTTCTGCAAGATCGGGGTGGCGGGTGGCATAACCGCCATTTTTTTTTTTTTTTTTTTTTTTTTTTTTTTTTTTTTTATTTTTTTTTTTTTCTCAACGAACCTTTTTTTTGTTGGTTGTTGGGTTGGTGGGGTGCAACTTGGGTTATCGACCCTGACCTCTCCTCAACTCAGCGGCGGTGTCCGCTCTGATGTTTTGATGAATTCATTACTTCCTCCCGCGATTGATGAAAATGTTGATGAAAAACAAATTTTGATTTCGACGGTACACCGTTGGAGCCATGAACAGTGTCATTTTCATCAAAATTCAAATTTGATATCAGATTTGGTATAGCGTTGGAGATGGTCTAATACATGTTCTTGAAAATTAGAATCTTGCTTTACGGGGTAAATGTGAAATTTACACTTTTTTATTTGAGTGTACCATTTGACCAGCAGGTTCTTTTGGCGTCAATGTAGACTTTGAATCTCTTAAGACTTTAAGCCACTGATTTAATTTGAAATGGCCCATATTATTTTTCTTTTTGACTTTTAGCCACTTTTGAACATGCTAGTTATAATTTTCTTTGAACCAATCTAATACGCTTGTGGTATTTTTTGGACCATCTTGTAAATGTTTCACATTAAACTGGGGCCAATAATTCAGACTATTTCTTCGTTACTGTATAGTAATTTGGATAATCATCTGTTGAATCATGAGATTAAGAATTTAATTTTATAATTAGAAAGATCATCGAAATAAAAGTCATTTACACTATTCAGAACAAGCTCTTTTCCTTCCACTTTCATCATAATTAGAGAAAAATCACGGTTACACAGTCACGACTTCCAGCTTTATCTCTTCTTTGTTTCTAATAATATTTTTTTTCACTTGGAGGGGAAAAAATAAAAACAAGACACTCATTTGATCCAACTGTCTCTTGAGTTCTTATCAGGCCAAGCGGCAAAGTTTTGTGGTTTTAGAATCTCTTAGGGTTGGTTTGAGAAGTGAGTTGGCTTTTTAGCTTTTTGACTTTTTTAGCTATTTTAACTTGGGCTAAAAAGTTTGGTTTGGGAAGAATTTTTTGACTTTTTTGACTTTTTTTTTGTGAGAAAAGAGTGTAATGATTATGGGTTGGATGTGATGTTTTGTTTGTTGTGACTAAAATAGCATATTTTGTCTTTTGTAACTAAAATAGCCAAAAAAAACCTACAAAACCACTTCCCAAAAAAGCCCAAACTTAATATATTCCTCCTTTTGTTTTAAAAATTATGAATATCACAAAAAAAACTACATCAAATTTGAATCACAATTATATAATAAGCCTACGAATTATAATAACCACAAAGTCATCCATCTCTGATTAAAACATATACAAATAAAAATTTCATACAAAAATTAATGGGTGGTGATTCATCTCACTAATTTTTGGACCACTAATAGCATTAATGAACTAAAAAAAAAAAAAAACAAACAAACTCAAGCCAAAACAGCACATCACTTTGGTGGGGCTTCCTGTGCCACATCATTAGTGATGCTCTAGTGCTCCCAATTTAGAGCTCTAAAACAAACAAAACAAAAAACATCACAACTTTGGTGGGGCTTCAAGCTTGTCATCATCATTATTAGATCTGCTCCCAATTCTGTTTATTTCTCTAAAACATTATTGAAAATTAATTAACACAAATGATTGGATTTTTTATAATCATTTCATTTTAAATCAAAACACTCATCATTATACCTTATAATTTAAAAATAACAATTTTACATCTTCATTTTACATAAATTTACATTACTCTATTAAAAAATATGTTTGTGTGCCCTTTTTCTTAAAATATTCAAGTAGTTGCCAAAGATGATTGGGCACTATTTTGAACCTAATCCACAATCTAAAATCATTATTATTACCAAACTTGAAATAAAACAGGGGGGGGGGGGGGGGGGGGGGGGAAAGAATGTTTTAGTGCTTTTATTCGGTCCAATAACACGTTCACAAATGTGCCATATGGATTTCATGCTATATTTAGGAATTTATAAAAGCTTTAAAGTGTCAAAATAACCCACCACTAACTACAATTAGTGTGCAGCTGTTAATAGTAAAAACAAAAGTTTTAACACATGAGATGGAAATGCCCCCACTATGACTCCACCACTTAGGTTTAATAATGGCTTATTTATGATGTGTATAAGCTCATAAAGGCCATAAATCACTATAAACAATCCAAATCCATCACTTGGAGCTCAATACATAATTCAACTGGTGAGGTCCAAAACAGCTGGAATCTAACATGGTATAAAAAGCTAATGACATTGTGGTAGGTGACATGGTAGTGACATCCACAGCCACAAAAAGATATAAAGAAGTTAAGCTGCATTATTACCGCATTACATTGACCCATCATATGATGACATCACAAAGAGCAACACCTCTTCTCGGCACTCCGACCTCCCTATGCTTTGGTAAACTAAATAAATACTGGATAAACTTTCGAGGAGGGAGAATTGGAAGGAACAGCGAAATGATTACCAAAGGATATAAGCAAACGTTGAAGACAAGAAGAAGGTTAAGCTTTCTATCTCTAATCTCTCTCTACATCCTACTTCTCCTTCTAGCTTGCTCGTCGAAGGGTTCACTGGGGGACTACCTCGTTCCCCATTGGACTTGTTTGCAAATGTCTGGTGTCTAGCTTGATCTCATCACGGGCGTGGGTATTGAGCTTGCTTGACCCCACAACCCATCCTTGGGACAAAGCGTATCTGACGGGTATTGAGGAGCTTGGACCTGTCCAACCCATCCACTGGGACAAACTGTATCAACAATTTATATTAAAAAAATTACCCATAACATAATATTTTACTTATAACAACTCTTATTTTTTGTAAAGAGATTAATTTTCATGTATCACTCTAGATCAACTCATAGTGTTTTAGTCACTTACAGACTATTTAAGACAAGAACACTACAATCATTTTTGTGGTTAAAAAAAAATATATATATGTATAAAAATACTTTATTTTTCAAGCTTTTTTTTAGTTCAGATGGATATAAAAATTAAAAAATTTCTAAAAAATATTAAAGACAATAAAATAACAAAAACAAAAATCAACTTATCTACATTTTTCCAATAACAAAAAAGTAAATTTTTTTTAGCACGTCTATTTTTTTAGTAGTAACTTTATTCAGAAAATAAAGAATAAAAAAATTATTAAAAAAATCAATTGTCAAACCTAGTCTTAATTTCATGCATTTTTACACAAAAATCAAGGCTAATGACATCTTTTAGAGTCTTTAGCATTTTTCATATTTTTTTTAATAACTTTGCTTGTTGTTTTTTATTAGTGAATTTTTAAAAAGAATTCAACAAAAATTCACTTTAGGTCTTACTAGACAAAAAGATCATAAATATAAAAAATCCACTAGAGTTTCAAAAAAAATGGTATGTTTTACATTTTTATCTTTAATAAATAAAAAAACTAATTGTTTTGTAGAACAACACGAAAAGTTATAAATAAAAAAATAAAGATTTGACACAAATATAAAATTTTCACTAAAAACATTAAAAAAAAACTAAAAATTGAATATGACCTTTTCATTATTTGCCAGACAGAATTTCACCAATAGTCTTCTCTAACTGTAATGAACTATTCTATTTTTTGGAGTGGATAAGTCATAAATTAAATATAAAAAAATATACACATTTACAAAGGACACATACCAAATAATACATCTAGCACTACCCCCCAAAGAGAGGGGAAGTAAAACAATATAAAAACAAAATATAACAAACCCCACAATTACCAGGGAACCAAAAAAATCACAAGTAAAGCCCAACAAATTTGCCCATATATCCTTTTTATCTCCAAATTATCCCTACCATCAAAGATAATAGATGATAATTTGAGTAAGATATATGAACAAATATACAACATGAAACAAAAAAACACACAAAGTAATCTGATTGACACATGTACTATATTTCTATACAATTTTCTTTCTTTTTATGTATTTGTTTATGAAAAATGTTTGAGGGCCACAATTTTTGTAGCTCAAATGGCTTAAAATTGTCAAAACGACGTCGTTTTGGCAATTTTGATGTTGTTTTGTACTTAAAACGACATCGTTTTGACAATTTCAAATCATTTGAGCCACAAAAATTGTAGCCCTCTACCATTGCTGTTTATTTATTTTTTTGCACCACCAGGGATTTGAGTATATGTTTCATCTTAAAATTTGGGAAACACTTTGCCACCTCAAATTATTATATTTGTATCAGTTCATCCTTTGAATTCTTAATTTAAATAATTATTCTCTTAAATTATTAACATTAGTTCTATTTGTCACAAACTATAAATAAAGTTAATTTTTTTTAGCAGAGTATCATATATGTTGGCACAAGCATAGCGGGTTCAACTTTTGTGGATGTGAAGTAAGGTTAAACTGTTATGAAAATAATCTTATATCTTTTACGGTGTTTATTTATCTCCATAGACGTTGTATGTAATGTTTATTTCTTTGCAAGTTTGAACTATTTCCTGTGGTGATTTTCTAGTTATTATTATATTTTAATTATTCAATTTAACGTAATACTTCTCATATTTGTAATTTGATGCAAATTGACATTAAAAATTTGAAGAAAAAAAAAAACAGTTTGAGGTAAAATGAATTAATGCCTCCTGGCATTAATTCCATTCTTATTTGTAATTCGAAGAAGAAAATGATACTCCTAGCATTTTTATTTGTAATTCGATTTAACTCGGCGATGCCATTTATTATTCGGTAAGAATTGGTAGAAAGTTAGTTAAGGCAAAGTCTAGTTTATCTGAGGAATTCACAAAGAAGGGGCTGTACTAGGAATCGAAGTCCGGTTTCTACAATAGAAAGAAGGGTGAAAGGAACGAAGCCTGATTTTTCCCAAGGGGTGGTATCTAGTTCAGCTAAACCAATGTGGACGTCATCAGGGATATGGTAGTCCCTTCGGAACTCGGCCATAGCCCCTGGAGTGCTTACTAAAAACCTATATTTACCCATGTGGTCTTAAGTTATGTATAAATTAACCGGAGTACTGGCTCGGTGGTGAGATGACGCTGGGTATCTCGGTTAAGCGATCAAGGGAGTGCCTGGCCAACCTAAGTCTGCGAAGTGAAAAAGAAAGGTATTAAGCACAGATTGTTGGACCGTGCTAAAAGAAATCAAGGCAAAATAAATGGAGTCTTAACTCGGCTACGTGCTATACAGTCTATTCTTAGCTCGATTGAGACGAGGGGCTTCAGCTCGGTTAAGTGGAACGAGTGGTTCCTATCCCGGTTGAAGCTTAGGGAAAGGCATTCTTGTTTCAGCTTTTGACTAAATCAGTGAGCTGGTTTGGTCCCGAGTGATAGCCCGGTTGTAGGTTAATGCTCTCTAGTTCGATAGTGCGCACACCTAATACAGTTCCTCAGTACGACTAAAGTGAAACAGAATGGGAGACCTATTGGAACTTCATCTAGTTCGGCTGGGTGCACACCTTAAGTGCAAACAGGTTCCTAGCTCGGTTGGAATCCTATTTTGGATTAAACACGTCGCTCTTCAGACTATTCATAAATACAGTGGTTCTATTACATGGTTCTTTCCTAGAAAAATGGAAGCAAAAAATGGTATATGTGTTTTGAAAAACATACGAGTACTATGCTACATACTTCAGAAACTATACAAACGAAAAGGAAGTGGGATTGAGTTATTTACAGTTTGAAGACGAAAGGATGAAGATCGAGATCGCAAAGCAGAACTTCGCACTCTCTGAGTTTGGAAAAATGGAGGTTCAGAGAGAGAGAGAGAGAGAGAAGGTGATGAATAGTTGAAATGGTAAGCACAAAACGTATGGTTTTGGTGTAAAGAAAGTGAAAAAAGGGGGACTGTTCAAAATTCGCGAGATACGAACTCGGCGTTGACAACTGTACTCAACCAGTAGGGACCTGCCACGTGTCTATGAAATAGCAAGTGATCTAGATGACAACGTGACTGAAGAGACGTTTTTTTGGATCGAGCCAAACAATAGCTCGACAGCATTTTATTTCAGTTGAAAGGCTAACGTTTTTAGCTCGGCAGGTAGAAAGGTAATCCCAATCATGCTACGCAGATGGAATTAAGAGGCAATTGAGAGGGTAATTTGTAAACAAATTGAGCCGAGCTAAGGAAAGGCCATCTTTGTAAGTTGGGCCGCACAAATGGGCCGGGATAAAGGATTGACATAGCTCGGTCTTAGAACTAAATGAGTCAGACCCAGGTGATGTTGGACTGAGATAAGCATCGCGCATAGTAGCGCCAAACTAAGGTCGTCATTGGGCATGGTTCGGTCAGTTTCAAGCAAATAGCTCGGTTGGAGTATGCCAAACCGAGGTACCAGCAGTGAAAGGAAGGTCCGAGCTAGGCATAGCTCGGTCTAAACTGTCACTTGAGCATGGCAATACTAGCTCGATCGTTTGGTCATACCACCGAGCTAGGACCATCTCACTTGGTTTATGCAGTGAGAGGGGTGTGAAAAGATAAGCATTATCTTTCAGGAATGTGATTCTTAGGAGAACTCTATATGGAAGAATAAAAGTCCTACTAGGATTGTGCTACGTAAAACCTATAAAAGCTCACAACCTAACCTATGGAGAGGTAATACAACTTTGATTCTTGAATACACAGAACTTCTGTCTATTTGTTTATTTTGCTGACTTAGGCATTGAAGAGGTATCCGACACACACCTGCCGGCTAACTCACGTTTGTGTTTTCAGGAAGTAAAGCGACGATGTTTGGAGGAGCGCAGACTTGATCAACAGAATTATACGATAAGATTATTTCGTACTCCTACAATACTAAACCAAATAAACAAGCTAAACACCTACCAATATCAATCAAGATATGATAACTATCCCCGACAAGCTCCCACTCTCTACCACAAAAGTCATGACATAACTATTCTATTTCCATTCATTTTTATTTCTTTTTATGTATTTATTTATTTTTTTGCACCATCAGGGATTTGAGTATATGTTTCATCTTAAAATTTGGGAAACACTTTGCCACCTCAAATTATTATATTTGTGTCAGTTCATCCTCTGAATTCTTAATTTAAATAATTATTCTCTTAAATTATTAACATTAGTTCTATTTGTCACAAACTATAAATAAAGTTAATTTTTTTTAGCAGACTATCATATATGTTGGCACAAGAATAGCGGGTTCAACTTTTATGGATGTAAAGTAAGGTCATCTTATATGTTTTATGGTGTTTATTTATCTCCATATATAGACGTTGTATGTAATGTTTATTTCTTTGCAAGTTTGAACTATTTCCTGTGGTGATTTTCTAGTTATTGTTATATTTTAATTATTCAATTTAGCGTAATACTTCTCATATTTGTAATTTGATGCAAATTGACATTAAAAAATTGAAAAAAAAAAAAAAAACAACAACAACAGTTTGAGGTAAAATGAATTAATGCCTCCTGATTTAATGAGAATTGTTAAAAAAAATTTTTTTTTTTTTCTTTTTTTTTTATGATTGAATGTCCGAGTAACTCTCGTAAAGCGTTTCATCTCTGTGGATCGGATAGAACCAACGAACGTGACCCCAAAGAGTTAATAACACTTAATAAAAGTTAAATCTGAAATCTGGAGGGAACACATCCCTATAATCCAAGTTACACCTACTCAGTTAACCCCTTAGAATTAAGAAGTGTTGAAATTAATACTTGAAAAAATAAAAAAAAAGATAAAAATGTGATAATTTGGTGTGAGAAATTAATGAAATTTTCCACTGGAGTTTTTGACAATACAAAACGCGATCAATACACGCTACTCACACACCCCTCAGCAGCCCACAACTACGAAGAAGAATACAAACAGTCGATAAAAATAAAATAAATTAAAATAATTAATAAGATAAAATATTATATTTAAATTATAAAAAAAAAATTCACAATTATCAAATTAATTAAAAAAATAACTATGTTTTCAAACATAATAGTTTTTTTACCCAGACTAATAGCCTTCGTTTGGAAAGAGTTAATTTAGCCTCACTTTTTAGCTAATTTAGTCTGGCTAAATTACTCCGTTTGGAAAGAACTTTTGGTTTTTCTTTTTTTGAATGTGATAGTTGTGAGGAAAATATTGAAATGATTATAATTTAAATGTAACATTTTATTTTATTAATTTATTTAACCTATTTTATCTTTTTATCCTTATTTAGTCAATTTGACTTTTACCAAATGAAACTTAAAAAAGCTAACTAAAATAGTCTAGGCCCAAACTGGGGGTTAGTCATTTATCTTTTATTTTTATTTTATTTTCTTACCCCCCCCCCCCCCCCAAAAAAAAAAAGACTTCAAACCCTGTAATAAAAATAAATTTTTAACCCATATAATAAAATAAATCTTAAGTTTTATAGTTTAATCTTTTTATTTATTTTCAATCTAGATCACTAGCCTATTTTTTTGTTAAGTAAAACTTACGAAATAAGAGTATTTTAATTATTAAACCCAACGAAATCTGATATTTTAAATATTTTAAGTATACCTCTATTGAGTTTAATGATTAAAATATTTTTTTAATGGTTTTACTTAACAAAAATAGACAGATAGTTTAGATTAAAAACGAAACAAAAGATTAGAGTTGAAATTGATAAAATTAAAAAATTAGGTTTTTTTTTTTTTTTTTTTTTTTTTTTTTTTTTTTCAAGCATCATCAAATTTTGGAATTTTTCTATAATTTTTCTTAATTTTTTTGTCCACTTCTCTGTTTATGTGTTCACTTATGTGCCACACCCACTATCCTCAACCACGGATAATAATGTGTGAAAATAGCGGAAAAATGGAAGAAGAAAAAAAAAAGTAACGTAGTACAAAATTTTTAAAAAAAGGTCTTTTAAAACAATAATTTGCACTTTTTACTAATATATTTTATTAATCATATATTTATAATTAAAACAAATCAATCATTAGATCTATTAATGTCATATGTACTGATAAAAATAGACTTTCACTATTTTTTATTTTTTTATTTTTTTTTGCATGTGCGATTTAATAATCTTCATGAAATAGTAATGTCATTAAAAAGATAAAGACAATACAGCAAAACCTTATCCAAGCAGCGTTTGGTGGCTCTGACCTGTCTTGGACAGCACCATGTGTGGCTGTCCATTCCATAAGCACTTACGCATTTATAGGCATCGTTTGGATATGTAGTTTTTTAATTAAAAATATTAAAATATTAACAAATAACTCATACATATTAGTCATTTATATTTTTTTATACGATTAAAAAAATATTATTTTAAGCATATTAACTTTTTTTTCTTTTTTTCTGAAAAAGCTTTTAAAAAATCAATTTCTAAATGAAATCTTAATTTTTATTGATCTATCTTTTTTTTTTCTTTTTTTCAATCGTAATAAATAAATGCATTAGTGGGGTTAGATATTTGTAGCAAGAAGGAAACAAAAACCTCATTTGGGAATAGGTTTTTTTAGTAATTTTTCGATTAAAATGTGACATAAAAAAATTAATATATTTGAGATGACTTTTGACTTTTTACGAAAAAATATGCAAAAAATAGACAGAAAATGAAATCTTTGACTTTTTAGTATGGGTCATTAGCTTTTTAATTTTTTTTAGTAATTTTTTGACTTTTTAACTAAAAAGTACACTTGCCAAACGAGACCTTGTCACTTTTTAAAGACAACTTAACAAATGTCACCACATAAAAAAAAATTTGAAACATTGCTCTGAGTCCACCAATTAACTTTTGTCGACAACTTGCAATATGCTGCCTTGTAACCATATTAATCATTAATTATTTAATCGTCATATTTGTATTGTTTGACTAAATTATCAATTTCTTAAAGTCATGTATTATTTGTCTCATTTTGAATATCTTTATGAGGAATAATCTATGTCATATTTATTTGGAATTACTAGCCATTAACTATAAGGGTAATGACATAGTTTGAGAATATTTTATCTTTTTTAATTCGTTATTTTGTATTCAACTACTTGTGAAACTCAATAATTTCTCATATAAGTACTAAAAAAAAAACTATCAATGTAGAAGTACACTTTTACATCCAAACATAAAATTCGAAATGGATTAGATCTGTAGCCCTAATTTTCCAAAAACAAAATCACTATGAATGCTGCTCTGAGTCAACAATAGACACTATCTCCCTGTTCATGGCTTGACAATGCATGTTTGTCATAATAATTACAGGTAAAAAAAGGCTGTGTGGTTTGAATGTTCTTCGACCCATGCATTCACACGCATGCATGCACGTCCCTTTAAGTAAAATTCACTTGTTTTTTAATTTACACTACCTTCATATCCATAAGTATGTGAGTCCTGCTAAACAATGTGTAGACCTTTCCTTTGTGATAATTTTAGGAGGATATTAACAAAGTTTGACTTAGCTTGTATACATGAGAGAATTGAGATTACTCAAACATATTCATTTATTTGAAGTAATTAAACCTCTTAAAAAAAAATAATAATAATAATAAAAAAAAAGGACACTCAGGCCAAATATTCATTTTTAAAACTGTTGGGGCCTATCGGCTCAAACTTAAATATTTTTTAGCCAAAATGACATTATTTGTTTAAAAGAACGCTTATCTGTTCAAATTTTAACTATGGCTCCATTTGGAAATAAATTATTTTAGTTAGTTAGTTATTTGGCTATTTTAGCCTGGCTAAAAAAATTTTGTTTAGGATAATAGATTGCTTTTTTTTTATATAATTGATTTGATGGTTGTGAGACAAAAAGTGAAATAATTATGATTTCGATGTGATATTTTGTTTTATTAGCTGTTTTAGCCTATTTTATTTTTATTAGTTATTTTAGCCTAAATACAACTTCCTAGATAGGGCCATGTCTATATGTTAAATGTCACTTATCTGTTAAGAGTCACTTATATGTCTAACTATTTGTTCAAATGTTTAACTATATGTTCAAATGTCCACCAAATTGCACACGTGTCACTTATCTATTCAATAACACCTATCTGTCCATCTCACCGACACCAACTGCCACCACCAGCCAGCAGTGGCGAAACCAGAAAAATAGTTTAGAAGGGACACTTATTAATTAAAACTTTGAAATTTTTTTTTCCTCATAATCAATAACAATAGATAATAATTTTTAAATTAATATTTCAAAATCTTAAATATTTAATATAAAATTTTTAAAGTTTTTGTTTTTACAATTGACCTTGTGAAAAATCAAAATTGGAAATATATGGTATTACTCGTAATTAGTATATTATAGGCAATGCAAAAGAGTCTTATATGTCTTATAATAGATTATATAATAATATATAAATAATAGTGATACCACATTATTATCGATATATGATATTACTAATCAATAGTAAAATAACACATGGAAGGCCAATCACACATGTTAAATATAATTAACAATTCAATAATTTCTCATTTTCGTAGTGGGATTAACTATGTTTACATGTAAGTGATGATTTGATATCACTGTTGCACTAAATTTTTTTAATAAATGGTTTGTTGTAGTTTTTTCATTTTTAATCAAAACAACCATCAATATTTTCGTAATTTGAAAAATGTCATTAAGAAATCATTTTAAATGTTATTTCTATATAAATTTTTTATTGGTTAATTATTTTCTTTATATGCAAAAAAAATATAAAATAAAAAAATTGCAAAACCTGAGAGGGGACATGTGCCCCCCAGTCCCTTCATAGCTCCGCCATTGACCGCCAGTCACCAACGATTTTCTGGCAACTTCTCAATGTGCCTTTATGCTACTTTAGTTAGTTTTTTGGTTATTTTAGTTTAGTTAAACAAGTTGTGTTTAGGAAGATTATTATTTATTTATTTATTCATTTTTATAGTTGATTTGATAGTTGTGAGAGAAGAAATGAAATAATTATAGGTTGGATATGACATTTTGTCTTATTGACTATTTTTGCATATTTTATCTTTATTAATTATTTTAGCCAAATAGCCTTTGGCCAAACAAGGCCTAAATTTGAAATTAAATAACATATGGTCCCATAAGAATAAACTTTTCACCAATTAACAAACACCCTCCCCCTTCCCCCCCCCCAAAAAAAAAAAAAAACAAAATAAATAAATAAAGAGATTTTTTTTAACTAATATTTCTTCTCATTTTACAATCCAACCCAAATTTTAGAATAAAAAAATTAGCTTCTTGTAGTTCATTTTATTTTCTTATTTGTTCCTTTTATTACTCGACAACTATGGGGTTAATTGGTAATAAAAGGAAAAAACTAATATATTTTCAAAGTACAATTTATATTTTCAAAGCAGAAATAACTAATAAAATATGAAGTTTGTTGGTATCGTTGCAATTTTTTTTTTATTGAAAACATGAAACATTTTTTCAAAACAAATAAAAATAAAAAGGGTAAATTATAAATACACCTTTCGAGATTTGTTTAAAATACGAATTGCCCCTTGTGGTTTGGAAAATTACAGATATTTCCCTGTCAGAATTTTTTATTTAATAGAATTAATTAAAAAAGTGAAATTTATAACTGTTCACTTATACAATATTAAAATTATCTGAATTATTAATTGAAATAAAATTTTAACATTATTAAAAACTGTTAATTAACTTAATGATTTATTAATAAAATGACCTATTTGTTATGAAATTAAAAATCTTAGGGAACATAATATAATTTCTAAAACTACAAAAGATAATTTATAATTTAAGTAAATCTCAAGAGTGTGTGTTTGTAATTTATCCAAATAAAAATGAAGAGACATGTTTGCTTAGTTGTCAAAGGAAGGGTGGGTGTCCAAAAAAAAAAGGGAGAGGAAACTAGTTTTTTTCAAATGAAGTGAATGTAGTTTTTAACTTTATTTTTTTTTATATATTTTACAATTGCTTTCATCTTATCGAAACAAAAACAATTATCAAACATGTTTTCATTCCAATTTTTAAAATTTTATAAAAACAAAAAAACAAAAACGTTACCAAAACATTACCTAAACCTGTTGGTAATTGTATTTTGCACAAAACCAAACACCAGTGGAAATTTGAACTCCCTTAATCCTCTATTTCACAATTATTTCACTTCAATTTGTACATGGATAATCTAACTAAAATATAAATTTTATACTTTAGGTTTCAAATTTCAAATATGTGGCTATAATTTAAATTATTAAGATATGTCTCTAAATTTTATTCTCTTTCTATATTTGTCATTTTTAATAATTTCTCAAATGTAACTTGTGAGCATCATTCAACCAATGGAACAAGTTCAACTGGTCAGAACTTTTGCTTCTCACTAGAAGATTAGTAATTCGAATCTCTCATCACTTACACGCAGGTCTTATTATGTGTATATTTATTAAAAAAAAATTATTTCACTTTGAGAGTTTACTTGTATAAATAACTATGTTACATGCACAGGAACTCTTGCATAAAGGTGAGACCCATACATGTGGAATTCATTTGGGATCTACCCTCGTATGAGAGATTCTATACACAAAAATTCTATATAATATAAAAAGTATTTCTCTTGTATAAATTATATGTTGTATTTGATTTTCATCTTTATGATTGTAATTCATCATTGGATTTGTAATATTATATAAGAATCCAATAATTCTATGGTTTTGTTTGGAAAGTGAGTTGGCTTTTTAGCTTTTCTTAACTATTTTAGCCTGAGGCTAAAAAATCTGGTTTGAAAAAGACTTTTAATTTTTTTGATTTTTTTGTGAGAGAAATAATATAATGATTATAGGTTGGATGTGATATTTTCTCTTATTAGGCTAAAAAACTTATTTTATTTTTTGTGACTATTTTAATCAAAAAATCCTCAAACCTAACTTTCCAAACATAGGCTATGAACCACTTAGCTACTCTAATGTATCCCGAGTGAAAGTGTGATTGAAATTAAATTTATACAATATAAAGTCTATGTGTATAATAAAGATGATAATTTTAAAAATTTTTAAATAATTAAATCTGAATTCATATTATTTCTAAAATGAATCACATATATATCTATATATATATATATAAAACCCACTTGTAAGCATATTATTCAAAGAGAAACTTTTCAAACTGTCCTACAAATATTTTCCACAAGTGGACATTAAACAGTATAGACCAATCAATTCCTATGGTTGTTGTATGGACCAATCAATGCGTATGGTTGTTCGTAGCTACCAATAAGGAACACAAACACATACTCCCTCCCTTCTAAAATAATAATTCTTTTTTAAGAATTTAACTTTTTTATAATAATACAATTATTACATTTTAAAAATATAATTTTTTTAAAAAAAACATATTATAGATTTCAAATAAATTATCAAATATTCTATCAAACCTCTACAATTATTACATTTTAAAAATATAATTTTTTTTTATAGATTTCAAATAAATTATTAAATATTCTATCAAACCTCTCACATGAGTGTGGGATCCACACGCATGTGATTTGTGTAGATCTCACACCCATGTGAGAGATTTGATAGAATATTTGGTAATTCATTTGGAGTCCCTAACATAACTCTTTTCAAAATTACCATTTGATTGTACATTTTTAAAAAAATATCAATTGTCATAATTATACTTTTTATATTGTTAATGAATTTAAAATAATGACAAAATAAGAAATTCATATTATTTTAATGATTGATTTTTGAAAATAGATTAATATTTTAAAATAATAAAAAATAAAATAAGAGACTAATGTTTTGGGGCGGAAGGACTTGTACAATTTGGTATGATCTATATTAGTACAATTTTTTTTATCTCTTTTTTTTTTTTTTGGTCATATCATTTTTTTTTTTTTATATATTTTTTCATAAAAAGTCAAAAAACAAACTTATTTAGATCATTTTAAAAAGACAGGTCATTAACCCACCTTTTCATGGAATTGGAGTTCCTGTTGCGCCATAAGGCACAACAGGCTGCTGTAAGGGCCATTAAAGACGTGTCTTGAGTCTTTTTTGATGATCTGAACCGTTATATTGTAAGGTTCGTCAAGTCGATTATCCATACAAAAAATGAAGTAATTTAAACATTTATAACCTTATAATAATAGCACATTTGTTTTTCAAAAAATAAACGCTTACTATGATTTTAATAATTTTTTAAAAACAATTACAACTTAATCATAGGGTTACAGATGTCTGATTAATTTAATTTTTTATATGAATGATATACTTAACAAACCTTACAATATTTTTTTTTTGATCAGCAAAAAATAAATTTTATTGATGAACCAAAAGAGAATTACATCAACAAAGAAAGCGATGAGTGCAAAGAGCATCAAAGCGAAACAAACCAAACCTAACTAGGTTGGCACCGATAAGTCTGCCTATCATCTGCTAGCACACCATCAAAAGTTGGTGAGAAACCAACCGCAATAAAAAGACAACCAAAACAGAGGACACATTGCCAAGCACACACAATATGAACAGTTTAAATTATCAAAATACACTTGGTAAATATCTTTACAAGCCCTCATAGCGAAGTGCTAAGGCACAAAGAACAACCCTCAACCCCCTTTTCATCTCTTAACCATTTTTAAAAAGGAATGGCTTGTCTCCAATTGAAATTTCAACTGGACCAGACAATTGAGGCCTCAGACTAATAAGAGTTATTAAATAGAAGATTCTGATTGGTAAGAGTCATGTTTTCATAAACTCTTAATGGTAGAAATCTTCCGTTTAATAACTCTTATCGATCAGAGACTCTAATTTTTTGATCCAGTTCAACTGTCAACTGGAAACAAGTCAAATCTTTTAGAAAACACTTATAATGATTTATGTACATTGTGAATATTCGTTGGGGATTTTTTTGTTATATGTTTTAACAAAAAAAAAAAATGTTCAGTTTTGTTTGTACTAAAAACAAAATTAATTATTTATAGCCCTTTGATGCATGTCATGGTTAGTGTATTTTACTATATATATATATATATATATATTATAAGACAGTAATTCTTTGTCAATAATAATTTACATATTTTATAAGTCATTGATTCATATATTTATGACATATAAAAATATACCGTAAACACATATTTTACAGCTTGTAAAAACAATTTGAGCCCTCTATATATTTCACTATATATAATTACATTTTTTACCTTTATAATTTTTTCTAAATTTTATTTTGATTCCTATTGTTTCAAATTGAACAATTTAGTTCATACACTTTAAGTTTAATCTCAATTTTTGTCCAAATTTTTATTAATTTTTTATACTTATTCATCTCTTAATATTGTCAAATGTTTTAAAATTATTAATTTTAATTTCTAAGTTTGAATGGAATGTCTAAATTGAAATTAGACCTAAAATGTATCAATCAAATTATTCAATTTGAGATTATAATTTAAATCAAATTATAAAAGTTAAAAGTATAATTTACCATATATATCCCTAGTTCGGATTCAGATAATAATTTTAATCAAACTAATATTAAGATAATCAAATTATTTTTACCAAATAAGTGGCACATTGCATATCATCAATGTATTGATACATACTTGGAAGCTGATATCTAGTAGTGATATGACAATCGATCCAGTGATTTATGGACTTATTTTTTGGGATAGTAAAGAAGCTAAAAGTTCAAGTTTCAAATCAATAAAGCGATTATAATCATCTATTATAATTTAATTTACTAACGTCTAATATCCTACCGTATGCCAACATGTGATATTTATTAAATCAACATACTAATATACTAATAATACATCATTTGCTCGGAAACTTTTAATATATAAATTTGATCATTGCATTATTAATCTTGTAATCGAATGCTTTTTCAAAGTTTTACCAATGATCGAACGGCTTAGATATATTTAGGCCTCTTTTGGGAAGTGGGTTATAATCTACTTTTCAGATTATAATCCACTTCCACTCTCACAAAAAAATTACTTATAAACAATTTTTAATCAAAAGATTAATTATAACCATATTCTCAAAATAGCCCTTAATGCAGACAAATCCGCTACCCCAACCACATGCAAATATATATTCTTTAAATAAATTACTCTTGGTCTCTATATGTTTGGTCATTTTCTTGTTTTGGTTTTTAGATTTTTTTTTTCTTACTTTGCCCTTCATTTCAAGTCTTTGTTTTTTTAATTTACCCAAAAGATAATTTATATTATCCAAAATTAAACAGAAAATGACACATTAACAATTACGTAATATAAAAATATTTTATTATATATAATTCACATTTCTTTCACAAATCTAAACTCTAAGATAATAGAGAAATACTATGGTGTACACCTCTCAAATTGTGTGTATCATGTTCACCTTATGATTTTCATATTTTTTGAGTCATAATTAAAAATAATTATAAAAATATAATCAAACACATGAGACATAACCAAAGATCTCACGAGTCATAACTAAAGAAAAAAAATTAATTATAACTAAAAAACAAAATGATATAACTAAGGATACATGTAATACACTTCTTTCGAGAGGTATGTATAGTAGAATTTTTTAATATAATAATATATTTTTTATATCATGAAACAGCCAATGTAGCATTCTCTGTTTAATTTTAAACACAAGTTAATTTGAAAAGTAAATTAAAAAAAAAATTGAAACATATCAAAATAAATAAATAAATAATTTAAGAATCAAAATGAAAAAAAACACAAAATAAAACAAACTAAACATAAAAGGGATAAAGTGTAATTTATTCATATTTTTTTATGACACCTTAATGACACTTACCCCCAATGAATTCCAATGGCGCCTTAATGCACTATGGGCTGCTTTTTTTTTTTTTTTTTTTTTTTCCACAAGGCCATGTGGGCATGGGTGTGGTGGGGGTGATGAAATCACTGGGACGTAGAAGCATTTTGTTTTTTATAACTGACAGGGGCGCACCCCGCCTACCTCCACTGGCTGTGAAAAACTTTTTTTTTTTTTTAATCCCACAGTGCCATGTGGCATGGGGGTGGTGGGGGTGATGAATCACTGGACGTAGGAAGCATTTTTGTTTTTTATATTGGTCAAACGAGCTGGAAGATCAAAAGGCCGAGTAAGAGCTGATTAAGACATGTCGGCACCATTTACACCCTCCAGCCACCTTGTATGATCAGCATTCACATAAGAAAACAAAGAGCACGAGTTAGAGAGAGAAAATCTCATGTTTGTTTGTTTGTTTATTTTTTTTTTAGAGAGAGAAAGTCAAAGGATATGGCAAAGTCATCACCCTCTACACTTTGTCCAAACCCACACCCCATTATTTATGACCAACTACTATTGGCATATCCTTGAGCCTTTCAATATCCTAGAAAGTCGTCTCTCTCTCCAAACGCTCCTATTTTCCGTGTTTTGACTTTCACATTTTTTTGAACACTCTCCTCACACGCACAAGACATATATATATAACCTAACCTTCTCTCTACTCCTACTACAACATCTTCAAACCAAACCACAACTCCCCAACAGCTACACCTCCTACTTTCAATCAACAAAGGGTTTATATTTCCATTTTCATCATCAAATCTTCCTGGGTTTTCTTTATTTCATAGTTCTCTAACTTGGGTTTTCCTCAAATTCACTATATTTGCCTTAGGGTTTTGAATCTTGATTTGCTTGATTTTTTCCAATGGCTGAAGTTGAAGTTCCTCCATTTTTCATCTGCCCCATCTCTCTAGAAATCATGAAAGATCCTGTAACCGTCTCCACTGGAATCACATATGACCGAGAAAGCATTGAGAAATGGATATTTTCCGGGAAAAACAACACATGCCCGGTAACCAAACAAGTCCTCTCATATACAGAACTCACCCCAAACCACACTCTTCGCCGGTTGATCCAATCATGGTGCACTCTCAATGCATCAAATGGTATCGAAAGGTTCCCAACACCGAAGCCTCCGGTCAACAAAGCCCAGATTGTCAAGCTAATCAACGATGCTAAATCACCACAAACACAAATGAAGTGTCTTAGAAGACTCAGATCAATCGCTTCAACGAACGAAACCAACAAGCGTTGCATAGAAGGAACCGGCGCAGTACAATTCTTAGCTTCAGTTATCAAGCTCAACACGAACAATGCTTCATTAGAAGTATCTGAAGATGGGTTTGACCTCGCAACTTCCACTGATGAAGCCCTAAACATCCTATACCATCTCCAATTATCCGAAGCCGGCCTCAAATCTCTTACCACCGGTGACAATGGCGAATTCATCGAATCCCTATTGCGTGTCATGCAACGTGGAAACTACGAGTCTCGTGCTTATGCCGTGTTCCTATTGAAATCAATGACCGAAGTGGCTGATCCGATGCAGCTAATAAGCTTGAAACCCGAGTTCTTCGTCGAGCTAGTCCAACTCTTCCATGATCAAATCTCATCCAAGGCCACAAAATCCACACTTCAATTGCTAATCAATGTCGGTCCATGGGGAAGAAACCGGGTTAAAGCAGTGGATGCCGGAGCAGTACCGGTCTTGATCGATCTTCTTCTAGATTCTTCTGAGAAGAGGGTTTGTGAGATGATACTAATGGTGTTGGATCAGCTATGCCAATGTGCTGAAGGAAGAGCTGAGCTCTTGAAGCACGGTGCCGGGTTAGCCGTTGTGTCAAAGAAGATACTTAGGGTTTCAAAGGTGGCAAGTGAAAGAGCTGTGAGGATTCTTCATTCAATTTCAAAGTTCTCTGCAACTCAAAGTGTTGTTCAAGAGATGTTGCAATTGGGTGTGGTGACAAAGCTGTGTTTGGTGCTTCAAGTGGATAGTGGAAACAAGACTATGGAGAAAGCTAAGGAGATACTTAAATTGCATGCTAGGGCTTGGAAGAACTCTTCTTGTATACCTGTGACTCTGGCTTCTTATCTATGTTGAGAGAGAGAGATTTAGTTTTGTTGTGTACATGTGTAATTGGTTGAACATTAGAACATAGGACTATAGGGGCAAAAATTAGTGCCCAGAGAGAGACACTTGATAAATAGAATCATTCTTGCTTTGGAAAATTATACTCTGAAAATTTCTTGTTTCTTGTTATTCATTCTTCTTGTCTTTGCGGAAAATGCCCTTAACAGAAAACATAATAAGGCCTGCCTTAGGAATATAATAATTTATTAATTTTTTTTTTATTTTTTTTTAAAAGAAAAAAAAAAAAAAAAAATTATATTTTTTTTTTTATTTTTGGTAATTAAAGAAAAAGAAAAAAAAAGAGAAGAAAAGAGAATTTTTGACTTTTGGTATGTTGTTTTTTTTTTTTTTATTAAATTTTTTTTTTTTTTTTTAAAAAAAGGATCCTAAAAAGGCCTAAGAAAGTATTCAGAATTTGAATCTGAATCTATGATATAGATTTAAATTTAATGAGTCACGCTAAAAATAAAAATAAAAATAAAAAATATAATTTACCCATTTAAATTGTAGTCACATTTTTAGCATAAGAAGGGTTGATCCATATCATCTTGATTCTACTCCCTCTCATTTTATTAGAAGGAAATTGCCAAAAACATATCTTAGAATGTTGTTATTGTTGGGAAATATGTAAAAAAAAGTGTAATAAAATTTGGAAATATTTATCAATAAATCTCATCTCACAAACAAATACTCCAATTAGTCTCAAATTTTTTATTGACCTGTTAAATCCTATTAGTGAAGAGTTTTTTTCCGTGTGGTCCTATTTTTTATTTTGGTAGTGTTTTGATAGACAATTATACCCTTTTATTTTTTTTTTTGATCAGCAAAATAAATCTTAATTGATGGAACTAGACAAAGGAGAGATAGTACATCAATAAAGAGGAACTCAGAGCTAAATGAAGCTCGAAGATCCAAATTGTGAAAAAAAATGTAAAAAAAAAAGAAAAAAAAGTAAAGAAAAAAAAAAAAAAACATAAAGAGAGTAGCCAGTAGAAGAAAATAGCCAGAGAGAGCACCAAACAAAAACAAATCAGAGCAACAATCAGCAACAACAGCACACCGTGATCAACCCACACCTCAACCAGTGATCATGCTCCCTAATTTTAATAATAAAACAACTGATAAGTCGCAGATACAAACCAACCACAACAGAGTAACCCAATTGCTACATTGGAGGCACACTTGCAGACCTATATAATAGAATTCAACCAAAACACCATGCAAGAAGATCATCACAATTAAACAACAGAGAGACGTTTTACCATAAGAGCAGCAAAGAACACCAAGAAAGACACAGCCCATGTGTTCCACCACAAAGCATCACCGATGAAGAGTGAAGCCTAGCCCATATCTTCGCAGCAGAGTCACCTCCTAGGTGACCCCTCCTCCTTAATAAGCAGGCAGAACAAATCAGATTAATCCAACAAGACACACAACACACAACACCTCACACCACACCAATCTCTCAATAAACCACCATCTAACCGATCCATCTCGGAGAAAAAGAAAAGATGCAAAGAGACACACACTACCATATTGCAAATTAAAAAAGATCAAGCAGAAAGCCAAAAAAGCAACCACAATCCTACTATCTACACTACACCAAAGAAACAAAAATGCAAAAAACCAAACAAAGAAACAACTCTCGCACCACCAAGATCCACCCACCTCGCACCCCCACGCCACTCATGAAAGCACCATCCATCTTCACTTTATTAAGTGCCTAACCTTCACGCAAATTTTCCACCACATCATGAATAGTTTGCAACAATCGCAACTCACTACTATGGGCTTTGATCCACAATGCTACTCTAAGCTTAATCAGATCGCATGTCTCCTCCAAAATATGTTGCTTACCATTAAATAAACATTCATTTCTCAGAGTCCAAATAGACCAGGGGACTGCAAAGGGAATGGCATTCGATTTTAGTTTCCTTTTACTCCCATTTGATCCCTCTCCACCAATCCATCACCCCTTTAGCATTATGAGGGAGCACCCAAATCATACCCCACCAATTCAGAATATTAGACCATATCTTCCAAGCAAACTGACACTGCACCAATACATGATTATCTATTTCCACATCCTACCACGTATCACATCCGTATCACACACTCAATCCTAGTCTCCCCGACCGAGCATTCCACCCTTTGAAGGAAAGCTCTAGATTTAATTCTACCCTTCCAAGCGAGCCAACCAAAGAATTGCACTTTTGGTGGGGAAATATTGTTCGAGCCACACAGCCGA
This sequence comes from Camellia lanceoleosa, assembly GCA_025200525.1. Lineage (NCBI taxonomy): Eukaryota > Viridiplantae > Streptophyta > Magnoliopsida > Ericales > Theaceae > Camellia > Camellia lanceoleosa. Next base: position 91,903,083 of record CM045770.1, read on the forward strand.
CCTCGACCCTATACCCACATCATTCCTACTATACAACCGAATTTAAAGTGAACACAACGTGGCAATCCCAAAGATGAGGGCCTCAAACCAAAGAATCATCTCTATCCGATATAGTAGGTCAGTGCAAGAAGATAGGATCTTAGTCGCTCCACTTCATCCTCCTCCCAAGCCCTCAAACATCTCCTAAAATTGAAATACCACCCACCGATCCACCTCTCCTAACAATCATCTATTTAAGATTAGCTTCTTTTGTTCCCTTTGATAGGTCATAGAGTCAGGAAACTCATCCTTAAACCTCTCGAGAGATGCCGAGGATCTTCCCAAAACTAACCTCATTCCATTCCCAACTTGATAGGGGCTTTATTTATATATGAAAGTTCCACAATGGGGGGCTACTATGTTCCGCATCAATAATATCCCCTAGATTTTAGAGCACTTTGGGCACCATTAGCAATCTTGGTCTCCATCTCCCACCAAAGCTACCATACTTACTAATCACAATATCTTTCCACGTAACCTTATCTTCAATTCCATATCTCCACCACCATTTAGCTAGAAGACACTCATTAAAATCCAACAACCTTTTAATACCCAAACCTCCCGATTTCTATTCATGGTGACCTCCTCCCATTTAACCATGGAGCTTCTTTTAATATCCGATCTTCCACAAGAACCTAGCTTGAATTTTATCAAGTCGCTTAGCCACACCAACAGAACTTTAAATAAAGAGAGATAGTAAATCGGTAATGAGGATAACATCGCTTTGATAAGAGTTAACCTTCAACCAAAAAGCAAAGAACTTTCTCTTCCAAGACACAAGCTTAGATTTAAATTTGTTGATCAAACGGTGCAGTGCTTCTTCTTCTTGGCCGGCACCAAGTGGCAAACCCAGATTGTTTTTTGGCCACTTTAAAATTGGCGCTTAAAACCATCCAAACCTCCTCCAAACCCCTCCTCTGACTCTAACCCTACATACATGGCTTTTATGAAAGTTAATCCTCAAACCAGACATCACCTCAAAGCACCTCAAAATTCTTTTAACATTCAAGACTTCCTGCTCCTCAGCCTTACAAAACACCTCGCATCAGATTATCTCAGAAATTGCAAATAAGTGACAATAATCTCTCCATGGCCTATACAGACTCCTTTGATCAACCCCAATGCTTTAGCTCTTTGGCATAACATATTTAACCCTTCTGCCACAATGCTAAAAGAAGCGGTGACAATGGATCCCTTGTCTTAGTCCTTACGAGAGAGTAAACTCGCAGCAGGTGAGCCATTAAACCAGATTGAAACTCAAAAAAACAGAGCTAATAATCAGATTGACTACTAGACGATTGCGTGCATTCCTTTATCCACCTAATCCATTTATTCGAAAACCAAAGTTAGTCATCAAGGAAAAAGACACTCCGGTTCTGATTTGTCGTAAGCTTTCGAAGCTTTCAAAATCCATTTTAGGATCAACCCTTCGCTTCTTCTTCTTCCACCAATCCACAACTTCATTGGAAATTAGCACTCCATCCAAAATGCTCCTACCACCAATAAAAGCAAATTGAGAGTCTCCTATAATTTTAGGCAACACCTTTTTGAGCCGAGATGCAAGAACCTTGGAAAGAATTTTATACATAGAACCAAGAAGGCTAATTGGTCTATAATCCGAAATACCATCGGGACAAGCTATCTTAGGAATCAGAGTTATGAAAGAGCTGTTAATACCTTTAGCTAGACACCCATTAGCATAGAATTCATTGAAGAACCTCAAGATATCCATTTTAAACACCTTCCAGCATTTTTGAAAGCACAACATATTAAAACCATCAGGGCGCCTTTGGTCTGGCGCCTTGTGTCCTCGCCTTTGTTACCATCACTTTCCTTAACCACTCTCCAAATTTCCTCTTCTGAGAATGGTGCAACTAGCCCCCCAGAGTCCATATCCTGACCAATGTTCCTGAATATACCTACCTTTTTTTTTGGGATTTTCCACTCTTCTGAGAACCTTCTTCTGAAATGGTTAAACACCTCCTGCCCCACTTTATGAGGATCCTCATAAAGCTCCCCCTCAACTTTGATTGAGTTCTACAGGTTCTTATTTTGTCTGCTAGTAGCAACAATATGGAAGAACCTGGTATTATTATCCCCTTTTAAACTCCAATTTAATCTAGACTTCTGCCGCCACATCCATTCCTCCCTCCTACTAAGAGACCAGACCTCCTTCCTAACCTTTCTTCTTCTTTTAAGCTCCTCCTTGGATTTCACCTCCCAGGACTTGGATTGACCCACTAGATCAATGGCATGAAGTTCCCTCTCTCGCTACTTTCAAAGCATAAGTGACATTTCCAAACACCTCCATATTCCACTTTTTAACATTGATCAAGCACCTTAAATTTGTTCATTAACACAAAAACACCTGACCGATGCAATGACCCGCCTAACCAAAGATAAAAGCAGCCTCCTCCCAAGATTTCTTCACCAACAAGGCTAAAATTAGGATGAAGAGTCTGCATTTAAAACGAAAAGGCACGGGACCCCAATCCCTACCATCATCAAACAATAGCAGAGGGACGTTGGTCGAGACAAGGGTCGAACACTTCTTTCCAGGCCCCATAATTTTAAATTAGACCTGCACATCCATTCACTTGACATAAGAACTCTATCGAGCCTACTCCACCTTTCTCCTTCATTAGCATTACACCATGTGAATTGTCAACCCATCATTGGTAAATCAATAAGTGCCAAATTTTCAATGAACTGATTAAACTCCTTCATTCCTTTGTCGCTCCTTGAACACCCCCTTCGTTCTCCAAGATTTCTTATTTCATTAAAGTCACCAATTAAACACCAAGGATTACTAAACAGCGGTTTTAGTCTACAAAGAGTGCTCCAGAATTTGCCTCTCTCATTCACATCATTTGGGGCATGGATATTAACTAGAACACAATTGAAATTAGGCAGGAGAGTGCTTGAAAGAATAATGCAATACCTATTACAGCAGCACTTAGAAAGTCTGAACACAGATGACTTCCAAATACACAGCAGCCCCCCTGCCCTTCCTTCAACATCAACTACCATAAACTCCATATCATCATCAGGCCACAGTGACTTTATGAATAGTGGTGAAACCTCCGATATCTTTGTCTCCTGGAAGCAAGCGAAGTCTACTTTCCTATCCTTAATTAAAGACTTTACCTTCCTCCTCTTAGCTGCTTTACCGAACCCCCTAACATTCCATGATAAGAACTTCATTAACACACAAAACATGACACCTAACAGCACCAAAACTAACAGATCAACTCTGCATATCCTTGGGTAGGGCCCTCTCCTTGTCTAGGACTTCCATATCCTTCAATTTTTTGATCACTTCCTCATCCTTACCACCGAAGCATATACCTAGAGCTTTACCTATACTAATTGTTGCTTTATCCAAAGCTACGGCTTATCCAAAGACTTCTTTATCACCATTAGAAATTTGTCGTTCCCGTGAGTTTTTTCCTCTGTTTGAGTCATCTCTTTGCTTGAACTTCTGACACCGATCGATCAATCTTGCCTTGACTTTTGCTCTTCTAAAGGCTTCTGCTGCTCCAGCTTCGCTGGCAATTTTCGCCCTCCCTCCTTCCCTTCTACCTCCCGCCTTTTCTCATTAGATACATGATGCCTTCGCCGCACCACCTTTTTTTTTTTCTCTTTTTTGCTCTCTCAGTATGAACGTGGTGTTTTCTAAGGTGAAAGTAGGTTGAATAGATGTCAAGGTGCACAATGTCTGGGCGCTGCCAAATTCTTATCTAGGCCCACACCATTGAATTACCTTCCAACGATATGCCCTATTGTTCCACACAACCCCTGGCCGATGTATTACCCAAAGGACTTGGCCGAGATTGATCTGCACATTCACTAAGGTTAGAAGCCTCTATGATAGGCCCAATGTCTTGCAGCCCCCCAAGTCAGGCCTTATTTAATACAACCTCTAAAAGATATTGGCCGCTCGAAATTTTTCGACCCAACCCACTAACACTCCTAATGAATCCAGTGGAACAATTACGGCGTGTATCTTTTGAATTTCATTTGCCACCTCTTTTCTTGAAATGCGCGCTGCTGTGAGACCCACCTCTATCTGAGACACCTCCATCATTTGGATGTTCCACATCACACCAGTCATTTTTTTACGGTGATTCGGGTCCTCCATTGATTGCCTCTTCCCTTTTCCTAGCATCCGATACAACCATGTCCCGCTTTTTGCTTGCACTGTTCTTTGCTTGCACTATCATCTTTCCTTGACATTTCCCCTCTCCCTTTGCGGTCCTCTGCCTTTTTTGGTCTCATCATCCTCATCTCCATTATCATGTTTAGACAATTGATCAACCTGGTCCTGAGATTTGGAAGCTACCTCCTTATTTCCCTGGCTTTGTTGTTGACATACACAAGTAGTGACAAACACTGATAAATCTTCACACACACGAACTGGGAAGAACATGCCATTGCATTCCACCTTGATCACTGTGTTTATGAGCTCAAAACTGTTCGTAATAATTTTGACCTTACCACGCTGGAAGGAGTTGTGATTAAGAATATTGTCATCCAACTGAACAACTTCCCCCCATAGTTTACCAATAGCTGAGAAGGTGTGGACACTCCACAAGTTAAGTGGAATACCCTCACAGGTTATCCACACACACCTTTCATTTACTACATACAACCTTTTTTCCAAATCATTATGGATTCGCGCCAATCAAAAATCCACTCTTCTATAGATAATCTTGCTTCCTTCATATGTTGTACTGATTTAAATGATAACAGTGCTAGCCTTCCACCTCCCTCCCGCACTCTTATCTCCTTCATTTCTCTTCTTACAAACTCCTGCTTAAAATCATCGAAGGAAAAACTCCTCAAACCTCTCCCTTTCACAATCGACTCCTCGACTTCATATAGCCAACCATTTCGGACTCATAGGCCTTTACAACTACTTCCTTCTTCTCCCGAAGACCTCCATTTTGTACAAAGATCAACAGAAGATCTACTTACATGCTTCTTTTGATGAAAGATTCGAGTTCCTTGTTTGGTATTGATTCATCATCCCACCTCTCTCGCTTCGATTGTGTGGTGGGTTTGCACTCTCTGATCATACTGCCCCTTGTTCTAGCCTCCTAAGTACCTTCCTATAGGCTGTTTCCGACCCCCTTTTTTGTACGCTGCGCTCTTTACCTTGAGAGCTTTGTTATCACACCAAATCCCATCACACGTTGTAATATGCTGCTTTATGCTGTCACCCTCAACCTCATACCATACAAAACAAAAAGCAAAGAGATACACTTGTGTCTTTTTTTTGGGATGAAAACATCCTTAACTACACCAAATTCTTGAATAAAGTGAATAACCTTTTTGGATCCATAGAGTCAGGTAACTCATCTATAAAGATGGTAACCAATCCATCTACATCCTTCAATCGTTTACTTTGGATGCCCTCTCTTCCTGTTCTTCTTCGTCTGAACACGGGGTTCTACCCTCCTCTCTCAATTTCAAACAGATCTGACTTGAGCTTTGACATGAAGCAGTGTAAAATGCCTAGAGTTTGTTAACTAAGTCTAAGTCTAAGTCCAACTAGGGTTTATACCCTTTTATTAATGTGATAGATATGATGTGATACTCCAATATGATAGATATTAATATGATACTCTAACGATGTAACACTCCAAAAAAATTAAAAACTCCTTAGTATACTTTTTTTAAATATAACAACGTTGTGGGTATGATGTGATATTCTAAAACTTTTATTTCAAAAAAAAAAATTACTCCTTAGTATACTTTTTTTAAACGTGACAACGTGGCAGGTATGATATGACACTTAAAAAAAAATTCTTAGTGTACTTTTCTCAAACGTAACAACGTGACATGTATGATGTGACACTTCAAAAAAAATAAACACTCCTTAATGTACTTTTCTCACACGTGACAATGTGACAGGTATTATGTGACACTCTAAAAAAAATTAAAAATTCCTTAGTGTACTTTTCTCAAACGTGACATGTGACACTCCAACGTGGCAAGTATGACGTGACACACTAAAAAAATTAATAACTCTTTAGTATACTTTTTCCAAATGTAACATTCTAACGTGGCGGGTATGATGTGACATTAAAAAACTCTTTAGTGTATTTTTTTCAAATGTGACACTTCAATGTGACAAGTAATTGAGTCATTACACATCCAAAATGACTAAATGGATCACAAAAAAATATATATATATATATAGGATTATATGGATTACAAGTCCAAAATATAAGATTTATTGGTCAATCTTCCTAAAATTTGTAAAAAGTGTACAAAAAATATAAAATTATTTTAGAATATGTGAAAGGTGTATTAAAATTATAAGGGTAAATTAAAAATACACCTCCTGAGATTTGATTAAAATACAAATCGCCTCCTGTGGTTTTGAAAATTACATTCCACTTCCTGAGATTTCTAATTTCATAACAAATTGTCCCTTTTATTAATAAATCATCAAGTCAATTAACAGTTTTTAATTATATTAAAAATATGTTTCAATTAATAATTTAGGTAATTTTATTATTATATAAGAAAGTAATTATGAATTTCATTTTTTTAGTTAATTCTGTTAAATAAAATTTTTTTAATAAGGGGATATTTGTAATTTTTCAAACCATAGGGGCAATTTGTATTTTAAGCAAACCTCAGGGGTGTATTTGTAATTTACCCAAATTATAAATATTTGAAAATTTTATCCATAAATCTTATATAGGAGAATGTTGATTTATTTAATTTCAAAAATTTTCTTATAACCAAGTAGCTCTTTTTTATTTTGGAAAGTTATATTTATTTGATTTGGTGTCATCTATATATTATATAAGGGAAATAGAGTTTTTAATCCACAAGACTAATGAGAGCTCCAAGTTCCCAATCTAAATTTTACAATTTTTTGATTTTTAAAATTTTTTTAAAAAAAATCTTCTATTGGCTAGCTCTTATTCAAACAAAAATAAATAAATAAATATTAATATCCCTTCATTTATGACTTTCAAATCTAAAAAATAAAAAGTATACTAATTCATTTCAAAATTCAAATTTGAAGGTCACTAAACATAGAAAGCAATCTATTTTTTTAAAATTTAAAATTGACACAATATAAATTTAAAATTATAATGATCTTGATGAGATTACTAAGTCATCATTAGTTGTATATGATCAAGAGGCACAGCAAAGCTTATACAGATGAGGCACAACATACCAAAACCCCGTTAGTTAATATAACTGTATTTTGTTATATCAGTTGAGTTTGTTGTAGTATACTAGATATAGAATAGATAAAGTTGGTTAGGTTTTACTAATGTATAAATACAGATGTGATGTAATTGATTCATTCATTGAATAATAATTGAGAGATTCATATCTTCTTCATGGTATCAGAGCTTGTGCTCTAACGAGCTTCAGTTTTAGAAGCATCTTCAATGGCATTCATGGAGGAGTTTGTAACTACTATTCTTCCTAATCTCACATTCTTGATTTCTAATTTGAACTCGTTTGTTACTGTCAAATTGGATTCTTCCAATTACATCATCTGGAAAAATCAATTCCAGAGCATACTTCGGGCCACAAATCTACTGAGTTTTGTTGATGGTTCTGGTGATTGTCCCTTTGAATTTGTGCTTGATTTGAATGGTAACAATGTGATCAACTCAGAATTTCTAAAGTGGAAGTAGATTGATTCTCATCTGTTTAGTTGCATCACAGCAACTCTCACCTCTTCTGTGTTTACCTCTGTCATTGAATGTACAAATTGCAAAAAAGTTTGAACATTTCTTGCTAAGAGATTTACTTCTCTCTCTTGTTCACATATTCATCAACTCAAGAATCAGTGAATAACATCTCAAAGAAATCTTTGACAATGGAAGCATATCTCAATCAACTCAAGACCATTTCCGATCAGTTGGCTCTTGCTTCTTCATCTATATCAGATGAAGATCTTGTTCTCATTGCTCTCAATGGACTTCCTACTGAGTACAATGCTTTGAAAACTACCATTCATGCTCAAGTTGAACCTAACTCTATGGCGGATCGTTTTTCTTTATTGTGTTCTGAGGCTTTACATATAAAAGGTGCATCTTCAACAGTCTCTTCTTCCTCAGATCTTACAGTAGCATATGCAGCCATGACAGATCAGAATGCTTTTAAATCTTATTCCTCTAGTTTTCGAGGAAATCGAGCCTCTTATTCAAGAAGAGGTGGTCATAGAGGTGGTCGATATTTTCGTGGTTCTCCCAATAGACGAGGTGGTCACAGAGGTGGTAATGGTAGCCAACAATTTTCTCAGCCCTCATACCATTCAGCTTCATCTTTAGTTTGTCAAATTTGTGGCAAGCCTAATCATACTGCTCTCAACTGTTGGTATAGATTGGACACTTCATTTCAGCCCTCATCTTCTTCCTCCAAACCTACTTTTGTTGCTTCTTCCACCTCCAATTCCTCATCCCCATTAGCAAATTGGTATGTGGATTATGCTACCTCATCTCATGTGACTTCTGATTTGAACAATTGCCAACAATTTTAGCCTTACTACGGTCCAAATCACGTCACCATTGGCAATGGTCAGTCCATTCCAATTCAACACACTAGTCAAGGTATCCTTCCTACTCCTTCCTTTTCTTTCCTTTCAAACTAAACAATATTCTTTATGTTCCATCCATTATTTCTAATCTCATTTTTGTCCATCAGTTGACTTCTGATAATAATTGCACTATCACATTTGATAATCAATCTTTTGTGATTCAGGACAAGATCACCAAGAAACTTCTCTATAAAGGTGTTCATAGTCATGGTCTCTATCAGTTGCCTTCTAGTTTGTCATTATCTCCACATGTATCTTCTGTTTCTCCTGTTTTTCTTGCTACACATTTTGCCTCTCATATTACATGACATACCAAGCTTAGTCATCCTTCATTTCAAAAAATGCAAGTCCTGCTGAAGAAATTTAGTTTGCATGTTTCTTCTACTTGTAATAAAACTCAATTGTGTACTCATTGTGCTGTGGCTAAAAGTCATAGATTATCTTTCCATTTGTCAGTTACTACTATTAATAAACTATTGTCCCTCATCCACAGTGATGTTTGGGGTTCTTTTTCTTTTTCTACCTCTAATATTAAGTACTATGTTCTTTTAATAGATGATTTTAGCAAGTTCACCTGGATTTATCCTTTGCTTTACAAAAGTAAAGTTTTCTCTAAATTTCAAGAATTTAAAGTGTTTGTTAAAAATCAATTTGATAGTAGGCTTAAAATTTTTCGCACCGATGGTGGTGGTGAATTTACCAGTACTTAATTTGAATTATTTCTTAAAAACCATGGTATTTTGCATCATCTTTCTTGTCCGCATACTCCTCCTCAAAATAGGGTTGCAGAAAGAAAGCACATACATCTCATTAGCACCACCATTGCTCTTTTACCTCAATCAGGTCTTTTACTGTCCCACTAGTTTGATACTTTAGCCACATCGATTTTTCTTATCAATCGTTTACCTAGTTCCAAATTGCATAATAAAACTCCTTTTGAAATATTGTTTTATCAAGCTCCAGATTTTGGTTTTTTCAAAAGCTTTGGATATAGGTGTTTTTCTTAGATTAAACCCTATAATTCTGACAAACTTTAACCTCCTTCTTTGCCTTGTATTTTTATTGGTTATTATCCTTCCATAAAGGGCTATAGATGTCTCGATCCTCTTACAAGTCACATTTATGTGTCAAGACATGTTGTGTTTGATGAATCTTTATTTCCTTTGGTCACTTCTGATACACCATCTCTTTCCTCTGGTTCTATTCCTTCCTTTTCTCAACTTTACTCTTTCTTTTGGTCTACTAAGCTCTACTCCTTGGAACTTGGTTATATTCTTATTCTTGTTTTTTCGCCTCTACTTGCTTCTTCTCGCGTGCATCTCTTCTTTCTCTCGTCGGCTTTTCTTCTTCTTCCTTCTTTTCTTTTTTTTGTTCTCTATTCTCCTGTCTCTATTCTGTGTCCTATTGTTATCCCTCCAACTATGGCTTCAGCTAGCCCTGTTCCAGCTAGTCTATCTTCTTCTACTATTCTTATTGGCTCTTTTGTTGTTGATCTCCATCCTTATTCCTATCCAGCTCCCCCTCCAGCTCATCTCCTCCCTCATAAGCACTCTATTGGCTGTAAATGGGTTTTTCGTCTTAAGGAAAACTCTGATTGAACTATTGCTAAACAAAAAGCTCGCCTAGTTGCTTAGGGTTATTTACAAGAGGAAGGGATTGATTATCATGAAACCTTCAGTCTTGTCACCAAATAACCTACTATCTCGGTGTTTCTCAATCTTGCTCTTCATTTCAATTGGTCTATCAAGCAGTTGGATATTTCTAATGCATTTTTGCATGGTGTGCTTGATGAAGAGGTTTATATGTTCAACCTCCAGGGTTTGAAGACTCTCATTTTCCTTTTTATGTGTGCAAATTAAGTAAAGCCTTGTATAGTCTTAAACAAGCTCCCAGAGCTTGGTGTTCCACCTTCTTTTCTTTTGGTTTTGTTAATAGCAAATGTGACTCCTCTCTCTTTATTCATCATACCCCTCAGTCTGTTATTTTGTTATTGGTTTATGTAGATGACATCCTTATTGCTGGAAATGACTCTCAGCAAATTGCTTCTTTGATCAAGCATATGCACTGAACATTTTCTATGAAGGAATTGGGTCATATTTCTTACTTTCTTGGAATCTCTATTCACTCCACTGTTGATGGCTTCTTTTTATCTCAACAAAAGTATGCATTTAAGATTCTTGCCAAGGCTAGTATGACTAATTACAAGTCCTATTGTTCTCTCATGGCCATGAAGTCTTTTCCTTCTCCTGACACTCTAGTTCCTTTTTCTCAACCCAATCTTTACAGAAGCATTGTTGGCGCTTTACAGTATCTCACCATTACTCGGCCTGATCTCTTCTTTGCTGTGAATCATGCATGTCAAATCATACATGCCCCAACTGTGGCTCATTTCACTACTGTTAAGAGGCTTTTTACATTATTTCTAAGGCACTTTGCATTATGGTTTGCAATTTGGAACTACCTCTTTGGATCTTCATGCTTACTCCAATTCAGATTGGGCTAGAAGTGTCATCGATCGAAAATCTACTACTGGTTATTGTGTGTTTCTCAGTTCTAATCTTGTTTCTTGGACTACCAAGAAGCAATGCACAGTTTCTCATTCCTCCACTGAAACAGAGTATTGAGCTTTGCTTAAGGTACAGCAGAGTTGGCTTGGCTTCGTATGCTTTTACATGAGTTACATCTTCCTTCCTCCACTCCTACTTTTTGAGGTGATAACCTTCCTGCCATCTCCTTAGCCTTTAACCCAGTATTCGTGAGCAAGTTTTTGCTAAACAAGTGGTTGTCAAGCATGTCTCTTATGTTGATCAAATTGCTGACATTCTTACTAAACCCTTGTCCATCGATCGATTTACTACTTTACAAGCCAAGCTCATGGTTTGTCCCTCTCCACTTCACTTGAGGGGGCCTAATGAGATTACTAAGTCATCATCAGTTGTATATGATCAAGACGCATAACAGAGCTTATACAGATAAGACACAGCATACCAAAGCCTTATTAGTTAATATAACCGTATTTTGTTATATCAGTTGAGTTTGTTATAATATGCTAGATGTACGGGGAGCAAATATTCAGGCAAGCCCGTACTCCTTTCTTCCAAGCTACTGTCTGTCCGATCGACCTGCGAGCACAACGGCGGTGAGCTACCGGGCAGTGTGTGGCCGAAAAACCCCACCGACAATCAAGTTAGTACACACACCAGGGGATAAATAGAGAGAAGGGAGAGTGTTTAGAGTTTTTGTATCTCACCAAATGTACATCCTCCCAGCATGAGGGGCGCAGACACACTTATATACCTTCTGCACCCCAAATCTACTCCCACTAGTCTTTCAACACGTGGTGTTGCTATCCCATCTGTCAACACAAATCTTGCTAACCACTACCTAACCAAACTGCTAGCCCACTCTACTGGGAGCTCAGCAGTCGGGCTGAAGCTTCTCGGCTATGAACGGCCATACTGTACATCTAGCCAGAGCGCTCCGCTCGCCGTACTCAATGACGACCGAGCTCGGTTGCATCCCGGTCATAGCCGAGCTCGGGACAGCTCGTGCTGGTTTAATCGTCGACTTTCCTGCCGAGCTAACTCTTGAACCGTAGAACATCCACGCTTTTTCTGGCGCCGGACATCTCATTTGACCGACTTCCATACCATGAAGCCAAGTAGCTCGGTTCAACCACACCTCGCCTTAACCGAGCAAATCTTTCTGATAGGGCCGCACTACCTCGGCCCGATCTTGTTTGGCCCAAATCTGTCCGGCCGTTACCAAGGCCCAATCCAGATAGTAAATCTCCCTCTCAATTGCCCCTTAATTCCGTCCATGCAAGCGTGACTGGGATTACCTATTCTGACCGGGGTATCACTTCCTTGGTCCTCGGTTTGTAATACGATGACCGAGCTAGTTGACATGCCTGTCTTCAAAACTTGCCCGGTCGATACTTCAATTCACCATCATGTCCCTTCAGTACTGACGCCGCCGTCAGTAAGGACACGTGTTGTGCGTTGATTGGCCTCGAGCAGCCAAATATCACGTTCGTTCATATTCAAATTTTTGGCGGTCCTCCTCCCTTATATACGCCATTTCCTCATTCATTTCGTCTTTACTGATTCTCTTTCATCCTTGCTGATCCAAAGCTCATGCCCTTCCTTGCCATTACTGAATGTGTGTTCGAGGAAGAAGCCACTGCCCTCCACTGGTAAGTTCTTCAACCCCTTTTATTGTTATTTCACTTGGTATTACGCATATTAGGTCACTACACCCGTAGGTTTTAGGACATAGGCACCCAAAACCATCCCTAACCCTTCACTCTCCTTGCTGTTTTTCATTTTCTCTGATGAACATTGAAGATTTAGGGCGGACCGGGCTCCAGGTCTTCCCTTAATCCAAAAAATCATTAAGACCGAGCAAATGATCAGTTTGTTCCAACCTTAGCAAAAACTGGGGTATCCAGAGGACTTGGCCACTCAACCGGGCTAACACCTGGTCCGCTTGAGCAACCGGGCTCCTTGGTTAGCCTTAATAACCGAGGTGGTTTGGCACTCTTCATGACCGAGCTAAAGTCAAGCTCGTTTTACGCGACCGCGCTCCCACTTACACTTGACATCCTTTTCCTGCAGAGTCCAAGGGGACCACTGACCAAATACCGAGGCTCTCAAAGACCGAGCAGCCATCAAAACACTAGTCTGCCAAACCACCTCAGCCGAGCTAAACCAGCCGGTTACACATGGGGCGCTTCTGCTTCCTTGTTGACACTCCGGCTGCCCTAGCCGCGTTCCGGGAGGAGTACGGTATCCCGGCCGATGTTCACTTAGAGCTCGCCGAGATTGAGACAACTCCTTGGGGCAGATTAGACTAGTGCCCCTTCACCGTGCTGTCTATAATTGAAGGAGGCCTCCGTTTCCCGGTCAACCCACTGATGATCGAATTCCTATGCCACACTGGGCTAGCACCCACCCAAGTCTCAACCAACACCTACCGAATAATCAATGGCGTGCATGAGCTAAACAACCGGCTAGGCACAAACTTAGGTTTAGCCGAGATACTGCGACAATATACCCTTGGGCACACCGGCGATGGCCTCGCCTATTACCTAAAGATTAGGCCGAGCAAAGAAAAAATAGTGACCGGTACCCCAGATAAAGACTTGCACGAAGACGACTTCTTCTGGGTGTCTGGCAACTATGAAACAGCCGACGTACCGGGCTGGTTCATTAGCAAGAATTTCGGTGAAACATGTAAGCCGTGCTAACCTGCTCAGTCAATTGCTTTTCTTCAATGCTCTGTACTTAGCCATTTTTCTGATTTCCTTTGCAGCGATCCAAGCCTTACAAGCCAACTATCGCTACCCCAATGAAGAAGCCATCCGAACCGTGCTCTGCTACCGCCACTGGGATTGTAATGAGCTACTCGGCTACACTCCCACATACAGATACTCAGCTCCACGCCGGAGTAAGGTCACAGACTTTCGCCGTGCTCCGTCGCCTCCTCCAGACCCAACACTACCAGACGTGCCCCTAATCCGGTTAACCAAAGAAAAAGAGATGGCAAAACGAAGTCGTATCAAGAACCTCCTCACAGCAACTTCCGCCGAGATACCGAGCGTCATCATCCGCGCTCCAACTGCCGATCAATCCAACGGGGCCGTGGTTGCGCTTGCGTCTCTAGCTGCTGGGTAAGCCAGCCAAGACAACCGCCGAGCTGGCAAAAGGCCTCGCGCGAACCCGTCTGCCGAGCTGGTTGAAGAACTAACTACCGAGCAACCAGCCATCACGGTGGACCCAACATCGGCATGGCGACCGCAGCTCAAACACCGGGGTAAGGAGATCCCGGCAACAACCTCCATGAAGGGCGATAAAGAACATCTTCTCGCCTTTGACCTCTCCAAGGCTCTTCTACTTCCAAGCAACGTAGTCGGCAGGGACCATGTTCCAGACACTCGGTTGGTGAAGTCGGCCGTGAAGTCCATGACCAAGGTAAAAGTCTCAAACTTCTACTCAAATTTTCACAAGTGTTTGCACGGTTTCCTCTCTGATCAATCTCTCTTCTTGTAGGCCATCCAGAAGCAACACTTGGTCATGGAGCGAATTCATCGACTGTGGCAGAAGGCGAATGACACTGCCAGCCAAGTCCAAAGTCTTCAAACTGAGCTCGGCTGAGCAAAGTCTTCACTTGAAATTGCCAATGCCGACAACAGCAGGTTGCTCGGTCAGCTAGGCGCCGCCGAGCAAGAAAGAGATGCAATAAAGGCCGAGCTGGAGGCCTTGAAATAGGCCAAGGAGAAGGAGCTGGAGGATGCCAATAATGTCGGCTTCAAGGAGGCCGAGGAGAGCTACACAAAGCAGGTTCACGCCACCCAAGATATCTACTTCAAGGCGGGTTGGAAGACTGCTTGTGAGCATCTCGGCCAAAGAACTGGGACCGACATATTTGCCTCTCCTCCAGCCGCCTTCCTGCCAACTTACCTTGTGCCATATGCCAACGATGTCTTCAGTGCACTACAGGCTGAAGCTGAGGCCGAGGCAGAAGGCGAAGAAGAGGCCGAGGAAAATGCCGAGGAGGGAGACCACCTGGAGCAGGAGCAGCTCGGCCAAACTGAGACCGGTGTCCAAGACCAATCACCAACGGTCAACTTGGAGGCGACTGAGGATGAATTCACTAACCTTTCCCCCTTAGCTTAGCTTTCTTTTTCTTGCTTTTCCCCGCCTTTTGTACTTATTTTCACATTAATGAAAAAGCTTTAATTTCATTAAGTGTTTGCACGGTCTTGAATCGAAGCAACTTCAACTGAACAAAATACCTCAGATAGGCTAATCATTTTGCTCAAATTAATTAATCGGAAAAGACATCTTGGTTTCATGCCTATAATTGAGTAAATCGGCAACTGTTTTAACCGGAACAGTACATCTCGGCTTCAATACAAAAGTTGTGCAAATCATTAACAGAGCCAACCGGAATAAAACATCTCGGTTGTTATACTCAAAGTTGAACAAAACATCAACTCGTTCAACCGGCGTAAATCATCTCGGTTGCGATCTCAGAGTTGAACAAATCATCAACTCGTTCAACCGGAGTAAATCATCTCGGTTGCGGTCTCAGAGTTGAACAAATCATCAACTCGTTCAACTGGAGTAAATCATCTCGATTGTGGTCTCAGAGTTGAACAAATCATCAACTCGTTCAACCGAAGTAAATCATCTCGGTTGCGATCTCAGAGTTGAACAAATCATCAACTCGTTCAACCGGAGTAAATCATCTTAGTTGCGGTCTAGCAGTTGAGCAAATCATCAACTCGTTCAACCAGAGTAAATCATCTCGGTTGCAAGTCCCATTTTAAAAGCAACAATCAAAATGCTAAGGCAAAGATGAGACACTTCTATGTATTGACAAAAAGAATGTTACATTTTGAAGTGTAGGGCAAAAAATTCCTTTGCACGAAAAGAAAGCAAAAGCAAGAAATAATACAGTTTGAGGTTGGCCGCATTCCATGGCCGGGGTATTCCTCTACCATCCAAGTCCTGCAAATGGTATGCCCCCTTGCCCGCCAGACCAGTTATCTTGTAGGGTCCTTCCCAATTTGCCCCTAATTTGCCTTCACCTGGCACCAAGGTGTTGCCCATGACCTTCCTCAAAACCCAGTCGCCTACATTAAACGGTCTGGGGTGCACCATCTTGTTGTATTTTCTGGAAAGCTCTTGTTGTTAGGCGGCCGCATGGATGAGAGCCTTTTCCCGGCGCTCTTCCACTAGGTCCAATTCCAAGGCGATGGCTTCGGCATTTAGCTCGTGCTCAAAGCTTTCACTTCTGAAGGTGGGCATTCCAACTTCCAAAGATATGACCACCTCCATGCCATATGCCAAGGCAAAAGGAGTTTCCCTAGTAGATCGTCGCGGGGTGGTCCGGTATGCCCAAAGGACGTTGGGAAGTTCCTTGGCCCATTTTACCTTGGCTTTCTCAAGCCTTTTCTTCAACCCATCAAGAATGGTCTTGTTCGACGCTTCGGCTTGACCGTTCGACTGCGGGTAAGCCGGAGTAGAGTTGTAGAATTCAATCTTCAAATCTTCACAAAATCCCCTGAATAGGCGACCGTCAATCGGGTTCCCTTTATCGAGATCAAAATTTTGGGGACGTAAACCGCGTGACCACATTACGCTGCATAAAGCGTTTGACGTCTTTCTCCTTGATTGTAGCCAAAGGCTCTGCTTCAACCCATTTGGTGACGTAGTCTGTGGCCGCGATGAAGAACTTTCGGTTGCCTGGCGCTGTTGGGAGTGGTCCCGCTATATCTAGCCCCCATATCACAAAGGACCAAGGGCTGGTGAGGGGGAGAAGTTCCTTGGTCGGCTGGTGGATCAGGTGGGCAAACTTCTGGCACTTCTCACACTTGTGAACATACTTCTGTACGTCGGGCTGCATGCACGGCCACCAATAGCCTTGTGAAATAGCTCGATAGGCCAAAGATCTACCCCATATGTGACCACCACAGATGCCTTCGTGAATTTCGTACAGGAAGGCTTCCACGCTGTTTGGATGCACGCACTTTAGATACGGACCAGTGAAAGACTTTTTGTATAAAGCGCTAGATGAAGAGAGCCAAAACTGCTCTGACTTCACCCAGATTTTATGTGCTTCCTTCCTGTCTGCTGGAAGGGTCCGCTCTCTGAGAAAGAGGATAATAGGGTCCATCCAAGAAGAACCTAGCTCCGCGCAAAGTACTGCTGTCTGCCTGGCTTCCTCAATGCTAGGCCTCGAAAGGAATTCAATCAAGAGAGAGTTGGGAGATGTGCTATTGTAGACGTCCCCGAACGCATCCCGGCGAGTCGAGTCCCCCGTTACAGTTCGATATCGGGTCTACTACAGTTCAAGGACTCAAATGTCACGGTTCTTAATCTTGAACCAAAGAGTCCAAATCAGGCAAATCGTTTTGAGAAAACTGATTTTTGAAAGAAGTGCCAAACATGGACTGCTTTGCCAGATACAGAGTCGCCACCTAAATATTTTATTTTGGGAAATTTAGGAAACCCCAACTCGTTGCCTAAGGCCACGTGTCCGTCATCACCAAAGTTGCCTCGGCTCGGGAACTTGGGTACGATTGGGAAAGGTCACTTCGTGAGCACCCCCGCTCGCCCGGTCAAAGACCGGCCTCTACTAATCATGATATCTGTTTTTGAAAACATTGTGCGTTCTTTTTCCGGTTATTAGCTTAGGTTACTATGTGATGTGCACAGCATACAAGTATAGACTGAGCCGCCTGAATTGGAACAAAACACTTCATGTTTGTTTTTGAAAATGGTTTGATGGTGCTACCCGCAGGTAGGCTAAGACGTGGATTTGCCACCCTCGAGTGGGCTTAGAAAAACGTGATTTTGCCACTACCTAGTGGGCTTAAAACAAACATGTGATGAATTGTCCAATCCAAGTAACCCAACCTCCACCCACAGGCATTCAAGGCAGTTATATCACATAAGCACGTAGCCTCATGGTAAGCATGCTATTCATGGCAACACTCACACGTATGCAAGGATGCTAAAGCGTAAAACTCACCGAGTACTCCAAGCCAAAACAGAAGCTCATTAGAAATCATGCATGATCCTAAGTATACAGCAATGCCTAGTGCAACACATGCGAAGATGCAACTATAACAGGCTCGGCTATTCTAAACATAGCATATGGAATGCTACAACTAACACGTATTCAATTTGGAATTGAAATACAAATGCGGTTGTATGATCGCCAAGCGTGCTTGCAAAAGCAGATGAATGATGCAAACATGTCATTACATCAGTATGCTAATTGAAATATGCCTATATCTAACCATCATAAGCGTGGTAAATAAAAGGGAAGAAAGACGTGGGGTTGGAAGACATACATCACACTCACCACACTTATTACAATTATGCCCTCGCCAGAGGGTAGAATAAATATCTGATCCCAAATGAAAGAATAATACAGTCCAAATGATACAGTCCAAATAATGTACAAATTCCTAATTAATTTACAAATTAACTAAGAAAATAACAAAACTGGCATGCAAGCCAGGGACTGCCTTGATTCTGCTCCGGATGATAGAATAATGTATGTTTGGGCTGCTTTGCGCGGAAATCCACGGCGATGCCCCGATTAGCCTCTGTTTTGCGATTATTTCTTGAAAAGCGCGCCAAGCCTCGGAAGACTGCTGATCCTTGATATGCTGTAACAGAGAGCAGGAAAGGGGCATAGCAATGTATTTTCACAAATGTATGCATGTCTCGATCCTTGTACCACCAATCACGCATCTCGATGCATGATGACCAAGGAGCCAAATTGCACAACTCAATATAGAATGAATGCATATGAACACTACAACAAAACCTAACTCCATCATGGATAATCCGGAGTGTCGGTGACTTGGAAATTGAGACATGTTCCGTCACTCGGAGTACGGAACGTACCTCGTTTCCCGTGCCCGGGCTAACTCCTATCCCGAACACGATGCAATATGCATGACATGCATGAAATGCAACTAAGGTACAATCCTAACATACACAATATTATGGAATGGCATACACGCTATACGAGGTAATACACAACCGAGCATGCACAATGCTATGGATGAAATGGCATACGCAATGCAATAATGGGCTTACACCAACATGAGAGAGCCTCAGCCACACTCACATAGGAGGCCATAATGATGAAAACAAGACAACTCGGAATACGTGCACGCGCATAAGCGAAAAGCGGACCCTCAGGCACCAAAATGCCACTCTAATGAGACATGGCAAAGACATGGAATATGATATGCAAACATACAAAAATCAGTGACAAAATGAGGGGCAAAACAGCCCCAAAACGAGGCGAAATGAAACCCGATGCAAGGAACGAGTCCCGAAACATGGAATTAAGCACATGAAATGGCCTATAGCTATGCAATGCATGCATAATTTGAATGTGAAGTGTAAAATAAGAAGCAAGGAAGCCCCAAAACTAGCATTTTTACAGTATAAAGTATGGCCAAACAGAAAGCACAAGTAGGGCTAAAATGGCATACAAAAATGGGCCCGCAAGAGGGGTGATGAAGCAACTCACAGCTGCTAGCCCCAAATAGGAAAGGGGCCTTCTACAACATTGAAGAGGGGCAAAAAATATGATGTTTTACAGTTTAGGACAACCCCCAAAAACAGATACAAGTATGGCCAAATTAACATGCAAGAAATGGGCCAACAAAGGGGCAAAGAAGCAAGTGGTGCACGCTGGCCCCAAAGAGGTTAGGTCCCTTCAACAATGTTTAAGAGAGGCCCAAAATATGGCTGTTTACAGCTTATGATCAGACCCAAAACAGAACACAAGCATGCTCAAAGTATGATGCAAGATGAGGCCACCGAGAGGGCTATAACATGAAGTATACCAAGGATGCTTCAAAAAGCCCTAGACCCTTAATGAAACATGACAAGGGGGTCAAAAAAAGGCCACTTTCAGCTCTGATCATGGCCGAAAAACAGAAGCAAGATAAGCTAACAAATCATGCAAAAATGGGGACCAAAGAGGGGTACAATGACAAGTGATGCATGGAGGTCCAAAACAGTGGTGAGCCCTTCTTCAATGTTAAAGAAGGGCTCAAAATAAGCTACTTCACAGTTTATGACAGAGCTCAAAACAGATTATATATAGGCCAAAAATATCATGCAAAAATATGGCATCCAAGAGGGGTAATGAAGAAAGTGCAACAAGGAGGTCCCAAACAGTGAGGGACCCTTAATAAAAGGTGAAGAAGAGCTCAAAAAAACACTACTTTCAGTTTTGGTCGGAGCTCAAAACAGTAAGAAAAATGGCTAAAAAGAATGATACAAAAATGAGCCAAAAAGAGGGAAATGGTAACTCACCCTTGTAGACCAATCTTTAGCAACTTCTTGGACCAAATTTGCTGCCTCCTAGCCTCTGAGAAGACCTCCAAGCTGCTGGAAATGGAAGTGGTGGTGTGGTGCTAGGTGATGGTGTGTAAAAATGGTTAAGAACTTAAGAGGTTTTGAGGTTTAGAGTAGAGAGAGAGAGAAATTTAATGTGAGAGGCTTATACAAAAATCTCTAATCCTTCAACACAGACCTGGGGTGCTGTATTTATAGGCAAAAGAGGCTGGAAAAGAGGGGGAAAAAAAGGAGGGGAAATATTTCAAGTTTCCCTCCAAAAATTGGCCTAAAGAGGGGTATAAAGGAAAGTGGTAGCTTCTGGTTCTAAACGGCCAAGAGCCCTTCAACAAAGTTGAAGAGGGGCTCAAAATAAGACACTTTTTAGTTTACGACCAAGTCCAACACAACCCACAAGTACGCCTAAAATACCGTGCAAAAAAGGCCTAAAAAGAGGTAAAGAGGCAAGTAACAGAAGGAGGTCTCAAACAAAGAAAAACCCTTAATAAAACATGAAAAGGGACTCAAAATATGACTATCTCAAGTTCGGGTCGGAGCCCAAAAATGCAAAATGAAGGTTCGGGAGCCGAAACACGCGATTTAGGGCCCCGAAAGTGGGCTGTTAGGCACCGGAAGTGGTGTCCGACCACGAAGTTGGTCTCTCGGACCACAGTGTCCCTCTAAAGGGAGGAAATAAGGTGTGTGCCAAAAACCGGAGCAAACGGAGGTGGTTAGGCGGTCCCGAACCGAGGCACACGGCCTGACGGCTCCGAAAATCGGGAACCGGGCTCCGAAATGGGAAAAATGGCCTGCGACCACGAAATGTAGCCTACGGCCACTGAGAGATGATCTACGAGACCTCTACCTCCCTTCGGGAAGAGAAAACAGAGCCTGGTTCGCAAAGCACGAAAGAGCCCGGAAGTCCGGAGGCAAGGCTCGCAGCCGAGGCTCTGAAACCTCTGGACGAGCACGATATGCAACATCACCAAGTGCTCAATTGGTGACGTCTGAGTCTTAAGGTCGGTCAAAAATGGGGTGTCTACAGCTATCGACCATGGAAGCAAGGCCAGCCAACTCATCTGCTCGGCCGTTTTCTTCTCGGCCAATCTGTTGTACCCTTATTGCCTGGAAACGCTTGACCAGAGCTTGGTACTTCATCATTCTGTCATCCTTGGCTTCATAGACCCCAGAAACTTGGTTAACCACAAGTTGGGAATCACTGTAAACCATTAACTCGGACGCGTGCATCTGAAGCGCGCTCTTGAGTCCAACCAGAAGCGCCTCGTACTCGGCCTCGTTGTTTGATGTAGGGAAGCCAAGGGTGATAGAATGTTCGATAGTCAGTCCGTCCGGCGATATCAGGACTATGCCTAGCCCAGCACCGTGGCGGTTAGAAGCCCCATCTACAAAAAATTTCCACATTTCCCCCACGAAGAGCTTCTAATATTCCGATGGGTCCTGGGAGGCCTGACGATTGATGTTACCACGGCTGCTCAGCTGTTCGGCTTCGAGGTCTATGATGAGCGGTTCCACTTCAGCCTCCCTCGGCGATTCGGCGCCGGACTCAGCAAGCTGACTCATAATGTCCAAGTCCATAGGCAAATCGCCGGGTTGCGGCATTAGGCCGGCTGCAGGCTCTGTGCTGATCGGTTCCACTGTTTCCCCCCTTGGTGATGCTGTACCGGACAGAGCAGGTTGGTCGGTGCTACCCAACTCCGTCATCGCATCGCTGGGCTGTGGTATCGTATTAACTGAGGGTGCTTCGGCGGGGCGCGCAAGTTCCGCGTCGCCAACACCGCCAAGCTGTTGTATTTTGGTCAAGCTTGCATTCACCTCTTCACCTGCCGCAGAAATATCGACCGGGTAAACCGGATGAGTTCCAAGTGTGAATTCAACAACGAAGTCGGCCAAAGTCTGGGCTTTTATAGCAGTGCGCGGCTGGAACTTAACGTCAAACTGTCCCAACTCAACCGCCCACTTAAGAATCCGACCGGAGAAATCTACCCGTTCGAACAAAGCTTTGAGGGGGAACTCGGTCAGAACGATGATTGTGTGGGGATGGAAATAATGCGCTAACTTCCTGGAGGCCATCATTAAAGCCAACGCAAGTTTTTCCAGTGGCAGGTACCTCGACTCTGCCGGTAGCAAGGTTTTGCTGACGTAGAAGATGGGTAGATGTTTGATTCCTTCCGACCGAACAAGCACCGCACTGACTGCATGCTGTGATACGGCCAGATAAAAGTAGAGTTCTTCTCCGGGCTCCGGTGTGACCAATAGTGGCGCTGAAGACAAATACTCCTTGAGCTCGGCCAAAGCCTGGTCACATTCTCCATCCCATGAGAACTTTGATTTCAAGGCTTGAAAGAAATGGCGGCAGTAATCTGATGGCCGGCTTATAAATCGATTAAGCGCGGCAGCCATTCCGACCACACGCTGCATGTCCTTAGCCGAGTTGGGCTGTTTTAACTCTTGCACGGCTCGAATTTGTGTAGGGTCTGCTTCGATACCTCGGTTTGTGACTAGGAAACCCAAAAATTTTCCGGATCCCACACCGAAGGCACACTTAGACGCATTCAAGTGTAGCTTGTGCTTTTTGAGAATGGCGAACATCTCGGCCAAGTCGAACAAATGGTCTGCTTGATGCCCGCTCTTAACCACCATATCATCAATATAAGCCTCCATTGTCCGGCCTAGCAGGGGAGCGAACATCTTGGTCACCATCCTTTGAAAAGTTGTCCCGGCGTTCTTCAAACCAAAAGGCATGACTCGGTAACAGAAGAGTCCCCTCGGTGTAGTGAATGAGGTGATCTCTCAGTCGGGCCCATGCATGGCAAACTGATGGTAGCCGCGGTAGGCGTCCAAGAAACTAAGCCTGTTATGTCCAGCCGTTAAGTCCACAAGCTGGTCTATTCTAGGCAGAGGGAAGCTGTCTTTCGGACAAGCTCGGTTGACGGTCTTGTAGTCGACACAAACTCGCCACTTCCCATTCTTCTTGGGCACCACGACTATGTTTGAAATCCACCGAGGGTAGTGCACTTCCTGAATCGCTCGCGCCTCAAGCAAGTTCTTCACTTCCTCTGCAACTACCTCAGTGTGATGCAGTGCCGATCTCCTTGTTCGCTGAATGACCGGCTTGGCTCCGGAGAAGACATTGAGATGATGGCATATAAAACTCAGATCGAGACCGGGCATGTCATAAGGCGACCATGCGAAGACTTCGATATTGGCCATCAAAAACTCAACCATCTCGGTCCTTTCTTGGGTGGTAAGGCTTGAGCCGAGCAAGAAGAACTTGTCCGAACTCTCTGTATCAATTCGTACTTCCACTAATTCCTCAACGGCTTTATCCTTGGCCTTAGTGCCCACATCGTCAAGGACTCCCCAGTCCTCCGGTCCCTCTATCATTTGGACGAAGCCCTTGACAACTCGGCCCCCATTTACTACCACGAAGCATTGCTTCGACATAACTTGATCGCCCCAGACTTCCTCGATTGCCCCCATAGCCGAGGGAAATCTCATCACCTGATGGTAGGTCGATGCCACGGCTTGCATAGCGTGAAGCTCTCCCCTTCCAAGATCAAATTATAAGTAGATGGCACCTGCAACACCCAGAACTCCACTTGTTTGACCACGGATCCCGCTTTGACTGGCAGGATAATCTTTCCCAAAGGCCACTCTGGTTGCGAGTTGAAACCAACCAGTGGCGAAGTTGCCGGGGCCAAATCTGTATCTCGGAGCTTGAGCTGTTTGAAAGCGTCGTAGTACATGATCTCGACCGAGCTTCCCAGATCGATCAAGATTCGTTTGACATCAAATTCTTTGACGCGGAGTTTAACCACTAGGGCATCGCTGTGTGGCGTCTGAACGCGCTCTAGGTCTCTTGAGGAGAAACTGATCACATCTTTCTCTTCGGTCTTCCCCCTCTTGATCGCAGGCTGAACCGACAAAACTTCTCTCATGTGTTCTGCCTTCTTGAGCATACCTCGGAGCTCGCATACACGCGCCGGTTCCACTATGCCATGGATGACATTAACAACCCCTTGTGGAGGCGCATCTCGATCATCCAGTCCCCGTGGGTCAACCGGTGCTTGATTTGCCTTCACGCCCCCATTAATGTAAAAGTCCAGGTGTCCAGCTGCGACTAGCTCTTCCAAGTGTTGCCTCAAAGGCAAACAGTCCTCTGTCCGGTGGCCACGCTTTCGGTGAAACGTGCAACGGTACCGTGGATTGAAGCCCTTCTGTCCATCGCCCAACTTAGCAGGAAATCGGACATACTCCTCGTCACGAATCTCACTAAGTATGCGATAGATTGGAATCTTAAAGACCGTGGTGATGCTTGTCCTGGCCTTCAACCTTCTGTTTGCATCAGCTACATCATCCCGGGGGTAGTCATCCCGATCATTCCGACGTCCCTTACCCCGGTTTTTGCCATTTGAGCCACGGTCCGATTCCTCAGCGCGGTCACTTGATCGGCTGGACTCTTGTCCGACCGCGTGCACTTTTCCAGCCGACCTCTTGTCTGTTGCTACCGGAGTTGCCTTCGCGGTAGATGCTGACGCATCATCCTCTACTCAGATGTGCTCATTGATGCGTTGCATGAGCTGGCCCATGGAAGTCGGCTGGTGCATGGTAAGCAAGTCCCGCAGTCTATGTCCGACCGGGAGATCACGCTTGTATTGTGTGATTACAAGGTTGACCGGGCAATCCAAGATCTCGTTGAAGGTCTCCCAATATCTGGAGTTGTATGCCTTCAATGTGTCGCTTGGTTCCATCTTGACACTCAGTAGGTGGTCAACTTCCTTTGGTGTTTTTGTGATGGTTTTGAAGCGCGTCACAAAGGCTTCGGCCAACTGATGCCACCTTTCAATGCTTCCCTCCGGCAACCTCTCGAACCTTTTCAAGCCCAGTTCGCCTAAACTTGACGGGAAGATAAGGCACATAAGTGCGTCATTCCGCCTATGTCTGGCCATGACCTGTCTGAAGTGGCTCACATGCATGTAGGGATCGGTTTTTCCATCGTAGAGCGTGAATTTAGGTTGGTGGAAGCCTGCCGAAAGCGGTGTTGTTTCTATCTCTAGGAAGAAAGGGGTGGCACTCAGCCTTGCCAAGTCTATATCTGGAAGGAGTGGCGCTGCTAGGCGGGGTGGAGGCATTACGACCTCCTCGTTGGCGTGAACCCATACGATAACTGCTAGAACGCCGGCACCCTCTGAGCCTCCCGCCGGCAAGCCCGTTCCTTCAAGACTGCCCGCAAATCCTCTGAACGACCGGAATAGGAGTACCTCGACGTCGTCACCGGATGTGAGGGCTGGTAAGTGCTATCTTGCGCGCTGGACTTCTTTGTACGCACATCGGAATCACCAACCTTGTAACTTCTGGTAATAGAAATGGACGGAGTGTGTCGTTGACTTTGACTGCCTGAACGGCGGGATTGGGTGCGCTCACTGTGGTCTTCCACTCCAGCTACACCCTTCCCTTTGACATGCCGCTTCAGCTCCTCCATCTCCACCGCCATTCGCCGGATGACGGCGTCCTGGTCCTTTAGCTTGTGTTCCAGACGTCTGGCATGTGATTCTCTCCGCCGCTGATGACCGTCTGGACTCCATGAATGACCATAACTTCTTCCGCGCTTATCTCGCGCGTCTCTCGACTGTCCTTCGGGGAATGTCTCCAGGTCCACCATTGGAGGGATGGCGGGATATCCTTCTCTCCGTCTGCCTGACTCCGGTGTAACTCCGTCGATGGCGGACAACGAAATCTCGTCGTTGTTCGCCATAAACGGCGATCAGATGAGCCTGGTAAACAAGGTTTTGTCTGTAAAGTTCCCACAGACGGCGCCAATTGTACGGGGAGCAAATATTCAGGCAAGCCCGTACTCCTTTCTTCCAAGCTACTGTCTGTCCGATCGACCTGCGAGCACAACGGCGGTGAGCTACCCGGCGGTGTGTGGCTGGAAAACCCCTCCAACAATCAAGTTAGTACACACACCAAGGGATAAATAGAGAGAAATGAGAGTGTTTAGAGTTTTTGTATCTCACCAAATGTACATCCTCCCAGCATGGGGGGGGCGCAGACACGCTTATATAGCTTCTGCGTCCCAAATCTACTCCCACTAGTCTCTCAACACGTGGTGCTGCTATACCATTTGTCAGCACAAATTTTGCTAACCACCACCTAACTAAACTGCTAGCCCACTCTACTGGGAGCTCGGCTGAAGCTTCTCGGCTATGAACGGCCATACTGCACAGCTAGCCAGAGCGCTCCACTCACCGTACTCAATGACGACCGAGCTCGGTTGCATCTGTTCATAGCCGAGCTTGGGACAGCTCGTGCTGGTTTAACCGTCGGCTTTCCTGCCGAGCTAACTCTTGAACCGTGGAACATCCACGCCTTTCCTGGCGCCGGACATCTCACTTGACCAGCTTCCATACCATGAAGCCAAGTAGCTCGGTCCAACCACACCTCGCCTTAACCGAGCAAATCTTTCCTGACAGGGCCGCGCTACCTCGGCCCGATCTTGTTCGGCCCAAATCTGTCCGACCATTACCACGGCCCAATCCAGATCATAAATCTCCCTCTTACTAGATATAAAATAGATATAGTTGGTCAGGTTCTACTGATGTATAAATACAGATGTGATGCAATTGATTCATTCATTGAATAATAATTGAGATATTCATATCTTCTTCAGATCTATCCTATGATTTATAAGTTTTAAATAAAAATTTTAAATTATCATAAGTCACTCATAATATTTGTATTTAGGAGCAATAAGAGTAACATTGAGGTCATATAATGAAAGTGTGAGAGAGGGTGATGGAATGCTGATTGCGAGATATAGCAGAGGTGTCACAGAATCAATTTGAGTTTATGCCTGGCAGGTTAACAATGGAGGCGATTTATCTTTTGAGGAGAGTAATAGAAAAGTATAGAGAAAAGAAAAGAGACATTCATATGGTGTTTATGAACCTTGAGAAAGCATATGATAGAGTACCCCAGAATATAATATGGTGGGTGCTAGAGAAGAGAGGGGTGACAAAAGATTACATTGATGTGATTAGGGACATGTATGAAGAGGTGGTGACCACTATCAGATCGCCTGCTGGAGAGATAAATGAATTTCCTATCACTGTAGGGTTACACCAAGGATCTACCTTAAGTCCTTATCTTTTTGCTTTAGTTATGGATGAGTTAACGAGAAATATTCACGATGACGTGTAGGAGCGAAGGCACTCAAGGGCCAGGGGGGTCACGTGCCCCCCCTAGGTTTTTGGAATTTTTTTTTTTCAAACATAAAAAAAAATATTTTAAATAAAAAAATTTATAAAAATATTATTTAAAGTGAAATGTCAATGATATTTTTAAAATTATGAGAACAATAATGGTTATTTTGATTGAAAGTAAAGAGACTATGATAAGTTATATTATTATTTATAAAAATTTCAATATAATAGTGATATCTATAATTATTGACATGCAAACATAATTAATCTCAATGAAGATATATGAAATTTATTGAATTGTTACATACATTTGACATGCAGAGTTTGTCCTCCATATGTTTTTTTCTATTCATAACTAAATGACCACTATATAAATTATAATCAAGTAACACATCTTCAATTATAAAAATAAAAATTAAAAAAAAAATTACAATAGATCATAACTAATATCAAAATGAGTCATAACTAACTATTACTTGATATATAGTAATAGCCAAAATAACAACCACAAGAAATTATAACTAAATTATATCTAACACTATAATGTATCATAACTAAAGACCATGAAGATCATAATTACAACATATGATAGACACTTTTTTTTATGGTGTGTTTTATAGAATTTCTCTACTAAAATATATTATTTCTATCTCAACTTATCTTCTTTTTTAATTTTCCAATCTACCTATAAATAGTTACTCCCCAATATTTATATAAAATTTAATCTCAAATCCTATAATTTAAAATTCACATTTATCCAAATGGACTTTTAATATTTAAGTTTAGTAATATCTTATTGTTGTTTATTATAAAAATAAAAATAAAAAAATTTGCTTGGTTAGAGTTTTCCAAAAATACTTTTCAGAAAATTCTACTTGTTTTTTGGTTTTTTTTTATTTTATTTTTACTAAATTTTTTTTAATATTTTAAGCAATTTTTTTAATTTTTAGACATATCTAACATAAATATACCTAAAAAGTAAAAAAATTTTGAAAAAACCTTTTAAAATTCACTAAATACCAAAAATACAAAAAATATATATATATATATATATATATGAAAATTATGTACATTATTTGCATTATTATGTATTTATTAATTTTTTAAAACATTTTTTCACAAATTTTTTATTTTTTAAATACATCTAAGTAAAGTGCATCTAAAAAAGTAAAAAAAAAAATATTTAAAATTTTAAAAATATTCACTAAAAACAAAAAAAAAAACACGAAAACCAAAAAACTCAATTCTCAAAAAACTTAATCCAAAAAACTCAAACTAAACAGATTGATATTATCATTAATTATGCCCCATCTCTATCAAATTCCTGGCTACGCCACTAATGACGTGCCATGGTGTACGCTTTTTGCAGACGATATTGTGCTAGTGGATGAGGCTAGAGAAGGAGTTAATACAAAGTTAGAGATTTAGAGAAAAGCTCTTGAAACTAAGGATTCCGGATAAGCAAAACTAAGATAGAGTACATGGAGTGTAAATTTAGTAACAGTAACAATGAAAGTAGAAGAGAAGTGTAGACACCCAATTTTTGACCGACCTTAAGACTCAGACGTCACCGATTGAGTGCTCGGTGATGTTACGTTGTGCCGTTTCAAGTCTTAAATGGCAGTGAGCCCGCCTCGAACTTCCGAACCCTCTTACGTGCTTTTGCTCTTTTGCGAACCCGGACTCGATTTTCTCTGCTTTTTTCCCGAGGGAGGAAGAGGTCCAGACCATCTCTGGCCAAAGTGGGCTACATTTTGTATTGTAGGCCATTTTGCCCATTTGAGCCCGACCCGGGTTCGTTTCCCTCGTCGCGGTCGTGTGCCTCGGTTCCCTGGATGAGAGCTGTGTCGCAGTGCTT
Source organism: Camellia lanceoleosa (assembly GCA_025200525.1). Lineage (NCBI taxonomy): Eukaryota > Viridiplantae > Streptophyta > Magnoliopsida > Ericales > Theaceae > Camellia > Camellia lanceoleosa. Next base: position 91,932,660 of record CM045770.1, read on the forward strand.
TGCTCGAGACCGCATAACTATCTCCGATTGCTCCGGTTTTTGGCATGCATCTTATTTACTCCCTTTTGAGGGACACTGAGGTCTGAGAGACCCACTTCGTGGTCGAATGCCACTTTTCGGCTTATGAGCATCAGTAATTTTGGGGCCCCGAACTCGCGTTACGGCCCCGCTTCGCCCCTAACATTCGTTTTGCATCGGTTTTCATCCATTTTTGGCAGGTACCTCTGTTTCATCACCGGGAAGGTCACAGAAGGGTGGGAGGCCAGCTATTGTTTCAGCAACCAGTTATATTCCTCCGTCGCCCTTCGACGCCCGTTTTTCTCACTTCCAAGCCAATGTTGACTACCCTAGGGTCACTTTCTTCAATCCTAACCCCAATATTTGTGTTGTAGACACCTGGGAGGACACAAATATTATATGGCCGGCCACTAATTCTACTTGAACCTTTTGAACCCCTCCTAAAAATGGCCTATTCTCTCTCCTGTTTTATAGTTGTCAATTTTGAACCACATGGTTGTGTTGAGGGCACCTGGGAGGACACCAATTTGTGGTGGCCGGCCAGAAAATCTTTTTGACCATTTTGACCCTTGGCCGGCCGGCCGTGGGGGGTGGCCGGCCATGATCTTTACAATGTGTATATTCCAGTTGTATATCTGTTTCCCCCCAAAAAACTTGTATCCGGGGGACAACTTTTTGGGGGAAACTTGATCCATTTTCCCCCCACTTTTTCCCTCATTTCTCCCCCATTTTTGTCTACATAACAGAGCCTCCAGCTCTGTCTTGAGGGTTGAAAAAAATTGCTTGGAGCTCATACATACATATCTCCCTCAATCTCTCTCATTTCCTTCAAAAATTCCCAAGTTCTACCCCTTTTTCATATCACCACCTAGCACCACCACCACCACTCCATTTCCAGCAGATTGGAGCTCTTCTTAGAGGCTTGGAGGCACCATTTCTCAGTTCAAAAGGCAGCCAATGAGTAGTCTTCAAGGGTAAGTTCATTTCCCCTTTTTTGGGCCTTATTTTGTACCATTGCTTAGCCTTATTTGCTTGCTGTTTTGAGCTCTGACCAAAACTGAAAAGGTCATTTTTTTGAGCTCATTTTCTCGTTTCATTAAGGGCTCAACACTGTTTGAGCCCCCCATGTTGCACTTGCTTCAATACCCTCTTGAATGCCATTTTCTTGCATGATATTTTTAGCTTGTGTGTGATCTGTTTTGGGGCCTGAGGTAAACTGTAAATAGGCCTATCTTGAGCCCCTCTTCAACATTGAAGAAGGGCTCAACACTGTTAGGGACCTCCATATATCACTTTCCATTGTACCCCTCTTTGGTCCCCATTTTTGCATGATTTGTTAGCTTATCTTGCTTCTATTTTTCGGCCATGATCAGAACTGAAAGTGGCCATGTTTTGACTCCCTTGTCATGTTTCATTAAGGGTCTTTGGCTGTTTTATGAATATTTTGTATATTTTGTGTTATAGCCTCCTTTGAGCCTCATCTTGCATGACATTTTGAGTGTGTTTTTATACTGTTTTGGGGGCTTCCATAAACTGTAAGTAGTCATATTTTTGGTCCCTCTTCAGTGTTTTAGAAGGGTCTTTTTCTGTTTGGGCTTTGCATCCATCACTTGCTTCATTGCCTCTCTTGCGGAGCCATTTTTGTACACTAATTTAGTCCCACTTATGCTTATTGTTTGGCCATGCTTTGAACTGTAAAAATGCTTTCCTCGGGGCTGCCTTGCTTCTACTTTTACACTTCATGTCATAATTATGCATGCGTTGTATAGCTGTGAGCCATTTCATGTACCTAGTTTTGCATTTCGGGAGTGATTCCGTGCATCGGGTGTCATTTCGCCTTGTTTCAGGGCTGTTTCGCCCCTCATTTTGCTACTGATTTTTGCATGTTTGCATATCATATTCCATGTCTTTGCCATGTCTCATTAGAGTGGCATTTCGCAGTTCGATTCTCGGTTTGCGTGCACGCATGCACGCATTTCGAGTTGTCTTGTTTTCATCTGATGGCCTCCTATGTGAGTGTGGCTGAGGCTCTCTCATGTTGGTGTAAGCCCATTATGCATTGCGTATGCCATTTCATCCATAGTATTGTGTATGCTCGGTTGTGTATTACCTCGTGCATTGTGTTTGTCATTTCATAGCATTGCGCATGCTAGGTTGTATATTAGTTGCATTTCATGCATATCATGCATATTGCATTGTATTCGGGATAGGAGTTAGGAGTTAGCTCGGGCACGGGAAACGAGGTGCGTTCCGTACTCCGAGTGACGGAACGTATCTCAATTCCCAAGTCACCGACACTCCGGATTATCCATGATGGAGTTAGGTTTTGTTGTAGTGTTCATATGCATTCATTCTATATTGAGTTGTGCAATTCGGCTCCTCGGCCATCATGCATCGAGATGCGTGATTGGTGGTACGAGGATCGAGACATGCATACATTTGTGAAAATACATTGCTATGCCCTTTCCTTCTCGCTAAAAGATCCGCTCTCTGTTAAAAGATATCAAGAATCGCCGATCTTCCGAGGCTTGGCGACTTTTCAAGAATCATTGCAAAACAGAGGCTAATTGGGGCATTCGGTGGATTTCATAAGCAGACAAGTACTTCAAACATGCATCATTCATCACCCGGAGCGGAATCAAGGCAGTCCTTGGCTTGCATGCCAGTTTTACAGCTTTCTTAGTTAATTTGTTAATTAATTAGGAATTTGTACATTATTTGGACTATATTCCTTGGACTGTACTATTCTTTTATTCGGGACTATATATTTATTCGGACCCTCTGCGCGAGGGCATAATTGTAATAAGTGTGCGTGAGTGTGATGTAGTCTTCCAATCCCACGTCTTTCTTCCCTTTTATTTACCTGCTTATGATGGTTAGATTAGGGCATATTTCAATTAGCATACAGTATGACAGCATGTTTGCATCATTCATCTGTTTTGCACGCACCGGGCTCGGCGCATCATACAAATTGCATTTATATTTCAATTCCAAATTGAATACGTGTTAGTTGTAGCATTCTATATGCCATGTTTAGAATAGCCGAGCCTGCTATAGTTGCATCTTTGCATGTGTTGCATTAGGCATTTCTGTATATTTAGGATCATGCATGATTTCTAATGAGCTTCTGTTTTGGCTTGGAGTACTCGGTGAGTTTTATGCTTTAGCATCCTTGTATGCGTGTGAGTGTTGCCATGAATAGCATGCTTACCATGAGGCTAACTGCTTATGTGATATAACTGCCTTGAATGCCTGTGGGTGGAGATTGTGTTATTTGGATTGGAACAATTCATCAAATGTTTGTTTTAAGCCCACTAGACAGTGGCAAAATCATGTTTTCTAAGCCCACCCGAGGGTGGCAAAATCCACATTTTAAGCCTACCTGCGGGTAGCAAACCATCTTTCAAAAAACAAACATGAAGTGTTTTGTTCCAATTCGCTGACTTCGATCTATACTTGTATCTTTGTCGTATCACATAGTAATCTAGGCTAATAACCGGAATAAGAGCATACAATGTTTTCAAAAATAGATATCACGGTTAGTAGAGGCCGGTCTTTGACCTTCCCCAATCGTACCCAAGTTCCCGAGCCGAGGCAACTTTGGTGATGACGGATCGTGGCCTTTGGCACCAGTCGAGTTTCCTAAATTTCCCATTAAAAAACATTTAGGTGGCGAGTCAAAATTCATATTTGGCACTTCTTTCAAAAATTAGTTTTCTCAAAACGATTTGCCGGATTTGGACTCTTTGGTTCAAGATTAAGAACCGTGACATTTGAGTCCTTGAACTGTAGTGACCCCAATATGAACGGAACGGGACTTAACCCTCCCGGGGCGTTCGGGGACGTCTACAAGAAGCGAAAATCAAGAACCAAGAACTACCTAAGAGTGAACATTTTCGTTATTTAGGGTCAATTATCACAACAGTGAGGGAGATTGATACGAAGGTGGCCCATAGGATTAAGGCGGGATGGTGTAAGTGGAGAAGTGCGTCTGAGGTACTGTGTGATAAACGAATACCCACTAGACTAAAAAGTAAGTTCTATAGAACGGCTATTAGACCAGCGATATTGTATCGGACGGAGTGTTGGGCAACCAAGAAACAATATGTAGATAAGATGAGTGTGGTTGAGATGAGGATGTTAAGGTGGATGTGTGGCAAGGCTAGACAAGACAGAATTAGGAATGAGTGTATTCGGAAATGGGTAGAAGTAGCATCGATAGAAGATAAGTTGAAAGAGAATCGATTGAAATAGTTTGGTCACATTCAACGAAAACTAACAGAGGCAGTAGTAAAGAGATGCGATGCTGTAACAGTAGATGGGAGTGTTAGGGGACAGGGTAGGTCCAGATTAATGTTGGCTAGCGTTGTAAATAACGATATGGATCTACTTAATTTGACTAAGGAAATGGCCTTTGATAGGGCTGCGTAGAGAAGAAGAATTCATGTAGCCGACCCCATTTGATGGGACTTAAGGCTTGGTTTGGTTTGGTTTGGTATTGTAAGAGTAACATTAAGATTATTTATATATTTTACAAAAGAATGTTTTTAAGAAGAGACATTATAAGAGTTTTAAAATCTCATACAAAATCTATATACTATTATAATCAAATAATATTGTCATCTTATTAAAACTTAAAGTTGCAATTCTTTTCTTCTTTTTTTAATTTTTGTTAATATGTGTCACAATATGATGGATTTATAAATTACTTAAATATTCTTAAAATAAAATTTTCAATTTAGATTATTCCTTAAATTATGTTATTAGAATAAAACCAATATTCATTCATTAATTTATGTATCTTTTATTAAATTTTAAATTTAAATTCTTTTTTAAATTATGTTACTACTATTAGAATGAGATCAATATTCACGTGTCATAATGATGTGTCATAATATTATTGGTCTAAACATAATATGTTATTAAATACACGTGTTTAAATTATTAATCACTATTAAAAATTTATATTTTTATTTTTTGTCATTTTTGGTTTTAAATTTTATATTAAAAAAAATATTATGCCCATCTAAACTACAAGGACTTAAGCAATAATTTTTTTTAACAAAATACTAAATCATTCAGAAAAATGAATGACTTTTAAAAAAAAAAAAATCACAATTTTTTTATTTTTAAAAATTAAAAAAAAATGTTCAATTGTCTAGCTCTTATTCAAGCAAAAATAAATAAATAAATAAATATTAATATCCTTGATTTATGACTTTCAAATGGAAAGTATATCAAATCTAAAAAAAAAAAAAGTATACTAATTCATTTCAAAATTCAAATTTGAGGGTCACTAAATATAGAAAGCAATCTATTAATTTAAATTTAAAATTAGCACAATATAAATTTAAAATTATAATGAACTATCCCATGATTTATAAGTTTTAAATAAAAATTTGAAATTATCATAATTAACTCATAATTTATGTATTTAGGAGCAATAAGAGTAACATTGAAATTATTTATATATTTTACAAAACAATGCTTTTAAGAAGAGATATTATTAAAGTTTTCAAACCTCATATAAAATATATATACTATTATAATTGAAAATTGCTGTCATCCTATTAAAACTTAAAGTTGCAATTCTTTTTTTTCTTTTTTTTAATTTTTGTTAATATGTGTCACAATATGATTGGTTTATAAATTAATTTATATTCTTAAAATAAAATTTAAATTATGTTACTACATTTAGAATAAGATCAATACTCACATGTGTCATAATATTATTGGTTTAAACATAATATGTTATTAAATACATGTGTTTAAATTATTAATCACTATCAAAAATTTATATATTTTTTTTTTTCATTTTTGGTTTTAAATTTTATAAAAATAAATAAATAAAATTTTGCCATTCTAAACTACAAGGACTTAAACAACAACTTTTTTAAATGCAAATATTTCTTTTAACAAAATACAAAAACATTAAGAAAATGAATGACTTTTTTAACAATTACCAAACAAAATTGATTTTGTTAATTTTATTTTATCTCAATTGTCAATTAAACAAATTAAAATAAAAAAATAAATTTTTTTGGCTTAAATAGTTAAGAAGTGACTTTTTCTAAAATCAAATTGAAATAAACATTTTTTTTTCCCTAATAAAAGTCATAGTTGGTGAAATTTTTTTTTAATATAATAAAAAAAAAAAGTGTTATATGACACTTTCACCCATAATAATGTGACGAGGGAGTTGAGCCCCATATTATTGAACGTATAGCAAATCAAGAGTTGTCATATATGATACCACATTATTGTGGATACAATTGTGGGTGTTTTTTTTTTTGGGTCTCAAACATTTTTTTTATTGTTCATATATAGATTTTTTTAGCACTTGCGAAATACGGTGTCTCGTATTAATCTTTTTTTTTAATCTCAATTGTCAATTAAACAAACTAAAATAAAAAATGAAAAAAATTTGGCTCAAATTGCTAAAAAGTGAGTTTTGCTAAAACAAATTGAAATAAATGTAATTTTTCTAATAAAAGTTATGGTTTGAAATATCTTTTTTTATATTAAAAAAAATGAGGGTTATAGTGATATTTTATTGATCATCTATAATTATTTTCAGATCAAATGATAAAATCATTCTAAATTTTCTTCTTACTTTTTTTATTTTACACAGATACTTTTATTTTGTAGAAATTTAATTTTATTATATTTAAATATTTTATGTTATTATAAAATATATTTTTTTAATATAAACTTATTCAATGATCTCTTTCTAAAAGGTATATTTCATTTTGTTCATTAATATTAAAATTTTAATTAATCTTATTTATTATTAAAAAAATAAATTAGCACATAATTTTATATATTTATATATACAATTTTGTTTCGATTGCTCAAGTTATTTGGTATTTCTATTCAAGTTCATTCAAATTTATTCGAATTTTTGAATTTTACATATGTTCTCACCGAATTAAAAATTATATTGCACAATCTTGAAAATTTTATGGGTTTGACTCGAGTTGTTTGAATTTAACTCGCCCAAATTTATAACTTTAGCAAAAAAGTTGAAAGTTATATTTTCGAAGTTGTGACGAATTAATGATTGATAAATAAATTGTGGCAAAATTTTAAAACTTAAATTGTAAGTTTCAATATTTTTTTTTTTTATAATTTACATATAAAAATGTAACTATTTATATTATTTCATGTAAACATATTTTATTAAATTTTTCACATCCCGTGCATAGCAGGGGTTTTCAATAGTTTGAGTTTAAGTGAATGTCTTTTTATGATTTATTTTTTTAATTTTCTGATTTGTTTTTAGGATGAGAATGGAAAGGAGAAGTGTGGAATATTCTTTTTGAGAGGATTGGGGGCTGAAGTGTTAGTTGTCGACCGTGGAAATCTACATTTCTTCTAATATGATTTTATGGTATTACATTAGAGTGTCACATTATAGTGTTATGTTTGAAAAAATACAATAAGGAGCTTTTGTGTGTTACATTAATTATAGTATTATCTTCAGAAAAAATACAGGAATTTTTTTTTGCAATGTTACGTTGTTACGTGTGAGAAAAGTACATTAAAGAATTTTTTAGTGTGTTACATTAGAGTATTACGTTTGAAAAAAATATACTAAGAAGTTTTTGTATATTAAATTAATTGAAGTGTTACGTTTGAAAAATGTATACTACTGAGTTTTTTTTAGAATGCTACGTTGTTACGTTTAAGAAAAGTACACTAAGGAATTTTTTAGTGTGTTACATGGGAGTGTTACATGGTTTTAGTATTATATTAGAGTGTTACACTTGGAAAAAGTACACTAAAGAATTTTTTTGAAGTATTACATTTAGTAATTTCAACATTATGAAAAAAAAACTCATATTTGTCCCTCAATACATTACACATGTGCGTTTATGCTTGTCCATTTGTCTAATTCACACTAGAATGGGCATTTATGTCCATTAAAAAAAAAAAAAAAAAAAAAAAAAAAGGGGAAGGACCAAACAATTAATAAGATCAATATTTAAGATTTATTTATGCTTCACCCAAGACTGTCGTTAGCAGGTTCTTTATTAGAATATCAAGCGAAGTTTTTCTCCTACATGTATCGAATAGAATATGTCGATCAAAATCTTTTTCATCAAAACCTTCTTCATTTAGATCGGAAAAATCGTGCATGTGCTATGGATCCATAATCAATCTTATTTTCGATAGGGGTATTGAATCCAATTTCTTCACCCGATTATGATAGCTGAAGATATCTTTTTTAACTTTTATGGTATATTTCCTAGTTCAAATCTCTCTTACTAACTAGAATGGAAGAGTCACTAGATTTTTGTCTGTCCAAAATGGGCATGGTTATAAACTAATATATCATCAAGTCGATTGCATGATTATAAATTCATTTTAGAAAAATGCTCACAAGTATTTCATAAAGGCATTGTTTAATATTGGGAATGTAAAAATAAAAATAAAAATAAAAAATGTCAAAATGTCAAAAAGCATATTGATTTCGGTAAAAATATATTGAATTTAGTGAAAAGTGTGTTGTATTCTTCAATTTTTTTTGTCTTTTACTTATACTCCAAGTATACTTGTTAACAAGATCCTTCATTTTATATGGACCAAGGATATACATTCATTATAAAAAAAGGTTATTTAAGTGTATCTATGAAGAAAAATTGAACCCTTTCTTTTCTTATTTCATTCACAATATTACAATATGTATTTATACAAGATATATAAGATACTGAAACAGTATTTCTAACCAATTAACAAATTTCAAACAAACTCTAACTATCCTCCATCTGATACAGTTGAGCCATTAGCTTCAGCTTGAGCTTACTACAACAAAAAACAGAAATGGCGACCAAAAACTGAAATTTCGTCGCTGAAAGTGCATGAAATGGCAACTAAATTGGAATTTGTCGCCGAAAAGTAGGTTTTTAGCGACTAAAAGGAAGTTTTGTCGCCTAATATAGGGTTTTCAGCGACTAAAGTTTGTTTAGTAGCCAAAAGTCACTGTTTTTAGCGACTAAAATAATTTAGTAGCGAAAAAAGGGTTTGTTTTGCTAAAAAAAAGTTTAGTAATCGATTTATATAGCAGTTTTGCCGACTAAAAACAATTTAGTCGCTGAAAGTGGGGGTTTTGCCGACGAAAATCCATTTTAGTCGCCCAAAGTAGGGGTTTTGGCGATGAAATTTCTGTTTAGTCACCAAAACTGCTGATTTTTAATTGAGAACTTGTTTTTTTAGCGACAAATAAATAATTAGTAGCCCAAAATAATACAATTAGCGACTAAATAATGGTTTTAGTCGCCAAAAGTTGCCTAATTTTTTTTTTTAGTAAATAATTTATTTTTGACATAAATTATATTGAATTAAAAAAATTATATTTATAAATATTATTTTGTATTAATTGCGGTTAATATACTATATAAATAATATATATTGCATATATGTTCATGTGATGATGTACTGGCATAGTGGAGGGAGTGTTGTGCAAAGGGTTTGGCGTATGGAAGTGGGACGTCGCAAGTTCAAAACCTGTGGGGAGCAGCGGAGGCAAAAAAAAAAAATTCTGAAAATACTTTCAGCGACTAAAGTGAATGGTCGCCAAAGGTATAAATAATAAAATAAAAATCAACTATTGGCGACTAACAATTTAGTCGGCAAAGGTATAATTTCCAAAAAAGAAATTGACTATTGGCGACAAAATCTTTAGTCACTGAAGACATATATATTGGCGACTAACAGTGTTTTAGTCGCCAAAGGCATTTGCGACCATGTATTGGCGACAAGATGGGCGACTAAAATTTTTAGTCGGGAAAAGTGAAATTTTGACATTTGGCGACTAAAATAGGACCTTTGGCGACTAAAAATTTAGTCGCCAAAGGTGTTTTTTCTTGTAGTGTGCATTAGCTGAGAGTTTGACTTTGGCTTCAGCTTCGTTAGCTTTAGTGGCTTCTGAAATATTCTCATCAGCCCCTTGCAAGCTGATAAAAAAGGAAGTGACCAACAGTTTGGATTGAAGATAATGACAGCGAGAAGCAAATAGAGGTTTAGTAAACACATCAGCAATTTGATCAATTGATGAAATGTATTTAAGAACAAGCTTCTTGATTGCAATCTTTTCATGGATAAAGTGACAGTCAACTTTGATGCGTTTAGACCTTGTGTGAAACACAAGATTCGCGGCTAGGGCAATGGCAGATAAATTGTCACACCAGAGAATAGGAGGCATGGAAGGAGGAAAAGAAAGATCTTGAAGTAGCATTTGAAGCCAACTTAATTCAGCTGTAACATAAGCAAAAGATTGCTATTCAGCTTCAGTACTAGATGGGGAAATAGTAGATTGCTTCTTTGCTGACTAGGAGATGAGATTAGAGCCAAGATAGACACAATAGCCTAAGGTAGATTTACGATCAACAGAGTCCCCTGCCCAATTAGAATCTGAAAAAGCCTATAACCCAAAAGTATTGGGACTAAAAGTCAAACCATGAGAGAGAGATCCTTTGACAAATTTGAGAATGTGTTTGGCTAGAGCAAAATGAGCATTAGTTCAAGCATGCATCTATTGATAGGCTTGGTTCACTACCAAGGAAAGATCTGGGTGAGTAATAGTGAGGTATTGCAAAACACCAACCAAACTTCGATAGAGCTGAGGTTGAGCAAATGAAAGAGAAGAATCAGGTGTAAGGACAGGCTTCATGGAAATTGGAGTACTGCAAGGCTTACAAGAAGTCATCTCTGCCTTAATAAGAATATCATAAGCATATTTCTGTTGAGACAAAAAATACAAGTCATCTATGGACTGAATAGAGATGCCCAAAAAATAAGAAATGTTACCTAACTCTTTCATAGCAAAAGCAGAATGCATCTGTTTAATAAGAGCTTGGATGTGAGTAGAGCTACTACTAGTGAGAAGAATATCATCCACATAGACAAGAAGGATGGTGATAATAGTAAAGATTTTGTGAATGAATAAAGAGTTATCACAATGACTATTGACAAAAGTAGAGTACCAAACTCTAAGAGCTTGTTTCAGCCCATAAAAAGCCTTGTTCAGTCTGCAAACATGAGTAAGAGATGAGGCACTGACAAAGCCAAGTGGTTGTGCATATACACTTCTTCATCTAGGGTCCCATGTACAAAGGCATTGCTAATGTCAAGTTGCTTTAATGGCCAATGATAGTAGAGGGCAATACACAGCAAAATCCTTATTGTAGGATGTTTGGCCATAGAACTAAAGGTTTCATTGTAATCAATCCCCTCTTATTGTTAAAAAAAACCCTTAGCCACCAACCTTGCTTTATATCTAGCAATGGTACCATCATTATTTCTTTTGATCCTAAAAACCCACTTGCAGCCAATAGCCTGCTTAGAAAATCGAAGAGGAGAACAATAGACCAAGTTCCTTGAGCAAGTAAAGCATTATACTCTTCAAGCATAGCAGCATGCCAGATAGGAGATTTGAGGGCTTATTGATAAGTAGGAGGTTCTATATCAGTTAATAAAGAAAAGGTACAAGCCACAAGGCAATTAGTTTTGGATCTGGTAAGCATAAGGTGAATATTAGTAGAATAACTAGTAGGTAAAGATGAGACAGGAACAAATAAGGAAGGCGAAGATGGTAAGCCTATAAAAATAGAGTGAATAAGAACAGATGAGGAAGAAGGATTGGGAGGAGGGTGAAGCTGAGTAGACTGGACAATAGGTTGACTAGTCATAAGAACATGTGAAGAATGAGGCATAGGCACAGAAGAATAAACTGCAAGTGGCATAGAAGACTGTGCTGCATGAGGCTGGGATAGAGGAATAGGTGCTGCAGGACCCTCAGACAAAGAAGCAGGTGTTGCAGAAGACACAAAAATAGGTAAAGGCATAGGTGTAGGAGTTGCAGGCCAGTGAGGCACTAATGGCATTTGAGGAGAAGAAGTAGACTAGAAAAAGAGCGAAGATTAAACAAAAAAGAGTTAGTGGAAGACTGGGCTAAAAAAAGGGAAAAGATTTTCATAAAACTCAACATGTCTAGAAATATAGACTTGACCTTGAGACATATCCAAACATCTGTAACTTTTGTAAGAAAAGTGATAACCAAGAAAAACACATAAAGTAGACCTAGGTTGAAGCTTATTGGTGGTGTAAGGTCTTAACTAGGGAAAGCATTGGAAAACCAAACACCTTCAGAAAAGAGTAATCAGGGATAGCATGAAAAATGTAACACATGCTTTAAACTGCAAGTCAATTTGCAATCCCACCAGGTAATGGTAGTACTCAATTTGCTATTGAACTACAAGTCTTGGGGATTGATGGTGGTACTGAATTTGTGAGAAAGCTTAGCACTAGGCAACCTATTAATGATATGAGTAGCAGTAGACATTGCATTAAACCAGAACTTAGTAGGAATAGAAAAGTGTTGAAATAAAGCAATGGTTGTTTCAATAATGTGTTTGTGTTTCCTTTTAGAAACACCGTTTTGAGGTGGAGTGTATGGACAAGATAGCTGATGAACAATACCCTAATCTTTTAAAAATTTAGTCATAGAGGTGTTAACAAATTCAGTACCACCATCAATCCCCAAGACTTGTAGTTTAGTAGCAAATTGAGTCTCAACATATGCTTTAAACTCTAGAAATTTAAAGAAATTTCACTTTTGTACAAGGAAAGTTGTAACACCCCCAAAATATTACAATAAAACCAACCCTTAAAGCTGAGGAATAATAGAAGTAATGTGCTTTCATTCATCAGAGTTCGTTTACAAAAGTCAACACATGCAATATACATTCACAAATGTTCATCCTAAATCTACAACATGTGTTACAATGCTAAGAGAATCAAAACTAAACATATAGTCATCTGCCCTATAACCTTACATCTTTCTAAGTCATTACTTGGTTACACAAAAGTGAGCCTAGTTCAATACAATTCAAGCCCTTGGCTATACAAAAGAATATAACAAAATAAAGAAGCTCTTGCTCCAAAAGTCCCTCCGAGCTATTGCCTTGGCGGAGGCATGTCACCAACACCTGGAAATAGTTTTCGCAAATAGGGTGAGCTTAAGCCCAGTAAGAACAATCTAACACAATATATGAAATTTAACGAAGATATAAATACAATGTGCATATACAATGCTGGTGACAAAATATCCACATTTTATATAACCGTAAAGCACCAAAGTTCATATTTCAATTCATTTTCCTTCAATTCATTTCAAGTTCATTTATTCTTCTCAGTTCATGAGTCAATTTCATTATCTTTCAACAACTCAACTAAGATTATAACTCAATGATTTTTTTTTTCAATACAATACACTACCACACAAATACTTCAAATCTGCTATTTTACAAAAATTTCGTCCACGAAATTGGCACCCATGTATACACATGATTTCGAGACTTTCACCCTAGACACTCTAGCCAACTTAATTTCAATGGAGTCCATCCCCTATCTCCTCCCAAACAATGGAGTACATCTCCTTTCTCCTCCCAAACATTATATATATACAATGTATTTAAAAACATAGTCATATTCAATGACAACCAAGATTAGATTAGTTTCGATTTACCTAATCCTCATGCATTTTCTATAACAATCATGGTTATCCTCCACCGATAATTCAATACAGATATTTCTAAATAGATATATAATCTTCTCAATAGATAAATTATTCAAATTTCCATAGGTGAGAGACAACACGTGTCCAATTCCACCATTTTCATTAACAATCATCCAATTGCACATTACCATTATCAATCTTAATTGTTTGTACAAAATAACAATTTGACCCATTTAGGGCAAAACTCCCTTTTCCCATGTATCAACCCAAGTGTCAAAATTAACTATTTTAACACAATATAACCTCATATTCAAACCCCATAGTCATTTATTTCACACCCAATTAGAAACCCCTCTTTTCATTTCACACCCAAACTCTAAGTTTGTTCAAAATACTCCCAAATCTCACCATTGTTACACAACGACAAATAACCAAGCTAAAAACCATATGAAAGTGTAGAAAATATCTACCTCAAAAAGAGAAGACGAGCCAAGCAAGAGTGAAGCTTTAAAGATGCCCAAATCCAACTCTAATCGGATCAAAATGAAGATCTAGAGATGATCTACCTTTTTATCAAAGGGATTAAGGTGAAGAAATCACTAGAACTAAGTGAAAATGTAAAGAGAGAGAGAGAGTATTTTAGAAAGAGAGAGGGTCTTAACTTTAGGTTTTAGGGAGAAAAGATCTGAAAAAATGATGTAAAAAATTATTTTCGCGATTTGACATACGCACAGTCCACTCAAGCACAAGAGTTGGCACTCGAGCGTCAGACACAATAAGTTGTTCCACTCGAGCGCCAAGACACAATGAACAAAACACTCACTGCTCAAGCGCAAAAAGTGACGCTCAAGCGTAGAAAACACACATCCACTAATTTTGCAAACAACAGACTAATGCTCAAGCTTAAGAAAGGCCGCTCAAGCGCCTACCCCCTCGAGCGTAAGAAATGCCGCTCGAGCATAGAAGTCACTCTCTTAGTAGTTTTGCAGACCTGCAAAAATACTGAGAGTTTGCAAAGCCCACTCAAGCGCAGGAAGTGCTGCTCGAGCGGAGGACCAAAATTCTGGGCAACGCAAGGTTTGAAAAACAAGCGACCAACCTGCCCAAACGCAACCATAACAACCCAAAAGCAAATTTCAAAGAGACACAAGGGAAGTAAGAGGTAAATAACAATATGAAAGCATTAAACTCGAGTCCGGGATACCACAAGAGTCGAGTCAAAACCGGGATCGCTATAGGATAAAGCCAAGTAAATTTACTAAAATTATTAATGAAAAACACATAATACTTGTAGCCAGATGAAGAAGAAGTGAATGGACCCCATACATCACTATGAATAAGAGATAAGCGGTTATTTATAGTGGAATTGGAAGTTTGAAAGAAAGTCCATGACTCAATGTGTCCATTATGACGACCCCACGTAAAATACTTTATATTTAATTTATTAAGGAGATTTGGATTCATTGGACTATTGGTATTTTTGTATATTATATCTGCTATCCCCGATTATTTTGATTTTGTTATGACCCAAACCCGCCCCTAAGGGTTTAGCATCAGAATCGCCAAGAATCCGAGATTATCAAGGCCCGCTAACAAAGAATACAAGAAAAAGCAGTACAGGGGCATGGCGGAAGCCAAAACAATAAATAAACAATGTCCAATGAACTATGACAGTCTGTATGCAAAAAGACTTTTCATACATACATAGATATATACATAGTATAGAACAATATACACAACATTTAGAGTTATTCGGAACAGGAACCAAATCCCTATTAACAGTACAGTATGGTCTATATAGTTATTACATAACATACACAGAGACAGACGGGGGAGATTAAAACACCCCTAAGCCAAAGCTTGAACAGGCTTGGAACCTCGCAGTGAGGCACAGTGGTTGGCTTGACAAAACTGGAGTTACCCCAACGCTTCTAGCATTGGTCCGGTGCCTGTACACTTACAAATATATATGAGCAGTGAGCTAAAGCCCAGTAAATAACATAATGCGTAAAGAGGTTTAGAATGAATGTCCTTACAGTAATGAAAACAGTTCATTAAATCAGTATATCAGTTGTTCAGTACAGTAAACAGTCATATGTGGTACATCCATTAGCATAACAGTAAACAGTAGGTCTTAAAAGACCGAACAGTAAATGATGGCCATCAATCAGTAAACAGTAGTGGTTCCAACAAGGGAAGCGACAGAGATCTCTGTAACAATAACAGTCAGTAACAGTAGTTGCTAAGGATACCACAATACAGTTCAGAATATAGGATACACATTCATTCGGTTAACAGTGGCAGTTCAGAAAACAGTACAGTTCAGTATTCAAAAGATAATCATTTTGAACATATCTTTACACAATTGTTACTCACAGAGTTCTGGGTTACAGTAAGCTAGAGTGTCTCCTCGGAAAGCCAACCCTACACAGTTTACAGATTGAACACACACTAAGCTACACAGTTGGGAAGGTAGTAACTTAATCCCTAAATTGCCTCGGTGTGGTTCTACATCTATATACTCATTAAGATGCCTTAAACTAGGCCTAAGAATGCCTAGGATGGGATGAGGATGCAAAGATGCACTTAGAAAACATTTTCAGAATTTTTCAGAAAATAAGGATCTCGCTCGAGCGTGGCTTTCTTCGCTCGAGCGAGCTTGTCAAAACAGTTGGGTCGTTCGAGCGTGGACTTCCTCGCTCGAGCGGTCTGCAAAATGCAAAAAGTGCTGGATGTTGGAAAACTCCGCTCGATGCTCGCTCGACGCTCGCTCGAGCGTAAGACACAGTCCTCGCTCGAGCGTAGGTTCTCTCGCTCGAGCGTGTGTCTGCGTGCACCAAGATTCTGAGAGCTTGAAATTTACGCTCGAGCCACCATTCCTTTGCTCGAGCGGTGCTCAGAGTAAATGGTGGTCGCTCGAGCGTAGAATCCTTCGCTCGAGCGGATAAGCCAAATTCTGGAATTTCCAGATTTGCCTCCCAAGCTCAAACCAAGCATTCCTTAGCTCAAAACTCGACCTTTTAGGCCCAATTTCTGGAAAACACATCTAAACTCAATATACAACAAGTTTCAAAGCTCAATTTTTGAAATCAAAGTCCAAGGGTGAGTCAATTAAATCCAAATTTCAAACCCAAATTCATGAACAAGATGAACATGCAAACATGCATGAATTAAACTCAATTCAAAGCTTCAAAACATGCTCTAATGAGCCAATTCCTTTCAAAACAAGATGAAATCATGGTCTTAAACATAAATATGAGCATGCATGTAACATTTTGCCATGAAAACAACTTAAAACTCAACAATACATACATGCATGCATGGAATAAGCTCCAATTCAACATTATTGAACCAATTCTTGACTTAACTCTTTAAATTATCATGATCCATGCTAGATAGAGCTTAAGTACACAATTAAGGGGATGAAATTCATACCTAGGTCCTCAAATGCAAGTCTAGAGGTTCAATTTGCCAATTTACACTCCAATTCTTCAATATTTCAACCAAAATTACAAGATAAACTCAAGTTCTCCTCTCTCTCTCTCTCTCTCTCTCTCTCTCCATCGGTTATAACAAGAAGAATGGCTGAACAAGAGATGCATCTAAGTGTAATAAGGCTCAATGTTATAATAAACAAAGGCCCACTCACAATGGCAATTTGGTAGATAAGGCAACTTATGCAATTTAGCTTATTTTAATCTAATTTAAACATACCAAATCACTTTTTCAATAAATATACCATAAAATCACATAAATTATGACGATAATAAAACACTAATCGATTTCCAGTTCGGCCGCCGATAAGGCCTTCAATTAGCAATTTAAACATAAAACATGAACAGATCAATTAACAATCAACAGATAGAAAATCCATTTAAACAAATACAGTTAATCAATCAGTTTCAGATTCCAAATACCGATTCGATATTTCGATTACTTCAGTTATCAATCATAATCAGTCTCGGTTTAACAGTAATCAGTGGTCATTCGGTAAACAGTGGTGAGGGTTATTACAGATTTGTACATAAAGGCCTTTGGTAATCTCAGATTACTGGCCGGTCACCTCACCGACCCTTACGAGGTGGGCTTCAGGTCGTGACATACATGGACTAGTAGTTTGAGATTTATTTACATCAACTAACAAATGTTTCTTTAATGCAATAAATTTCACCTGGAGATGGATGACCCAATCTCTTGTGCCAAATATTCTCATTAGCAAACTCAACAGTAGAAGAAGGAAAAGCATGAGATGAGATAGGATTAGCATGCACTACAGTAGGACAAGAAGATGGCAATAAATGTGGAAAATGATATAACCCATGAACATTATAGCCCTTTGTGTAAAATTGCCTTCAAGTGCTTATCCTGAATCACAAAGGAAGATTCATCAAAAGTAATGGTGCAATTGTTATCCTTTGTGAGTTGATGCACAGAAAGAAGATTGGAGGAGATAGGTGCATCTAAGAATTTATTTAATTTGACAAAGAAATGAGGAGTAAAGAGGATAAATTGATTTGTGTTATGAATAGGAAGAGAGTTACCATCTCCAACTATAATTTGATCAGGGCCATGATAGGATTGATACATGTTGAGGTAGAGAGATCACGAGTAATATGATTCAAGGCGGCTAAATCAAGATACCAGAGAGTGTAGGCTCAGAGGACATAGCAAATTGAGTAGAAACAACATATGCTCTTAGAGGAAGATATCCAGAAGAAGAAGATGCCTGAGAAGATTGGAAAGAAAAATTTTGAGAAAGAGAGAATTGATGATGAAAGTTTGTATCCAAACGATCCCAACAATCTAGTGTAGTATGATTTCTTTTACCACAAATTTGACAAATTAGGCCCGAGGAATAACGTCTTCCTCTGCCTCGAGAAAAGTGTCTTCCACCACCACGAAAACCACCTTTGAAACTCTCTTTTGTACCTTTAAAGGATGATCTGCCTCTAGAAGAAGAGCCACCAAAAGGACTCGCAGAGAAACATAGGCTATTGTATTTTCTTGAGTTTCTGCCTTTCTCTGTTTGGATTCAATATGAATTGACTTAGAGCATAGAAGAGTGGTCAATTCAGTCATGGAAATAGGTTCAACACGTGCTCTAATAGTAGTTTTAAGAGCATTAAACTCATCAGGTAATCCATTCAAAGTGAGAAACACAAGATCTTCTTCATTAATGGGTGAAGAAGCTAAAGCTAATTAATCTGCAAGATCTTTGATCTGATTCAAGTATTCCTCGATTGATCTGGATTCTTTGGTCAAATGAGTCAATCTATTTTTCATATGATGAATATGAGATCAAGATAGCATTGTGAATCGTTTGCAGATAGCATTCCATACATCGAAACTATGATTCAGATGAAGAACAGAAGAGAAAATAACAAGAGTAAGAGTTGCAATTATACAGGTGAGTAGATGAGCATCAATCTTGTTCCAATCTGCTCGACCTAAATTCAGAATGTCAAGACTGCTTGAATCTTTGATCATCAATGGTGGACATGGTACAGAACCATTTGCAAAATCCAAAATTTCAATAGCATGCAAGACATTTTGAAACTAACTTCGCCAGATAAGAAAATTGATAGAGTCAAGCTTGACTGTAATGAAGGAATTCAGATTAGAGATCAATAGGTTGAGATTAGAAGGTAAAGAATAAGACGAAGATGAAGATGGAGCAGAAGATGCCATGGATGGATCAAAGCTATGCTCGTTAGAGCTTAACAAGATCTAATACCATGAAGAAAAATTGAACCCTTTCTTTTCTTAATTCATTCACAATATTACATATGTATTTATACAAGATATACAAGATACTAAAACTGTATTTCTAACCAACTAACAAATTCCTAACGAACTCTAATTATCCTCCATGTGATACAGTTGAGCCATTAGCTTTAGCTTGAGCTGCATTAGCTGAGAGTTTGCCTTGGCTTCATTAGTTTTAATGGCATCAGAAATATTCTCATCAATCTATACCATATTTACCTACAAATCTTTTCATCTTTTTAGATATATAACATTAACATTGATGTTGATATTTAATTGCTCAACCAAATGATTAAAAGAGGTCACCAGATTTGGTGGATCTCATCAGCCAGCAATGTTTGGTTTGGTTCCATGGCATGTGGATCAGTGTGAAGACCTACCAAAATTAAAAGGATCACTACTTTGAAGTTGAATAGATCTGTGATACCAAAAATAAATAAAATAAAAAAATCACTACTTTGAAATTGAATAGAGCTGTCTGTCTATCACCTAATTAATAAAGAAATGGGAAAAGTATTAAGGACCTGGCTCCCAGAGGAGAGTCGGCATTTGTGGGTCTTAATCTGTACTGATGTCAATAATTCAAATCGTTTAATGTATAAAATTTGTTAAGTACATTATTTCTTTAAAAAATCACTTTCATTAGATATTAATAACTACTTGATCAGGTAGCATTTATGTCGCAATTTTTTTCAAAAATTATATTTGAAAATGTGATCTGATCAAATAATTATCAATATCTAATCAATGTAATTTTTGATAAGAATAATATACTTGATGGGTTCCATAAATTAAACAATTTGAATTATCCATATAAGTTCGAATTGAGATCCATCAATGCTGAACTCTCCTGTCCAGTTACTACAGAGGAGCCAGGTCCGAGTATTAAGTGGAGATAAAGTTGTCAATATATTAATTCTTACCAAATTAGTTGAATGGGAACTAATAAAATGTACTGTTTGGTTTTTCCTTTTTCTTTTTTCTTTTTTTTTTTTTTTTTTTTTGTAACTTTAACACAAATAGTGAGTGGAATTCTTTACTAACAAGATGCATTTTTCAATTTTATTCGGATGAATATAAATTTTTTTTATGAATGATATATATACATTAAGAATCATATAAAATGTAATATTTAAATCATTAAATAGGACTTGTGGTGGGTTTCACAGACCCTCCAAATTCTCTTAAGTTCATATTTAAACTTGAGATAAACTCAATTCTTAATTTTTATTATATTTTATCTTGATTTTATTTTTCTTTCCATTTTAGCTATATATTTTTTTAATGCACTCTCCATTAACAAAAGAAAATGATCTAAACAAAAGGGAAAAAAGAATGTTGAATCACATATGGAGAGTGTATTAAAAAAACGAAATTAACGGGCATAAATTTTGGGAGTTTCTTTATAAAATTTTGTATTTAATTTTCATTATTATGATTGTAATTTGTTGAACTTTATTGTAATATTTATATGACTCAAATCTAATATATATATATATATATATATTAACATGACTCTTTAATGTAATAAAGATATTAATGGAAAAAATCGAGATCCCTTGTGAATAAAACTATAATGAGGAGGATTTCCTCCAATTTAAAATTTAGATTGAAGGGGGCTGTTTGGGCCAAGGGTCTTGTTTTGATAATTTAAATTATTCATTTTATTATATACTTCGTATATTTCATCCGGCACTTCATATATTTCATCCACAAAAAAATTTGGGTCAATTTGATAACTATAACTTATTTGATTTACCGTGTTTTTCACTAAAAAAATATACGATAATTGTGTTTTTAAAAAATAAATCATACACTTTTTTATGACAAAAACAATAAATTAAACAAATTACAATTGTCGGATTAACCTGATTTTTTTTTTTTTTTTGAGATAAAATACACAAAGTCTCTGACAAAATTAATAATTTAAATAATCAAAACAAGACTCACGTTGAACTTCATGGGCCAAACAACCCTTCCAATCCAAATTTTAAACTGCCGGAATCCTCCTCCAAACTTATGAATCTCAAAAGGCCATTGACATTTTTGCATCTACTCACCTTTCTTTTAGGCTTTGCTCCAATTAGTCTTCAAATTCACATACAATCACTGTCCCACATATACTGGGTAATTACTGAGACTCTATTAAAAACTTGATCAAGCAAAAAGCATTCTAGAAAATTGTATGCGGCCATTGGATTAATGCACCACATTCAAATGAGTTATTGGAATAAGTTGAAGTTTAAATTTTAGATAAATTATAAATACGTGCTTTAAAATTACTTAAAATACGAATTGTTTTTATGATTTGAAACATTACAAATATTCTATTGTTAGAAATTTTTTATTTAACAGAATTAACTGGAAAAAAAATTCTTAATTGCTCTTCTATACAATAATAAATTAGCTAAATTATAAATTGAAATAAATTTCTAACATCATTAAAAATTATTAATTGACTTGATAATTTATTAATAAAATGAGTAATTTTGTTATAAAATTAGAAATTTCAAGATGCTGGATATAATTTCTAAAATTACAGGGAACAAATCATATTTTGATAAAATCTCAAGATGTGTATTTATAATTTGTCCAACCGTAAAACTTGAAGTCAGAAATGCCTAGTAACAGGGCAAGATGAGCACCGGCTGAACTACGCCAATCCATTAGTCTTATGTTGAAGCTTGAACTTCAACATACCAAAATTAAATTAAGCTCAAAGGATTATATTAACAAATAATAATTAGAAAATATAACTCATTTTTCCACGTGGGTGGCCTAAAAGGGGAGAGAAAATTAATTATATTATATATATATTAGTAAGTAGCTAGCTAATGTTTGAACTTGTGGTGTGGGTTCAATTTGCCCAACTAATTTTGAATTAGACCATCCATTAATCATTCACCATATGTTTAATTGAACTTTGTAGGTGACGGTCCACTCCATTATTATTTATTTATTTTGATTGATTGATTGAAACTAAAGCCAGTCATGCATTCAGTAATTTTATTTGTTTAGTGTTAATTTCTTCCTTTTGGACCAAAGACTAGTCGCTGGATAGATTCAGTCATATATCAACCACACCCTTAAAATAATACATATTTGTACTTTTCACCAATTGTTAAATTGTATTCATTGTCATATTCAGAGGTTATTTAGTAAACAATGAACAATCATCTTTTCCTTTCCCTTTTCTTTTGGACCTCTCTCTCTCATTGGTCACCCTTTTCTTTTTCTTTTTTTTCCTCGCCTCCTCCAACCACCTCCACCAACAAGAGGGGAGGAGGGGGGGACCCCCAAAGGGGGTCCCAACCTTTATTCATTTGGTAATCGTGGAAACCATTCATTTTAGGATAAATGTTATGCTGTCTTTTAAAGGCAAAAATTATCTAGGTGGTGTTTGGAACTGGGGTTTGGGAATTTTTTTTTATTTTTTTCACTAAAAGACAAACTTTTTGTAAAATTAAAAAAAACACATCCAAATAAAATATCACATTCAATTCCATAATCATTTTACTTTTTCTCTCATAAACATCACATTTAACTATAAAAAAACCCAACTATCTTCTCAAACACCAAAATTTTTTTATCCAATAATATTCTATAACTAAAAAAATTTACATAAAAACCCGCTTCTCAAACACCCACCTAGTATTTTAAAAATACAAGGTGAATGTGTTTCTAATAATCATGCTTTGTCATTTTTTCATACTATTCCTAACATAAGCATGGTTTGCAATAAATTCATGAAAATTGTTATGAAAATGTTTACCATTTGATTTGATCATTTACATTTAGAACTTTTGGATAATCCAATTGAATATCATACGAGTTTGTCTATGTGATACTTACAATTTATAGAAAATCGCAACACACACTAAATGTGTATCCTTTGTATTCTAACTACTTAATAAAATATCTTTGATCTTCATTTCCTATCTTTTTTTAGATTCATTATTTTTTAGATTGATGGAAACAATAATCTAAACTGTGAGACAGACCTAGAATTCTAACATAGTGGAGGCGATCATACAAACTAACAAGAATTTTAAAAGAAAATATTATTGATATTTTTGTTGAGTTACAAAATATAAGAATTGTAAAATAATCAATGAACCCTAGTTTTTTTTTTTTTTTTTTTTTGTCGTCTAAATTGTTAAATTTTTATAGTTTAGACCCGTGTATTCATAGATATAGATGTGAGTTATGCAACTACTTAATATTTTTTACAACTTAAAAGGGATAAATAGGTATAATTTAAAAATAACCAATAGCTAATATTAGTATATAAAGAAGATTTTTTTTATTTTATTTGGTGTAAGTTTTTTTTTGTTAGACGGACTCTTCTATAAGTGTCATTGGACTTACCTTAATGGATTTTTCTACTGGATCCATCCAACCATCAACAAAAGAAAGAAGGGCGAATTACACTAAACAATCCCTATAGTTTGGAATTTATGTCACTTCGGTTTCTAAAATCTTGAATTTTGAATCTCGTTCCAAATAAAAACAATTGAAAACATTATTACTCCATTTAAAAGGCAAAATCGTCATACAATTTATTTTGTGTTGATTAACTTATATGTTGTTTAAAATATAATGACATTTTTTTTAATCAATAATCTTGAAACTTTCTTGGTTATAAAGTTATGTTTGATTTGGTTTTCAAAATCTATTTTCATAAAAAAATTTCTAAGAAACTAAAAATTAAATTGGTGAAAAAGAATTAAAAACCCATCATTTTTATATAATTTTATCTTTTGGAAAGATATAAATAATTTATGAAATATTTTTTTTGATATTTATTTTCGTTAAATTAGTTTTTATTTTTTCAAAAGTCAAGCATGGCAACAACTTTAATGTCATTATTAAATCAAAAAAATCTAAAACTAAAAACATTTATTAAACATATCAATTATACATTAAAAGCCTAATAATAATCCATTACATGATAATCATTCAAAAATATCTGTTAACAGCAAATACAACAATCTATTACATGATAACCATAAAAAAAATACCAACAAAAATAACCATCCATTACATGGCCATCATCCAAACACATACTAAAAATTAATTTGGTTAAAAAAATAAAAATATAAAAGATTTATAATTTTAATATAATTTTATCTTTGGTAAGTAGAAATAATTTTTAAAAATTTAAAAATATTTTTTTTGACATTTATATTTGTCATGCTAGTTTATATTTTATCAAATTAATGAATTTGTTCTTGAAATAGAACAATAATAACTTCAATTGTCCTCATTTAAAATAAGATTCAAAATTCAAAATTAAATGTATTACAATTAAAAAGTCTGAAATTAAAATAACATAAGTCTCAAATTTTAGAGACTATTAGCGAAATTCACCGAAAAAACGAAATTTCATGGACTAGAGGGAAGAAAAGTACACAAAGCTTCCAGATGGAAGTGTGCTGATGATAACAAGGCTACAATACTCAACTAGGGAAGTTGACACTGCACAAAGCAAAAGCTTGAAAACACTCTTAAAAGTTAAAACCCATGAAACAGTCATACAAATCATACCATACAAACTCTCCGTCAACTGTGACCTGAAAACGTGGTTTTAAATAGTCATATTGGCAGATGAATCGGTGAGGTCATGAATTTTTTTAAATCATCAATTATAAATTATAAAAAATAAAAAAAAAAAAGGTTATAGTAGTTGAACCGGCCATTGCATTTATGAACCTATAATATTAATACCTATTGGCTGTGAATATCATAAACCAACCAATACAAATATAATTTTCAAACTAAAAAATATAGGATAAAAGACCGTTTTGGTCTTAAAAGTATACGTTTTTTGTCATTTTAGTTGTTTAAGTTTTAATTTTATCATTTTAGTCCTCAAAATTGTCAATTTGAATCAATTTAGTTCTATCTCTAACATCCATTTACATTGATAATGGAAAAAGTATTTTATTCTTGGATAAAAGAAAATTTTGGTTCTCAAAGTATACATTTTTTGTCATTTTAATCTCTTAAGTTTTAAATTTTGTTATTTTGATACTTAAAATTATCAATTTAGTGTCAATTTGAGCTAGGACCAAATTGATAAGTTTAAGGACCAAAATGACATAATTTAAAACTTAAGAGACCAAAATGACAAGAAAAAACTTACTTTAGAGATCAAAACTATCATTTGTCCATATTTTTGTTATCAATGTAGACGTACATTAGATATAAGACCAAATTGACTCAAATTAACAATTTTGAAGATCAAAATAACAAAATTGAAACCTAATGGGTTAAAATGAAAAATAACGCATATTTTAAAAACTAAAACTGTCTTTTATCCAAAAATATAATAGAATATATCATATTAGAATGAGAAACTCAATACGTATAAACAGATATAACATATATAATATTTAAAACCATGTTTCAAAAATTGATGTATAGAGGAATGCTCATAGAAATGTTTGTCTTATGATATTGATTGATCATCAATCTATTTATCAAAGCAATATATATATATATATATTGCATCTGATGCACCTCATTATCTCCATCATATAATTGGAATAAAAATCTCCATTCTAATTGATAAGATTGTGACACATCAATAAAAATAAGAATTTATTAAAATCATCATCTGATGCATCTCTTTCAAGTGTTTTAGATATTGTCTATACATTAACCTATTAAATATTGAGTGAGATGTTTTGTTTGGATCTACTACTAAGTTTGTAAATAAGTGGATAAAAATCTAAACCATTAGTTTATAAAAGAAATATCAATGTAACCATATTTAAAGTGTATACTAAATATGTAATTTAATTGTTTGACTGAAGAGAAGTCGAACTCTAATTACAACCCGAGACGATATCCAAGCAAGTTTGCAGACCCCCAGATGATTTGTGGGAGGTAGTGTCTTGGATCATGGGCATACATTTCTGGGATCATATGATATGTTGGTGATGCACACCCTTGTCCAAGTTCCTAAGCATGCAACATGGCTTACCAAAGCATCATAATTAATTTTCAAATGTTTGAAACTTCAAAGGCTTAAAACCAATTGCAATTTGATGTTCCTTTCAAGGACTAGGCAACTTGACATGTCAAAAGCTTGACCATGCTCTTACATCACCTGCTTGGGCTAGGTTTTTCAATTCAAAAATGTTGCATATTTTATTTTGAAATTTATTTTGAAAGTGAAAGGAAATCAGGGAAGGTTTGTAAAAATAATTTTAAATTAATAAAAAAAATTACAAATTTGAATAATTAAAATTATTAACTTTTTCATGAAATAATAATTATTTTGAAAAGACTTCACTGGTGTGTAATTTTCCCAAAATGAAATGTATGAGGTAAATTTAAAATTTGTAAAATGTGGACTACACTACACCCATAAATGCGTGGGTATTTGGAATGTAGATTTTTTAGTGATTTTTTTTACTTTTTAGCTCTCTCATGAAGTGGAAAAATTTATATAGCATTTGGTAGAGTTTTCTAAATATGATTTGAGAATAGAATTGTATTTTGAGTTTGTAAGTTTTGAAATTATGATTTGAGTATGGAAAATTTGTTTGGTTATGAGTTTTGAAAAGAGTTTTTGAGGGAGTTTTGAGTTTTTGAAATTAGAAAAGTTATTTGATTTAAAAATTTACAACTCATAACCAAACACACAACTCAGAATTTTATTCAAAGCTCATATAAGAATTTAAAAATTTCAGAAAATATTTTTTATTTACAATATAAAAATAAAAGGTGCCCAAAAAAAAAAACAAACACTATTCCGGTCAACCGGCCGGACATCAGGCAACATCCGAGAGGACGACCGGATTAGCCAAATTTTCTCATCTAGAAAGGAGTTTTCAAAAGTAGGTGTGGAATTATAATTTGAAACTCAAAAGTGAAAATGTGTTTGGAACACATAACCAAACACAAAAAAAAAATGAAAGACTGATATTTTAAATTTGAAAAATGATTTGGACCTCTAAAAAAAAACTTCTAATGCATCTCTAATTTGTCTTTTTCTTCCCTCTTTTTTGTCTTTTACTTCACTATTTTTTTTTTTTTTAATTGCTGAACAGCTCGTTAGAACTGTATTGAAAAAGCTTTAATTAGAGCTCTCCAGCAGCTGCGTTTAAATTTTTGCCTGAGACTTCTGTTTTACCTTGGTTTTAGTTGTATGGAAAAAAGTTAATGCGAGAGTACATTGGTCCTTTTACCCTAGTTGAAAAAAAAAAAAATCTAATCTGCTTGGGAATAGATTTTTTAATTTTTTTAACTTCTTAACTTTTTGATTTTTGTTAGATAAAAATCCAACCTGCCAAAGGACCTCTCAATATGGTACATAAATTAATTTTTTATAAATAATTTTATGAATAATTTTTTAGAGTTATATTATTATTGTTTCCAACTACGTGATGAGATCTTGATCAGATAATTACCAAAAAGAAGACAAAAATGATATATCCTATTAACCAATAAAATTCAAGGAGAGACACCAAATATGTTTCCTCTTAGACCAAATTCCATTGCCAACAGAGAGAAAGAGGTATAAAATAACCAACTAGATCCATAAGCATGGTTTGCAATAAATTCATGAAAATTGTTATAAAAATGTTTACCATTTGATTTGATCATTTTTTTTTTTTTTTTGGATCATTTACATTTAGAACTTTTGGATAATCGAATTGAATACCATACAACATTGTCTATGTGATACTTTCAATTTATAGAAAATCGTAACACACACACTAAGTGTGTATCCTTTGTATTCTAACTACTTAATAAAATATCTTTGATCTTCATTTCCTTTTTTTTTTTTTAGATTCATTATTTTTTAGATTGATGGAAATGATAACCTAAACTGTGAGACAGACCCAGAATTCTAACACAATAGAGACGATCATATATACTAACAAAAAATTTTAAAAGCAAATATTGTTAATATTTTTGTTGAGTTACAAAATATAAGAGTTGTAAAATAAATGAACCCTAGTTGTGAGAAATCTTTTTTTTTTTTTTGTGGTATTGTTAAATTTTTATAGTTTAGACTCGTGTATTCATAGATATAGATCTGAGTCATGCAGCTACTTAATATTTTTTACAACTTAAAAGGGACAAATAGGTATAATTTAAAAATAACCAATAGCTAATATTAGTATATAAAGAAGATTTTTTTTATTTTGTTTGGCGTAAGTTTTTTTTTTTTTTTTTTTTTTTTTTTTTTTAGATGGACGCTTTTATAAATGCTGTTTGATTTACTTTAATGAATTTTTCTACTAATCAAAAAAAAAAAAAAACTCATAAAGACTGGTCCATCCAGCCATCAACAAAGAAAGAATAGCGAATTATACTAACAATCCTATGATTTTGGGTTTATGTCACTTTGGTCTTTGACCTTTTAATTATAATATATTTGATCATGAATTTTGAATCTCGTTTCAAATAAGAATAATTGAAAACATTGTTGTTCCATTTGAAGGCCAAAGCCGTCATATAACTTATTTTGTGTTGATTAACTTATATATTGTTTGAAATGTAATGATATTTTTTTAATGAATAATCTTAAAACTTTCTTGGTTACAAAGTTCTGTTTGATTTGGTTTTCAAAATCTATTTTTAGAAGAAAAAAAAAATTGAGAAACTAAAAATTGAATTGGTGAAAAAAATTTAAAACACATTATTTTTATATAATTTTATCTTTTGATAAGGTAGAAATAATTTATAAAATAATTTTTTTGATATTTATTTTCATTAAATTAGTTTTTATTTTTTTCAAAAGTCAAATATAGCAACAACTTTAATGTCATTATTAATCCAATCCATTAAATCAAAAAATATAAACTAAAACATTTATTAAAAATATTGATTATACATTAAAAGCCCAATAATAATCCATTATATGATAACCATCTAAAAATATCAGTTAACAACAAATACAACCATTTATTACAAGATAACCATAAAAAAGTATCAACAAAAATAATCATCCATTACATGGTCGTCATCCAAACACATACTAAAAATTAATTTGCTTAAAAAAAAAAATGGGTTCAGCTTGTGTCCAATCTGAGATTGGACTGAACAATGCTGTTGGGCCCCACCATGGGTCCCATTTTGATAATCCAAACCGTTCAATATATAGAACTCGTCGAG
This sequence comes from Camellia lanceoleosa, assembly GCA_025200525.1. Taxonomy (NCBI): domain Eukaryota; kingdom Viridiplantae; phylum Streptophyta; class Magnoliopsida; order Ericales; family Theaceae; genus Camellia; species Camellia lanceoleosa. The sequence continues at coordinate 91,962,097 of CM045770.1, forward strand.
TACTATATGTTTATAAAAAATTATGTTGACCGAATACCGATATCTATGTGATCAAATCAGTTTTGTATTAAAAAAATGGACGATAAACAAATTAACGGTTGACAAAAAATTGTTTTGATCATATAACTATCAATATTCGATCAAAGTGATTTTTTACAGCCATATAGTACTCGACGAGTTCTACACATTGAACGATTCAGATTATCAAAACAAGACCCGTGGTGGGCCCCCATAGGCCAGCACCATCTAGTCCGATCTCGGACTGGACACAAGCTGCTCCCAATAAAAATATAAAAGATTTATCACTTTTATATAATTTTATATTTGATAAGTAAAAATAATTTTTAAAAATTTTTAATTAATTTTTTGACATTTATTTTTGTCATGCTAATTTATATTTTATCAAATTGATAACTTTGCTCTTGAAATGGAGCAACAATATCTTCAATTATTCTTATTTGGAACGAGATTCAAAATTCAGAATCAAATATATCACAATTAAAAAATCAAAAACTAAAATGACACAAGTCTCAAATTAAGGAGATCATTAATATAATTCGTCTAAAAGATAAATTTTATGGACTAAAGGGAAGAAAAAGTACGCAAAGTGTGCTGATGATGACAAGGCTACAATACTCAACTATGGAAGTCGACACTCCACAAAACAAAAGCTTCAAAACACTCTTAAAACCCATGAAACAGTGTTGGCTACATATTTTGTACAAGTCAATTACAATTCGACGCGTGGCGAAATAAAGGTAATATAGGAAGACTATTCAGGTCCTCGATCCTGATCGTACACGTGGCAGTTAGTATTGGTTATTAAGAGATCTGAGTAGCAGCGGATCAACAAACAGATACAAAGTGACGTGGCTTCAACGGTTACTCACATTTTAGATTCAAATTTAGGAGGGAAGCTTAACTGCAAGTAATGGCGTAATGGAGCTAATATTAGGGCAACATGATCGATGATCATGGAGGAGCAGTCGACGGTTAGAAGTGCAATTCGATGGTCACCCTTGAGCAGTATAAATAGTAGAGAAGGCCCCAGAAAAAACCCCCAGACTCAGATCCAAAAAAACAGTCCTTTATACTTATTTTCTGGAATGACAACTTCGGGACTGAAAATAATAATCAGAATGAGTTCAGAAAATTAAATTGAAAATACCTATGCGACATCGGGAATATTTAGAACAATCTGAAACGATAAATTGAAGACTGAAATTTATCTGATTCGCTAAGTTCCGTTTGGCACAAGTATATTGGCACAATGGGTTATTTATAATGTATAGGTAAGTAAGGGCCTTGTTTGGCTTACACATGTTGGACAAATGGTTTTATTGATATATATGTGTTATGAGATAAGGATGTGTTGACTCAAAAACCAAAGAGAAAAATCTAGAAAGAGAGAGAAGAGAATTCGTGGGTGAGGAAGAGAGAGCAAGAGGAAAAAGGGGAAACTTGAGCTTAGCTTCTTCAAACCAAGTGATTAAGGTAAGAAGTCCTTCTATTTTCATGAAATAGAGTTCACAAAAAGGGGAATGAAGTGTAATTTGAACATATATGTTGTGAATCAAGTTCATTTGGCATGTTTTGAGGGTAACTTCCATGGAAGTTGAAAATGAAGTTTTAATGTACATGATCATGGTTTTTCATCTTAGTTATGGGTTCAATTTTGTATATGATTCATATGGGTTTTGTAATGGTTAAAGCAAGATGGTTTTCAAAAGGTTTTGAGACTTGGATTTCATGTATTGGGAATGAATTTTGGAAAGGAAAAAGGAAGCCATGGATTCAAGGAAGAGTTCCAGATTTTCGGATTTTTGATCCGCTCGAAGCGGCGGTTTCCGCCGAGGAAAAACGCCTCCCAGCAGCTTTACGATGATCGATCGCCGGCGGCCAAAGTGGCGCTTCGGCGGAAGGCCTTTTTCAGGAAAATTTTGAGGAAGTTGCACACTTGTTTTTACCATCTTAATTGTATCATTTAGCATCTTATGGGCATAAAATGAGCATGAAATGAAGTATAGAATGAATGTAATGACATGAAATAAAGTGAAAGAGAGGAAGGAGAGGTAGGAATGACTTCATGTTTGAAATGAATGTTAAGAAATGTTTGATAATGTTACTTGCAGGACAAAACGTGAAGACCGTACAATCGGTTCCGAAACCCTGAAGTAACATTTACGTAAATGATATGTTCTTATAAAGTATGTTCAAAAGTGATATGTCATGATATGTTTGAAATGATAAAGTTTTACGTGAGCGAATACCTTGTTTGTAATCTAGTATGGCATCCATAGACAATGTTAGGCCATGGGAGCGACATGAACATCTTGGCCCATGATCGGTTGTAGGGTTTTAACATGAAGATGAAGGCCCATGGTTAGTCACGAGATCTCGCTTTATTGAATGTAAATGGAAGATTATGAATGTTTATGAATGAATCTGTGGAATATGCCATTATTGAATGATTATGTTATGAATGTTTATTATGGATTTATGAAATGTTAGGCATCGTTCACTAACCCCTTTACTTAAATGCTACTTGCTGAGCTTTAGCTCATTGTTTGTATTTATATATATTATAGGTGAGAACTCAGGAAGCCAAGCCTAGGCGGAGTCTCTAGCTGAGCCGCCATTTTGGAGCCAAACCAGGAGTTTTGAGTTCCCCGAGCCGGGACTAGGCCTGGAAGGCCGTGTGAGAGAGTTTTGTCTTCTTGTTATTTGTTAATTTTGTAACTTATACTTATGTGATGTTATGGATCATGTTATGCAACATATCGGGTAACTATCATTTTTGGCATGTATATATACTTGTTCATATAAATGCACAGCTCTTGGACTAATAGTTTATGCATGTGCTTCCGCGAGCCCCTTTTTATTTATGTTATGTATTGAAAGGCCTGTGGTAATCCACGGATTACTGGCCGGTCTCGTCACCAAACTTCTAGAGGCGGGTTTGGGGCGTGACATTTTCCTTTCCAGTTTTACATTTATAGTATTACATTTACAGTTCTTTATATTACTGTATTTTAAAATTCCTGCACTGCACTGCACTGCACTTCGTTTCATAGAAGTAGTTCCAAGTAGATTTGCTGTAAACCTCTACGAGGCTGAATTGGGATCATTATAAGTCTTTTCATCTTAATGAAATACTTCGACTGTTCTTCAATTCATTATTATCTGTTTAATTCTCCTAAGTCAAGCCACCAGTAAAAGTCCTCTTCATTGAGGCTGAAAGAACTAAAACACAATCGTCTAATAATTGGTTGGCAATTAATTTTCTGTGAGGACTAATTGATCCTTGCTGGCACGCTCGCAATTACCAAAATAAACTTTGAAAGCCAAAAAGCCAACATATATTTTTGGCAACCCCTAGGATTGTCTTCCACAACCTTTTGTATTACTTATTGTTGTATATATTGTGAGCTTATAGAACTTCCCCAAGGTCAAGCACAGGAGTTACTCCTTATGACTTGGTGTATGGGCATGATGTAGTGTTACCTGTGAAAATTAATGTTAAATCTTTGAAGGTAAGATGCCAAGACTAGCTAAATCCTAAGCAATACCATCAGAGTATGTGCTTGGAATTAGAATGCATAGATAAAGTCAGAATTCTGGCATTAAACAGTATTCTCTTGCAAAAGAAAAAAGCAGCCAAAAATTACAATAAAAAAGTCAAATACATTGGTTTTGATGAAGGTGATTTGGTATGGAAAATAATACTCCCAATAGGAATTAAAAGTCATAAGTTTGGTAAATGGTCACCTAACTGGGAAGGACCATATCAAATTCATAGAGTCCTGCCTTTTGGGGCATACCATTTGAGAAATTTGAATGGATACATACATCCCAAAAAGATCAATGGCAGATATTTGAAGCCTTATTTTTCAACTATTTGGGAAACACAAGGAGTAGAATAAATGTCAAGCAAAAGAACACAAGAGTACTCAAATGATAAATCAGAATTTGTTTTTTTTCATAAAGAGTTAAATATATTCTACCATAAATTGGCCCAAAAATCATTACAATGCCTTAATTGTTCTTTTACAACAGACTTCATATTCTTAAATGAGGGAACCAACTGAATGGCTGTGGTCATTTCTTGTTTTCGATCGGCCAATCCTTGGTTGGAGATCTGCAGTTTGGTGTCAGTTCGAATTAAGGCTTGATTCACTGCAGACAGCTGCTCCTCAAGTTGAGCTTTCTTCTCCAGTAGTTGAATTCAAAAATGAGAGACAGAGGAATGTTGTTCCTTTAGCACTAAGACTTCAGAATATACTGTGGAAACAAATCTTTTATCTCTCACTAATTCCTCCTCTGCAGCCTTGGCAGTATGACAAATGTTGATATAGAAATCAATAGTAGCTGCTACCTGAGATAGATGACTTGAGACAGTCATGTTGGATTGCTCAACAACTTTGCAGCACTGCAGGAAACCATTTCTTATTATAGGCCTTTGTAAAGCCTCAAAAAGAATCCTTGAAAAAGATATCAGTAATTCCAGACAGCTGTCTAAATCTATCAGAGGTGCAGAAGGCTTCCTATTGGAGGAAGAGGAGCTCTCAAGAATTTCTAACAATGAGTCAGCTAGAACTAACGGCTCAGCCTCATCATTAGTTATTGGAGAAGTAGAGGGTATGTCGAAGAGACTAGCTAGTCTTGCTTCGAAGACATCTACTTCGTCCATGGACATGAGGGGTGCAGAAAGAGTAGTAGTAGAAGACACAGAGGATTGCATAGGGATAGGAGAAATGGATGGAACATCTTCAGCAATCTTTATGGTCCTAGCTACCAATATGTCAAGGGAAGAAGGGCTGGAAGTTGATAAAGGTAATAAACCATGGGTTGGAGAGCCACTAGCACCCTCTTTAGGGGAATCAGCTATCATCTGAGATGGAGTAACAGTTGGAATTTCCTTAGGGAGAGGGGAAAGAGCAAGGCTCAGAAAAGAATTTAATAGAGGTAGATCCAAAGATAAGAAAGGGAGATGGATTCAATCCAAAGGGAAGAGATGCAGGAATGTTTGGCCTCAAATGGGGTACATGGAATGTAGGCCTAGGAAGTGGAAGTATTATATGAATGGTCTTCACATTTTGCATCTGATCAACCTCAATTGAAACTGAGGGAGTTCTCATTGGAAGAATAAGCTCAGGAGTTGTTGCTGCAAAAAAAGAGAAGGACAAAGTGATGTCAAGGCTCAATACCCAAAAAATTTAACAAGGAAAAACAATAGAGGCTTTAAAGAAGTTACTTGTTTCAGAAGTGACAGTAGCAGCAGGAGAGCTTCGAAGAGAGTAGTGCTCAACAACGTGTTGTCTTCTTGCAGCATCCCTTTGAAGTGCATCTACAGCAACAACTTCATCTCTTAAGAATTGCTGCTGTCGTCTCTTCTCAACTCTCTCAAAGACAATTATGGCCTTGGAGTGCTCTTGTTCCACTACCTTAGCAACTGCCTCATATATAGGGTCTTCAACAAAATCAGAAGGAGAGATAGTCATCTTCCTTCTCTTTTTTCTTTGTACTGGCATTAAATGTTCTTCCTCAATTTCTTTCTCTCCAATTTGAGATTCAGATTCTTCAGAAATGAGTTCCTCCACTCTGACAATTGTCTCATGTGTGAGATCTTGAACCAAGTCAGAAAAATGGACGGTCACTCTTTTCCTTCTTTTCAGGGGAGACTCTTGCTCTTGAGTTAACTTTTCTTCTTCTTCTTCTTCTTCTTCTTCTTCTTCTTCTTCTGCTTGCACCTCAAAAACTTCCTTTTCAGGCTCAAGTAAAAGTCTCCTTTTCTTTTGTTGCCGTTTGCTTTTGAGGAGATTTAGAGCTTGAATCTTCTGAGGAGAGTCTCCCTGTGAGGCACCTGCACCACCTTCACAAAAGAGAAGCTAAAGATAAGACTGAAAGCATTATAAATAAGGTAAAAAGAGAAGAGATGAGGGTATATACCTTTCTTCGAGGTGGCCCGAGTAACTCTAGGAGGAGTTGAAGCAGCAGGGGCAGATTGTATGGAAGCTGGCACAGGAGCTGGAGTGGTCAGAACAGTGAAAGAAGTAGCAACTCCAGCTCCTTTGGGCTTGGGCACATCCAACACCGTCAGTAGATCTTGAGGGGAAATGACCAAATGCACTTCCATATTGGTCACCCACCAATTTTGGTATCTCTTCAAAATGTTACCTTGCGGAAGGAAGGTCATATACTCAAAATCGATCAAGTCTTGTATAAATTTGGAAGTTGCCTCTTCCAGTCTGGACCTTCGAACTTTCACATCCCTTGTGGTAAGACTTAGATTAGTGTTACTATGGAGAGGTATTGGGACCCCCTGAGTGAAGCCAAATTGTCTAGCAAATTGTGCAGGACAATAGGGCTCAACGATGCATTTGTAAGCTCTGGGGTTCATGGTCCCAATGAATAATTCTCTGGGGATTAAAATGGAGGCCCATACATCTTTGTGAGCAGGTGAAGCACAGAGCCTATCACTTAGGAAATTCTTCAACCAAAGTAGGCCAATAGTAGTGGGTTCGAAGGGACGAAAGCAGTAGGAAAGAGGAGAAGCTGAAAGTTCGTGGAAGAAAGAGAAGTAAAAAACAAAAGTAAAAAGATAAAGAGAAGCATTGGCTAGCCTCATGCCATGAGTAGAAGGATCTGGTTCAAAAAATTTAAGGCATTCGGATTGTAACGCAAGGAAATAAGCAAAAAGCCAAAGCTGAAGAATCCAGATCGGCCCCCCTTGATTAACATCTAAGGGTTTCTCACAGAAAAGAGAGCAGGCTCTATATACGTGACCTAGAACGTATGAGGCTAAAGCCATCCTCTTCTGTAAAACAAGGGTTTTGGCAAGAGGGGCAAATTCAGGCATAATTCTTTGAGATGAGGTGCAGAAAAGGAACTTGTAAAGCCAATATAATAAGAAAGAAAAGAATTCCCTATCAGTCACAGGACCCTCCCTTCTATTCTCAGCCTTGACAAAATCACTATAGGATGAGTTAAGAGAGGGGAGGGAAAAAGGGACTGCTAGGTCAGGATAATCTGGTCTAATGGGAGTTCCAATGGGAGATCATCCTAAAAGATGGCAAATGTCAAGAACAGTAGGGGCCATCATCTCACATCTGAATTGGAAGAAATTAAAAACAGAATTCCAAAAGCACAGAGCAGCAAGAATTAAAAAGGGGTCCTCTGAGATGGTTAACCTGGATAGTCGGAGGGCATCAAGGAGGCAGAGTTCTTGAAGGTCCAGGGTCCTACTAGGGACAACTCAATCATACCATTCTTGCCACTCTGGTCTCACCGTGGGCCAGCATCGGTGAGGGCAGTTCGTCTTCCAGTTCCTCCAGTCAAGGCCACCTTCGTAAATGAGACAATGGTCTTCCAGACGAGAACATAGAGCTGGAAGCTCAATAGGAATCTCCTTGAATATGGGGCCAAGCATATAGTCTTGTTGCACATGACGACGAAGGATGAAGATGCATCTGTCAATGGTACTTTTCTCCCCAGCCTTGTACTTTTCACATTCTGCATCAATGAGCCTTTTTAGGGTTACAGATGGGCTCACACGCTCTACAACTGGCACTTTCAATAAAGAGGAAGCCATTGATAGGACGCTTTCTCAAAGGACGAAGCTGGGAAAGGGAGTAGAAAGAAGTGGGAGATGATTAGAGATAAAGGGTTTGCATGTCGAGCGAGCAAGTGATTTCAGAATGCGAAATAAAAGGGTTTCAAAAGCCTTTATATTTGAAAAAAACATCGCGTAAATTCGTTAAGTACTAAAAGTACGAATATGAAGAATTTCCTTCAATATTGATACTCTTGGAGGGAAAACACATCCCAGATGTTGATTCCAGCTTTGAAGTAGAATATTTGGCTTCGAAGCTAGATTTTGGTGCCAAAAGTCAAATAACAAACGACTTCGAAACTAAGAAGCCAGCTTCGAAGCACATTCCATGCTTAAGGATGTAAGAATACTCAAGTATTCATTTACTTCGAAGGGAATTAAAGACCAGTTTTAGGTTTCTTAATGAAAGTAATGTCTTTCGAAGTGAAATTTGAGACCCTGTGAGAATGGGAATTGGTGTTCAAAACATAACACACCAGATTTTGGCGCTAAAAGTCCAATAACAACAGCTTCGAAACTAAGAAGCCGGCTTCGAAGCACATTCCGTAGCCAATGGATGCAAGAATGCTCAAGTATTCGTTTACTTCAAAGGGGTTAAAGACCTGTTTTAGGTTTCTCAATGAAAGTGATGTTCTTCGAAGTAAAACTAGAAATCGCTTAAGAATGGAAACTGGCATTCGAAACATCAAAACCAATAGTTGGTTTATATATATTCAGAAAAAAATTGTCTTTTCGAACTAAAACAGTGCAGCCCTCAAAAGGAGCTTCTATATTTTTGAAAGTATGGACTGTTGTTCAAGAAAAAAAGATCAATTTAAAATTGATTGATCATACTAAATCATTGACCATATGTTGGTTATGATTGAAACAAGTTTTGAAGAGTAAGGTTGTTAGATTCGAAGCAGGGATCCTAAATGGAAAAACAACAAAAAACTATCTACTGCATTCCATAAATTGGAAAAGTTCATGGTTGTTTTGGTTAATATTCATTTAAAACGGTTGAATCCAGGTTTGAAGGAAAAGATTGTTCAGTTTGAAGCTCTAAAATTGCTTTTAAAGACAAATGGAGACAAGATCAAACCATATCAAACAAAGAGAAGTCTTAGTGGTATTAAAGCAAAAGCAGTTACATCGAATGGCGCTATTTGGGTACAAACTCAAGCTCATAAAAATAGGGAATGGAATAAATAACAAGATTATGAAATTTAGTCCAACTATGATCAATGAATTTCTGTTCTTTCTTTATTCTGTCCTCTATTTCTTCCAACATTGGCTGCATGAGTTGATGTGCTCTCACTTCGTAAAAGAGCTCTGCAGCCTTTATTTCGAAAGCTGTTTCTCTCAATCCTTATTCCAATTCGTCTATATCCAGGTCATCCCAGTATGCAGAATCTTTATTCTTGAAATCATCGAATTCTTTAATAAAATTTTATGCTTCGTATTGGGCATGAATTCAAAGGGACGAAAGTTGGTCTAAAGATTGTGTAGTGGTCATAGAGGTCCGATGCCAGTGGAGAAGCAATGGAAGTTGGTCCAAAAACATGTGAAGCTCTGCTTGGGCGAGGGGATTGAGGACGTGACCCTGAGTTAGAATATCACAAGTCCATCGAAAGTTCTTAAGAGGGACTTCGTCCTCAAGAACATTGAAGGGCAAGTGGAAGAAAGCCGCGAGCAAAAGTTGAGCTTGTTTCCGCTCAGCCGGAATAGAGGAAGGTGGTGGTTTGTAAGGTGAAAAGACCTTATCCGCGGAGAAGACAAGCCTCAGTTTCTCTGTCCAGTAAGGATTTGGCGGAAGAGAAGGTGTGGATGCTTCTATCTCAGGAGGTGGAGCAAGGGCAGAAAGAACAAGGGCATTAATATAATCGAGCCAGTCAAAAGAGCAAATCTTCGCCTTCTGAGGTAAGAATGATGGATTGTATCCTTGTGCCTCTTCTGGGCGTTGGGCGACATGCACTGTCTTTGTAGGCATGGAAGATGTATACCATGCCACAAGCAGATTCTCCTCCAAACTGCGTCGATGGTCAATGGGCACGTAAGGATAGACCACCGAGCTTCGCACATAGGAAGAGAATTCTAAAGGGTTAGTAAACTCAACAAAGTGATGGTTGATTCGCTCCCTTAAATCACAGACCTCGGGTTTTGACCAGTTTGTCCAGTTAAAAGCCCCAGAAGAGGAAGAAGTTGCAGCCTTATCCCATGCAGAGGGTTGTGAAGGAAAACTTTCCATGTCCATATTTGCAACTTTCTAAATCAAAGGATTGAGAGCAATTTGTTCGTAGTTTGAGGATGAGTCAGAAGAAGACCTTCCCATGTCTATATTTGTAAGTTTCTGAATCGAAGGATTAAGGACAATATGTTCGAAGTCCAAGGGTTGATAATCTGCAAAGGCATCCATGACCTGAATATAGAAGGGTGGGTAAAGGTGGCTAATTAATGCATGGAGGTTCTTTCGAGGAGGAACAACATCATCATATGACTCTTCGTGTGCTCGATCAATGAAGGGAATAATTGATTTGGTCATAAAAAGTGTACCAATCTGTTCGAATACTAAGATGGTGGAGGTGTTCAAAAGATTGAAGGGGAGTTTAATGCAAATGATAAATGAAAGTTGCATTTCTGGAAACCATGCACGTTCTAAGACGTGGGAAAAGACTTTAATCCACTAATATCACCAAGTATTGGGTATATTAGTGCAGGGGGTAATATTGACTACATATTTTGTACAAGCCAATTACAATTCAACGCGTGACGAAATAAAGGTAATATAGAAAGACTATTCAGGTCCTCGATCCTAATCGTACACGTGGCAGTTAGTATTGGTTATTAAGAGATCTGAGTAGCAGCGGATCAACAAAGAGATACAAAGTGACGTGGCTTCAACGGTTACTCGCATTTCAAATTCAAATTTAGGAGGGAAGCTTAACTGCAAGTAATGGCGTAATGGAGCTAATATTGGGACAACATGATCGATGATCATGGAGGAGCAGTTCAACGGTTGGAAGTGCAATTCGATGGTCACCCTTGAGCAGTATAAATAGTAGAGAAGGCCCCAGAAAAAAACCCCAGACTCAGATCCAAAAAATCAGTCCTTTATACTTATTTTCCTTTCCAGTTTTACATTTATAGTCTTACATTTACAGTTCTTTACATTACTGTATTTTAAGATTCGTGCACTGCACTTCGTTTCATAGGAGTAGTTCCAAGTAGATTTGCTGTAAACCTCTACAAGGCTGAGTTTGGATCATTGTAATTCTTTTCATCTTAATGAAATATTTCGACTGTTCTTTAATTCATTATTATCTATTTAATTCTTCTAAGTCAAGCCACTAATAAAAGTCCTCTTCATTGAGGCTGAAAGAACTAAAACACAATCATCTGATAATTGGTTGGCAATTAATTTTCTGTGAGGACTAATTGATCCTTGCTAACACACTCGTAATTACCAAAATAATCTTCAAAAGCCAAAAAGCCAACAAACAGTCATACAAATCATACCAAACTCACTCTCCTTCAACTGTGAGCTGAAAAACGTGGTTTTAAGTTGTCATATTGGCAGATAAATCGGTGCAATCATGAATTTTTTAAATCATCAATGATAAAATAAAAAATAAAAAAAAGTTATAGTAGTTGAGCCGGCCATTGCATTTGTGAACCTATAATATTAATACCTGTTGGTTGTGCATATCAGAAATCAACCAATATAAATATAATTTTCATACTAAAAAAATATAAGGTAAAAGATAGTTTTAGTCTTTAAAATATATGTTTTTTGTCATTTAGTCTTTCAAATTTTAATTTTATCATTTTGGTGCTCAAAATTATCAATTTGAGTCAATTTAGTTCTATCTGTAACATTCATTTATACATTGATAACAGAAAAAATATTTTATCCTTGGATAAGATACAATTTTGGTTCTTAAAATATATATTTCTTGTTATTTTTTAGTCTCTTAAGTTTTAAATTTTGTTATTTTGATACTCAAAATTATCAATTTAGTGTCAATTTGAGCTAGGACCAAATTGACAAGTTGAAGGAGCAAAATGACTTTAATTTAAAATTTAAGGGACTAAAATGGTAAGAAAAACATACTTTAGATATCAAAATTGTCATTTGTCCATATTTCTGTTGTCAATATAGACGAACGTTAGACGTAAAACTAAATTGACTCAAATTAACAATTTTAAAGATCAAAATGACAAAATTAAAATTTAAAAGATTAAAATAAAAAATAAAGCATATTTTGAAAACTTAAACTGCCTTTTATCCAAAAATATATTAGAATATATCATATTAGAATGAGAAATTCAATACGTATAAACTGATATAATATATATAATATTTAAAACCATGTTTCAAAACTTGATGGGTAGAGGAATGCTCATAGAAATGTTTGTCTTATGATATTGATTGATCATCAATCTATTTATTAAAGCAAAATATATAAAAATATATATATATATATATATATATTTATTTATTTATTTATTGCATCGGATGCACCTCATTATCTCCATTATACAATTGGAATAAAATCTCCATTCTAATTGATAAGATTGTGACGCATCAAAAAAAATAAGAATTCATTAAAATCATCATATGATGCAGGATCTGGAGATACTGCTGTGACTAAGTCACAGTAGCGATCTGTTTTGAATCCATTGAGGCTTTTTCCGAGTCTCTTTTAATGATTTGAACCGTTCATATTGTAGGGTTTGTTGAATAGATCATCCGTGCAAAAAATAAATTGATTGGAAATCTATTGCTTTATAACAAGAGCATATTTGTTTTTTAAAAAAATAAACGGTTGACATTATCTTGATAATTTTTGTAAAACAATTTGAATTTAGTCATGGGGTTATGGATTTCTGATTAACTTAATTTTTATATAGATGATATACTCGACGAACCCTATAATATGGACGGTTCAGATTATTGAAAATGACTTAGAAAAAACCTCCAAAGACTTACAACAAATCGTTGATGTGACTTGTGACTTAGTCACAGCAGCATCTCCAAATCCTATGATGCACTTCTTTCAAGTGTTTTATATATTGTCTATACATTAACCTATTAAATATTGAGTCAGATTTTTTGTTTGGATCTACTATTAAGTTTGTAAATAAGTGGATAAAATAATTTATAAAAGAAATATCAATGTAACGCATATTTAAAGTATATATTAAATATGTGATTTAAGTATTCCACTAAAGAGAAGTCAAACTCTAATTATAACCCGAGACGATACCCCAAGATGATTTGTGGGAGGTAGTTTCTTGGATCATGGGCATACATTTCTGGGATCATATGATGCACAGAGTTCTATATAATATATATGTTGGTAATGCACACCCTCATCCAAGTTCCTAAGCATGCAACATGGCTTACCAAAGCATCATAATTAATTTTCAAATGTCTGAAACTTCAAAGGCTTAAAACCACTTGCAATTTGATGTTCCTTTCAAGGACTAGGCAAGTTGACATGTCAAAAGCTTGACCATGCTCTTACATCTCCTGCTTGGGCTAGATTTTTCAATTCAAAAATGTTGCATATTTTATTTTGAAATTTATTTTGAAAGTGAAAGGAAATCAGTGAAGGTTTGTAAAAATAATTTTAAATTAATTAAAAAAAATTACAAATTTTAATAATTAAAGTTATAAACTTTTTCATGAAATAATAATTATTTTGAAAAGATTTTACTAGTGTATAATTTTTCGAAAGTGAAATATATGATGTAAATTTAAAGTTTGTAAAATGTGGACTACACCCATAATGAGTGGGTATTTGGAATGTAGATTTTCTTAGTGGTTTTTTTACTTTTTTTCGAAAGTAGATTTGTTAGTGACTTTTTAAATTATACAAAAAAAAAAAAAAAAAAAAAAAAAAAAAAAAAAAACATGAAAGACTGATATTTTAGATTTTTGCCTGAGACTTCTGTTTTACTTTGATTTTATTTGTATGGAAAAAAGTTAATGGGAGAGTACGTTGGTCTTTTTACACTAGTGAAAAAATATCTAATGTGTTTGGGAATAGATTTTTAACTTTTTAACTTGGGCAAATTACATATACCCCTTGAGGTTTAGTAAAATTACAGATACCCCCTGAAGTTTGAGAAATTACAGATACTTCCCTGAATGTACTATTTGCATAACAAATTAGGGGACAAATTGTTATGAAAATATAAACCTCAGGAGGTAATTTGTTATGAAAACATAAATCTCATGGAGGTATTTGTAATTTTCAAAATCTCAAGAAATATCTATAATTTAGCTAAACCTCGAGGGAGGTATATGTAATTTGCCCTTTTAACTTCCTAGCTTTTTGAATTTTGGTAGATAAAAATCCAACTGCCAAAGGACCTCTCTCAATATGGTACATAAATTAATATTTTATAAATAATTTTATGAATAATTTTTTAGAGTATATATTATTGTTGTTTCCAACTACGTGATGAGATCTTCGCTCAACATTCATTTATATGAGAAAATTATTGTGAGTTGATATTGTTTCTACATAGAACTGTCGTTAATAATTTTTTATTTTCAACTATAGTGAATAGCTTTGAATTCAAAAAATAAATAAATAATAATAATAATCAAATTGAATATCCTAAGCATTTTGTATAGGGAAAATTTAATTTGCACCTTCAAACTATTATACTTGTTACCTATTGAACTATCAATTTAAATAATTACGTCCTTAAACTGTTGACATTAATTAATTTATCTTAAACCATCAACAAACTTAGTATTATTCATTGAATAGCACACATACCTACACACAAAAATATTTGTGCATGTGATTTGTTAAATTTGGTTATATATATCTAGAAACAACGGTATGCTACAATTAGCCATATTTTGTGTTTTATCTAATAATTTTAAAACAATTAATTGTGTTTTATTGTATGGTATGCGTATGTTGGTCTCTTTATCTATTTGTTTAGATTTCGTTTGGGAATATGTTATTTTAGTAATTTTTTAATTTTTTAATTAAAATATTAGGTAAAAAAAATTTGTATAACTTTTTAATTTTTTACGAAAAGATGTGCAAAACGTAAAAAGAAAATAGAATCTTTGACTTTTTGGTATAAATTATTGACTTTTTAATTTTTTTAGTGACTTTTTGACTTTTAAACTAAAATAGTGAGTTGCCAAATGAGACCTGAGAGCGAGTTTTTATGTGCATTAGGGCCGAGCTAGACCACGGCGTGGTAATGGGCAGATCATTGGTGCATGATAGGGAGCCAGTGAAAAGGACCTTGCGATTGAATGGTCCAATTGTGGTTGTGGTTTAGTGGTATAGATAATTGGCTCAAATCCTTCTTATGGTGGACCTTGGCTCAGGTCAAGATTCTGCTGATTAGCTCTTTGATCATGAATTTTGTTGAAATGGCAGGCCGAGCTAGAGTTGCATGTAAAAAAAATGCTGGATTGATATATTGTCATTTTACCGAGGTAAAACCATCTCCCTTAGTTTAGTAGAATTGAAATTCAAAATTAAGACTCACATGGAGGAATGAAGTCCTACTAAGTTATTTTGATTCTCTGCAACAGAACCTATGGAAGAGATAACACAACTTTGATTCTCGAATACACAGAAGTTTATTTAATATTTGCTAGCAAGCGTCTGAGAGGTATCAATAGCTTACATTGGCTCATGTTTGTATTTTGAGATGGCGGCGGCGTTTGGGAAAATTTGAGCTTGATCAACAAGATGCAAAATTATTTCTATTTTGCTAACTTAGGCGTCAGGAGGTATCCAGTAAAAACACCAAAAGTCTTAGCTCATGTTCTTCATTTAATGACGTGTAAGCGGCGGCGTTTGGAGAAGTCACGGACTTGATCATGAAGATTATACGAAAAGATTATTTAAATCTTTATACAAAGTAGGCTTAAAGTCAATCAGAATCTTCAAGTAATGGCGTTTAGTTGGGAGTAATATTTAGTTTAAAAATAAGTGGTGTTGTTAATAATTTTGGGGGAGTAAAACAAACTATCTATCAATGGAAATAAATGGTGTATATTGTTCAGTAAGTATTCATGGATGAATCACAAATACTAAATCATAGTTTGAGGGGTTCAATGATAGAAATATAGATATAAATTTCCAATTTTATAGGTATCAAAGTGTAGAGCACACTGATATAGTTACAACAGGTCATGTTGGTCCCATACTCATATAGAACATTTTAATCTTGATATTTCTAACATTTTTGCAAATATAATAGTTACATAAAGGAATGAGATGGTGGTGGTGGGGACAAGCTCCACTCCATTCCGCAATCTAATTGGAGGGTGATGTTAAGTCATAGTAGGTCCTAATCTGAGCTCATATTAATGATTCAATTATTTAATGTGTAGAGCTTATTGGGTATGTTATTTTTATAAAAAATCAAATTAATCGGATATTGATAATCAGTTAATCAGATCATATTTCTGTCAATAATTTATTTTAAAAATCATACTTGTTAATACAAATGTGATCTAATCAAATGGCTATCGATATCTGATCAACGTGATTTTTTTGCAAGAATGATGTACTCGATGAGTTTTACACATTGAATGTTTAGATCATTGAAATGGGCTCGGAATTGGGCCCACCATGGCCAACAACACCTTCCTATCCGATTGTGAACCGGAGAGCGAACCGCAGAGGAGCATGTCCCATGGTTGTGGATGGTTGGAGAGTTAATGGACCATTTTATTCTTGATTTTTGTCCAATTTTTCAACGTGCAAAAAAATAAAGCACAAAATGAATGTAATTAAAATTATAATAACCAAATTGATACAAGATATAATTGTAATGTCCACTGGTTAAATTTGCTTCGATCGCATTAGTGAAAATATCCATGAAACAAGTATTTTGTATTTTTCAGTAATAGAAACTTAAAATTGAAAATTAAAAACAAAAATACTACCATACAAGAGAGCTATATCAACTTTGAGAAATTAATATGAACCATTGAAATACTCATAATCAAATATGGTTATCTTCATAAGTCCTTATAGTTTAAAAGCTACTGGGTAAAAACTGAGGGAGCTTGCTTAACCCGCTTAAAACACAAGCTTGACATAAAATATAGAAGTACTATAGCAAGCATGTACACTAACACTCACTCCATACATACAAATTCAAGGTTGAGAGAGAGAGAGTAGGAATTAAGGCATTGTGAAATCTTCATTCATAAGTACTTGCTTTGTAATTGTGAAATGTGGATTATTATACAAAATTTTGTAAGTAAAACATGACCAAAGGTTCATTATTTCAACTTTTTCATAAGCATATATTTGTGTTGTAAATTACATTTCATTCTATACATACCCATATATATATATATATATATATTTAACATAACCATAATAAAATAACTCCAAAAAAAAAAAAAAAGAAATTTGATCAGCTCAAGGCCTAAAAAGAGTTTCATAACTCGACATGTCAAACAACGAGCTCTTATTATCAATAAATTGCTTAGAATGTTGATCTTCTGATTCAATCCTATCCAATTGTGACATATGCACAAAATGGTTCGGAACCATTATGTCAGAACTCGGCCATTCCATCTCCGGAGCTACTACTACCTCTTCACCGGGCAATGGTGGCAACCCACAATTGCTCACCACGCGATCACTTCCAAATTCTTCAATTGTTTCTTGATACATTTCGCCCCCTTTGCTAATCAAATCCATTTCCAATGGAAATTGGAAATTAAAATTTGTATTCATATTCGTACTTGCATAGTGGAACGACAGATCAACGTCCCTAAGCAATTTGGGCATTTCAAATCGTGTTTCGGGCACACTTTCTTGATTCAAGAAATCGGCGTAAACCCTAGCAAGATCAATCGAACCATCAGCCACCATAGATGATGATGAGCTAGAAGAGGATTCACCCAAAATGTTGCCATTGTAACCAAAATCCTTAGTGGGACCCACTTTCGGACCCGCACCCGATATCCGTATCGACTTACATCTTCTGCTCTTTCGACAACCACCTCCAACCGGCACGTTCCGAAGGGACCCACCTTTGGTCCAGTACCTCCTACAACTTTTACAAAAGTACCTAGGTTGTGTCAAGCTATAGTTGTTGTAGTAACAAAATTTAGTGTTACATGAACCACATCTAGGACAATTTGGTGATATCTCAACATTAGGTTTCCACCCAACTTCCATCACCTCTCTCTCTCTCACTAAACATCAAGAGCTCAATTTTCTCTCTCTCCACAAAGAAGTTGAAAGAGAGAATGTTATAGTGTTTGTATATTGTGGGCATTGGGAATGTAATTTGCATACATATTGCATGCACATGAGTTGGATTCCGGCCGTTAAGGACGACGATCCGGCAACTGTACCGGAGGCTAATGCAGGGTGTCGGTGTTTGTGACACGCGGCGCGACGGGATTGGTGGGGATGAGGGTGAAGATGGGGGCAAATGCCTCGATAGGACCAATCAGTTTTGCTTTCAGGAGCAAACATGGTGGATTGAAAATATAGTTAGATTATATGGTGATTTTTGTGTATAATTTTATATATATATATATAGTACAAAAGGAGCTTTGTTCAAGTGACCAATATTAGTGGTGAAATTGTCTTCCTTCGAGGTGAAAACCCACCTTTGTCAAGTAGGATATGAATGAGTTACTTCGCAAGAAATGGGTGATAATGAAGAAACCTATATGCCAAAAAAAAAAAAAAAAAAACAGAAAACAGGTTGTGGTGAAAATTCAAAAACCCTTGTCAACAATAAGTTTTGGGTAAATTATAATTGTAATTTTTGTTTTAGAAGAAATGTTATGCGTCCCTACAAAAATGGCATATGGTAAAAAAAATAACGATTTTTTAGGAGAATTTACAAATTTTTGTGATGAAAATTATGAATAGTAAAATTATAGCATTCACCCCTAAAATTATGAATAACAAAATTATGCTTTTTATAATGAGCAAAATATTATAATTTTTGTGACAAATTATACATTTTATGATAGAAGTAATAATTTTTTGGGTAAAGGACCAATAAATCTCAAAATGTAATATTGTGAACGGTTTAGTCCGCTCTTTTTTTCTTATGAATTCAAAGATCTCATTAAAGTGAAAATTACACATAAAGGTAGTCACTTACACTTTTGGATTTAATTTTTTAGAAATAAAAGTGGGTTTCACCACATGTAAAATTGTACATTTGGACAATATAGAGGTTTTAGATTTTCGCTCCTTCTGGAACAAATCCGACATTATGAATAAAAATGTAACGCTCCAGTGTAACACACTAAAAAAATTTTTACTACACTCCAATATAACACAAAAAAATTTCTTAGTGTATTTTTCTCAAACGTAACACTTCAATTAATGTAATTCCAAATGTAACACTCTAATGTAACACACACAAAAACACTAAAAAACTCATTAATATACTTTTTCCAAACATAAACACTCGCAGTTTGAAATTATATATTTATCCAAAACTTACTAAGGAATTTGTGTATTCCTTTTAGAATGATTTGAAGAATCACACATCTTTTTTTTAGAGTGTTACATTAAAATATTGCATTTGAAAAAAGTACATCAAGAAATTTTTTATGTGTTACATTGGAGTGTTACCTAAGAAGTTTTTTTGTAGTGTTATATAGGAGTACTACGTTTAGAAAAAATCTACTAACAAATTTTTTTCGAGTGTTATGTTTGAGTGTTACATTAGAGTGTTACAGTTTAAAATTATATATTTGCTCAAAACATACCAAGGAGTTTTTATACTCCTTTTGAAATATTTAAAGAATCTCACATTCTTTTGAAATGTTTGAAAAATTTACATATTTCAAGTTATTTTTTTACTCCTTTTGAAATGTTTTCCAAATAAAAAAGATTTTCATATAAAAATTTATCTCCAATTTGATTCTTATATATTGTGTATCTTACCTTTCAGCATAAAAAAATAAAACAAAATAAAATAATAATAATAATAGAATTAAAGGTATAACTGTAAATCTAATTTTTAAATAATATATTAAATCTATCTTTTTAAAATTAATAAGACTAATTAGTCTATAAAAAAATTCTTCTTTGAGACTGAACAAATTATCATTTCTTAAGATAGAATTTATAGATAAATTTATTTATTTATTTATTTTTATTTTTATTTTTTTTTTTTTGGATTGTGTGTGTATAAAGTGGATACTACATGCACCCTGCAGCCTTTTCCTTTGATAATGCCTTTCAAAAAAAAAAAAAAAAAAAAAGTCAAATCACTCCCCTCAAAGTAATTACATCCAATTTTAAATAAGGCTTTAGAGTGCTTTGGGGTCAGCAGGGGTCATCTTCAATCAATGATGTGGCATTTTTTCAAAAAAAAAAAAAAAAAAAAATTTTTTTTTTTTTAATCGATGGCTTATATGGGATGACAGACCCCCAATTTAAGGGGGTCTTAGGCATTTTTCTTTAAATAAAGCTCTTTCCTTTTGGTTTCTCTTATTAATTTTTCATTTTGTACCAATTTAACCAATTAATAAAAATCCGTCAAAAATTTTGGTGTGGAAAATTGAAAATTGTGATCACAATTTTTTTTGAATCATCAACAAACACCTTGAAACTTTAAGTGTTGTCACATTTTAATTAATATTGTGACATTAGAATTATAATGTATTTATATTACTGTGTCATTTTAGTCAATGAATATTATCATATCGTCATTATAATTTGTCCCGTTCAATTTTAAGATTTTCACTTTAACTTTTAATTTTTGCTTTTATTTTGGCCCTAAACATTTATAATTTTTTTAATTTACTTCCAAAACCTACTTCCATCTAGTTTTGGAAAGAAAAAAAAATATGTAACATTGACAATCACGCAATATAAAAACACATTTTATTAAAATTTTGGATATACTAGTCACGTTTTCGCGTTTGTTAAGGGGATTCATGATGTAGGGGTGGGATAGTCAAAGGATACAGCATAGGGAAGCGATGGAGGTGAGGAGAGGTTTTAAAGGTCGGAGGCAAAACGGGTGGTAAAAAAAGGACTGAAAGTTTGTGGATGAATTTGCAAGGGGAAAAAATATAGAAGGTTTGGAATTTGAGGCGGTTTTTTGGGCTCTAGATTGGTTTGGGAACCTCTAGCATTAATCAAGAATTTAAAATTAAAAAATCACTAAAAAATTAAAAAATAAAAAATTATTTCAAAAAATCAAAGATTCTCTTCTTTCTCTATTTTTTACACATTTTTTCATAAAAAGTCAAAAATAATTCGAAATTTTTTTTTACCTCAAATTTTAGACAAAAATTTAGAAAGTTAATAAAATTCAAATGGACAAAAGTGGATTTTGGGAGCAAATCAATAAAAAAATTACAAATGTTCTAAGAGCCAATGTGAGAAAATAACAAATCACAGGCTAAAGTACAGATCCATGTTACCATGGTAGAGCATCCACACCAACTTCTTCAAAATTTTAGTCAAATTATAATTAAAAAAACTATTTTACTATTTTAACTATTTTAGTTAGTCACTTTTTTATTACCTACAGTATCAAATCCTCTATTTTAACTTAATTTTATTAAGATAAACTAATACAATTTAATTTTAATTATTTTTTTAAGTCCTATAATGATAAATTAATTTAGTAATAAAATTAATTTTTCGGTCTTTTATTTTATGAATAAATTTATAGTGATAAATTTATAATCTTTTATTTATTTTATGAATAAATTTATAGGCCTTTTTATTTTTATAATGATGATGATAAATTTAATCTCTTTTATTTTTTTATTTTTATTATTTTTTTTAAGGCCTGTAAGTAAATAAGTCTAGTTAATAGGACTAATTGATAAGTACCCCATTTTATTAAAACATTATTTTCTTATTGTGTTTGTTATTCTTTCTATTTTTATTAAATTGAATTTATGAGTAACTAACCAAACAATTCTTAAAATTTAAAAAAAAAAAAAAAAAAAATTAACCATTGACCGGATGAACGTCCAGTAACACTAATCTCCTTGTCTTGTAAAGATGAACAATACCTCGCTTATAGTAGCGAGATACTGTAACACTGTAAATTAGCAACATAGTGCAGCAAAACTGATGAAAGTCTATTTTTGATGAACAGTATCACTAATTTAGTTGAAAAATGATTTTGGCTAATTTGATACGGATCCTCTAAGACTCAAATATAAAACATCAACGAGTACATACAGAACACGATTCTTTCCAAGTTTAAGAGCAGCTGGCCTAAGCTCAATGAAAACAATATGAATGTCTTACTCACGTGAACTTCATGACCACACAGCATCACTTAACAATGTTAGGACTCTAGAAAAGCGCACACAAAAATTCATACAATAACCCTCTGACAAATATCAAGAGAAGCAAGCTCAAGGAAAACAAGTTGAGGATGCCCAGGACTTCCTGAAAATGAAAAGTATTCACCAACTGTTTGGAAGTAACCACATCAGCCTCAGAATCAAAAATGTGCTGTCTGCAAAGTATTCAGCTGAAAGGTTTTCCCGATTTATGTTGAAGGCATCGTTGATATCCAACAGATCCTTTCTACCCTCAGCAAGAACACAATTTCTAGACCTGCCCTCCAAAGATTGTTTTTGACCGATAGCTGGACAATACCAACAATAAGTATCATAAGACGAGGCTGCTGACACAAAAGAACTAATAACTTTATTGATTGCATCACCAAGGTTCAACAACTGCAAAGTCTTAAATGTCAACTCTAACAACTGTTTGATCACAACAGAAATATCGGATGCAACAACTTCTAGAGATGATGCTTTTGGGGAAGATATCAATTCCTCAATTGTCAGATTAGTCAGATTGTAGTGCAGGTGGGAGATCTTCAAGCTTTCCCACAACAGAAAAAATCATATCAGTTAAAGAGCTAACTAAATCAACTTCTATGCTGAGCTGTCCCAGATCTTCAGCTGTGTTACCATATAAGACCAAGCTAAAGCTGCAGTAGCTGCCACTTACAACCAAATGATTAGTTACAACAGCATGCAACAAAATAATGCATCATTACTTAAAAGAAAAAAAAAAAATAGGTCACAGATTCACCAATGAAAGATATACCAACAAGAAGAAAGGGGGTTAGGGGTTGAGCACCATAAAAACGGCTGAATTAAGGCAAAGGTAAGAAACAACCACTCTGAGGGACAACTGAGGACATCCAACTTGCAAGCTAACCAACGAAAGAGTAATAACAAGAAATATGAGGTGCATTCCATGCAGGTCCAGGTGGTAGCCAACCTAGTCCCCAAAATTATCAACTTGGTTTTAACCAGCCTCAACCAAACAAAGCAACAAGAACCCAAAAGAAAAGAAAATTACTTCCACAAGTGAAGGACATTATGGGCTCATTGCATATTTTGATTTCAGGGTATACCTTTCATGCAGCATTGGGTTCCTTGTATATCAATCAATGCAGTATAGACACAATCAATCAATTCCACTATTTATGAAACACAATAATAAGTTGCCATGAAGAGCTCAGGCATCCAAGGAAAAACTGAAGCAGGACTATCTTTTGAGCGTGACAGGCAAAAAACACTTAATCACCCACCAAGAATGTTTAGATAAAAAAAGCCTTACATTTGTTATCATTGACATTGAATATAAAAGACCAAACAGAAAATTAAAAATATATTCAATCAACACAAAAATGGGTGCAATATACCCAAAATTAACTACACGCGTATATTTATGAAAAAGCAATATCAAATTATAACTGAGGATCCCAAACATCCACGGAAGGATTTAACCAGCAGCACCATCTCTCAAGCCCAACAAAAGCAAAAGATCTTAGTCAGCCACGGCAAATGTTTTGAGAAACAAGCCCAAGATTTGTCATCATTGAAATTATATATACAACATCAAACCAACAAATACAAAAACAACCAATCAATACAGTACATGCATTGTGAACAAAATCAATCAATTAATTTTTCTTTATGAAAACAAACTAATATCAAGTAGAGCAATGAATATCTCAGACATCCAAGGAAGGAATGAGGCAGCATTATCTCTCAAGCCTGGCAAAGGCGAAAGATCTTAGTCGGCCACCGCGAATGTTTTGAGAAACAAGCCTTAGAATTGTCATCATCAAAATTGTATACACAACACCAAACCAACAAAATAAAAACAAACATAACCAATCAATAGAGTAAATGCATTCTAAACAAGATCAATCCATTAAGCTTTACTTATGAAAATAAATTAATATAAAGTAGAAATGAATATCTCAGACATCCAAGGAAGGAAGGAAGCAGCATTATCTCTCTCAAATGAAAGAAAAGATCTTAAGTCGCCACCGCTCGCGCGAATGTTTTGAGAAACAAGCCTTAGATTTGTCATCATTGAAATTATATATACAACAACAAATCAACAAATTAAAAACAAAAATAACAAATCAATACAATAGATACATTGTGAACAAAATCAATCAATTAATTTTTCTTCATGAAAACAAACTAATATCAAGTAGAGCAATGAATATCTCAGACATCCAAGGAAGGAAGGAAGCAGCATTATCTCTCAAGCCTGGCGAAGGCGAAAGATCTTAGTCGGCCACCGCGAATGTTTTGAGAAACAAGCCTTAGAATTGTCATCATTGAAATTATATATACAACAACAAATCAACAAATTAAAAACAAAAATAACAAATCAATACAATACAATAGATACATTGTGAACAAAATCAATCAATTAATTTTTCTTTATGAAAACAAACTAATATCAAGTAGAGCAATGAATATCTCAGACATCCAAGGAAGGAATGAAGCAGCATTATCTCTCAAGCCTGGCGAAGGCGAAAGATCTTAGTCGGCCACCGCGAATGTTTTGAGAAACAAGCCTTAGATTTGTCATCATTGAAATTATATATACAACAACAAATCAACAAATAAAAAACAAAAATAACAAATCAATACAATAGATACATTGTGAACAAAATCAATCAATTAATTTTTCTTTATGAAAACAAACTAATATCAAGTAGAGCAATGAATATCTCAGACATCCAAGGAAGGAATGAAGCAGCATTATCTCTCAAGCCTGGCGAAGGCAAAAAGATCTTAGTCAGCCACCGCGAATGTTTTGAGAAACAAGCCTTAGAATTGTCGTCATCGAAATTGTATACACAACACCAAACCAACAAAATAAAAACAAAAATAACCAATCAATAGAGTAAATGCATTGTGTACAAAATCGATCAATTAAGCTTTACTTATGAAAATAAATTAATATCAAGTAGCAGTGAATATCTCAGATATCCAAGGAAGGAATGAAGCAGCATTATCTCTCAAGCCTGGCGAAGGCGAAAGATCTTAGTCGGCCACCGCGAATGTTTTGAGAAACAAGCCTTAGATTTATCATCATCGAAATTCTATACACAACACCAAACCAACAAAAAAAAAAACAAAAAATAATCAATTGTGAACAAAATAAATCAATTAAGCTTTATTTATGAAAATAAATTAGTATCAAGTAGCAATGAATATCTCAGACATCCAAGGAAGGAATAAAGCAGCACTATCTCTCAAGCCTGGCGAAGGCGAAAGATCTTAGTCAGCCACCGCGAATGTGTTGAGAAACAAGCCTTAGATTTGTCATCATCGAAAATGTATACACAACACCAAACCAACAAAATAAAAACAAAAAATAACCAATCAATAATGTAGATACATATTTTGAACAAAATCAATCAATTAAGCTTTATGTATGAAAATAAATTAATATCAAGTAGCAATGAATATCTCAAACATCCAAGGAAGGAATGAAGCAGCACAATCTCTCAAGCCTGGCAAAGGCAAAAGATCTTAGTTGGCCACCGCGAATGTTTTGAGAAACAAGCCTTAGATTTGTCATCATCAAAATTCTATACACAACACCAAACCAACAAAATAAAAACAAAAAATACTCAATCAATACAATTGATGCATTACGAATGGAACTTTCGATCAAATAAATTCCAATTACAACAACAGATTATATCAAGGAGTTGTACCACAAATGTAGCAAATAAGATAAATTTAATATAAAAAGAAAATACATTAAACCCAATCATTACATGTTTAATATTTGCAGCAGAAAAACATGATTTATTTCTAAAACATTGTATTCAAACTATTATATGAACAATTCCAGCAATGTACCAAACCTATGACACAAGAATAACTTGGTCTAAAGTATACTCTTAAATTTACAATTGGACTGACTGACCTGACAAGTTGGTTCACTAATTTGATGAATAAAATAAATAAAACACAGAAAATAGTTATCATCCACTTATTATGTATATCCCTCAAAATGAAAAGAACAGGGGATAACAACAAAAAGTGTAAATTTACACCATTCATGACTCCACTAGACAGTGAAAAAGTGTTTTGCTTGATATGATCTGACAGCATTACCAAATTTTTCCACAAATAAATTGAAGAAAAGTTATACCCAGATCATACAAGGCCTATACAACACCAAAGGGTGGAAGAAAACCCCAATCAATCTTCAAAAAAATATACTAAACATATATAAATCTACATAATTATATCCTTACAAACAAATCGAGCAATCGCAAAGAACCACCAGCGCCGCCACCGTCGGTCCCCGGCCTCCGCCGTAGAAACCCTAGAAGTAGATTACATGCGTTACATGTATAGGCGATGGATTTAGGGTTTTTAGGGTTTAGATTACAACTCTGATAATATATATATATATATATATGCGTTTCGTTTGTATATATAGGCGGTGGGGGGTCTATGGTTTTTAGGGTTTAGTTCACGATCGACGATTCTGACGGCGGAGTAAAGAGAAATTATATTTTTTTAAGGGCAAATTACAAGCACCTCCCTTGAATTTGATGAAATTACAGATTTTTTCTTGAAGTTTGAAAAATTACATCCGCTCCTGAGGTTTATATTTTTATAATAAATTGTCTTCTGAGGTTTTTATTTTCATACAGATTCCCTCCTAATTTCTCCTAATTTGTTATGAAAATTTGACCCACAGAGGGTAATTTGTAATTTCTCAAACCTCATGGAAGAATTTATATTTTCACCAAACCTCGAGGGGTGTTTGTAATTTGCCCTTTTTTTAAAATTCTAAAATTTAGGTTGCGTTCGGTAGAATTTTGTAATTATGATTTGAGAGTATGAGTTGTATTTTGAATTTGTGAGGTTTAGAATTATGATTTGAGTGTGAAAAATTTATTTGGTAAAGAGTTTTGAAAATAATTTTGAAATAGTTTTGATTTGAGTGGGGAATTATTGATGTGATATTTGATATTTGATACTTGATACAAAAATTTACAACTCATAACCAAACATACAACTCAAAATTATTTTAAAGTACAAAAAATTTTAAAAAATTCAGAAAATGTTATTTTCGATTATATAAAAATTAATATATCAATTGCAAAAAAAAAAAAAAATCACTATTCCGGTCAACTGGCCGGATGACCGGTTAGGCAAAATTTGCAAAAAAAAAAATTCGAAAAGTGCACCTAAGACAGAGTTCTCTGCAGAGTTTTGGAAAACTGATTCCAAAACTTCTATCAAACATAATATTCAAATGTAGGTATAGAATTATGTTTTCAAAACACAACCAAAAGGAAATTCTTTGTAATAAAATAAATTTTTAATTTAACAATTTTTGTTTTAATTTTTTAATTTATTTTTCATGTAAATTATTTTCTATTTTTATTAAGTAAAATAGATTAAAAAAAAAATGGTATTTATCCATTAAACTCAATGTATTATAAGTGTGCATAAAATGTTTAAAATATTATTTTTTATTTATATTGAAAATAAATCAAAAATTCTAGTTTTA
The DNA here is from genome assembly GCA_025200525.1 of Camellia lanceoleosa. NCBI lineage: Eukaryota > Viridiplantae > Streptophyta > Magnoliopsida > Ericales > Theaceae > Camellia > Camellia lanceoleosa. The sequence continues at coordinate 91,989,523 of CM045770.1, forward strand.
ATTAACAAAATTAAAAATTCAAATTTTAAATTGTTACAATGGTCTAACATTAAGATTTTTTTTATTTTATTTTTTTTTTTGTAATTTTATCTAAATTGAATTGGGTAAAAGTCGTTTTAGGAATTGGATTTTTTTAATAATTTTTTAATTTTTTAACGAGAAAAACATTTTAAAACGTAAAGAAAATAGGTTAATTTTTTTTTATAAATTTAGTATATTCCCAAATAAGGCGTAAACAATGGTTTTAGCATAAATAATTACCATTTAGTGAACCTTTTTGATAATTACATTACAGCAATTTTTCAATGGCAATTTTGAAAATGAATAAAAATATCATTACTAATCATGTGATTACTAGTAGAGTTGTGTGAAATATAGTGCAATCCGCTAAAATTATACCAATTCGTATCAATACGTACTACTATATCCTCTAACCACAAATTAAATTTTAAAATTTATAATCCGTCTTTTAAATCACTCCGCTCCGCTATAGTTAATATGTATATATTTTTAAACCTCTAATGAAATATTAAAGTAAAAATGAGTGCAAAAGAGATTTAAGTTGAGAAATTTGTTACAAATTAGTAATTATATATATATAACATATTATGTAAAATTAGTTTATGTTATATATATTAAAAATATTATTCAAATTAGTGTTATATATTATGCAAATGTTTGATAATTAGTTAGAACATTTTTCAATCCGTCAATCCGTCTAAATCACAATTTGTCAATCTACTAATCCGCCATTCAATTTGTAATTTTACTCTCAAACCATTCAAATCGCACCGCACACACCCCTAATTACCAATAACAAATTACTTGTGTCAATACTAATCAAGGGTTTGATTTCATCCGTAATTCTCAATCGAAAACAAATAAAATTTTAAATATTGTAGGTCAAATTATTATTTTTTACATTTAAATAAGAGAAACCTTGGGGTTGGTGGGAGGCTGGGGGGGTGACAAGGACCCTAAAGACTTTTGGTCTTTGTCAATGGTCCAAAAAAAAAAAAAAAAAAAAAAAAAAAAAAAATTTTTTTTCCAAGAGAGAGGAGGACCCTTACTCATGGGGGGTCTCAGCCATTTTCCTTTAAATAAATAACATTCTTTTAGGAATCTCATAGGAAAAATGAGGGAGTAATTAGCTTAATAATATGATTCTAATTAAAATTGATAATACAGAATTAATTTCATATTCCAATCCGTTCAAAACACTGAAATCAAACTGATCCAGAATTGCGTTCTCATTTGTTCTTAAAATTACAGTCATCTGAAAAACAAAAGGTTGAGAACTAGTTGCATATTAGTGGAATTTAAAAGTATTTTTACCATTTTAGTTTAAACCCCCCTGTGTTAGTGGCCTTCAAATCCTTCTATCTCCTGTGTTAAAGCAATTTTAATCATTACATCATACAAAATTCTGAGATAATTGAATTTTAAAACTTAATTTAATGGGCGATTGGATCAAAACCTTCCCATAATAAAATTTTAATGTTTTAAGAAAAAGTGTTCAAAAATTTTTTTAAGAAGTCTAATATATGCCACTATTACCAAAATATTAAATTTTATAATAATATAACTTTTGATCTAAATGCCAATTTTTAATAAAATTAGTATTTTTAAAATCCTCCCATCAAGATCTATCAAATAAGATCATGTTGACTATGAAATTGTTTATAAAAATAAAGTATTACTGTTGAAATTAATGTAAACAGTAATATGTTATTCTGTTTGACAGTAACATGTTACTCTAGTTCACAGTAACATGTTACTCTGACAATATTGTCCAAGAAAAAAAAATATATGTATTTTACTTTATTCATACTCAATTATGCACCAAGTTTATGAAACAAAGTAAATTGAACTGTCCTTTTCACCAAACAAGAGTTCAATGGTGGAGTTTTGGCTAGATTTTCTTAATTTAATAGCATAAAATGTATTGAAACATTGAAACAAAAAAATTTAAAAGAAAGATATTTGTATAATTATATGAAGAAATTTAATCTATTGACCCCTACTAAATCACAAGAGTTTTATTATAATTATCAAATTTCAGTCACTTGACCGATCAAACCAATCCGGTCTAATTTTCAAAACATTGTTAGGTAGGATGGAAAAGTGATAAAATTAAATGATAAGTGTAACATTACCCAAAATTTTAAAATTGAATCTCATCTCACAGGATAAAAAAATTAAAAAAAAGTTTTAAGTTGAACACCGGAAAATTCACAGAAGTACATAACAATTAACTTTTCGTCAAACCATCCAACCACCATATCAACATCATCATTGGTAGCGTGTTGCCCACCATTCCAGCATCACAAGAAGCCCCCTTCTCCATCAAATACTATCAATTAAAAATCATTATGGTTGAAACCAATTCAAAGTTTTTTCCCGAACGAGTTGAAACCAAACGTTATGGCAGGGTTTGTGGCGTGCGAGGGTGGTCACCAGAGGGCTTAAGAAGAGTGAGTTGCAGGCTTGCAACATGGGGTGGGGGACAGGGTTGCCAGTGGGGCAAGGGTTGCAACAACGGATGAGTGAAGGTGGAGCTAAGGGTGGGGGCTGCCCTAGGTGGTGGTGGCAGCAACCGGGGAGGGAAAGGGGGATTCTGTTTTTTTTTTTGTTTTTGTTTTAGTTATTCCAAAATGTCATTTTGAAACTTTATAGGCATATATTGCACTAGATATGATCCAAATTCCAAAAATGCTAGGGTCAATGTTTCACAATTGAAAAACTACAGGGGCTAAATTGAAAATTATCAAAATTTATAGGACTAATAATTTTAAAAGGGATAGATAATTCAACAATTAGTTTATTGAAACTATGTTGCATCCACAAGTTAATAGTAAAAATACAGCACAATAAAAAGCATATTCAGTCCCCAGTAAGTTCAACTTTAAACTAATCGGCAAAGCATACAGGAAGACAACCATAGTTGGGGGTGGTCTTAATATTCATATAACATGAGATTCCCATAATATAAACAAAAAAATAGAAATGGAAACAAAAAATTGAAAGGCAAGAAAATTTCAACTAATTGAAAAATATACAGTTCACTGATACAAATTTTAGTGTAGAAGACAGGATATGCCCACAAGCATGTCTGACATTCCAAAACAATGAAGCCTCTTTGGGCACAAAATAGTACTCGGCGTGAGGAATGTCATTTGATACCAACTCCAAATGTGATCTGCACAGGCTGAAAGAGTAACCAGATTACGGTACGAGTTTACCATCTGTTTTCATATCATAGTTACAGTTTGCCCAACCTTTCCTGACATGCCACAACAAACAAACAAACAAATCATGGGCGTAAGTACAGAATCAGTGTAGAAGAAATTAAATGATTGTAAAAGCTTTGGAATTTCACAATTAATTTTCAATGTGTAGAAGGCAAAATTGCAATAAACAGGCTACGGAGCTTAGTAAAAGGGGCAGCAGGACTATTGAAAAAATGAACCATCATTAAGGACAGGGTGGCAACCTGCTGGTGGGGGATGGCAGCAGGGGCAGAAAGAAACAGCCACTTGGACTTGGTTTCCCTCAGACAACTCAACAATAGTAACACATCGAACTAAAACAAGGCACTTGGTTGGGTACACAATGTCACTCCCTGTGACCAACCAAAAAACAAGCATGCGAACACGATGTTGAATGCCATAAAAGATATAAGCGAAGCCCTTCCTAACACCAATTGGTTTTAGGAGAGATGGTGGAACTCGGTCCAACAAGTGGTATGAAAGCCAAGTTGACATGGGTTCGAGTCCCAAGAGCATCATCGTGAGGGAGAGATTGTTAGGTACACAATGCCACTCCCTGCCGCTCTAAAAACAAACAGTGAGCACAATGCCGAATGCCATAAAAGACAAAGTGTCCGACACACTGACTAGTTTGGAATAAATACATGACAACACCACAAAATTATTGGAATTTCCCACTTCAAAAAGGGAGTCAATATTTACAATTGTCTATCATCCATCTCCACTTTCATCACCATTGAGCAACAGGCTATTATTACCATTATAAAGTAGATCAGAATATTGCAGAAAGAAAAAAACAGTAGAGCAAAAAATGTGTGGATGTTAACTGGTGAGCAAAAAATGTGTGGCTAGGTTGAGGTATGGGCGGCTAGGTTGAGGTTTGGGCATCATGCCCGAGTGTGTGCGTGTTTGTGCTTGAGAGAAAGAGAGAGATTAGTATTGAACCTGAAGCATCTGCATTAATTTTGGATGCTGCTCTAAAAGCTGGCAAAGTTTATCCCGGTCACTCAATAGGGACTGCCATGAAAGAAGAGTAATCATCAGAACTACAAAAACTCCTACGAGAAATCAACACAGAAAATTCTGGTAGTCAAGTTTTAAACACCTGAATAGCTTCTGGGGAACTGAAGAAATGCTGTAACGACATTGCAGAATCTTGTTCCTGCTGGGATGTTCCTTCACCTTGTTGTTGCTGTTGCTGTAACAGTTGCTGTGGATGTGAAAAGCTATCTTGTTGTGGTTGTTGATAATATACATTAAGCGGAGAAACTTGGGATTGTTGCAACATTTGCAACGGCATTTGAACAGGGCTCTGTAGCAAAGACGCACCACCTTGCTCTGATTGTGGTGAAGCCGGGATCGGAGGTCTAAGATGCTGAGGCGGTTGAGGAGGACGAAGAATTTGGGGTGGTTGCAGCGGCTGCAATTGAGCAAGAGATTGCATGGACTGAATGGAAGATAAAGGAATCGAAAGATTCTGTGAAATGCTAGGCAGATTTTCACCCTGATGTGGAGTTGGGCTACTTCCATAAAGACTTACGGGCATCGTAGAGGGCCTACTGAAAAGCAATGGTGGCATTAGTGGAGGTGGTGGGTAAGACGTTAGTAGGGCCCCCGACGCAGAAAGGTTTCCTATGCGAGGGTCGTTTAAAGGTGCAACAGAAGTCTGCAAGAGCTCACTTGTCCCAATACTAGTTTGATTGTACACAGAAGATTGTGATGTCGAAGGTTTTAAAGATGGGAAAGTAGAGGTGGCTGAGTACGGTGGCGGCGTAGGTGGGAGCGGTGGCGGAGGCCTAGATGATCCACCAGGGGAAGAGATTGAACCCCAACCGTACTTGGAATCTGACACAAAACTGGAAGATGACATAGAGGTTGAACTGTTGCTCAATGCAGATAGATACTCCTTCTGAACCTGCAAAACAAAACAGAGAATGCGACCCCATCATGGTTTTAAATAACGGTATAGGGATATGTATCAGAATCAGTGATTCAGTCATATATTGGTTAATATTGGCCGATATATCGATGAATAACGCTATTAGAAATCCAAAATACCGATACGTAATGATATTTAAATCCCTGGACCCCATATTAATAGATAAACTAGCTGGAGAAAACAAGCATGCAGAAGAATTTTGATTGAAAGGTATTTCTTCTCTTACATGAAAGCCTGTAGGTGGGGGTGCCTGCAAATCTGCCATAGCATTAACAAAGGGAGATGACTGACTTGGAACAGGATCCGGAGTTTGAGATGGTACTGGTGAGATTGTTGGAGGTGGTGGCATTGGAGGTAAAGGCGGTTGAAATTTAGGGTCATAAATTCTCTGGGAACCGCTAGCTAATGGTACATTACCAGTTTGTTGATGACTAATATTTGAATGCAAGTGCGGAGGTATTCTAGAATCAATTGGTAATTGTACAGGTGGCACAGAAGTTTTATTATAAACCGAGGAAGAAAACTTAGAACTACTTGGTACAACATCAGACTCAAACCCGCTACAGGTCTTAATTGGAACATTCTTTGTGTCATCAGACTGCTCATAATATTTTCTATCTGAAGAAACACTTGGTTCTCGAGTCAATGGCATATCAGGATGTGAAACAGACATCCTAGAAGAAAATTCACTCAGGGTATTTTCGTCAACATTAGATGCTAATGGAGCGCCCAAGTGAGAAAACTGACTACTCTCATTTACATCACCCTCTGTCTCTTCCACAATTGAATGAGAACTTTGCTCAACCACAACAGATGTAGGTTGTGGCAAATTATCATCCGGCTGAGGAAAGGGCAATTTATCATCAGATTCTGACTCCTCACCATCAAAGACTATATCTATTCCCTGAAGATCATCATCAAGATCCGGTTTCAACTGCCTAGGTTTGTTGGACTTGTCTGCATCTGTGTCACTTTCAGGAGGTGCATTTTTCAATTGTGCTACCGCATCACCAACTGCCATTCCAACAGGATTTTGGCGCTCCCTTTGTCTGGCCATAAATTCATCCACATGAATAGATGGAGGTCTCGCGCTGCTAGATCCAACTCGCGGTACTGCAATTACATTGGAACTAGTAGTGCCATCAACATTTCTTTCTCTAGCAACATAATCATCCACATGCATAGAAGGGGGCCTACTGGTATTAGGTTTCCGTTGCCTGAAGGTATCCCTGCGACTAGGGCCAGAAGGAGCAATAGTTGGCCCTGATCGAGTGGAGAATGCATTTTGGACCACAGTTTCACTGGGGGCATTGTCTCCTCTTGGACGCCTATTTGCACCCTCTAGAGATGGCATTTTCCGTTTCAATGGAAGAGCTGTCTGTGACAACCTATCACGTAAGTTTTCAGGACATTCCCAGAGAAATTTGTCTGCAAGTCCACCTAAGTTGTAATCTTCAGCCTTTCCAGCACTTCCATCTGCTCTTTTATGCATCTTTGAAGAAACATGAACATCACTTGAAGACAAAGCACCAGAAATTATATCATCTGTCTTTACCAAGCCAGAAGGTTTTTGCAACAAAACCAATAATGATTTTGCAGACTCCTTAACCTGCACAAAATGATAACCCAGTTGAGCATTCAAACATAGCATTTTGGAAGGGAAGGGAGAAAAAGAAGAGAGGAATGAGGTGGGGTGGGGTGAGGGAGAAATTACTAGAAAGCACTCATAGCCTAGTGGTTTAGGTATTGGAATGCTCATTCCAAAACAAGGTACAGTTGCATTTAAATTTAGCGAAACAACCCCTCCGCCCACTCTTTAAGAGACAAAAAACTTTCCTATTTCTCACCCAGTTTTTCCATGAACAATTAATCCAATCACAACAAATTTCATTAAATAAATCAAGAGCTTGTTCATTCCAACAATTATATGTTCCATAAACACCAATTATATGTTCCATAAACACCAACATTTTAAAGGAGAATCACTCTCATATCTAGATATACCTCAATAAGCATAAGCTGTCTTATAAGCCTACTGCTGACGCACTGCATTTTAGAGTATGTAACCTACCATATTCCCATTCTTGTACTCTTTACCTAGGTGGTCTGAACTATACAAGATTTTTTTTTTTTTTGGGGGGGGGGATTTCTCTGCATGTGTTGAGGGGGAATAGGTAAATCGGAATAAATTATACCTGATAAAGAGTTGAATTCATATCGGAATCAGCTGGATAGTCATCATCACTTATCCTGGAGCATAGCAAGGTAGTCAAATCCTCGACATACTTTATGTTCTCTTCAGGGAAATCATCAGTGCCATTCATATCAGAAGGAAGCCCAAAAAGATACTTCAGTGCCACAACCCTGTCCAAGTTCAAACTGAAAAGGGAAAAAACCAAAATGCAGATTTAGTATGTTGAATGACATCAAAATTTCCACTAAAATTAATTCACATTGAACAATGGGAACTCTGGAAGAGACAAAAGTGGTGGTGATGAGGTTAACCCTTAGTGTTTAACCTCTTTAATGGTGATGAGGTTAACCTCTTTAATGGGCTGCTGTTTGTAACCCTTCGTGTTTGGTTTTGCTTGTTTTTTCTCTTTTTATGATGGCTGTGTTTTACTTTCATCATGTTCCTTTTCTCTGTATGAGGATTTCTCGTCCTCCTTTCTTTCTTCTTTAATAAAATAAATTTTGTTGTTGTTTCAAAAAAAAAAATGAGGTTAAAAAGTGTAAAAACCTTCATCTGAATACTTCACACAAATAAGTTTAAGTCAAGAACTCTACATCCAAGTAAAATAGAAAAAGATGCAAAACACAAAAGAAAAAGAAAGAAACAAATTATGCATGAAGTAGTCGTATTTCTAGAAGAAACTCATTAAAGAGGATAATATAACTAGGGCACATTAGTGTAATTGCACAAAAGTGGAAGATTAATAGAGAAATTATTCCTTCATCTTATATCATCTTGATAAAAACATAAATATTGACAAGAATTCAACATACCAATACCATAAAGTACAGGGAATTTTGATAAAATTGACAATCTAAGTACGGTCCATTTTGATAAAATTGACAATCTAAGTAATTTTAACAATAGTGCTGAATTAATGGTACTGCTGATGTATTTAAGCACTGAATGTTTAAAATTGAAAAACTCAATATTGATTTGTCCTTACATTTAAGATTCAAAACCATCTTTCACCAAAAAGCATGTTCATCAATTGAGGTCACTCTTTACAATTGAAGGAACTTTAAATAGGTTTCAGTTGTAACTGGTGGTTGTTATGCAGTATCAACCACACATAGCCCCATTTGTTTTCACATTAAAAAAAAAAGAAGTTATTTAGATTAAATAAACCAAATAGATGTCCATGCTTGGATCTGGGAAAAAGGCTCAAGAAGTATGTTCTGCAATTACATACTAGAACGATACCTTGGGATCTGGCAAAGCTTCATCATCTTCACCATAGGCAACAAGGTAATCATTTGAGCATTTGGCTTAATAATGATGATAATATAATATAATATTACACAGTTGTCTCAGAAATCCATCATAATAATGGTATAACATAATTTATCCAGAATAAACAGACCAAGTATTAGAGCAAATAAGGACAAAGAATCTTCCAGTGAGATCAATAACTTGAACAGTGGGAATACAACATATGTTTTGATATTCTTTTCCTTTACTCTTTTAGCATTTACTTGATATTCCTTCTCATGAAAAAATATCAAAAAATCTCCCTTCATGCCCATTTTCATCAAAGTGTCTTTTATTTTGTCCTAGACACTTCAAAAGTGATTTGGGAAAACTTCACTTTACCCCCCTTGGTTTGGGCCGCGTGCAGTTTACCCCCTTGACGTTTGGAAATCCCCACATAACTCCCTTCTAGTTACTGGATGGAATTGCATAGTTAACACATTAACATCAGAAGTAAAAAGACTATTTCGCCCTTATACATATAACCTTTGTTTAGCATCCTCATTCAACAGTTGTGCATTTGAGAAGAGCAAAGAAGAGAACTTAGGGTTTCGATATATGAAATTAGGGTTTTGATTTAACAAATTAATTTAAACAACATAATTTCTATCAAAAAATAATTTAATAAATGTTCAATTTGCCTTCAAGTTTAAAGTTCAAACCAATTATTCACTTTTTTTCTTGTTGAAATTTAGTGAGCATTACACAATAAATCGTGAAGATTGTTTCTGCTAATATATGTGTGTGTGTGTGTGTGTGTGTGTGCGTGCGCAGTGGTGTAATTTGAAACAAATCAATTAATTAATCAATTAAATCAATACACAAATATTACATACAAATCTGTGAACATTGAGATCGATTCAAATACAAATTCGTCGACAAATCGATTCGAATTCGGATACTATAATTTGAAATCACGGATGGATCTATGGAGTACCTCTCTTGTGCTCGTGACTCCTACCGGAGGCGTGAACTACATTGTTGGAAGCGTAGTCGGCGGTGACATTGGGATTGGAGTCCTAAGGTTGCTTCTATTAGTTATTGTTTGACTTTTAGGATTTATTTGGGTCAACATTTTAGTTCCTGCCTGTTATAGAACTAAGTTTGGGCTGTTCATGTTTTTCATTTGACTTTTTTAAAAGCTCTCATGTGTGGTTTCAAAATATGAATAGATGTTTAGTGAAGAGATCACTGGGAAATGTAAATCCTGATTGATGCTAATGTGATTTCAGGTTGAATTGGTTGAGCCACCCCATTCTGCTGCTGTTGGAGAGAGAGTAATATTTCCAGGGTTCAAAGGTGATCCGGGTGATCTTTTACACTATGTTTGGATTGAGTGATTTGGAGAGAAAAGAAAAGAAATTGAGAGATGTATTTTTCTTGTTTGGATAATTTAAGTAGAGAGAAATGGGGAGATACGGAGAGAAACGGAGAGAGACCCATAACCCTCATTTTCAATCTTTCCAAAAGTTGAGAGATTGGAAGAGAAAAGAAACCAACATATTCTTATATTTTCATAATACCAATTTTGTTCCTGTAAAAATAAAAGAAATAAAATGATTGACAAAATATAAAAAGGTTATTTTGGTAATATAATATAAAACAGTTTCTTTTCTTTTCTTTTATGAAATCTAACCAAACAAAAAGGAGAGAAATCACAATCATTTCCTTTTTTTTTATTTCTTACTTATCCAAACCAGAAGGAGAGAAATCACAATCATTTCATTTCTCTTCTCTTCTCTTCTCTTCTCTTGTAACTTAAGTAATCATTTCTTTTATTTTCTCTCCTAAGTTCCCAAACATAATGTTAAACCCTAAGAAAAAGATTTGGGAAACAATTCAAGTGGATCTACACATAGACAATCAACTGGTTGGTTGCTACAAAGACCTGCCATTCACCCCTTCAACAGGCATTTGCAAGGTTTCATCCATATCTGATGGGTCAATAAGGGGTTGTTTAGGATGATCTAAATAAGTACACTTTTTGACTTTTTATGAAATATGGGTTGGGTTTGGGTCTGGGTTTGGGTTTGGGTTTGGTTTGAAGTGATGTGTTAGAGAAGTGATGTGACTTAAATAGTATAGTGACTTTTTCACTTTTTTCAAACATACCAAATCAGCCCTAAGGTAGGCAATAATACCACCTACCTACACAAATTTTGGAGTTCATGAAACCCAGAAAGAAGGAAAAAATTAATCAAGATTTTGAAGAAAAAAGAAAAGCAAACAAGATTTTGCCTATTATTTTTTTTTTTTCTCTTGTCATTTTATCTTTGTGTTTCTATTTATATCTAATTGTAGAAAAAAATCATTTCTGCACGATGGATTCTGTAATAGATCTAATAGTCCTTTCACCACCTTTTTTCTTCTTTTTTTTTTTTCCTAGGTAGAGATTTACAGATCTGGTTATTGATGATGAAGATGAGGGTAGGTTTTGGAAATTGATGATGAAGATGAGGGCATTTAGTCATTTAATTCGGAGGGAAAATCATCTTTCCATACCCATTTGCATATTAGGCGCATGTCATGCACGGTCTGTTATGTTAGATGGAAATGTTAACTGTGCAATTCAATCCAGCAACCACAGGGGGGTTACGTGGTGATTTCCAAACGTCAAGGGGTAAACTGCACCGGCCCAACCACGGGGATAAAGTAAAGTTTGCCCGAGTGATTTTTCAAGGCAACAAGCTAGCACAAGTATTCATTTTGCTTTACTGGATTTCTTTCATTGCTCATCAACTCAATCTTCATTTGCAAGGTGATTTGCGAATCCAAGTCATCAAGTGATTGCATTGTACAAACAAAATTATGCCATTATTCATTTCCTGCATGTGCACTCTTAAAGTGGTTCGTAAATGCCTCAGCTGGAGCACATGGTTTGTGATAGGGATTCAATTCATTCAAATACAGCCATTGGACAGAAACATACAGCTATGGCACCAAATCTGATGTCAGGCAATGGATTTATACAGAACCCCTTAAATTGAAAGTGTGGTTACCTTCACGTAAATCACACTTAAAAAGGAATAGGGAATAAAAGGGTTTCAAAAGATGTTTAAGGAGGAGGCTATTAAGTAAACAGATGTATAAAGAAACTCACCTTTTCCCATCCATGCAAAAGAGCAAAGCACCAGAAGACAATGCACCAACAGCCTCAATTGCAAAATCTGGCACATCATCCTTTGAATCAAGGGATCTTAGTAAAGTTATCCAGCAACATAGCAAAGGAGGTGATTTCCTCCATTCAAGTGCATTAAGTAGATTATAGCTTCCATCCCTTTCGTGTCTACTATCCGAATCATATTCCTCAGTACTAGAAGATTGAATATGCAAGAAAATAGACAGCAAAGCACTTTGCCCTTCACTGCAAGAACCTAATTCCTTAAAAGTTGACAAACAAGCAAGCAATTCTCTTCCAACTGGTAGGATCTGCAGAAAGGCAATATTACCATCAACAAGGCAAGATAAATACACAGCAATACCTGAGTCATAATATGTATAAGGAAAGAAACACAACAAAACCTTGAAAATGGAAAACTCGAAGTACTCAAACATATATACTTGAAAATGGTCCAAGAAAGGGTTTTTTATTAATATATGACATTACAATAAAGCCAAATGAATTCAATAAGTTAACCGAACCAACTACCAAAAGCTGATTTGGCAAGACACCTATATTTATTTGACCCACCACTGTTGCCAAAGATCTCATAGTGATACAGATCAATAAATGCCTTACTAGAAAATCTTACCAAATATGAAGCACACAATTTTAGCACATCCCTTTCTTTTTCTTTCTTGTTTTTGGGCAACAATCATTTTTTGGTTGAGTTTTACAATTTTAATTTTAGTTTTTTACTTTTTAGAAATTTTAAAACTAATTTGATGAGAAAATTAAAAGAACTACTTGTTTTCAAATGATTTTCTCTTTTTCGGAGCAATTTAAAAATATATATATTCAAACTTTTTATTGTTGTTTAATTTTGTCTAAAATATTTCTATTTTTAGAAGAAAAAATAATAAGAAGAAACAGATTCTGAAAACTCAATCAAACAGGGTGAGTAAATCTATACAAAACTAATAACAAAAATTAATTTTGACCAACTACATTCTTTTATAATTAATCCTGTGATTAGTCATGTATTCCTAGACTTAATATTTTGGTAAATTAACAAAACAAAACTAAGGCCCCGTTTAGGAACAGGCTAATTTAGTAACTTTTTGGTTATTTGGCTAAAATATGAGCTAAAAAAAACTAGTATGTTTGGGATGACTTTTTGACTTTTTACGAAAAAATGTGTAAAAAGTAGAGAGAAAAGAAAATCTTTGACTTTTTGGTATGGGTTGTTAGCTTTTTGGCTAATTTAGTAACTTTTTGGCTTTTTGGCTAAAAATGAGGGTTCCCAAACGAGGCCTAAGGCAAAATATAAGCCTGACCCACTCTTCAGTTTAGAGTGAAGGATTTGTTGGTGAGTGAAGAATAATAAGTCTAGGAATAAATAACTAATTGCCACATTAATTATAAAAATTAAAAAAAATATAGGTGGTCAAAATTATTTTTTTGTTATTAGTTCTGTACTGAGTTTTCAGAATCTGTTTCTTTTTTCTTTTTCAATAAAAAAAAAAAAAAAAAATAGTTTGACAAAAAAGCAACAATAAAACATTTTGAATTTTTTTTAAATTGCTCCAAAAAGAGAAAATCATTTCAAAATGATGACTGCTTTTTATTTTTTCATCAAATTAGTTTTTAAAATTAAAGTTTAAAACTCAACCAAATGGATTGTTGCCCCAAAAAAAACTCAGCTAAAATGGTACGCTCTGTATTTGGTAAGATTTTCCAGTTAGACATTTGTTGATCTGTATCACTTGTGAGGTTTCTGACAACAGTGGTGGGTCCAACAAATATAGGCGTCTTGCCAAATCAGCTTTCAGTAGCTGGTTTGGTCAATTAATTAGGTCTGTCACTTTATTGGAATGAATTACAATCACAATGAAGATCAAATACAATACATAATTAACATAAAGAAACTCCCACTTTTGGGTGAAAGCAAGCCCAAACAAAACAGTTTATATTTTGATGAAAAAAGCATTCTTAATGCAGATGTATTATATAGTTTATATTAAACATAACTCTTCCTAAAATAGTGTTTCATAATAAATAAAATAGTATGGATAATATTCACTACCCTTACGATGTGGAATTATAAAAATATAAAGGTAGAGAGTTCCACATATGTGCCACCTAGAAGAGATACAAAACTCAAGTGTAAACATTACTGTTAATACTATATATTAGATTTCTCAAGATGACACTAAACTAACAAATAAAAAATAATTAACTGCAGTAAACATTGGTAACAACAGAGATTATGTTCAGTAAAATAAACAAATGAAGTAAAAAGAGAATTCACAGCTTGAATAACCAGATTATCACACATAAAGCCCCAACTGGAATGGATAGAATCAGTAAACAAATTCACAACACCCCCCCCCCCCCCCTTCTTCAATATGATATCCTACATCTATATGAAGAAGGAATATACCTTGCATAGCTTAAGAAGACACAAGAAGATCCTTGAACAATCTTCAGTCGTCAAAGTTTCAAGATCACGCCTAACAAAGCAAGAAATAAATATAGCAAACACGTCAATTGCAGTATCTCTACATTGCTTGTGTGTGCTCACACTCAGTTTTCTCTTCTCAAAAGGGGAAGGGGGTGGAAAGGGGGAAAAATAAAAAATTAAGAAAAGAAAAAGTAGAAAAATAAAGTATAATAACTGGAAACAAACACAAACTCACCTATCATGCATCCCAATGTATTGCACAGATGTCCGAGAATCACTAATCAGTGAGATGGACTTGCATACAGGGACGCAAAAAGTTAGTTGAGAAAACCCAAATTTAGCTATATTTCTGCTGTCACAGAACTGCTGCTCATCTGAATCAGCGATGGTGATACACCTCTCGAGCACTTTAATAAGCATCTGAACAGCACCCTCCTTCAATAACAATGGCTGACAGTACATGAAAGTTAGAACTTTTTTCCACCAGCTGTTTTCCAAATAAAAAAATTATATTTAACATGGTTAATTTATTTTAGAAAACCTTGGCACGTGGATGCTCCAACAAGATAGCAAGAAAATCAAGCAATCTGTAAACCTGAAAAGTGTAAAAAAAAAGTATGAACAATAGGAAAAATTAAAGGTCCCAAACCGAAGAAAATTGTAACAGACGAAATAGCTAGAACCTTGTAAGCATCTGTGTCCGGTAGTAAAGATAGTTCAGAAATTCGATCACGAATCCACAAAATTATAGGGCGTAGAAGTATGCATGCATGATCACCATTCAGGCAAGCAATACGAATGATAAATACCCGAAGCATATCTTGTATGACTGCCAATGTCTGATCAACAAAAATAAAATTATCAGATACAGACAAAATGCAAAGTAAGGTATACTCAACAATTTTTTTTCAAAACTTGACCGCTTGTCAACTGGTAAAAGGAGCTGGGTAACAATTCAGTGGTTTAAACTGTCATGTCAACCCAATTTACCAGTGTGGCTGAGATGAGGACGCTAAGGTGGATGTGTGGCAAGACTAGGCAAAACAAAATTAGGAATGAGTGTATTCGGGAATGGGTAGGAGTAACACCGATAGAAGATAAGTTGAGAGAGAATCGATTGAGATAGTTTGGTCATATTTAACGGAGACCAACAGAGACAGTAGTAAAGAGATGCGATGCTATAACAGCAGATAGAAGTGTTAGGGGACGGGATAGGCCTAAATTAACGTTGGTTAGCATTGTAAATAGAGATATAAATCTACTTAATTTGACTAATGAAATGACCTTGATAGGGCCATGTGAAGAAGAAGGATTCATGTAACCGACCCCATTTGATGGGACTTAAGGCTTGGTATGGTTTAGACAAACATAATACCCCTGTAATCTACAAAATACTTTTCACAAAACACAAGAAAAGAAATCAATTGTTACAAAATAGGTAATAACATCAATATGTGCTCTTAGTAGCTATTCAATAGAGATTTGAATCCAATTGATTGCCATTCCGGTAATGAGTGAGCATGCACACTCACACATACCGAATAAAACTTAGTGCAGAAAAGCAGACACAGAGCCTTGTTATGATTCAGAAACCAGTGGCATTCCAGATAAGCTGATATAGACTTACCAGACACCAAAGCAGCCAACCTAATGCTTCAAACTGAACAATTAAAGAGATCTGGGATTCTAGGAATGATAATGATGGGTGGAGAAACTAATTGATGTAGGGAGGTATCCAGCGAGCAAGAAAAGGAATAAAAAAAGTGAGGTTATCATTGTTTGTTAAAGACTGAGATGGTCTGGCAAACCCATGACTAAGTCATGGTTCAACTGCCCCGACTAAATGAATTCAATGGAAGTAAATGGTTTCAAAAGAAACAGTTTTGTAGAATTTTCCACAACAGAAAGTAAACTGAGTGGCAGTCTAACCGGTTTGACAATACAGTTCGCTACGGTTCTGAAAACGTTACTCTTAAATCAATAGCATATCTATACCCCTGCCCCATCCAGTAGCAAGCTGCCCCAACAACGGACCAGGAAATGAAGCTGGGGAAAAGGGGGGACATTAAGAGTAAACATATTGAGGAGGAATCGCTTACACTGACAGCACAATGTAGAATAATCTGCGCAATTTTGTCAAGCTGTGGTGTCAATTGGCTTAGCAGCATCTCAAGGTGTTCAGGCTGTAAGTACCAAGCAATCTGTTTCTCCTTCTGAGGCCCTAATAATGTCCCAACAGCCAATGTTCTAAGAGCACTTAACATGGGCATTCCATTCTTCCAAAGCCAGAAACCTTCTTCAGGAAATAGATCATTCTAGCAGTGCCAAAGAAAAATCAGGAAAGGAACAGTCACATTTCACATCTTTGAATGAAATATCAATCCAAAATATATACTTGAATATGAAATAATACATCTCTGATTGTGAAGTCCTCAGAGCACCAATATAAAGGAAATTTTGAATACCAGTAGGCAAAGCAAACAGCAGGCCTCCTTTGGGCCCAAGGCCAGCAATGAAGTAGCATGAAGACTATCAACGAGGAAATTGAAAATCCCAGGAGTCCAACCATATACTGGCCAACAAGCAAGTGCTGAAACAAGGAGATGGCATACAGCTTCGAAACCAAGTGCAGAACCAGGATAAGGAGAGGATAAATCTGCCGCACAGGCAGCTAACCTGGGGCTGCAAATCCAAGAATATACTAAATTATATTCACAAAATATCATCACGCCATGTAAAGGTAAAGACAACATTTCAAAGTACCTCATTTCTCGATGCAATTGTAAAATGGCTTTCATCAGTTTTGTATTCCTGTGCTGCTCCTTGGCTTCCTAACAAATTATAATAGGCAGAATAGGTAAACATATTTCTGCAACCTTCCTCCCCACTGCCACTCTCTCAGCAGCAAATAGCAAATATGGTATGATCAAGTTGAAAGAAAAACCCAACTAGAGTACATAATACTTGAAAAAAATTACAAAAAAACTACAGCAGAGAAATCACAACAGACCTGTAATCTCTGCAGGAGATTAATCAACAGTACCAAAGTAGGAATCAGAAGATCAACTAGGCTCTGCTCACGATTGCGTTCCAGCAGTAAATCAGAAGTCGAATTGCCTTCTGTACCCTCATCAACAAGGTAATCTGTTCAGGACAACCAATCAAATAACAAGCTTTCAAGATTAGAAAGTGCATATCAATCAATAATCAAGAATTTCGTCTCTTAAATAAAATAATAAATAAATAACAGAAGCAACTAACATAAAACAACAAATGAGATCACATATATCACCAACCACTGCCGAGAGCCTATCAGCAAGCAAAGTGCAACTTGCAAGAATTAGAATCAGAGACGACTGGATTAATATGAATAACATATTAACCAGATTAAAAAAGTGAAGTAACTTTCAATTTCACTGACTATAAAAAACTTGGAAACCCTCCATAGCTTTTTCCAAGGAACCACACAATTTAATCACTCTTGTTTGTCATAGTAACACCATTTTATCAAATAGCAAGTTCAACTGAACACACTCCTAAGTCATCTTTCTGATGAATCTATTTAATGCTTACAGAACAGGCCGAGCAAAAAAATAAATAAATAATGTTCACAAGTTTCAAGAGTATCTTCAATTTTAATCTTTAAAAAATTCAAGATATTTTTCTATAAAGACAGCAATTCTCTTAAAAAACCAATGGAAACAGAAAGCAAAACAAATAAATACCTATACCCCTGTGAGAGTAAAGAGAAAAGGATAACCCCCTAGAATCAAAAGAAAAATAAAAAATCTCAAAAACCTCATCAAGTCTACAATTTTTTAAATAATATGAAGTTTGTTAAATCCACACTCCTGCCTCTCACATAGGTGGGCCACACCTTGTGAGAGACAGTAGTGGATTCAACCATGTAGGCTGTAGATTTAGCAATATTCTATAATACATACACGAGAAATCAATCCTTGCAAACAAACTAATGTTAATAGTATTTTATATCCTTTTTTATAGATTTTAAAAAACTAAACAAAACAAAACAAAACAAAAAGCTGCTTTCCACTGTGCACTGTCAGTTGGACCTTCGTCAGGGCTATGTAGGACAAGGTAGGCTCATCCTAACTATCTCTACGGATTAAGGGTCATATTACAATTAAGCACATTGTAAAGTCTATTTCTTGTAGGACAAGGTAGACTCATCCTCGTGAAAAAAAGATTGCCTAGTTCTATAAATATGAGTGTCTTCATAAAGCTAGTACTCTAATTGAGAATTCTCTCTCCTACGCTATCTAGAAAACTTGTGAAGTTTAAGGGTACCTTTGTACTCAAGATTTACTTCGTGTGGATACTTTTAGAAACTGGACAATTGATCGGTTGTGAATTCAAGTTGACTAAAAAAAACCAATCATTGAATTGGATTTTGTGTTTGAGGTATTTATCCTGATTCCTAACTATCTCCATGGATAGTCCAAAGTTAGTTTTATATATGCATAAACATGATTATGGGTATTAGGAATCAAAATAAAAATTTTAATTTCCGTAATGCATACAATTCCTTTCGGATAGGATAACAATTCTTATACTACATAGAAAAAGAATTTTGACTAATAACTACAGATCCTTTTCTATTATTGATAGACCTAGTGATGGATCTGTACTTGCATTGAAATTTTGAAGTTGGCCAGTTCCTGCACTTCTATGAAATTGTTCGCTACCAAAAAAACTTAAGAAGAAGATAGGCATAGGAGATGTGCACATATTGCAACTATAAAGCCAACCAAGAATAAGTTGGGGACTAA
This sequence comes from Camellia lanceoleosa, assembly GCA_025200525.1. Classification (NCBI taxonomy): domain Eukaryota; kingdom Viridiplantae; phylum Streptophyta; class Magnoliopsida; order Ericales; family Theaceae; genus Camellia; species Camellia lanceoleosa. The sequence goes on from CM045770.1 coordinate 92,008,569, forward strand.
TAATTTTCAAGGAAAATGGCATCTAATTGCCAGAAGCATAAAAAAGAAAACATAGTTCAAAGGAAATAATTTAAAAACTGGTAACACTTCGTACTGACCATAATTGTTGGAGGACCTCTCAAGCATGAGCTTACAGTCAATTAGAATAGCATGGATAACCACTACAGCACCATCGTCGTACAGAGCAGCAGCAACAGCCTTCAATAATTGCACAACATTTAGACAGCTAAAATTCATTTGGATCATACAGATGAAGAAAAAGTCAAGCTCATACCGGGTTCTCCGAAATGAAAGCTAAAATTCGAAATGCAGTTGTCAGTTGAGCCACTGAAGAGTCACGAAGAACGCCAGCGCGATAACTATTTTCAAAAATAGGTTTACCAAGCAGATTCTCGATAAGATTACAATCAGAACTTGTGGAAGAATCTCCAACAATATTCTCAACATCCATTGTATCTGATGACAGAATGCTTGTCGGCAATGTGTGCATCTCCTCCAGAAGCCAACACAGCAGTGTACTGTAGAAGACCAGTAGCCCCTTTTCTATGATAAACTATACTAGCATCTATCCACTCCAAAAGCCGTGTAGGAGCATCCTTCCTGTTGGAACCAGGGGAAGAGGAATGCAAAGCTCTATGAAGTTCCGTAGCATTTCCAATCCAAGAACCCAGGGAAGATGCTGTCAGATCAGCAACAATGATTTCAAAAATCTCAGCAGCTGAGTGAAAGACTGCCAGATTAAGTGGTGAAGCTCCTGCAAATCAAGGATTTCATCGAATTAACATGCACACAGTAACAAGTGAATAACTAAAACTATTTTTTATTGAAAAATGAAGTAGTGGACTACCACTATTTGAGGTAACTGGATCCAATTCCTTGATAGAATGTAACGCCCCTATCAAAACAGAAACAGCCTACAAACAGGGGGCAGGAAAAATGTCAAAGTTCATTAGAACTACAAGTCTAAATATGCTCGTACACAATCATAATAATTTTTTTTTTATTTTATCGGCCACATTATTAATTTTATTAAAGAAAAAATAGAGTACACAGGATGGCAAGGAGTCCTCGAAGATCATAACATAATATGTTTAAAAGGCATATTATAAGAATCAAATGAACAATTATGAGAATCTGCCAATACCAAACAAGGAAAACTGCTTTGAAAAGCAAACACACTCAATAGTGATAGCTTATGTATTAACAATAATATGTTTAGCAATTTCTCCTCTTCTTTTTTTAAAAGCAATATGTTTAGCAATTTCAATGGTTAAATAACAATTATTTCCAAGAAAAAAACTGATCTTATAATTCATATAGCAATAAATCTTTTTTTTTTTTTTTTTTTTTTTTGGATAAGTCATACTGTGATATATCTTTAGATTCAGCATAAGCAAAAGAAGAAGAAAAATTAGCCAATGTAACAATGACAAAATGAACAATAATATTGGTAGAATAATAAATAATAGCATTAAGAATCATAAAATTTTAAAGATACTAATATCAACCACATTTTTGTTTCTTTGAATCTCATGTGGCATTTGTAAGCATTGTTGTCAAATCGGGATTCAAATCGTGAATCATAAAGATTCAGTCACTTTTCTATATTACTTGGAAAAATATATCTACACCCTTGGATGTTAAATGTATCTTATAAATATGAAATATTCAGACTTAAATCAATGAAAATGTTATTTTTAATGATGGTCGCGTAGTTTAATAGGTAAGAAGTTAACAAAAGTTCCTATGTAAGATCACCATATTACCTTTTCCCTTTTTTTAATATTTCTTATCAATCATTCTTAATAAAAATAGTAAACAAAAACAAATTCTCAATTTCTAAAGTAACAATAATTTAACAACAATATTGATATTTAGACAATTCGGTCACTTTTCTATATTACTTGGAAAAATATATCTACATCCTTGGATGTAAAATGTATCTTATAAATATGAAATATTTATACTTAAATCAATGAAAATGTTAATTTTAATGATGGTCGCGTAGTTTATTAGGTAAGAAGTTAACAAAAGTTCCTATGTAAGATCACCATCTTACCTTTTCCCTTTTTTTGATATTTCTTATCAATCATTCTTAATAAAGATAGTAAACAAAAACAAATTCTCAATTTCTAAAGTAACAATAATTTAACAACAATATTGATAGTTAGACAATAAGCATACATATCCTTCTAAGTAACAATGACCAAATAACAGAATTATTTAGGATCTTTTATTTTAAAAAGCCTAAAACATTTTAAAAAGTATAACTAACTTCACCCATGTAATATTCAACTATATATATATATATATATTTTTGATAAATGTAATATTCAACTATATTTAATGTAATAAAATAGCAATAGATAATTCATGGTGTTACGTTAATCTTAAAGCAAATATATTATGATTTTTTAAGGAAAAAAAATGAGAAGAAAGGTAAAAAAACATGTTAGGTCTGACTAAATCTGATTGGATCCTATTAAAAACTACACAATCACTAAATGACAACAAATCATGTATATGTATTGGTTATTTTGGTACTAAACGCTATTAAAAGTTGTATTATGTCATTCTCACTACAAAGATGGATTAGAAGCTGTATTATGTCATTTTCACTACAAAGATGGAGAAAAAAATAGTTGAAAATATATCGGACACGATAGTTTTAAGAATTGCACGAATCGTAAAAAGTCAATCGAATCGTAAATCGATTGTGAATCGTGCGATTCACTGTAGATTCACTTCCAAAATAGATTCACCCATACATTCATATTGATTTTGCAAAAATTGTGAATCGAATCGTGAATCAAATCACGAATCGTAAGATTCAAATAGCAGAGTTTGTAAGTTTGTCAACTAAAAGTTCGAATCTGACTGCCACATTTTTTATGCCTCACAACAACAAATTCAATAATACCTCTGGAAAATGCCCCAGAGCCAACAGAGCTTGTCGCCCGCAATGAGACCTACAAATCAACTCATGAGTATCAGTCAAAGGACTCCCAAACCATTCATATTACATTGAAGCACAATAGCAGGCAAACAAATCAATAGCTCCACCTAGAAAGACCACACAGCTCCCATAACACAGATAAAATTTCTTCAGAGTGTGCATGTGATGTAAGTAGACGATCTATAGCATTGACCTGCATCCAAAACATGACAATTTACATAAATTGCTAAACAACAAGAATAGAACTCAAAAGCTAAGAAGCGCGGACACTCCTAAGAAGGTGGTGTGGTGTGGTGTGGCGTGGCGTGGCGTGGCGTGGCGTGGCGTGGTGTGGCTGACTCCGATATGACACGCCACTCATCGAACACTTCCCAACACACATACAAACATGTCCAACTATTTTTAAAATCTCTATACTCAGACAGGCTTCAAACACTTGAGAAACAAACACATTACAAGTTTGAATAAAATAACATGAAATCCAATAATAAAAGAAAAACAACATAAATTTATACATATTCTCCTCCTTTAGACTTAATTATTATCTTTGGAAAAAAAATTTATATCGCATATAATATTTTTTTACCCTTGTATATGTCATATACTAAATATATAAAAGTGTTTGTCCATTGCGTGTCATGTCCTGCATTTTTAAAAAATTTCCGTGCCAGCATGTCTATGTCTTGTCACGTGTCCATGTCACACTTCTTATCTCAAAAAAGGACAGGGAAAAAAACAGAGAGAGAGAGAGAACAAAAATAAAAAGAGAAAAGAAAGAGAAAACTACAGGAAACAAAACTAAAGTTGAGAGCAAAAAGGAAACTGCAATAATAATGCAATAAATGGAACTAACCACCCTCAAATGAGTTTCGACAATCATTCCAATTTCCTCTGGGTGACAAAAGAAACCCTTGGATATCAAGACAGATGCATAACATAGAGGAAGAGGCTCTTCCTTCCTCAAACCATCAGTACCCCTTAGAGCAAGAATTACAGTAGTGAAAAGTTCAGAGTGAAGTAGAAGGAATATTAGGCCTGATAGAGAAAAGAAACAACACGAATCAAAAAAAAAAAACACCATTAAGAAAAAGGGTCAGAAAAACCAGTAAATGTGACAAAATATGATAAAGGTAGCTTCCACAAAACCTGAGCGACAGAAAAGAAGTGACAGAATTATGGCCTGAAGACATGATGTGATATCCACAAATATGTCCATAGAACGTCCCATTTCAGACCGTAAAAGAGAAGATGACAACAGTGCAGCTGACAAAGGAAAGAAGCCTCTCTCCTGCTTACACGAAAACATAGAGTTAATTGCACAGGAACAGAACTTAAAACAACAAGAAAATAAACAATTAAAAAAAAAAAAAAAAACAGAGCATGGCCAGTTGACTTCAAGAAAGCCAAGTACCTTGACCGATGCAACACATGGAAAGGCAAAAGGGATCAAATCTGGAATTTTTCTTGGAGCATGCCATTAACACTATATAATCATGTTTAGGGTAAAGTAGTAAATTTGTGATTTTTATAAGTTAGTAGCTGCCGGACAGGTTTCTTTATATTTATTTTATTAGGTTTTAGTAGTATTTTGGTTATTTTTAGAATTGTTGAGCATGCGTTGAGGTGATTCTATTTACATCTTGAATTTATCTCCACACCCACATTGTGAGAGCACAACTCCCAATATGTGTGAGATGAAGGTGGGAGTGAAAAGAAATTTTGGGGGTGTAATTAGCAGCACCCAAGTTGGGGTTTTGCTCCACGGGTCACATGGGTCAAGTTATGTCCAATAAGTCAAACTCCTTAATTTACTAATTATGGCATTATTTGCACGAAGTGGCTGTTCACAGACTCGAACCTACATTCTCAGACTCGATAGCTCAAGCTTTTACAAACATGAGTTCCATATATTTGTGAAAATCCAACCAGAAGGTAGAGATCATTTCAGAGGAAAGCAGGATTTCCAAAGTACCTTTTGACCTTGGAGACCCCCTGTTTTGCCCCTTCCCTCATACACATACTTTATTGTTTTAATCATTTGGGTGGTTTGATTAGGTTGCTTGCCCTTTTTTTTCTCTACAAGATTGTTCTTGGGATGGCTGCGTGGATGGACCTGAGATTTATCTACCTTGCGGAATGTCCATCCTGGTTGCTACTCTGATTTTCCAACACTGTAGGAGGTGTAAGTCAGCACTTTAGTCAAGCCTATGGTGTTTGTGTGGTGCTTTATTTGCTGCAAAGATTTGATACCTCATGTGATTTGCAAAACGGAATATATGTGTAATCTCAATAATTCAATGAAGAATTGATATTATGAGAAATGGAGATTGTGTTTGTGTGTGATTGGCCTCTTTCCCTCTCATCTTCTTCTCCTCCTTCTCTTTCTTCTTTGCGTACATACCCTAGATGTCTGCTGAATGGTCTATTGAACAAGTTTAATGTTCAATCGTGATCTCACATATATGTGATAAACAAGTCTCTGCCATTTATGGACTTCTTCCATACAAATAAATTTTCATCATGCTTCCTTGGAAGAACAAGCTTATTATTAATTAGCACAAAAAGACAGAGCTATATTGCTCAAAAACAGAACGTAAAAGATCAATGGAAAGTGAAGTAGGAAGAAAGGGGAAAGAAACAAAAAAAAAAAATGCCAAAGAAATATGCCAAAAAATTATTACCAAATAAAAAAGGGATGAAGCAACAAAAAAAAATATGCTAAGAACCACTTTTAGAATGAAAAGGAGCTAATACACAGTAGAGCTTGTGAAACGAAAGCAAATGTGAGTTCATGTCCCAACTATAGCCACTTTTGAGTGAAAGAGCAGATGCAACAACATACCTTGAGAAGGAATAGCAAGTGTGAGTCAATATCCCAATTAGAATACCAACAATTTGAGGAAGTAATCAAGCTACAAGTTGATTTGTATGACAACAAGCCTTCCGTTTCACCAAGAAGCAATGATCTGCTTGTGCAGGCCAGTGGGGAAGGATCTTCAATAGGACCACGTGAAGTTATCAATTTCTGCAGCAACACTTGTCAACAAACATTAACTAATAAACAACAATTGTAGTATTACTAGAAAGTGACTACTAGTCTGCTTTAAGCCCAAATAGACAAAGAATAAGAAGCTTTCAACTAACCATGAGAGTTTTGAGTTGGAATTTAGCATTGGTAAGCTTGTCCAAAGTGACACTAGTAACCTTTCCAGCAGCGAAAAGACTTCCAAGTACAGATAATACTGCAGACTGCCAAAACAGCTATGATAAATAAGTCACTGTAACTAGAATCATACATCTACTAGCAACCTCCTCCTCCCCTATACGCACTTCCAAGACCAAGCATATACCTCATATCTGCAAGCAACTTCATAAAAACGCATGCGTTGAAGTATATGAGTTGCAAGAGAGGCAACATCATGCGGCTGTTTCAGCAATAACAACTTCAATAATTGATTATAACCTTCACTGGTCCCCGAAGGAATGCTTTCATCTTCACGAGGCCACCAACCAAGGAATCCTTCACAACCAATTGAGTTCCGAGTAGCCTGCTCCACAACCCCAAGTAACAACAATGTAATGGCATGAGAATTTCGCATGCCATTACAAAAAATATGTCCAAGCTGCTCCATACCACCACTATTAACAAAGTGAAAGCAGCTCTCTCTACTAGAGCAAAACAAAAGAGCAGCACTCAACCACAGAATGATGCCCTTATTCTGAGAAGAAAGTTACAAAATCAGTGATCAATGAATTCAAGCATATATATGTATATAAACATACATACATAGAGAGAGAGAGAGAGAGAGAGAGCACATTAATTCAATTCAGTTAAATGACGTCAAAATCTGCCGAAGTAACCGAAAACCATTGAGAATTTAAACCACCTTTGAAAGCTGACGATGCCCAGGATTTCCAGAAGTCCTATCAAAATGGAAATATTTACTTAGGATATCCATCAACTGTTTGGAAGTAGCCACATCAGCCTCAGAATCGAGAAAGGTGCTGTCTGCCAAGGATTCAGCTGAAAGGTTTCCTGATTTATGTTGAAGGCTATCGTAGATATCCAACAGATCCTTTCTAGCCTCAGCAAGTACACAATTTCTAGACCTGCCCTCCAAAGATTGTTTTTGACCGATAGCTGGACAATACCAACAATAAGTATCATAAGACGAGGCCGCTGACACAAAAGAACTAATAACTTTATTGACTGCATCACCAAGGTTCGACAATTGCAAAGCCTTAAATGTCAACTCTAACAACTGTTTAATCTCAACAGAAATATCGGATGCAACAACTTCTAGAGATAATGCTTTTGGGGAAGATATCAATTCCTCAATTGTCAGATTAGTCAGATGCAGTGCAGGTGGGAGATCTTCAAGCTTTCCCTCAATAGAAAAAACTGTATTAGTTAAAGAGCTATCTAAATCAACTTCTATGCTGAACTGCCCCAGATCTTCTGCTGTGTTCCCATATATGACCAAGCTAAGGCTGCGGTAGCTGCCTCTTACAACCAAATGATTAGTTACAACAGCCTGCAACAAAATTGTGTATTATTACTTACAAAAACTTAAAAAATAGGTCACAGATTTCCCAATGAAAGATATACCAAGAAGAAGAAAGGGGGAAGGGGTTGAGCACCATAAAATTGGCTGAATTAAGGCAAAGGTAAGAAACAACCACTGCGAGAGACAACTGAGGACATCTAACTTGCAAGTCAACCAATGAAAGAAACCCCAAGGGGTTGGCCTAGTGGTCAAGGCCTGTGGCTTGGGGGGAGGTGCTCCCTCCTCCATGGTCTCAGCCTCAAGTTCGAAACCCCCTAGGTGCAAACAATTTCTTGGGGCCAACAATCTATACGGGGCTTTGACCTAGCTTTAATTGGGGCCCCCACTAGTGAACAGTAGGATTGGTCCCTTGTAGTAGTCGGTTCATTGGGCCGAATACCGAGTTATCGGGAAAAAAAAAAAAAACATTGAAAGAGTAATAACAAGAAATATGAGGGGCATCCCATGTAAGTGCAGGTGGTAGCCCACCTTGTCCCCAAAATTATCAAAACTAGGTTCACTAGCTTGAACCAAACAAAGCAACAAGAACCAAACAGAAACTGAATGGGTTCCTTGTATATTTCGATTTCAGTTGCAGCTTTGGTGAGCTGAATATTTTATCTTATCTTGCAGTGCCCATGTATAAATATAAATACTTCCAATAAAATGTTAAAAACATTAAAATTATCACCATACTTTCTTTAAATGTTGACTATATTTATGGGAAAAGAAAAGAAATTACATATACATTAGAAAAACATATCTAATTATGGTGAATTGCAAAAATGTATACATGGTGAATTGCTGCTGATTGAACAGACATAAAATTTGCAACCGTTCCATTGAACTCTAATTTGAAATCATCTTACCCAAAATATTCCTAGGGCCGACCATGAACAGCCCCAAACAAGCTCTAGCAGTTCTTAAAAGGGCCATAACTGAAAGACATCCAGGCAGTTACCACTGAAAGCCTGTATGTTATTGACCCATCAGTGACTCTCTCCACCAGACGCATGCGAGCTTTACAATATGTACGTATTTTTTTTACTTTTTTTATTAAACACGTGAGGAATCACAGCGGTAGCATTGTTGTTGAAATTTAATGAGGCCACTGGTTCAAGCCACACACCATGCATTAGACTTTCAAGATATGAATTGTATCAACGCGCTTCTACGGTGCGGTCAAAAGTTCAACATGAGCAATAGGATGTGTGTGGCATACCGGCAACAAGGCCAAGTGCCACCCAATCATTTGCTACATTCACAATTTATAATGAACCCAGTAACTGCTCAGATTAATTTGCAGAATGAAATCAATGAAACTGCAGTCCACTGATTCACATTTTAGAGTGGCATCCACCACCCTAGGGTGGAAAATTAGGCTATTTTAATCCAGAGTGCTTATGTATCATTTATATCTCCCAATCACTCAACAACTTCGCTTACTTTCAGCCAAAATTGCTGCCAAAGTGTAGGCCAAGATAACTAAATAAAGTCAAAGTTACCATCAAAATATAAATGTAAACACATCTGTATTTGTTGAAAGTAAACCACTTTGCATTCTTAAACGTATTTCTGAAATAAGAATGCATGAGTACTTTAGTTGAACTAATCTATATTTTTTCTCCTAAAGAAAACTTTTTAAGGAAATAAATAGGAAAAAAAATTGGGATCATTTTGGATTGCTAAATTCACCACTTTGGAACATCAATGTAAATCACTAGAATACTAGCATTTTTTGGTATCATTGGCGAAGCAGCAAAGAACAGTAGTAGTTACCTCAACTTCAAGTGCATTTGACGAAGAATGAGAATACAGAAAAGACTGACAGAGTCGCCTAAACCTCGTTTCCCCTTCACACTGAACAAAAACCTCCAAAGCAAATGAAGGAGGTGAAGTGCCCCTGTACAAGAAAAAGAACATCACAAGATAAGCTGGTGGAAAAGGTAATGATAACAACAGTAACACAAAATTGGAAAATAGAAACACACACCATGAAGAAAATACCACAGGATATTTCCTTTTTTTTCCCACAAGAGGGGGTTTTGCAAGGGAGTTTAGCCCCAATAGAAGAGCCCAAGTTCTTTGGAAATATGTGATTTGTGTCATGTTTAGAGTAATTTGGTTAAAAAGTAATGCAAGACTTTTTAGGAAAAGGATGAAAACATAGAGGGTTTATGGACAATTTGTTATTTGACTTCTTTTTGGGTATCAGTGTTGCATTCTTTCAAGGGGGTTTCTTGTTTTTTATTAATACAAATTGGAAAGTTGTGTGAGATGTAATTTTGGTAATCTTTACTTGGAAGATTTATAGTCCTCTGTACTTTTTCTTCTATTTTATTTAATAAAATTTCTTTGTTGCTGGTCAAAAGAAAGAAAAATGTTTTTAGTGACAGGAAAAAGTGAGCAATCCATTTAAAAGCTTTTACTTCTCCAATTTCCAATTTTTCTTCTACAATACATTTAGCAAAGTATATCTTTCAAATTGAAAGTATACTTGCCTAAATTCTAAATCAAACATAATATATAGCACCATTCACTAGGCCATACATGGTTCCTAAGAATAACATAACAAGCAAAAAATCAACCAACATTACTAACACTCTTACCCTACTAGTGTTACTGCCGGAGAAGCTGATGTAGCATTCTGTTCGAGGAACTCACAAGCAGTGATGACAATAGGTTCAGCAAATATTACCTGGAAAGAGATATAATATGTTAGTGGCATATAACAAATGAGCAGACTACTGTAACACAAAAAAACTAAAAAATATAGAAAATAAAATATGCAGAACGTTGTCAATTAAGCCAGCTATTCAAACATTAGTTGCAGATCAAGATTGAAGATGTTTAGAGACCAAGAGAAAAAAAAAAAACAATATAGTTGAACTTGCAACAAGGTGGAGATAGTCTATCTATAGATTATCATCATCAATAACAAACACAACAAAACTGTCTACGAATGGAAGCCTTCTTCCAAAAAAAAAAATAATAATAATAATAATAACAATAATTTAAACCATAATCACAATTTTGAGAGAACATTAAATGAAAAACAATTAGGCCCCATTCAGTTGTCAGGAAAGTAAAGTAAAAGAAAATCAACTTTCCAATATTAATTTTTAACTTTTCAGTTAGTAGGAAACTTGTAGGGCCCATTTATTTCACTTTCCCATTGGGATAAACTTTCCTTCAAAACTTATCCCACAAAAAAATACAAGGTTTCACGGGAATCTCATAAGCAACTCAAGCACTTTCCCATAACTTTCCATTTCCTAATAAAAGAACAAATAATTTTTATTTTTCTTGCAAAAATCTGTCGCCAAAATAAATTTCCTTTTCCTTTAACATACTTTTCCTGGGAACAACTTTCCCATACAAAATTCTTATTAACCAAACAAAGCCTTAGAGAGCTTAGGAGAATATGAATATGGTATATTTGAGATTGCAAACCTACAAGAAAATTGTCCAACATGACTATTCGCATTGGAATACCAAGCTTCTGGTTCTAAAAAATTATCCAAAATCATTATCACAATATGCACAAAGGGAGAAAGGAGGCTTACTTCTTCCCTCTTTTGATCCAACACCCATTCAAAAGCTAAGATGCACAAGATAACAAAAGGATAACAACAAATAAAGCACAAGTCTAGCAAACAAACTCCAAATAATGAACAAAAAAGTTTAGTTCATCGACCACCTTACACATACAACATCAAATATGATCATCCATCTTCTACAATTCAAATGATCATCTGTTGAAATACTTGTAATGTGTTACAACATTTTTCCATTACTCACCATCCCCTAAACTCAATAAGCCTTAATCAGATCACATAGGTCAATTGCAGGATTTGCATTCTCTAATTAGCTCAATTCATAACCATGTCATTAGTTAAAAACAAAGCAACTAATTCTTTCTCACTGCTTGAACCCATTTCTTTCATGGTCTTCCTCTTATCTTTATAAGACATTCTACATGGATTGCATCACCCTTTCTTGCTACCACATTAGATGATCTATGTCGCAAATGACCAAACCATTTCTAACAATTATTCATCACCATACAACATGACCTAAAATCTTTAAGCTCATAGTAAGCCCAGAACAGTGACCCACATGGTAGTGTGCATGGGTTGACTCTAATACCAACATTTTTTTTTTTTTTTTTTTTTTGAAAAGCAATGAAGAATTTTATTAAGCATAAGCAAGAAAGGGGAGAGAAGACAAGGAGTCCTCGAACAATGAAAAAGGTCTAAACAAAACCGAAAATAATCAACAAAAAAACCAATCACTACGGATGGCAAGCAGTAGCCCAATCCCTAGAAATCAAGAAAAATAAAACTCCTTTAAAAGGATGAGACACAAAAGCCCAAAACGAAGGCAAATATCCCGCCTTATCCCATGGAGATTCTACATCTGACTCCTATTCATCAAAGATCTGTGCGTTTCTCTCCAACCATGACTCAAAATGCTTAAATTTAAGTTAATTAGTAGCAACCTAGTGGTGCCTTTTATTGATACAAAATTGAAAGCAAACATGGTATCAGAACTGGAGTAACTAGGGATGGGTAAAGTGCATGTGCTTGACCTGCATGCGGCAAGTACTGCCGAGTGAGCACGTTGTGTGTGAGGGAGGGTGTGAAGCGAAATCCCACATTGCCTAGGTACTAAAATAATGTGAAGCCTATAAGCTATGAAGCATGGACACTTCAAAATAGGTGGCGTGACAGTGACACGCCATCTAATTTAATGATTTTTTTGTAGGGGACACGCGTGTCCATATTGGGAAACGACATGGGACATGGCGGGGACACGCATGTCTATATCAGGACACGGCATGGGACACATCGGGGCTCACTTTTTTCTTTTTTTCTTTTTCCTTCTTTTGCCTCTCTTATTTAGTGCTTTTGTGAAGAATATTGTTGGATGTTGAATGTTTCCCCTTCTCGTCTTAATTCTTGTTATCGTTTATTGTGACTTTTTTGTGAATGGATGATCTATTAATTTGTTTAAATGTAGTGGCTATATTTATTGAATTAATATTACTATGTTAGTGTTTGTTAATTTTGATTTAAGATGAATGTAATATGAATCTACATTACACATAAAAATATATAATAAAAAATAATAAAAAAATTGCCGTGTTCCCTGCCATGTCTGTGTCCCCATGTTTTTGAAATTGTCGTATCCCATGTTGGTGTCCGTGTCCGTGTCCGTGTCCATGTCCGTGCTTCATAGTCTATAAGCATAAGGGCACCCTCATCTCATTATCTAGCTTTTGGGATTAAGTTTTACCCAAAACCATGTAACATTTATACCCATGATCACTTATGCAAACTTCCAATGCTGAACGGGATCGTTGCACACATTCATCTTAACATTGATGTTTCCTTACTGCCTAGCAATTCAACAGCCATACAACACTCCTAAAGAACCTTCACACTTCAATGATCCAACTCTTTAAGTCTTATGTTATATACAATCAATTTTCCATCGTTATAGACACAGCTGGGCTATAGTCACAAATTTGCTTTTGACTTTTCTAAAATCAAATCTATAAGCGCATATAGTCCTTAAATTCAAAAGCATTTCTCCAATAACATTCCAACTCACAATTTAGAACTTTGTCATTAACAAGCGATATAAAGCAGGATAAGTGAGTTCATCCATAAATAATGCACAAAAGTAAGGATAAGCACCAATCCTTGGTGTAAACCTATTCTTGGTAACTCACTTCTCTTCCCACCACTATACCAAACAAAGAGTAAAGGCCCATCTCTACAGTCACCCTATCTTTTTCTTCTTTTATCCATTTTGCTCTCTAGCACCACAACAGGATAAAACTAGTTCGCCAATCAATTGAATGGCAAGCAAATGCACAGAAAACTGCTCATGCATCCTCAGATGAAAAGGTTATTATTACTTTGTACCCAACAGATTTGAGTCAACCTAGTCCTTATTGATGCACAAAGTACACCACAAACCATTTACATCAGTTAAGCCTGAAGAGAGAGTCTGTATAGTCTAGTTCCTAAGCAGTCAACATTGCTGGTTAGAAAATGTAGACCCTTGTACTAATCAAAAATTATATAAACAACAACTAAACAGATCTTAACTTTCTCTGAAACTAAACTGTTGATAGTTGGTCAACAATACTTTCAAAACCCTTTTTAAAGTTTCCATATCTCTTTGATCATATTAACCCCATTTAAAAGGCGGTTCACAAAAGAGCTTATCCACTTAAACTAATCCTAAAACAACCATAATAGAAGTAAATAACTTTGTAATTAGGTTCTCCTAAATTCCACTCTCAACATCATCCTACCAAAAGGGTAAGGAACAAATACAAACTTTTAATGCCTACTTATATATCACTATTCTCCAAAATTATATATAATAGAACCCTACATAGTTGGCAATCAGGTTTAATTCCGTCTAGTTTAACATCGAATCCCATGTTCTATGTAATTCTGGTACCGAAATTTACTTAAAACAATAAAATAACATATCAATTCATACATAGTATAAACATAATAGAGAATACACGAGTGCTGAGTTAAAATCCATTCAGCTGCCAATAAAATGTTGAAAATACAAAATCTTTTTTAAAAAAATATGAACTTTGTGGAGTAAATTTCTTCCTACCATCACCCAAAACCCAAATTGGTAACAACAACCAAACAGTGCACCAAAAGTAAATCATGCCCAGAATTGATTAAAGCATGGCAAACCCATCAACAATAGAACAATGTGAAGAAACGGAAGAGAGAAGATTGAGGAAGAAGTAGTACCTCGTCGACGTACTCATCGAGTTGGGGATGAACAAATGTCTGAGCGAACAACACACAAGGCTCGGGACGACCCATTTGGGTGCTCTCGTTTTGTTCTGTGCACAGAGAGAGAGAGAGAGATTCTTAGAATTAGGGTTTTACATACAGAACGAAGAAAACGATAGTCTATGGGGGTGTACATAGAATTTCCCCTATTTTTTTATTGGGAAAATTACAATTCAGCCTATATTTTCAAAACAAATTTCAAATTAATGACAACAATTTACCAACTTTAATAATTACATAAAAATATTTTGATGCCTGCTTTTGTCAAATTAATTTATAATTTTTTGAAAAAATTCATAAATATACTTCAACCAAATAGAGTGAGTTCAGAATATCACATGTCCTTGTACCTTTTAGTTATATTTTATGATTGTCTATAATTTATTTGTTTTCAATATCATATATTTCATATAATACATAATGGGTGTTTGAGAAGTGACTATTTTTTAGACTTTTTAACTATTTTATTAGGTTATTTTAATTTTTTTGTTTGAAAATATAGAATGAATTTTTATTTGAGTTGTTATATTGAAAAATGTATTTAAAATGATAGTGTTATGTAAAATGACTATAGTGTCCATACCAAAAACAATAAAATAAAAAAGTAGCCAATGATGTAGCAGTGAGAACACCGCCACCTCCAACCCTTGTTGACTAGTGATACATATATATTATACAATTTTTTGTTTGTAATAAATGGAAAAAAGTACATGCTAGTTCAGTGGGTGACATAGATGAGATAGATGTGAGCCTCTACATCGAGGATTACTCTGATCTTTTATATGAGCTAAACAAAGGGTAAAATAGTCTTTTCACTCTCTAGTGACATCCAGTTCTTTCCTGCCTCAGCTACAATGAGGCTATTTAGTTTTTTTTTGTGAAATAAGCTAAAATAGCCTCATTCACAGGTTGCCAAATATAACAATAAATTCTCATAATATAAATAATTACTCTCACTAATGATTTGTTAGTTCAATGGTAAGGTCCACCTTGTTCAACGTCTAAGTTCAAATCTCCTCCGTAGTAGATTATTGGGGTTACATCTACTTCTTAATGTCTAAAGTACTCTGAAACCTTAGTTTCAACCCTGACGTAGGTGTGGTGTTGGTTTCGGCAAATGTATGTGGGTATTAAGGGACAATACTCCCTGGTGGATGTATGGAGCAACTAATCTGCACATACATTTTGGAATACCAAAAAAATAATAGTTAGCTTATCTACACATCCATTTTGGAATACCAATAAAATAATAATTACTCTCGCCAATTATCTATTTTAATGACCCATAAGGACGACAATGCAGCGAATTTACAATGTTACACTCTCGTCCCATATCATATTGAGGGTGGGATTGATTGGGAAAGTAGTGAGAACCAGACAATGACAAGTTGTTTATGTGAAAATATAAGGTATTATGTTAGAGCATCCCCATTGGATCTCCTAAATCTACCCATTATCTATTTTAGGGAATCTTTCTTTATAAAATCAACTACATCAGCTTCCTTAAAACAACTCCCTATTATAAGAAATGTTACAGTTGCTCCCCAAATGTAGAGAGCAACTGTTCATGTCACGACTTAAACACGTCCCTATAAGTTTAGCGTCGTAACCAGCCAATAATCCTGGGATCACCAAAGGCCTCTGAACAAAATAATATATAATTAGGGGCTGCGGAAGCAATCATAGAAAACACATTGTCCATAGAGCTGTGCTAACGTATATGAGACAAATTTAAAACTTTAATAACATACATGTGACATCATACATATTAGTCGTGCCTCAATCTCATATACAAATAAAACAAAAGTGGGACTTATCCCAATATACAGATGAATAGAACTTGTTCTATACCAAACAAAAGACAAAGTCTTAAACATAAGCCATTTAGACTTGACCCGCTCGCAAAAATGAACCTCCTCAGAGGCACAACGCCTGGCTGACAAAACCGAGACGCCAGGTCATCAACCCCGAGCCTGGTCACCTAGATACATAATATAAATAGTGAGCAAAAGCCCAGTGAATAGTAACAGAGTAAAAGGGTTCAATGAATGATGTCCGTCACGAATATAACTTTAAAATATCTTATTGAATAGAAACGGAAACATAAACATATTTGTATCAGAAACAGAGTCATAAACATATCTCTTTGGTCAAGCATATTAAGTTCCACATTGGAACCTCCGATACCGGGTAATCTATCTTATACGTGGGCTACGGTATTGTTTCCCTCGGGCGAGGGCCTATGCCACAGTATTATTTTTCCTAGGAGAGGGCCTGGGCCACGGTATTATCTTCTCGGGGCGAGGGCCTCATGACCATAAGTCACGATATTATTTCCCTGGACGAGGGCCTCTGCTAAGGATACCAGAAGGACATTTCAAAGAATTGGATCATCATTCATATAATCACAAAGTAGCCGTTTTTATCATTCAAAAACAGTTCATATTATATCATAATATTCAGAAAGTATTTCATATCGAACGTAGCTTTACTAAGTTATTACTCACAGATAATTTGATAGTAAACCAATGGACCAACAGCTCACGGCTCGTGACCTACACAAACATAACAGATACATATACTGAAACACACACTTGGATCGTACATAACTCATTTCATTTAGTTCTTAGTGTATTTATAGCCTTTATCCTCATTATTATGTCTTAATCTTGGCCTAGGAATGCCTAGGATGCAATGAGGATGCTAAAATGCACTTGGAAACACTTAACGAAATTTGCTAAAAATAAGGGTCTCACTCAAGCGTAACTTTCTTCGCTCGAGCGGACATGCAAAATATGAGTAGTTGCTCGAGCTCAACTTATATCGCTTGAGCGGCCTGTAAACTTTGCAAAAGTACTGGTTATATGGATTCTCTGCTCGACGGTCGCTTGAGCGTGAGACTAAGGTCCTCGCTCAAGCGCAACTCTTGTCGCTCAAGCTGTCTGCAAAAATATGAAACTTCTGTGAGCTTGTATTTTACTCTCGAGCAAACTTCTGGTCGCTTAAGCGAAAGTGCAAGATCATAGAGTGGTCGCTCGAGCACAGGATCTGCCGCTTGAGCGGATGAGTCAAATTCTGGAATTTCCAAATTCATTTCAAGCTGCAAAACTCGAATTCAATGCATCAAAACTCATCTTTTTGGGCTAAAAACTTAAAGATACATGTATAAACTTGGAAAACATCTTGAATTCAAAACCATTTCATAAAATCAAGCCCAATAACATGCCCATTGTTCAAAAGTCAACTTGAAACTTATAAATATGCCATGAACGTGACTTGCATGAATTACTATGAACTTAGACTTTCCAAAACATGATCTATTAAGGTCAAATGGTAAGAAATGTGATGAATTCTCAAAACCCAGTCATGATAGACACATATATGTGAAATATGTTTGAAATTCAAACTAAAAAATGTGATAGAAGTGCGTGCGTGCATGCATGGTATGGCTCAATTTCTACACTTCTAGTTCAATTCTTAATTGACACAACTTAATTCTCTTTGATTCTTCAAGAAAATGAGTTTAAGGTTACATAACTGAGTTGCATTCTTATATGAGACTCAAATTATTCAAGAAAATGAGTTCAAACTCTTTGATTTCTCTTCAATCTTCTCTCAAAACCTCTTCTCACTCTCCTTCTCTCTTACGTTTGGTGTGTGTATAAGCTCAAAGATATGTTAAAATGAGGAAAATGAATGAGTGGGGGCACATAAGGAGCCTTATATAGGCTTCATTAGTGGTGGCTAATTATAGCTAAGCAAGAGAACATTAATTAATATAATTTAATCGCTCCGAATCAAATTTTAATTAAACCTACCATAAAAATCTAAAAATTCCAAATTCCAAATGACACATAGCCAAAGTCAATTTTATAATCGAATGCTGATAAGACCTCCAATTCGCAGAACAAAACATAAACACGAACAGATCTTTCTACGATAAATAGATATAAATACAAATAATGCAATACACAAGCAATTCATGCAAAAATTCACTTTAATTACTTATTAAGCCTTCTTAATCATGGATTATATGTTAATCATGGGTCGGGGTTGTTACAGTTCATCTCCCATAAATATAAAATTATTTTTTATTCAACCATCATTGGTTCTTGAGTATCTTCATCCCCAAATATATAAAATATAAAATAATTAAAAATAATATTTTATTAGAATAGAGAAATAATAGGGAGTTTGTTGGGGGAAGTAGATGAAAAAGTGATTTCTAAAATTGAGAATTTTAATAATATTTTATGATAAAATATAAGTAGGCTAGTAAGGATGCTCTTAAATTAATTCTGGTTGGTTACAAAGGTAAAGGACATATGGATAAAAATGTAATAGTTTATTATAAGGATAAATTCATAAAGAGTGGTGCTATTAGCATCTCATGAATTATTTTGGACCCTCTATTTCTTTGGACCCCCACTTATAAATTTTGATATCCTCAAAATTTCTTTTCCCTCCCAAATAATACCAAAATTATCATTGTGAAAATATTCCATTTTTTGGAATAGTTTGAAGAATCTCACATCCTTTTCCCTTCCAAACGTAATACTCACAGTTTAAAATTATACATTTGCCCAAAGTTTACTAAGAGATTTTTGTACTTCTTTTGAAATAGTTTGAAGAATCTCACATCCTTTTGGAATGGTTTGAAGAATCTCATATTTTTTTTTGGAATGTTACATTAGAGTGTTACGTTTGAGAAAAATACATTAATGAGTTTTCTGTATTACATTGGAGTGTTACATTTGGAAAAAGTACACTATGAAATTTTTTTGGAGTATTACATTAGAGTGTGTTACGTTTGAGTATTATATTGAAGTGTTACAATTTGAAATTATACATTTACCCAAAGTTTACTAAGAAGATTTTTTGAAATGTTTGAAGAATCTCACATTTTAAGTCATTCCAAGTAAAAAATATTCTCATATAAAAATTCATCATAAATTTGATTCTCATAGCTTGCGTATCTTACCTTTTTAGCACAAAAGTAAAGAAGAAGAAGAAGAAAAAAAAGGAAACATAATAGAAATAAGGGTATATAACCGTAAACTCAATTTTTAAATAATATATTAAATTTACCTTTCCAAAATAAAAGGGACTAATTGGTTTATAAAAAAAAATTGAGACTAAACGGATCATCATTTCTCAAAATGAGATTTATACATGAAAATTCCTTAAAAAAATGTATTTAATCAAAATAAAAAAATAATTTTTAAATTAAAATATAATGAAAATCTAACTAATTTGATTAGAATAGTCGTAATGCCATAGAAGGGAATTTGATCCAACAATTAAATCCTGCATTATATTTTTATTTAAATAATAAGAGACGTCACTTAATATGAGGTTAGGGGTATTAAAAATAAAAGTTTCATCCTATAACCAGCTTTCAAATAAAATAATTGTTTTGATTTTGAGAAAAAATTAATGCTGAACCTGTTTTGTGTCAGCGACTCTCATTTTTGTCTATGCTAATCATGAATTGATTATTACATCTTATATATTTTTAGAATTTGGGAAACAACAGATGAGTGTAATTGTAAAAATTTAATTATAAATTAATGATAAATTGTATCAATTATTAAAAACATAATTTTTTCATATGTTTGTAAATACTTTATAATATTACACTGAATTATAATTTTTCCTTTAGAATACTTGATGGCAAATGAAAAATAACTCCAAGCAAGTAATTTATTTTCCTTTCTTTACTTCCTTGTTCCCCCAATTCTCTCCTCTTTTTCTCTTTATTTAAAAAAAATAATATTTTGTGCCTAGTTGTTGGTGATTTTGTTAGAAAGTAAATGAACAAGGGGGAATGGACTCGAAATTTTAAATGGATGTTGAAGAAACGACAATGATATGTGATACAATATTTGTAATATATAATTGAATCCAATTCATACGTATAATTTAATCATGACTTGTCATATAAGTTATATATTCGGCTTATAATTCAGACCAAGAATCAATAATTTTCCTAAAACAATATATCGGTTTTTGATTGTTTTTGTCTATTTGTTTTTGTTTTCATTTTGTTTTTTATTTTCGTGTGTGAAGAAAGAGCATGTTTATTTGTTGTATAGTTCAGGAAAGGAATTTTTTTTGGGAAGTAGTAGAAAGGTTTTGTTGAGAAATTGAAGGCCAACCGATCACAATCATGCTGCACAAGCTCTACAAACGCCATGGACCAAAATTGCCATAAGGAAATAGAGGATGATAATCGTATACAATCATCGGCAACAACTGCAAAATCAATTGGAAAACCGTCTGTTCCTCTCTGTTTAATGCCTGAATTATCACTTTCTTTTTTTCTTTTTTTTGAACGAACTGAATTATCACTTGATGCATGGCATTATTGGCACTACCAATGACAGTAGGGTGGCCGTGCAGGACAATGGTGGTGATGGTAGTAGTATAGCTCTAGCGGTGGTGGTGGTGATGGTAGTAATAGTATAGCAATAATGGGGCAGTGACGATAGAAGCGATAGTAACGATTAT
The DNA here is from genome assembly GCA_025200525.1 of Camellia lanceoleosa. Classification (NCBI taxonomy): domain Eukaryota; kingdom Viridiplantae; phylum Streptophyta; class Magnoliopsida; order Ericales; family Theaceae; genus Camellia; species Camellia lanceoleosa. The sequence goes on from CM045770.1 coordinate 92,029,421, forward strand.
ATAACAGCATTGGTACACTAGTTTGAAAAATATTTTTTGCCCAAATCAACTCATTTAACATTAACCACAACAGGAACATTTTTCGTTCATTTTCATTTCCCATTATACCAAATACCAAAAAATGCAAAAACACTTTTTTTCCCTAAACAAACAAAGTGTTAGTAGAAACAAGCTTTTCTTTTATTAAAATATAAATTTCAGTTGAACCAGTGCTCAACATATCCTAGAAAATTCCCGGACAAAATTCTCTTTTAACCTCGAATTACAATAATAATAGTAGTACAAAATAAGTTCTAAGTTTTGTATATATATCTAAACAACCGAAGTGCTCCTATTTCTAAGTGCTCAGTTCTAAGAAAGGTAGAGAATCTCAATACTGTACACTCTGACTATGCAGTAACTCAACCACAGCAGCAACCACTCCCTTTCCCTCGACAGAGACATCCAGCCCCGGTTCCTCGATCTTCCTATTCAGAAGCTTGTCAAGCTCCCCTCGCAATTTCTGCAAAAAAACCATCCCCCCATTTAACAACTCAGATTTTCACCATTTTCAAAATTCAAACGGGGAAAAGAAAAGAAAAGAAAAGAAATAAAGGAATGATAAGAGTAGGACCGCAAATGAACCACGCTGCTTGCGAGCTTGGTTCAGTAGGGGTTCGGCTAAGCTTGGTTCGTTACGTATGTAAACAAGCTCAAGCAGGGTTTTAAGCTCGTTTAATAAACGAACCAAGCTCGAGTTAGAATAAGTTCATATTGTTTATTATTTACTAAAATAATAAGATGTTAAATAATATACAATGTGTTATATATGTATATTTAATATATAATAATATTTAACAAGCCAATCAAAAATGATTATCGAGCTGACTTCTTTTTTTTTCCCCCCCCCCCCCCCCCCACCATTATCGAGGTTTGACCTGAGCTCGAGCATGACTAGTATAAATAGTCAAGCTGAGCTTGAGCTTGATAAACAAACGGGCCAAGCTCCAGCCCTGCAAAGTTTAGCTCAACGCAGCTCGTTTGCAGCCCTTGGTAGGAAAAGGGCAGAAGAGAGAAGAGGGGCAAATAGAGAGAGACTCCCAAAAGGAAACATTACCCGTATCAACTCCAACACGCTCTTTGAAGCGGAGAAATGAAGGTACCCTCCAAGCATTTCAATACCTTCACCGGTTTTGCTAGGAATGAGATTACCACCGAACATAAGTAGAGCATAGTCTGATATATTTGTGGAATCTCTTATATATATGCTAGTTGTCTTCACCTTTTCGCTATAAACCATGTAAGGAAGAGGGAAAAGATGAACACCAGCATTTACAGATGCAGGATGGATGTCAACTTTCCCGACTTCTTTAGTGTAGAACGCGGTCCGCTTTCCTCTTCTTTTACACTGCACAACATTCGGGTAGAGCCCAGCACAAAGGATTGCAGATACCATCTCCAAATCATTACTATATTGGTTGTAAGCCTGCAAAAAATGGATACGAGTCTATTAACCATGTGTCTCAACCGGTTTAGGTAGTTTTGAACAATCATTCCATATCCATGTTTATCCTAAATGTTTCAGAATCAATAACATTATTTGGTTGAGTTTTCAAAACTAGTTTTCTAAATTTTTTTTGAAAAATTATAAACTAGCTGGACAAAAATAACCACAAAAAATGATTTTTTTAATTTTTTAAAAATTATTTCCTCCTCAAAAAAAGAGAATCATATGAAAATAATGTGTTTTTTATTTTTCATTTTTTTCATGAATATAATATTTATTTATTTTTCAGAAAATGGATTCTGAAAACTCAACCAAACAAATTCATCTCCTAAGCAATCAGAAGGGCAACTATTAGTTAACCATCAGTAGGCATAGGCAAACGATTACTGGCAGACATTTATGGAATTTTACTTTAGAGCTTACATTAGGACCTCTGGATTTATCTACAAAGCCAATGCCTGACAATAGATCCAGAAACTGGTTTCTCATATCCTCCATCATCTGTAATGTTACAGGAGATAGAAAATTTTCCCAACAGAAGGCTTTTTCCTTTCCATAACGTTTTGCATCCTTCCATTCGTCAAATGCTTTGAGAAGCGCAATGTGATCGCTGCATTAGAAAGGGGTGAAATATTTTATAAAAAAAATAAAAAGAAAACAGTATGGCTTTAGTAAATAACCAAACCTGCAAGAATCACCAGCAAAGGATCTCTTTGCATCATCAGCTTCCTCTTTCCTATTTATTGGGAGGACAAATGGATCACGGTGTGCCAGAGCAGAAGCAATTGTTAATGCAGGATTAAGGCATTGAAATATTGAACCCATGAGAAGCATCTTTCCAATATTTGGGTCCAAAGGCAGAGTGCACAGGTGGCGCCCTGTCAAGTAAAATTAATGAGAGGATTTTCTAAATCTATAAATTGATAGGGACTCCACAGGCATATGAGATTACATACCAAGTGGAGTGAGCTCTTCATTATCATCTAGAGCCCCAATTGTTTTAAGAAGTTCAATCGCATTTTGAACAGAGAGGGCATCTGGAGGCTGAAGTGCCTTCGCTAAAAATGATCCAATGACTCCAAGCTGCAAACTTTTAATATGCAGGCATAGCTCTTGCAAAGGTGTTCGAAGAATTTCAGGCAGTTGATACTGGGGCATCGCATCGTGGATCAATTTTGGATACAATCTATAACAAACTCCAGGTTGCACACGACCCGCACGACCACGTCTCTGCAATTGTCTCAAACATAAAACATGAAGTAAAAATGCGAGTAAGCACTCATGAAATTTAGTTGCAATAATTTTAAGAGTAGGCTGGATAATTTTTTTTTCGATATCCGAGTGACCGGGCCAACTTTCGAGCACCTCGACTAATCTCAAGGCCCTGAAGTTAACGACCAGGCAATCCTCCAGTGGCCCTAAGGTGTGACTTTGGATAATTTATACGGACTTACATTTAGAATAGAGATACAATTTGTAGGTAGTAGTGAACCTGATGTGCTGAGGCCTTTGAGATCCATGATGGCAATAGACAAGCCAGCTTGTTTAGAGCATCATAACTAGTCTCCTTTGCCTTTCCACAATCTATGACATATATAACATCATCTATGGTTATACTACTCTCAGCTATGTTTGTCGCTAGCACAATTTTTCTGCAAAACACATAAAATACACCTAAGATTTTGGAAATAAACAAGAATTTTGAAAGATTTCAGATTAGCAAAACTATCTATTGCAACACTACTATAAAAATATAAACATACAAATCAATATATTCAGAAAATTCATATCATCATATATTGAATGCTAGGGTGATGTGAACCATTCAATCAGTACAAACCTTGAAGAACGGCTCCACCAAACAGTTTCCCAATAGAGTCTAGATTTTCTCAAATAGAGAACAAAGTGAGAGTACAGCAACACAAAATATTGTTATATCATTGAATAAGATTAAAGTTAGCTGAGACGGGCAAGGAAATTGATACCATCAGCCATTCAATCTACACAGTAAAAGGGAACAAGGGATGAAGGAGCACAACACCTTTAAAAACCAAGATGCTCACTAGGACAAATATAATTCATTACTACAGACCATGGAACAGCTCAATACAATTAGATTTCTGTCATCAGACAGTATCCAAGTTTATGCCCACTAGAACAGATTCAAAATGAATGACACAGATGGTTCAAATAGCGAACTAAGAAAATATGTAATGCTGTCACTCAACAAAGTTTAAGTAATTCTGACTAGTAACCATGACCATGATTTAACTTATGTTGTCTTCTGTATATTTGCACACCAATACCAATCAGTGAAAAGAAGAAGAAAACAAAAAAAAAAAAAAACAAAAAACTATCCTTCATGACAAATGAAATGGCCTTTGATAGGGGGCCTTTGATAGGGCCGTGTGGAGAAGAAGGATTCATGTAACCGACCCCATTTGATGGGACTTAAGGCTTGGTTTGGTAAAAAACCATCCTTGATGATGAATCACCTTAAGTTTGAGTACACAACTAAGCAATTGAAGAGACAAGAAAAAATACATGACTTTGGAAAAAATCCAAATGCTAAAAATAAATTTAATTCATTCGCTACGGATAAAAAAAAAAAAAAAGTATCATAAATCTTTACCAAAAGATAGAACCTCAACAAGAAAGATGGATACCTCACATTGGCAGGTGGGCGATCAAATATTTCACGTTGATTGATGGTGGGCATTGAACCATGAAGAGGAAGAACAAGAAACTTGTTGGGATCTCTAAGTAAAGTGTTTGCTTTAATTTTTTCAAGCAGCTTAGAAATGTCATCCCAACCAGTGAGGAATACAAGAATGGCTCCATCACCTTCACGACGACAGATGTGTTCTATTGTTGACTCCACCTACAAGAGATTAATGTATCTTTTAGGCAAAGAAGCATTTTCAAGGTAAGAATTAACACCAATATGACTTGTGAGAACCTTCTAATATGTTCCAAGAGCTTTACAAGTATGTTCAACAAATAAATGAAAATGCTACTAGCATAAAATTGTTCAATGATGCAGTTCAAACCTTATACCTTCTTTTTTTCTAACAAATAAATTTGTACTTCAAACTCATCTAAAGAATTTTAAACGCAACATATGGAATTAATAATAATAACAGCACCATGATGCCTAAAGTTCCAACATCATATTTCTCTTAGTTTCCCACAAATAAAAAAGGGCTGTACTCAATACATAAGGCTCCCCGATCACAAGAAGCTCTAGGATAGGAATAAGCGGGCAACCTTCCCCAAACTATTTGTAGAGAGGTCGATTCCAGGATTCAAACCCACTCCACAACGCTGGGAGCAGATAGCATTTGTCATTGCTCCAGATCATGACCTCTAGACTTCTTTCCTCATCACCCATCAAGAAGAAAGAGCTTACCCTGTGTCACCTTCAGCAAACAAGATCAGGTTCGAGAAGGGAATCCTAGACACCCCTCAAACTTGTTTAAATTAAAGGAGTAGCCTTATTATAAATATTTGTCCAGCTCCAAAGTGTCACTCCAATATATTCCTCAAGTAACAATCTATTTGACAATTCAAATGTAAATGCTCAAATGTCCAGTATCTAGGTAGTTGGCTGGTGTGCCACACCACAAACTTCCCTCTTACATGGGAGCTTCTAATTCCACACACAACTCTCTCAGTTCACACACCATTTTAGGTTCGAAAGTTGTTTTCCAAACAAAATTACATGGTTCAGAAATCAACTTCGGAACCAAAGGTATAGCCTAATCATAAGGTTTCGTTTGAAAGTTGATTTTCAAACCATGCAATTTTGTTCGGAAGTTGATATCCAAACCAAAAAAGTGTGTGAATTGAGACAATGTAGTGTGTGGAAATAAAAGCTCCCCTCTATACCACCAAGTTTCATGGACGACCTTTGTACCATCTTATAGTCAAGCTTTTTCTATGAAACTGCAAAACCAAAAGCTAAATTCTTTTTTTTTTTTGGTTTGATCAGCAACAAAAGAATAATTTTATTAAAATGGAGAGAAAAGAGATACAATGGAGAACAAGAAGTCCTCAAAAGTGAAAACCAAAAGCTAAATTCATTTTCACGTTAGTATGCATTTGGAAATTGAATAATCCTTCTAACCTCAAGCAAGCACAATCTAGAAAAATATCGCAGACAAAATAACATTAATCTCATTTTTTCCAGGTCCGGAAGGATTCTATCTAAGGGTTTAACTACAAGAGAAAACAATATTCGTGTGTTTGTGTGTGTAACTGGCAATGATTGACATTGGTACTGCCATAACACTATGGTTGCTTCGTAAGACTATACAAGAGAACTTCATGTCAACGGTAAAACAGGTGCTTCAAAAGGGTTGAAATGTGAAAGAATCATGAAGATACATACAAGACCCAAATCAAGTTGTGAGCCCGACCAAGCTTCAAGAGATCGTCTAGTAGTCGTGTTGTAGCTTTTGTAGTGAGAATCAATGTCAACATCCTAGAGAGAGAGAGAGAGAGAATCAAATAAGTATTTCATATAAGAACAGAAGAATATTCTGAAAGACAAACCAATCATAGCATGATATATTCTCTTGGAAAATAAAATGTTCAATTAAATGCAAGTAAAGCTGCAAAACTGACTGTTAATTACTTGAAAAGTTAAAATCAGTCAATATTGAATGTTGACCAAACTAAGTATTAGAACGAATCCTTCTATAGTATCAACTACACAATTTATGTAGAGCAGGACATGCTTCTTAACTCCAATGGTTGCATCTATGCATACAATTGGGCTGTTTGACTGCCGGAAGATTAACTACTTGGTTGAAAATGCACGTGGCATATCATATAAAAATATATGAAGATGAAATTAAAAAGTTAAAACAGTCCAATTATAACACACACACACACACAACAAAAAAAGAAGGAAAGAAACAGCAGGGAAAGGTTAAGCAACTTATAATGGTGAAAGACAAAATTAGAAAATTACTCACAAAATTTTACTGGACACATGAATTATGATAGGAGTCCAAGTTAAACCAACAATCAAGGCTTGATTAGTATTGTCTTGCTTTTATAATGCAATGCAAAAATTATAATGTTCGTTACTGCAGCACTCATTCACCCCTTTGAGGTTTGTTTCAAATACATTCTACTATGCTGATACAAAATTACTTCTTAAAAACATGAAATCAAAATCTTCATAATTATCATAATAATTAATTCATTCAAGTACAGGTGAACATAAGTTGTGTGATACTTGGGCTAATTGGATCTTAGAAGAGTTCAATGTTACTATACGCTGAATGAAGGCCATGATTCACTAATGATTTTTGGCTCTCAAGATTTTTCTTAATGATTGTATTCTCATTAAGGAGGAGGAGGAGGAGGAGGAGGAGAAGAAAATTCTAAGAATCTCTGCCGAAGATCCCTTTAAAACATCCATATAGGTTAAAGGGTTGCCCCAAACAACCACTCAAAAATCTTAGATGTTGCCAAGTTCTCTGAAGTGAACATTCATTGATGTTGGGGCACATAAATTTCTATAGGCTACCAATGCTCCTACCACTTTGACCAAGACTCCCAAATCTTTTTAAAACTCATACCAATAGACTCAATTAATCTACTCAAGGCGATGGCAATGTTACCAAAAAATGTTATTACCCAAGCGATTTACGTTTTGCAACACACCATTATGAAACATGGTATACTTCTAACCCAAAATGTAGAATTCAGTGGTCCAAAGTGATCCCAAAATTTTTGCCTACTTTTTCTCTTAAAGGTTTCTGTAGGAATAAATTTCTTTTTTTTTTTTTGTAAGTAGGAGAAAAAAGAATCATCTACAATGAACTAAAAGCTAGGAGAGTAGAGCTTTGGCAGGATAAGATATAAAAATAGGCCATAATCCTCTAGAAATGTATGATTACATAATTAATTTAAAGTACCTTAAATTCTAAAAGTGTAATCTACACAAGCTTACCCCTATCACATCATATTTTAGATCATGTGTCATTTCACATTCCCATTCTATGTACAGGAACTATCTACATTCCAGGTAACATCGGGCCACGTACAAGGACCCATGAAAGCGCCCTATTCATCTCATTATATAATTTTGTGTTGTAAATAACTACTATAGGGGTATTTTAGATAGATATGTTAAAAACAATTATCATGCCTCAAACAATTCAGTCATAGGATCTTTCTTAGACTCTTGTTGTCTCCTCCTCCTTGAACTCCCTTGAAAGTTGTCAAATTCTGATTTGATACTGTAACGAGTTTTCTCCAACACGTCTTCAAGAAACAACTCTGCCACAGGGAACGTGAGGCCCTGCCAAAAAATCATAGGAATATCATACCATGCGTAAAATAAAAATGCATTTTACAAATTCCAGAATACATGTTCTACAACCATGATGCAACCAAAAACAATACCGGGATATGAATAGTCGGGGCATTTCCAAAGTATTTGGAGAATAATTCAGCATTAATGGTCGCACTCATTAGAATAAGACGGAGATCTGGACGACGAGGAAGAAGGTCACGCAAAATTATTAAGAGAAAGTCCTCATTCATGCCTCTTTCATGGATTTCATCCACTAGCAAATGGCTAACTCCAGTTAAAACAGGGTCCTGAACCTGTAGTTTAACATGACAAAAAAGAATAAAATGTCAATATGCATTTCATAAGAAGCATAACCACAATAAGAACTTATGAACTCCCCCATAAGCTAATTGCTATAATTCATTATTGAAACCATGTACACTACATAGAAGCATAAATGCACTTCACGCTTTAAATTGTACATTTCCAAAATTACCCCTATAAGTCTAATCAATTTATAATTTAATCAAATTTCAATTCCCTAACAGCCTCAGCTTTTTTCCCCCCATTTGATGAAGAAGCTGCAACCTACCCTATTAAGAAAACTTTTACCTGCTGAAAACTGCTATTTTGGCAGACTCGATCTTTATGAGCCCTACATTTCTCACTGCTTTTGCTAAACTCCACTCCTCTTAGTCTTTAACAACTCATTACTCCTGAAACTTTATTTTTAAGATTTCCAGAGTGGATTTTATACTTGTGAACATTTGTATTCATGCTCCTAGTATTTGCAGGACTTAACACACACACACACACACACATAAATAGCATAGTTTAAAGAATTGAGATGATAAAAAAAAAAAAGATTTTAAAGGATTGATTTTTGCCAAAGGAATCGAAGTTGCTGAGGTGGAAGTGGTGAGCTTAGCTTACTCAAGGCTTCTTATCTTCAACAGAATTCAGTCTGTTTTGAATGTGATGCTTATCTCATGCTTAGCACAGTTTTTAGAAGTACTCCTATCTTCCTTGGCTTCTAACTGCCCCTCTTAGTGATACAATAATATCGCTTAGAAAATTCAAGACATTGACTTTTCTAATATTCCTAAAGATTTCATGATCCAGAGCATGGCTTGGCAGAAGGGAAGGGTACTTTAGAAATCCAGTCATGGTCCTTCAAACTAAAAAACTGTGTGCCTTGGCACAATGGCCTTTTTTTTTTTTTGAGATTGGTAAATAAACTCACTAAAAGTGCCAAAAGAGGAGTGCAACTTTTGCGCAAAGGGGTATACAGAAGCCAACCATACAGCATCTACAAAAGATAACTCCCTATAAAACCAACAAAAGATAAAGAAGATTCATGAAATTCCCTTTCTAGCCAAAATTTGAAAGTGTAAAAGATGTATCTTAAGTGCATTTATAACCATTTTTACTTCCTTAAAGGTACACTATTTTAGCTCTCTCCAAATACACTGCATCAAAAACAATGTTGCCACTTTCCATGCTTTCTTCACCTCTTTACCAGCTCTCATAGAAGAGATTATCGGCCAGCATAACCCAAACAGTCCATACATAGAAAATAGCATGCTCCACCACTCTCTCACCACATCACAACATAATAGAAGGTAATTAACTGACCCTCAGCCTTCCTACACATGCAACACCACTTGGGGAGCGTTTCACCAACCTTCTTCAAGTATCTAAAGTCGGAATAGAATCTAATCTGCAGTCCACAGCAAAAAAAAGAACATACTGGGAACCCCAACCTTTCAAATACATGTCCAAGAAAATAACCCCTTACATTCCCGCTCATCAAAAGATTAAAGGATTTAACAGCAAATTTCCCAAATGCCTACCGTTGGCTTCTGAAGACATTTACTCTATGTAAGGATGGAAGAATTCTGATCTTACTGTGAAAGGAACGCAAGAGTTAGGGTTTTCTCTTACTAAAAGGGATCAAGGTTGTGCAGACCAGTGAATTTAGACCTCAAATGGGTTTGTGTGGCTGCAGCTTTGAAGAGTAGGCTTAGTGAGAAATTTCTCATAAAATTGAGTGGAAATGTTATAGGGTGAAGTTTCTAAGTCTATCTAATAGGGGGGAGGTATGTTAAGGTGGAAGTGTAGGATGGAGGTAATAGGGGCGGTGTTCATACCAGCCATGGAGGGGAGTGAAGGAAGGCTTGACGTGGTTTTAGGAGTTTTGAATGTCATTTGTTCAATCAGGGGGCAGAAGCCAAGGAGGTACATGAAGGATGGTTTGATGTGGCTAGAGCCTTTTAAGAAGTTTTGGATGTCATTTGGTTCAATCAGATCAGGGGGCAGAAATCCATTTGAGCCATCAGCTAGCCCCAAGGTTATTTTGGACTAAAAGATAGCTCATGTAAAAATCATTTATAGCTTCAAATAGGTATAGGTTGCCAAAATGTAAATAACGTCGTGTTATTTTTAACATGTTGAAGCACTAGTTTTGCAATGGACCTGCTCCGTGCCAAGTACAAAAAATTGGGTGCTTCTGAGGCATTGCATAATGCAAACCCACCCATCATTATAATAGCATTTCTGACTGGGGTTTTTGGCGACAAATCCCATGGATAGGATTTGTAGTAGATTACATCCCATGACTTTTTAGTTAACACAAAAGTTCCCATTGATTTTAGTCTTCAACAAGTTAAGCCTCGTTTTTAAATTTTAAGCAAAGATTTGGATATTATTTCCCTTACTGGAGAACATCTTACAACGCCACTTGTGTTGCTTACTTGTCAAGTTAGTGTTTTCTATGTTTTTCCTCTTCTTTTCAAACTTAAAATGTCATAACTTTCATTGTACACATCCATTTTTAATAAAATTTGTATTCTTGAAATCCACTTGTCAAGATCTATCAAAACAAGATTGATATTGGATTTAAAATTATGTAGGAAAAAAAAGAACTGAAATTTTTTGCCCTTTTCATGTTTGAGTAGCTGAGAAATTTTGCAGTTAAATAGTAGGGAAAATTCTCAGTAAACAGTAAAATTTTATGTAACAGTGAAATTTCTCAGCTAACAATGAAATTTCTCAGTTTTTTTTTTTTTTCTTCTAAGTTTTTTAATATACAATATAAATCTTGTTTAATGGATCTCCTCAAATAGGTTCCAAAAATATAATTTTGTGAAAAAACAGATCTGTAGAACTAAAGTTACCAAAATTTTAACGTTTTAGATAATAAAAAAAGTATACCTGCCTCCAAGTTGTTTATGTGCACCTCACATTTTAATAACATGATAGTATTTCGGTCAAGCGATGATGCGTGGAACTTAGTGGGTTAACAAAAAAATCGTGTGACTTAATTAATCTATTAAAACTGTAGATTATTATGGGACCTATACAAAATTTACCCTATCTTAGTTTAGGTAATTTAACCAATGGAGACTTAGAAACTTTGCAGGATCCTTATGCACAAGTTCCAAAACTTGATATGAGGGCAACATGAAAATCAAGCACCTCAGTAAACAAATTCCAACACAAGAAGAAATTTTAAAAAAAAGAAAAGAAAAAGGATGCACAATATATATTTGAAAATGCATAATATAATCCAAATAACTTTAGGAGCCTCTAACAGAAAAAATAACATGTGTGAGAGGAATCACATTACCAGCTTTCGAAGCAACACTCCAGTGGTGCAAAATAGCAACCGTGTTTGAGCTGAGCATTTTGATTCCAGGCGGATCTGGTAACCAACACTTTCACCAAGACTCTCTCCCCTTTCAGAGGATATTCGAGCTGCAACAGAAATTGCTGATATACGACGAGGTTGAGTGCATATTATGTTGCAATTGGCACCACGAAGAGATGAAATCTCATCCTCAAGAATGAATTGAGGGAGTTGTGTAGTTTTGCCACAGCCTGTCTCTCCAGAAACTACCAATACCTACATTGCCAATCAAAACTTGTAAGAATGAATGGCAACCAAGTAAAGAGTTTTAACTGTAGTAACTTGCATTAGTACAGGAAAATCATGTACAATGCAATGAACATAGTAATTAGTTGATAATCCAAGAAATTCATTGGTATGAAGCTGATGCCAAACAATTCATAAAATACATGTTTCGGGGACACAAACTGCAATATATGACTAATTAAAAAAAAAGAAGAAAAGATATCAACCACCCACATGTACAGACCTAATGCCAATTGAATGCATTTTTCCATATAGCCCAATACTATACACCTTTTCAAACATATTTCTAACTATAAAATAAAAATAAAAATAAAAATAATAATAATAATAGAAAGAGATACATTTTATATGTGAAATCCACAAAAAAGAAGAAAAAGAAGAAAGAGATTAATAGAGCTTTGTTGGTTGAGTCTAACATACATGGTGCCTTACTCTCAACCCAATGCATGTACAAGCAATCTCCAAGGAACATCTTAAGCACTCTGTCCTAACTCCCTTGCTTGACAACCCCCTCATCCTAGCTCGTCCATCTCCACTCATGGCAATACATTCGAACTTCTCTCAATCAACCTAGCCAAGTAGATTCTCCACTCAAACCTAATTTTCCTATAATCTATACTTCATACTTCATTCTTCAAAGGCACCACAATATACCTATTCTAGCCTAGGTCTAGAGTAGATCCTAGAAACCCCCTTAGCATTGTTGTGAGATTATGGGGTGCTCAAGTAACCACATGACCTCCCACGAAACCACCAAGATCTTGTGACTTAGTGGCCAAAGTTGAGCACTAATCAAGGTACCAATCTCCCTCAAGGGACTTACACTTGACCGGTCTTATAGCGAGAGAAAGAGAATAGGGGAATCTCTATTAGAAGATAATCCCAAACCATTAACAAGAAACATAGTTACAACTGCCAAAGCGTATGAAGATTTTGGTGCTAATACCCAATAGTGGCTATTGACTACAATTTATCGAGCCAAGAAAAGGAGGCCATTTGTCCTCTTGCCCTCGCTCGGGCACTTGACCAAGTGTACTAGATTTCATGGCCTGATTCTCCTATATCTAGAGCCTCCATCCCCATCCACAAAGACATCCACTCATCTCCATCCCCAACCATGGAGGCTCCAATTCTTTATCTCCTAACCTCCATTGTTCTCTCTCTCTCTCTCTCTTTCCAGATCTAAAGATCGACTCTGCTCTCACCCCATCCACCCTCCGATGACTCAGCACCATCTCAACACCAGCCATAATTCCCAAAAGGCTCCCTCCACAAATCTTGTGTAGCATCCATCACCCATACATTCAAAAGAGAATATGAATGCTATCAAAATATTAGACAAAGCGGGCTATGGAACAAAAAGGAATTGGGTGACGAACAATTGAAGAATAGAAATACTAGTTTATTTAGGAACCTTAATTTCATTAGGATTATAGTTTTATTTTTGTTTCCTGATTGGATAATGCTTATGGGCCATATATATGAGGATGAGTTGTATTGAACAGCTACATTATTTTGGTGTAAGATTGAGAATTATTCGAATTTCCTCTGTTTCTCTCCCTCTCTGTATAATTCTATCTTTGTTATTTCTTGTTCTTTTGATTGTTCTCATTATTTCTCCTACAGGTGTTAGATGAAAGACATTTATTTATGAATTATGGGGGGATTGCTCAGACGGCTAGTTTTCTCACTAATGTTTGATGACTACCCAGATGATGTTGTAGAATGCAACGCAAGTTCCTATTACTTAGTCTTTGGTTTTTTTTTTTCTTAATGCAAAATGATTCATTCATAGCAGTGAAATCGAATTTGAACCTATATGACAAAACAAAAAAATAAAACACATAGCGCACAAAGTATTTCCACACCCAAAAAAAAAAAAAATGAGGGTACGATTGTCTACCATGTCCCCCTCGTGAGAGCAGGAAGCCTTCTGCATTGGATACGACCTTTTGTACTACACAAAGTACTAAAATTGAAAGTTGACTAGATACAAAATTTGACAAACTTGATTACTTGAGTGAGTCTCAACGATAGAGTATACACTACTATGTCAACAAATGCAGGCATCTATTAAAAATTCAACCTGATTTGCGGCAACAGCTTTTAAAAACTCAGATTTCACTTTGAATGCAGGCAGCCTTTCTCTGAACGAGCGCATTGCCTTTCCGCTGTCACGGGCCTGCAAGCAATAACTAACTTAGAGATACCAAGAGGACTCTTGCATTAATGTCGAATGCTCCAGGTTTTACAGCATAAATAACAGCTAGAAATATCATGTTATGTACCTTCATTTTCTCTTGTCTTTCTTTGAGTTCAACACTAAGTCTCTCGTTGCCAGTATCAATCTCCAACACAGAGACTGGTTGTAAAATATCTACATCAGGCACTGACTGTTTGGCAATCTGAGAGGATGCACCAGGGACATTATCTACAGAAACTGTCCCTTTTGAGCTATCCAATAGATTCCCAACTTTTCTCTCAATTTCTGTAGACATTCGTATCTGCAAAATGGTAGAAAATGAAGACTAAATACAAATCTTAAGCAACAATACAACATTTTGTGGCATGCATCATTCGCACCTCTTTCTGTGTGGATCCATGACGTTCATCAAGATCTGCACGGTAATTCGGCAATGGAACTTTGCTCACAACAAGTGTCTGCCCTTTGTTATACGCATGGCTTTCTTTCCACAAATACAAAACCATGAAAAAGGAATCATAAAGAAAGCTTTTTTCCCATTTTTTGATAAGTAGGATCATAAAGTAAGCTTACTTGCAGTTGCTAAATTAAAAGACTATTTTTTCAAATCAGAGCACGTGATTAATCAGCACTCCCATTGAAAATAGAAGTTCATGCACGGCATTTTACATATTGACACGTGGACAGCAGAACTGTCTTAGTAGAGTTAAGCATAGGGGCGGCACAATAATCTTGGGAGCCTTCGGAAAAATCTCAAATGAGGCTTTTTTATATTTAAATAATATTTTTAAAATTTTTTATTGAAAAAAAAAATATTCTAGCATTTATTTCTTCAAATCAGAGCACATGATTAATCAGCACTCCCATTGAAAATAGAAGTTCATGCACAGCATTTTACGTATCAACACAAGAGGACAGCAAAACTGTCTTAGTAGAGTTAAACATGGGGTGGCACAATAATCTTGGGAGCCTTAAGAAAAATCTCAAATGAGGCTTTTTTATATTTAAATAATATTTTTAAAATTTTATATTGAAAAAAAAAATATTCTTGCATTTATTTTCTTCGCATATGTATTGTAACAATTAGGATGGGTTTTTTTGGGTCTATAGTAAGATGGGATGTACTTCCTTTGGTACTGGGGACCTTTGTATAAGAAGGTTTTTATTTTGTTGAACCTTTAGGGCATATTTGATTACAAGAATTATAGCATAGGATTGGGATTACTAGTCCATAAACTTACAATCACATGTTTGATTGTAAATTTTATTAACCGGATTACATGTACGGTGAATATTCAACCCGACAAAATTAACAAATTTTTAATATTGAGAGAGGCTAAGAATCATAATTTGAAGTATGAATGAAAAAAAAAAACAAAATGAACACATAATAAATGGTTATCTCACTAATTTAATTGGATAACTAATCCTACACTAATTCATGAAATTATTAATCATTTCACTATTAATCATGTTAATCAAACAAGCCCTTAGGTAATATGTTTTACCCCTTTTGTAGGGCCATTTGAACAATAAGTGTTATATTCAACTTTTATTATTGGCAGCCATGAACAAAAAGATTTTTGATTTTGTTGGCCTTTAGATGAAGACATTTTTTACAGATCATTGGATAAAGAGCTGTTTAGACAGGGCTTTTATTTTGAAGGACCTTCAGACAATAAGTTTTTTTTCCTAGAACCTTCTGAGACAAAAATCAAAGAGTAAAATTTTGGGACCTTCACAAATTGGGGCCTATGAGAGCACCTAACTTGCCTAAGGGATTGGCCAGAGGCAGCTACCTATCATGCGACTCCCAGCCACTAAATTTTTTACACAAATTTGAAAGCGGAAATTACAATTCAGCGTATGCTTTCAAGGAAAAAAAACAAAAAATCAAATTAGTGAACTTTAATAATTAATTATAAACTTTTTCATGAATTTGTAAATATTTTATGAAGATACCACTTACTTGCAATTTTCCCAATTTATAATTCCTAATACCAAATACCAACTTTTGAATACGATTTTGCCAATATTTCATTTTACTCATTCTTTCTGTATACTTGTTTCATATAATCACAAATGTACATCATAAAAGAACCAAAAACATAAAAATAAAAAATAAAAAAGAACAAGAAGAATAAGATCACTAATCTATAAACTGGATGGCAATTTAGAACACTAATGGTCAAAAAGATTATATTATTGAAAAGATCTGAATTTTGATGCAAACTTACAAGTAAAGCCCTAATTCGTAAGCCATATCAGACAAAATTTGCTGGTCCCCTCGACTGTAATTACGCTTGATTATCATCTCCTGTTCTCCGCCTCTCTTCATCTGCTCCATTTTACCCCACCACTCATTCTTATCCATAACCTCCATCTGACAAAACCACCACCGCCATTAAAACCAAAATCACAAACACACACACACACAAATATATACAAACCATGCAATTGAGATTTGTACCTCAGCTGCTTTTTGGCCCAGACGCTGGGCTCGCCAGACAGGGTCCCACCACCGCTGCTCG
Organism: Camellia lanceoleosa; assembly: GCA_025200525.1. Lineage (NCBI taxonomy): Eukaryota > Viridiplantae > Streptophyta > Magnoliopsida > Ericales > Theaceae > Camellia > Camellia lanceoleosa. The sequence goes on from CM045770.1 coordinate 92,045,885, forward strand.
CCGGGTCCTCGTCCTCCTCCGCCTCCGCCACCACCACGGCGGCCTCCACCGCCGCGACCGGCGGGGCCTCCGCCGCGACGGCCGCCTTGGAAGTTGGGCCTGTAAGACATGGAGGTTGTGGAGATCAGAATACGAAACCTACTAGTGGAGAGAGTCTTGTAGAGGAAAGCGCAGTGTGTGGGAGTGCTGAGAAAATGAAGAGACATTAAACACACGTGGGGATAAGTCAAAATAATAAAGTTAGTTCAGAGAGAATTTCAAAAAAATTTTTTCAAAATAATAGCTAAATTCTTCATGATACACTTTTCTTCAATATTTTGCACTAAAAAAAATGCTTCGTGTTAAAAAAAGCGTTATTTAGGTTAGTTTGATTTATTTTGAGAGTGAATTAAAATTTTTTTTTTTTTTTTTTTATTTTTTTTTTGAACTTTTATTTTTACAAACCAAATAAAAAAAAAAAAATTTTTTTAAACTCATTTAAAACCACCGATTTTATCAAAAAAAAAAAATTTCTACAATTTAGCTATTATAAATCACGATTTTATCCAAAACGTTTAATATATATTAAAAATCGATCAACTTAAGAAACATTAAAACTGGTGGTGGTATAAATTAAAATCAAATGTCATGGCTTAGCGTGGGGTTCAAAACTTTTCTTAGGCCTTTTTTTTTTTTCACCACTCACTCTATACTTTATATATTTATTATGTAATTTTTTTATCAAAAAAAAGTAAAATATTTGTTTGGTTAATTAATTTTTTTTTTTATAAAACACAATTTTTTTTCAAAATGTCAACATAATTGTTTAAAAAATATTCAATGTATTTAGTTTCAGTTTGTTGGATTTAGACTATCTCCAATGGTTTAGCTAAAAATATATATCAAAATAAATTCGAAAAAAAAAAAGATTTTACCGCTCAGCGGTTCACCAAAAGTGATATCAAATTGATATTTCATCAAATATTTCATCATGGAGCCGAAAAACGATTTCGCCAAAAAAAAAAAAACAACATTAATTGGAGGGGAGGAGGGAGGCAACGACCCCATCTGTTCTACGGTTTAACAACCAACCTACCAAAATTCTTTTGAAATAGATGGGTTCAAAAGGTTCAACAAAAAAAAAAAAAAAAAAAAATAAAAATTATTCCAAATGATGATGATGGAGAATGGAAATGGAACTTATGCGCTATCAAAAAAAAAAAAAAATGTTTTTTTTAAGCTACAAATGAAATTGGACAAAAAAAAAAAAAAAAAAAAATTTTAAACCCAATTATGAATGATGAGAATGAATGGAACTTTTGTGCTATATCAAATGAAAAGCAATGTTTATTTATGGAAGCTACAAAATGAAATTGAAATGGACAAATGGAACCACCAAACAAGTGTATAATTGTTTAAACAATGGAATTGTTTAATATTTACGCTTCAATACAAATGGAATTGTTTATTTATGCGCAAATGCAAATGGAATTGTCTCGCAAATGAAATGGAAATGTTTATTTGTACAATTGTTTAATGTTTATTAAATGCGCAAATGGACAAATGGAGTTGTTTATTTGTTGCAAAAATGACATATTTATTTTGTGAAAAAATGAATTATTTAAAAATTTATTTTTATTGGCAAAAGGTGGTTGATGGTGTTAGGGCCCAAGTCAAACAATCGTCGACTACGACATTTGATATGAGAACTGATGCACCGTAGGTGCGAGTTGTTTAAGATTTGATAAAATGAGTCATATTTTACTTAGATTTAAAAAAAAAAAAAGTTCACACCTGGAGATCTCTTAGTTGTTGAAAAAAAATTTTTTTTGATTTTCAGATATTTTGTTTTTAGTGAATATTTTTAAATTTTAAACATTTTTTTTTTACTTTTTAGATGTACCTTACTTAGATATATCTAAAAGTAAAAAATGGATAAAAATAATGAAAAAATATTTTTCAAAATTAATAAATACATAAAAATACAAAAAATTACACAAATTTTTTTTTTTTATTTTTATATTTTTTTTTTTTATAAATTTTTTTATTTTTTTTTTTTTAAATTGTTTTTTTTTTTTCTAAAAAATAAAAAAAATTTTGAAAAAATATAACACCTTTTTATTTTTTTTGTAAAAATAAAAAAATTATTGAAAAAAATATTTAAAAAATTAATAAATACATAAAAATATTTTAACAAAAAAAATATTTTTCAAAAAAAATACGCTTTTAAAATGTACTAAAATATTTTAAAAGCGCATATTTTTGAGTATATTTTGTGAAAAAATATTAAAAATACAAAAATATTTTTAAGTACATTTTTGTATTTTTATATATTTATATTTTAAAAATATTTTTATTTTTTTTTTTTTTTTTTTTTTCTTTAATATATCTAAGTAAGGTGCATCTAAAAAAAAAAAAAAAATGTTTAAAATTTAAAATTTACAAATAAAAAAGATAAAAAAAAAAGTAAAAAAAAAAAAAAAAAAAAAAAAAAAAATAAAAAAATTTTTCTTGTATTTTTTATTATTTTTTTTATATTTTTAATTTTTAAAAATTTTTTAATTTTTTTTTACTTTTTTTTATTTTTTTTTAATATGCATATCTAAGTAAAAAAAAAAAAAAAAAAAAAAAAAAAAAAAATTAAAAAAATAAAAAATAAAAAAAAAATAATAAAAAAATAAAAAAAATAAATTTTCAAACAAATAAATACAAAAAACAGAAACAAAATACACTGAATATTTTTTAAACAATTATGTTGACATTTTGAAAAAAAATTGTGTTTTATAAAAAAAAAATTTAATTAACCAAACAAATATTTTACCTTTTTTTGATAAAAAAATTACATAATAAATATATAAAGTGAGTGAGTGAAAAAAAAAAAAAAAAAAAAAAAAGAAAAAAGAAGGGAGCCTGGCGTGAGTTTTGAACCCACGCCCCAGCCAAGCCATGACATTGGTCTACCATTTAAGCTACCAGCTGTATTTGTCATAAGTTGATCAGATTTTAATATATATTAAACTAAAAATTATGATTTATTTATTTGGAATAAAATTTTTTTTTTTTAAAAAAAGGTTTGTAACAATTTTTTTTTTTTTTGATTTTTTTTTGATGAAAAAGTAAATGTTAAAGAAAAAATTTAAAAAAAAAAAAAAAAAATTATTCAACTGTTTAAAATCAACTTTTAATCAAAAATCAAGTTTAACATTTACCATTTATTTACCACAAAAAAAAAGGGGTGGAGTGAACTCACAAACATTGACGTCCAAAAGTTAGCTTATTTTGGGAATTCTTTCAAAACTAGGCTTAGTTTAGGAATTCTTTTATTATTTTGGCTTATTTAGGGAAATGCCCCCATTTGGGGCAGTGCCTCATGACCATAAGATGTTGGGAGTTTCTATATACACACACCTAATCCCCTCTTTGCACATCCTTCTCACTACACACATCAAAAAAATTAATTCTTAATTAGTTTTCTCACTACACACAAGGTGAGTTCCAAATGTACCCTCATACACACACATACACCCGACCCCAAATACACACACTTATTCAATCTGAAGCACATCTTCAACCTTGAAGCATTCCATCACATACAAGCTGAAGCACCTATTGAAACAGAAGCACATCTTCAACCGTGTGCAAATACATTGAAGCATTCCATCTCATTACCGTGTGCAACCCAGGTGTGCAAATACATTGAAGCATTTCATCTACGAAGCTGCATTCCATTGAAGCATTCCATCAAATTTTCAATCCTTATTAGGTGAGTTTACTTTTGAATCATCATTCCTATTCAATCCTCATTTTCATCTGTAATGTAGAGTTTTTCACTTGGAATGTAAAGTTTTTGATTTGGAACCGTCGTTCGGAACTGTCGTTCGGAACTGGTTAACCGAAATATAACAATGTGTTCGGACGTAGGAATTCGAAAATAATCAATAATTTCATCAGTAGATTTCCGAAAATGTTACATTGTTTCGATAGTCAAGTTCCGAACAAATTGAATTTGGACAACACTCAACCTCTGAAATTATGTTTTTGTTTCGGATTTCAACTTCTGAACAGAATATGTATTTTTGGTTGTGAACTTCCGAACAAGTTTTTTTTTCCCTTCTTAATTAAAACACTTAATTATAACACTTAATTAAAACACTTATTATAATTTAAAACACTTATTATAATTAACACACATTCACACACTCTCTTTATTTACACACATTACACACACTTATTATTTTTTGCAGATAATATGGATTCTGAATATCAACAGCGTGTCCCACCTACTGCTTCAAATAGACGACGTCGTGAATTGGATGTAGACCATGAACGGGGACGAGGGCGTGGGCGAGGATGAGGTCGTGATCCAGTTTCGGTAGAATATGATATTCCCAGTGCCAGTCAAAGTCGGAGCCGAAGCCAAAGACGAGTTGAAGGTTATGATATGCCTGACATTGCTGTGGAGGATACCTCTTTACCTGATTCTCCTCCTGTCCAGGAAGAGTACCTTACTCATGCTTTTCCAGGTGGACCGACTGATCCATCAATACTGCGGAGTTTCAATAGTTATGTGGCTGCAGCTATTTGGCACGGGGAGGTAAACATTCCTCAGTAAAAGTGAAATTCATTTGTATATGAGTTTTTTTTTTTGTGTGTGTGTTGTATGGTAGTTTGTAATGAGATATCATTTGTGTTGTAGGAACGAGGGCCCCTAAAGTGTCATAATCACTCTTCCAAGATCCTTGCATGGCCATGGTGGTTAGTAGAGAACAACACCAGATTCAAAGCCATTATTGAGCAGTCTGGACTGTCATAGTTAGCTCGTTGCACTTATCGGTTCGACAACAAGCTTATAATCTCCAGTTTTGTTGAGAGATGGCAACCTGAGACGAACACATTTCACATAACAGTTGGTGAGATGACCTTGACCCTGGATGATGTTGGCACTATTCTTGGCCTTCCCATTGTAGGCAAATCAGTCAGCATACCAGATGTGACAGATCATCATGGAGTTACATTACTCGTTTATGGCTTGGGGATTAATGAACGTGCAGCACATGAAGAGGTTTCTTCTGCTGGTGGCAATTCAGTCAGGCTTGAATGGTTGCGAAGTTAGTTTGCTGGTGTCACAGATTCAGACCCCGATGAGGCTATACAGTGCGCTGCTAGAGCTTATTTGTTGTTTCTGTTGGGATGTACACTCTTCAGTGACAAGAGTGGCGGCAGGGTTCTCGTTGTTTACCTTGGCTTATTGATGGATTTGGGATCCATACATATTTACGCCTAGGGTGCTGCTACATTAGCATTTTTATACAGACAGTTGGGGTATGCTAGCCGGTCTGGGGTTAAGCAGATGGGTGGTTATATGACTCTTTTGGAGGCGTGGATTTATGAGCACTTCCGAGGATTCCGACCTCATCAGAACATGGGCTACAATGAAGACATGCCACACGTGTACCATTGGGCATCTAGGAGAGAGGCGGGTTCCTCCATTGAGCATTTGAAATATTTTCGAGCCGAGCTTGACAGTTTGGTAGCTACTGATGTAAGTTTACTCATCCTGCGATAATTTTAACACTTCCATTTATCTTACCCTTTATGTACTTTAATTCAAAAACACTTTATGTTTACAGGTTATTTGGGATCCATACCACAGCTGCAGAGACCGGCATCCATATAACCCGGTTACATTATACCATGGATGCTTAAAGTGCTTAGACGATGTCGAACCCTATCATCCAGATAGAGTTTTTAGGCAGTTTGGCAGGGTTCAAACCATCTCAGATGCACCGCTAGCTCCCAGTCGTGGTGCGCGAGGCAACATATCTGCACGATATACAGTCATGTATAGATACTTGGATAGGATCTGGGAGGCTTGGGATAACCACTTGTTATCTGAGCAACGGAGGAGCACACCAGTTCGTCAGCCTTGGCAATGTGTACTGGGTTACATAGATTGGTATAAGAATATCATGTACCTATATGTCGAGCACACTGATGAACCGCGTGTCCATGACCATCAGGATTTCAGCGAACATGCGGATGTAATCTATTATCCTCTCTTATGCATGTGTAACTTACTTTTTTTTTTTTTTTTTTCCCCTGATATGTTCCCTAAAATGTGATATTCTTTGCAAATGCAGCGTATTGCATATGCACTGCAGATTTCACATCCTATTATTGACGCTGGTTATCAGGAGGGGATTCGACATCCTTATCGACTTTACCAGGCTATCGAGAGTATGATGCATGTCCTTGAAGGTCAGCACATTGACGAAGCTGGACCTAGTTCTGCTGGACCTAGTTCTGCTGGAGGTCACTTTCCATCTTCGACATTGACATTCAGTCGTAGGCCTAGGCGTAGGCATATAGCTGATTCGTGACATGTTATTTTGTTACATGTTATTTTGTTAGTTGGTTCATTTTTTTTGGTATTTTTTGTAAGATGACATTGTTGTAATGGTAACAGTGGTTAATATTTTCTTATTAGAATGGAATGGCAACAATGGTATTGTAATGACATTTTATTATTAGAATGGAATGGTAACAATGGTCGTTGATTTTGTAAATTATATTTTCTTATTACAATGGAATGGTAACAATGGTTGATAACATTCAATCCACATTGCAAAACATAACACATCAACATCAAAACATAACACAATGGTCGATATCTGTTGGTTTTATATGTGCAATCCATAATTAATATACGTGGGAAAGACCGAAATAAGTCCAAACTGGTAGGATGTGCCCAAAACAAGTCTGTCACAGTCATCGTGGACTCTTCAGACCGATGGCGCTCAATGTAATTATACTTGGCCAATTCACCAAATAAGTGTTGCATCTGTGATCTTCCAGCTCTTTGTACCACCCTGTTTCGATGGCGTACATTGTAAATGGTTTTAAGTATGCTTACATTGAGGGTATCTCGCTGTTTCAAGGTTATTAGGATTTCTTTTGGCCGAACCATGCTCTTTGACATATCCATTAACAATGCTTTCTCATCCTTTGATAGCCTCCCCGCATATGAATGTCCTTCGAGGTGCTCCGCAGGTGGATGATTATGCAATCCGCATACTACAGTCAATGTCCATTCATCATGTGTGGTAAACCTGTGAGCCCTCATATCAAAAGGACAACCATACTTCTTCGTACCGGTTATTCTTGATGTATCGTTGCCATCATGTTTTAACTTCTTTGTTGCTCTATATTGGCCACTCCTCTCACAAGCAAGATACATCCTAGGTCTTTTTTTCCCTCCACCATAGTCTGATGTTTTGATTACAATGACCAAACCATTTCTCTTTCCAACTTCACGTACCCAGTTGAGCAATTCATCCTTACTTTTGAATACCTACAAAGTTAAATAAATATTATCAAACATTTACATTTGGTAAGCAATTCGAAACATAATCGTTATAATTTCGTAGAGTGAACCATTCGGTTCAGAATTGAGTGGTGTAATCTAACACAAAATCATAAACGACTTCCTTGAGTTGACACATATTCTGCATGTTTTGTATAACATTACAAATTTTTAATGGCATTATAAAGATTAATTTGCAATTTGAAACTGTAAATTTGGTATGCAGTTTGCAAATTTGGAATATAAAATGGGAAAAAAAAAATTTACTTCATTCGGAAGTAGTTGTCTGAATTTATTTTCAAATTTCGGAAGTTGAATGTTGTAAAAGTTAACTTTGTTCGGACAACAACTTCCGAATTTAAATACCTTGTTCGAATAACAACTTCCGAAATTTATTACTTTGTTCGAACAACAACTTCCGAAAATAAATAATTATTTCGGTAGTAGATTTTCGAACCAAATAACACAATTCAGCTCTGGTTATCCGAACGACGCTGGGAAAAAAAAAATTTTAATTCACATTTCCTTTACTCTGTTTCACATGAATACTTATTTGCTGATTTTCAGAAGGCAAATCCTCTATAACAATGATGTTTTCCCTACGAATGACGAAGGTTGATGAATGAGTGCATTGAGAAGCTGCAACGCATGTGCAATACGGAAATGCCAAAGCCCTTTGGTTTCACTTCTAACTCAATGAACTTCGAAGAAGCTATGAATGACTCTGCTTTCACTTCTAGCTCAATGAAGCTACAAACACGATGCAACAGATGTGAACTCTAGAGGAAGGTGTGCATTGAGATGTTTTGAATTAACAATGGTGTCTAAAATAGTAATTTCACTTAGGGATACAATTGTAATAAAATTAAATATCATTAAGTGTGTGCAAAGAGGGTATTTGGTGTGTGTTGATAGAAGCTCCATAAGATGTTGGTGCCAACGCTTGGCTTTATTGTGATTAGAGCAACGAACTTAGCTGAATAGTATTAACTCGGTTTGTTTAGTTTGTTTGAAAATTTGATTGTTTTAATTAATTTTTTGGTTTTTTTAATTATTTTAATTTGATTAAACAAAATTATATTTGAAAATATAATCATTCTGTTTGGTTTCAGTTTTTAGAATTCACTTTTCAAGAAATTCCTATTTTTTCGTTTTTCGTTTTTTTTTTTGTTTTACTGAATTTTTTTAAAAACATTTTAAGCATTTTTTTTTTAATTTTTAAATATACCTAACATAAATACACTTAAAAAATATAATATTTATGATTTTTTTTAAAAAAAAAACTCACTAGATATAAAAAATACAAAAATCGGTACATTTTTCATATTTTTTTGTGTTTATTAATTTTTTAAAATATTTTTTCACAAATATTTTATTATTTAGATTCGTCTAAGTAAGGTGCATCTAAAAAATTAAAAAAAAAATTGTTTAAAATTTTAAAACTATTCACTAAAAATAAAAAAACACAAAAAATAAAAAACTCAATTTCTAGAAAACTAAATTCAGAAAACTGAAACCAAATACACTGATTAGTTTTTTTTTTTAGTTAATTTAATGGTTGTAAGATAAAAATTCAAAAGTTTGGATGTGTGATATTTTTTATCTTATTAATTATTTTAACTTATTTTATTTTTATTAACTATTTTAGCCCAAGACTTTCTTCCCAAACATGGGCTGATGCTTTTCTAGTCTCTCTCATCCGACAACACTAAATTTATATCAGTTTTTTTTTTTTGTAAAGTGTACACTGATTTATCAGCAATGGTAAAAACATAAAAGTTACCCTTGTCTGTGGGATGCAAGTGTTGAAGGAACAATGATGTTGCCAATTTCCACATTTCAAGTATGCATACACCGTGACAATTTAAATAAAGGAACAAATACAAGGTCATCCTAGTGAAATGAAAACATAACTCCTTGGTGGTTTGGATAGGCAAGTGCACAAGTAGAAATGAATGGGTAAAGTGCAAGTGAAATATTGACATTATAATAGCCAACCTGAATTTTTTGAGAAAAAAAAATAGTTGTTTGAATGAAATGATTGGATGGAAAGTGAGAATGGAAAAGATTAAAGGGGTGCAAGTGAAGTCTGTGTATGATGCAAGTGAAGTATGTGTGGAGGTGCAAATGTAATGTGTGTGGGATACAAGTGTTGGAGAACCTAAGCATTTGAAAAAGTTTGTATATCCATTGTAACTTTTCAAATATGTTCCTTTTTCAAATTGTTGTTAGGTAGAAACGCCTACACCTTTTTAAATGTTGTAGACATTGGTAGATATTATCAATGTTTTTACCTGTTTCGACTTAAATGTATCACCTACCACTCATATTTGATATGTTGAACATGAAAAGGGGAAGGGTGTATAAAAGGGTAATAGATGGGGAAATTGTGGCAATTTTTTTTTTTTGAAGCATCAGGAGTGTGTAAGCTAAAGGTGACGGAGTGGCACGGAGTCACACATGAGAGGTGAGGGAGATGATGTATTCTCTATAAGAACAAAGTGCCCATTCCTTGCAATCATTGTGGTCATGCAGTCAACCGACACACACTGTTCACCGAGTGTAAAAAATGAAGTCTTTATTTATTCTATAGACGTGTTGCTTTGGCCATTGAGTGTAAAAAAAATAGAGAAAAGTTAGGGATCATACAAATTTTGTCATGAAAATGATCATGAAAAATTTATGATCCTTGGATTACCTTGATTAGTGTGTGGTGTTTTATTCTAAGTGTAATCCAAAGATCACAAAGCTTTCATGATTATTTTCATAAAAAAATTTTCATGATACCTAGCATTGCTAAAAAAAATAACTCCTTATTTATTCTATCAACGTTTTGCTTTGACCACCGAGTGTAAAAAAATAACTCCTTATTTATTCTATCAACATTTTGTTTCGACCACCGAGTGTAAAAAACAACACATCAGTGGGGGAAGACAGCACAACCATCGTGAGGCAAGAACTAGGAACTCTCGTTGTTCCAAAGATTGCTTCTCCTTCTCTCTCGTGCTTGGCTTTGTTCCCCCCGTGTCCTTTCCCTTTCACAGTTTTGCCATTTCAATTTTTTTTTAATCTCCCGAAATATCCAAACAATCCCTTTATCCATGAATTGCATGACATCCTAATGATTCCATTGATTAGGGACGGCATTTGTATTTCCATTGTACAAGGGACGGGATTCCAACGATCTTAGTGGTCATTATATGAAGCAGACGTAATGAAAATTTAAATGTACCATGGGACTCTTTATTTGTAGGTATACACAAACACCATGTAAAGTAGTGACATAAAGTAATGAAAGAAGATAATGTAATATCTTTAAAGGAGAAGCTGCATCACACTGGAAAGATAATGTAATATATTTTTTTGAGGGAGTTACATCACAGTGGGACGATAATGTAATTTTTTTTTTAAAAGCACAGAATGTAATTGCACCATGTAGATATTAAAATAAAGTTTTTTCTCCTATGGTAGCACCATGAATAACGCGTAGGGGATCCATTTTCAAAAGTTCTTCTTCCTCTTCTATTTTTTCCCATCTTATTATGTGGGTTGCAGCTGAGACATCAGTTGATGCACACTTCTTGCCCATATTCAAGAAGGGTAGGCGAGAAGAACATATTGAAGAAAACCTTTTTCTCTCAATTATAGCTTTTAATTTCATTCAATGAAATTGTAAAAATAAAATCTTGTTGTCCATATTGAAAAAAATATTAGCTCATTTACACTTTTTCTCTCAATTATAACTTGTGATTTCATTCAATGAAATTGCAAAAGAAAACCTTGTTGTCCATATTGGAAAAGGGTATGTGAGAAGAATATCAACTCATGCACACTTTTTTCTCTCAATTATAACTTGTGAAATTGCAAAAGAAAGCCTTGTTGTCCATATTGAAGAAGGATAGGTGAGAAGAACATCAGCTCATGCACACTTCGAAATTTGAGCAAACTTCGACATAATATTTATTTTAAACTTTGTTATATAACAATATGCCATCATGGAGAATCTTACATATTTTATCACACGTTAAGGACTCTTAATTCGCGCTCAAATCAACAGCCTCAAAGTCTAAGTAATCTGAAAGCTCAGGGACAAGTGTAAGGTCCTCCATAATAGCCTTGATAGCATATGCAGGGTTTGATCCATTTATCTTTGATTCTGCCTTTGCCTCTGCCATGCGTGAGTGCATATTGAGTCGATGAGTCATTGATCAATTTCACTTTGCAAACGTTAACTGACTTGGGACTTGTTGACCTTAGGGTACTGTCATTGTATTTCAACCGATCGTGCTTTAGTCACCTTAAAAAAAAATGTCAGTAGTGGTGTTCACACTGAACTCATTTGACAACCAATGAAATTGAAATTCCAAAATATTTGCCTAGGCTTGGATATTTGCAAGGGGTGCAATTGTAACCCCGTAGAGGTTCTAAACTCCACAACGGGAACCCATCAATGTTGAAACGTCAATCACCAAAGGAATCGATATACCCATCTTTATAATCAATTTCTGGTGACTTTGGTCGAGAGCTCTCACCCGTTCCAAATGGTTTGCTATGACCTCGGTTAGTGTGCTTTGCTGCCATACGTATGTCACTTAGATTGAGTACAACTGTATTTTGTATGTCAACCATTCATATATCATAAAAAAATAGTGTTCATGCATGAAATATGGGGAAGAATTAATGGGGGGTCAATAATTCTTCTTGTCCACATTGAAGAATGACAGGTGAGAAGAAGTTTCATAGTTTGCAAAGTAAACAAATTTTGGCTGCAAAATTGGTGTATTAGTTGGTTGTAAATGTGAAGCAATCACCCCTTTTCATTCATACTTTGGTGCTAGGTGGAAACACTTACCAATTGTTGTATTACAAACATGTTCACTTTTGAAATTGTTGTTTGGTGGAAACACCTACCCATAGTCAATAAAAAATTTATGATGCTGATGGTTATGTTCATAAAGACGTCACAAGAAAATCACATGTGTTAGAAATTGCACATAAAACTAGCTATAATAATAGTAGCCCAATCAAAATTCTTTAATGCCAGTTACATTTGACGAGTATTATGATGCTCATTAAAATTCAATGTCTTTTTAGCAATCAGAAGAACACGACTTCCAAAATGTTGTGCCTCCCCCTTCAAACTTCATTTTGTGAATGAATGAATGAAGAACTTTTTGGTGTATATGTTTTGGAAATAAGTGCACAAATAAAAATGAATAATGAGTGAATGAATGAATGAATGTGTGTATGGAAATCAATGATTGTGGAAAAGGTAGTGATGTAAGATACAACACATGATAACTTTTAAAATTCAATATTTGTTTAGCAATTAGAAGAACACAACTTCGACTTCCAAAATGTTGTGTCGTCCCCCTTACCATATTTTATGAATGAATGAATGAATAACTTATTGGTGTATATGTTTTGGAAATGTGTGTGTTTTGAAAATGAAGAATAATGAATGAATGAATGCGTGTGTGGAATTCAATGATTGTGGAACAATTAGAGAAATGTAAGTTACAATGCATGACAACTTTTAAAATTCAATGTGTTATGTGTTGATCTTATAAATAGTGGGTAAAAAGAATTCGAAATTACTACTTTGTACAATTCCACAAAAGAAAATAAGAAAATAAAACGAATACAATGTGTGATTCGCAAAAGATTGATTCTATTGTTCAAAGTCAAGTGGCTTTTGTCTTACAAAAGTTGGAAGTTATTTACGAAAGATTGAATGAACTGGAGAGACATTTATCAAGTTTGGAGAGCCAAGTCTGTGCTCTGAAGAACAATGTTGACTGGCTTACTGATGAGAAATTGGTGGAGGAGGAAGACAAGTTTGATAGGGTAATGGATGATGCTAGTCAAGCATCTTCAAGTGGTGAGAGTAAGGATTACTCTTCAGAATACAGTGCTTATGATGTTTCTGATATGTAGATTTTTGTTTGAACATATAAATGTAATTTTTTTTGTGTGGGCCTATAGACACCCCATTTTTGACCATTCTAAAGACTTGGACGTCATCGATGGAGCGCTCGATGATTACGCATATTTGCTCTCATTTGGAGTCCCCAGGTTTTCGGTTGCGTGCCTTGCTTCTGAGTCTCTGAACTCTCTTGGTTTTGTGCTTGTTTTAAGCCAAACCTTGGTGTCTCCTTTTGCCTGGAGGGAGAAGTAGGGGTGTAGACCACTTTTCTTTCCTGCCAGCCAGTTTTCTCCCCTGTAGACCACTTTTGGTGGTCGGTCAGCTAGGGTGGGTGGTCGTTCGACCAGCCTAAGTGGTTTGCAGTCTGCCACCACATTCTCCTCTCTTTGTAGACCTTTTTTCTTCCCTGCCAGCCAGTTTTTTCCCCTGTCGACCACTTGAGGTGGTCGGTCGACTGGAGGGGTGGTCGGTCGACCACTTTAAGTGGTCTACGGCTTTTTTTTTTTTTTTTTTCTCTGCTTTTGTAGATATTTTTGGTGCCAGCTGTGCCAGCTATCGGACACAGAATGCATCCTCCCTACACGTGTAGGAAGGGATTCAAGCAAGCTTTGGCTTGCATATTCTATATAATGAGAGGTGTTTCCCTCTTAGAGAGGGTTCAGAATTTTGAGAGCAAAATTTCCCCCCTCTCTCTCTAGAATCCTCTCTCTCTTCTCTTTTAGTGTTAGAAAGTGAGCTTTCTTCACACTTTTGCAAGGAGACTTCTAGCCAAACACCACCATCTTTGCTGCTGAGGTTCTTGGAGGGTGTATTTGAGTTCTAAGAGCTAGTTTTGGGCTCAAGAAGTTGTTGTTCTTGTTGTTCTTCAAGGGTGAGTACGTTTCCCTCTTTAAAGTTTTGTTTTGGTTGCATATTTGGCCACCTTTGCATGCTCCTTTAGGCCTTGCTTTCAACTACAAAAACCTTTGTTTTGAAGTGTTTAAAAAGGTTGTTTGAGGCCTTGTTTGAGTTAGGGGTGTCTCTTACCCTTTTGTGCCTTATTTGCTTAGCTTCTTGCTATCTTTTAAAAGCTTTTGGGACCATCACTATTTGGACTATTTGGTGATTTATTAGTATTACATTACACTTTGTGAGATTAGATTCAGAGTCGTGACAAGAGTCCGAACTGTAAGACCAATTCGAGCTCTCCGAAAGGGGGCACGGAAAAGTCAAGCTACAGGGCCCTTTGTAAGGAAGTTAATTAGGGTTTCAAAATTCTTTTCAATTGTTAAAAATATTTTATTAAATTATGCACTTTATGTAGTACGTATTGACAAATTCCAATTATCACGTATTTTTCATTGAACATAATGTATATTATGTTTTTAGTTGAACATAATGTATTTTTTTTTTTTGTCTATTATTTGAGTTAATCTAGTAAAAAAATATAAGAGATTGGTTTCATTAAATTTAAGATGTGAAAAAATTTGCAAAAGTTTTTCATACATTTTATATTAAAGTCTTAATATGTTTGATATGTGCGGTTGGAGTTGATGTATTATTATTTATGACTTGTAAGTTGTGGTTGGTATATTAATATATCAAAAAAATAATTATTGGTAAAGGGTATAGATAATGGACCATCAATAAGGGACCCGTACTTTTTGGGGGTACGTGTGAAGCAATTGTACACAATTTGGTGTATATGGGGGTAGGTGTGTCTACGTAGGTGTTGGTGTTGCACAAACACCTTGCAAATTAAATAAGTAGATGTGTCACATTAGTACCAATAGTAAAAAATTAATCTAGAAAAAAAAATGTAATAATAAAATGTAATTTTTATGAATTTAGAAAATAAACTTAAGTTGAAATAAATAAATAAATAAAAGTCATAAATAATGTCATTTAATAGAGATTGATTTCTTTAAATTTAAGTTGTGAAGAAATTTATAAAAAAAAATTCATATATTTGATATTAATTTTTAATACGCTTGATATGTGTAGTTGGAGTTGATGTATTATTGTTTGACTTGTAGTTGGTATATTAATGTATCTAAAAAATCATTGTTGATAAGGGGTATGGATGAGAAACAATTAATATCTCGCACCACTAGCTAATTGGGTAGATGTAGAACAAAAGTTAGCAGGTGTATGAACATATATATCAAAAAGGGGTATGACTGGGGTACAGTAGGGCAAAAAAAAGTATGTAAAATACGACTTTTAGTTTAATATAGGTTTCGTTTTTGCTTTTAATTGGACGAAATGTATTTTTTGTTTATTATTTGAGCTAATCTAGAAAACAAAATATACTATTAAAATATAAATTTTTTTTTAAGTTCAAAAAATACACTTTAGTTCAAACCAAAAAATTTTATCGATAATTTCATTGATTCCATAAATTAGTTTCTGTTGGAAATTGGGATGGGTATTGGACCTGGATTTGGGCGCCCATATGGCATGACCCATGGCCCATTCAAATTG
This sequence comes from Camellia lanceoleosa, assembly GCA_025200525.1. Taxonomy (NCBI): domain Eukaryota; kingdom Viridiplantae; phylum Streptophyta; class Magnoliopsida; order Ericales; family Theaceae; genus Camellia; species Camellia lanceoleosa. Next base: position 92,061,616 of record CM045770.1, read on the forward strand.
CTCATGTAATTTGAATTTTTATTTATCCTGTTAGGATAACTCATTATCTCCATCTAATCTATCATATCCTATTAGGAGATAGAGATGAGAGATTATATATCTGATCTATGGATGATATATTAGATACGTTATGTGCAATTTACCCATAACAATTTTTCCCATACTTTCTCTCTAACTCTCTCCCACATGTAAAATGATCAAGTCTTTGCACTGTGATTAGAGAGGGTGATACTCATACTGTGGTATTACTCTATTGCTGGGAGTTCATAATTCGTGGTTGTCAAGCACGTGATTTACCCAAAAGGTTCTTCATTTCGGATTCTTTTACACAAGATGTGATATCCCTGTTCTGTAATATGTTAATTGGTCCTTTGATTATGTGTTTAATACGATTTTGTGTGCCATTATGTGAAAATATGTGATTTTGAATTTCTATCTGTTCACTGTAGGAATATCTGTTTGATTATCTGCTTTGGAAATTAAATTGAAGGCCTTATCGGCCACAGAACCCGAAATTAATTACGCCATTGTGATTAGCGTAATTTTTAGAGCTTACGGTGAAATTTAATTGAAAATTGATTCAGATCAGATTAAATTGATTAAATTATTGAATTAGTGCCCAATTATTTATTATTATTAAATTGATGCTAGTGGGAGCTTATGTAAAGAGGCACTATACACTTAATTGTTACACTTGAGCTCAAAAATCAGATTTTGTGCCTTGAGAGAGAGAGAGGGCCAGCTTTAGAGAAAGGGAGAGAATTGTGTAATTTTGGCTCAAGGCTGGGGAATTTGAAGATTAAACTCAAGAAATTGCTATAGTTTGGAAGATTGAGCTTCTAGGTAAGGGAATTCATGAGTTTAATGTTGTAATTTATGAATTCAAGTTTGATTAATGGTCAAGAACATGAGTTAGATTGATTATGATGAAATTGAGTTGGTTTTGTTGAAATTGAAGTCATAGAACACATGCATGTAAGAATTTGCCATAGATTTCCATATTTGAGCACAATGTGTATGATCCATGTTGAGTTTTGATTAATGACCATGTATTTGATTATCTCTTCACCAATTTAGTTGAGGATATTGTGTATATTTCACATGCAAGTGCAAATAATGGGAGTTTGAGTCTTGCATGTTTGAATTTAGTGAGTTAGTGATGAGTTTGAGTTAATTTGAGACATGCATGTGATTAAATTGTGAAATTGAGCTTCATTTTGTTGTAATTTGGTGTTTATACCATGTTAGAATATGTATATGTGAAGTTTGAGCCAAAATCATGCATTTGGAACCTTTGAACATCAAATTGAAGCTCAAGAACATGTTCTGGAAAACCCAGAAAATTTGATGTCCGTTCGAGCGGGGAAACTGCCGCTCGAGCGTGAATTTCGTGCTCCCAGTATTTTTGTAGACTTGGATGTCCACTCGAGCGGGGAAGTTCACGCTCAAGCGGGGAGCCATGTAGAGAGGCCTTCCGCTCGAGTGCCAGAGTGCACGATCGAGCGTAAATTCGACATAACCAGTACTTTTGCAGGCCTCAAGGGTCCGCTCGAGCGGGGAAGTCCACGCTCGAGCGAGGACCCTGTTTTCTGAAATTTTGAAAAGACATTCTGTGTTTCATTTTCTGTTCTCTTTCACTTCTAAGTACTCTTAGGCATGCATTGAGCATTGTAATTGAGTTAAAGAGATAAGAATGAAGTCTGAAGAGGAATATGTGAATTTAGAACGGATCGAATTGTTTGTGACCCTTTTGTGTTCATGGAATGTGTAGGGTCGAGCTCCAGGGCAAACCAACCAACCGATCACTGTGAGTAATATCGATATTTTGAAGCTTGTCATTTGTCCAACTGCTTATTTCCTTATAAGCCTTATAAGTTTGCTAATTTGAATTATGGACAAATGTTTGACATGAATAAATAGGCCAGAGGCCAGTTTGACATGAATAAATGGGCCAGAGACCAGTCTGACATGAATAAAAGTTTGAATGGGCCAAAGGCCAGTTTGACATGAAAGTCTGAATGGGCCAAAGGCCGGTTTGACGAATGGAAGATAAATAGGCCAAAGGCCAGTATGTTCGGAACCACAGTCACTTGACTTAAATTGCGTATATATATGTTAAACAGAAATATGAATTGGGCCCAAGGCCGTTTGAAGCATGTTGTTCTACATATCGTTTGTATAACTTCTTTATTTGATATTATTCATTGGGCTATCGCTCACGTTCATTCATGTGTTTGTAGGTGAGCCAAGAGAAGTCCAAACCTGCCCTAGTGAAGTCTGTGAGAAACAACAAAGGTTTTGAAGAATCATCCCTTGCGTCTCACGCACTTGACCCGTCTTTGCCTTTTTGTCATTCTGTTTTATTTTGTCATATGGGCGAAGTCTTTGAATATGTTGTATATAGTTTTGTTCGGCTGACTTAGACCTATATGATCCTGCATGTACAGAGCTTTGTGTAGTACATATTTTGATGTGAGTTGTTAATGTACATATGTATGGTTTGTTATGATGTGCCATGTAAGCACAGTTCTATGGACAAAGTTTTAAATTGCTTCCGTTTGGCCTCCGTTAACTCTGTTAAAATACATTTGGTTTGGTTTGAGGCCGTAGGCAATCTCATGATTACTGGCCGGTTATGCCCTTAACCCACGGGGGCAGGTTCGGGTCATGACACAAGGTATGATTTGAATCCTTTTACCTGCTGCGTTATCTGTATCTTACAGTTTCATTAAATTTGACTTGTGAAGAAATTTGAAAAAATTTATCATACATTTGATATGTGTGGTTGGAGTTACTATATTATTGTTTATGACTTGTAATTGGTATATGAATCTATCATTAAAATTATTGTTCATAAATGAAATATGATGAACCAATAATAAGGGGCCCGTATGTGAGTTTGTATAATTTTGGGGGTAGGTGTGAAGCAATTGCACATAAAGCAAGTCAAAGATAGGATATGTGTGTCTACATGTATATAGGTGTCGGTGTTGCACAAAACCCTACAAATTAAACGAGTAGTTGTGTCACATTAGTACCACTACCTAATTGAGTTGGTATAGAACAATAGTTGGCAGGTGTATGAACACATTTATAAAAGGGGTATGGATGGGGAACATTAGGGCAACAAAAAAAGGGAGACCTACATCCATTTACACGAATAAATTTTATTTACAAAAACACGGAGGGGTGCAAGTCACACTTGCACCCCCATAACTGTTCACTTGCACCCCACATGTTTTTCTGATTTTTATTCTATGTCTCACTGTGTTAAATTCTTCAAAAAGAAATATATAAGCAAAATAAGTGTGCAACATGAAGTGTCGACGCACTCATCTTGTGATGTCAAGTAACATATTTCAAAAATATGGGATTGAAGGTACAAAAATTATAAAATTAATTATAAATCAAATTACATAATTTGTAACATATTCTTTATTTTTAATTATTTTTATAGGATAATGGAATCAACATGATGAAATGTTATATTGCTTCATACAACTGTATATATACATTTATAGTTTATGTACCTTCATATGACCAAAATTGTGCTCTAGTTGTGATATTTGTGCTGAACGTTGACTAGTCTGAAGAATGTCTATGTCTTTGAAAAGTAAAAAAATACTATTAATAGAATATTTAAATATTTGTTTACTATTATTTAATTTTTTTTAATATAATGTCCTAAAATTTGTTATTAGTGATTGTTGTATTAGCAGGGATGTCGACAGAAGATAAATTATCGTTTTAAAGAGATGATGAAGATTTTATTTGTTCCAAATTTTAAGAAATTTTATTAATCTTTTTTTTTTGTTCTTATATATTGTTTGTAGGTTTTGCAATTCACAATCTCGAGTTTTCTCTACGAATTCATAATGTACAATTTTTTTTAAGATTAGTAAATATTGTATTATATTTTTTATTTAAAGATTAATAAATATTGTGCGTGAATCTCATATCATAATTTCAAGCATAGATTTTTGCCACTTGCCAGTAATTAGGCTTTCAATCTATTAACTAAAGTACGTTCGTTTATTAAAATAACGTAAAATTTTACTTTAATATTTGTACAACAAAGAAAAACAATACACATTTTTTTTTTTTTTATGTATCTTATATATTGTTTGCAATATTTGTAATTCCCAATCTTATGTCACTGTCAAATTGAGATGTTTTATGAATTCATAATATATAGTTTTTTTTTTGGTGCAAATTAGTAAATAATGTATTTTTATTAAGATATATATATATATTATGTTGTACATATTTTATTTATGAAATATATATTAAAATCAAATGTCATATTGCGCACAGTTATAAATGTTTAACCTACATAGTATTATGCTAATGATATATATGTATATTTTTAAAGAAAATATGAATAAAATACTATAACCTTTTTCTCAATTTGCACACGCATTATGTATGCCTTGGCCGCTGGTAACACTAGGTGATTATGGGATTCTAGACTAGTAGTAGCTGGGTAATTATTTGTTTTTGTAGATTGCTTTAACCACTCATCTCTCATCTTTTACGTTTCTAGTTTTACTTTTCTTCTCTTATTTTCTCATTTTCTTCATAATAATTTTTTCTTCGTTTTCAAATGGAATTCAAGACTCTTATCTTCACATTTGGATACAAGGAGTTGATATTCTGGAGAGAGCCTTACTGATGTGGCTTTCTACATTTTCCGATGTTATATATTTATTATTTGTTATTTTTTCTTCACCTTGTGTTGGTGTTTTCTATAATTTTTCTCTTTGCTTTCAAATCGAACTTGCAACTTCATTTTCAAAATTGATTCCACCTAATGGATCTTGTATAGAATTTTTTTTAGAGACCCCTGAAGAAAATTAGGGTTTTACTCTTCTCTTCAGGTTCTATGCATTATTTTGTTTTTTTTCTATAAAAAATAAGGTTTGATTTTTTCTTTTGTTGTTTCACTTTTGAAGGGTTGTGTTTGATTTGTCTTCTTTGTTTCATCACGAAGCCCTATCGTTTTGCTTCTATTCAAGTAATTTTTTTTTTCACTTCTATTTACATATGTTATTTGGTGTAAACTTTTTTATTACTTTCTAAGGTTTTTGCTTTTGATTTTTTTATAATAATTTTTTTTTTGAATTCATCGTGTTTGGTTTTAGTTTTTTGAGTTATTTTAAAAAAAAGTGATTTGAAAACTATGTTTTGAAAATGGATATGTGTTTGGTTTCCAAAAATTTCATTATTGCAAATTCAAATTTGTCACACCCCCAAATTTTAATTACTCGGAAACATTACCAAAAGCCTGGAAATTAGGTCCAATTTTTTTTTTTTTTTTACAAATATCTATTACCCTTGAGTAATAGAAACATAATAATACATACTCTCTCTCAATGAATACAACAATAACAATAATAAATGCCAAACTTCCATTGCGGAGCTACAAATCAATAATTACAAACATCAATGTACAATATTCATTTCTTTCACATCTACAATGAAATTATACATAAAAGATACGTAGACTCCATAACTCTTCAACTAATCAATCCGAATTTCTGTTCCTAAAAAAGAATGAAACAATGAGGGGTGAGCACTAATGCCCAGTAGGAATCTCATAGTTCTATAACAATAGCTAACACATAGATAGAAATGATCATGCATACAGAGTGATACCATATAGTAAGGTGACATTTTGTAAGTTCAAAATATTATACGAAGAGTATCATTTTCTTAAAATTTCACTTGAACCTTTAAGAAAACTCCCTACTATAAATGTTATCTCTCATCATTAGGAAGCCATAAATTCTCTTTGAAAACAAGTACACTAAGAAAGGACATCATCTTAAATTTATTAACTTGATTCCAAATGATTACTCATTTCATTCCATTTTAATATTCCTCATTTCATTTCCGTTTTTCCTTTATACTAGTTCTAATTACCATATTCCATAACATCAAAATCCAAGGGATTGGAGTTCAAACATAACACAAGAATAACAAACCATTTTTAATTAATTTCTCAATTATTTACAAAACAAAACTCACAATCTTCCCTTATAGTCATAAGTAATTCATTGAGTTCATCATCACTAACCCCTAATCCAATTACCATTTAATTTTCCATTCTTTCAATTAATTTCATATCCAATATCGGATCCATCATCTCCATGAGTCATACGCTTTACTGGTCACAAGCCTGAAGGAATGCGGAACCTCACGTTTTACCAGTCACAAGCCGGAAGGAATGCGAAACCTCACGCTTTACCGGTCTCAAGGCAGAAGGAATGTGAAACCTCAACATATCACACGCTTTACTGGGCGCTACTCCAGAAGGAAGGCGGAACCTATTTCAAGAACCACGCTTTTCCTGCTCAAAATACAGCGGGAAACGGACCCTAAGGTAACATCACAATCCATCATTGTAATTAGTGGGTAATCCCAACACATCTTCCATTAATTCTGTAACATATTAGTTCAGTACACATCCACCATATATTAAAATTCCATTCACATAACAAGTACACAATATGTTCCGCCACCTTATCTATTATCCATCAAATCATTCATTGTTTTTGTTATAAAAATATAACAACACATCTATAGAGGCATAAAGATTCATCTTTAAAGGAGTTCAAAACTCTTGGGTTCAAACTATTTATTTACTTTTCCATATTATTATCAAATCTTCAAATTCAATTTTTACAACACATTGATTATCAATTACTACCCAAGGTTATAAATTAAATCTCCAACATTAATTTCTTTGATACAACTCCTTCATATAACACCATCATATTTCACAATCTCCCATTTATTATTACTCACACTCATCTTAACCCAACCTAGACTTAACACAATTTTAACATAACTCAATGCAATTCAATATAACACAATAAAATTCTTAAATATTCACTTCATCATTTTATCCCAAATCTCATGTCATCCATACCATTAACAAATTTATTTACCCAAATTTAGTTTCATGTTATTACATAATTTAAAAGATCAATAATAAGAGTTCAATCGCAACTTTTACATAAATTTTCAACCACTTCCAAAATGCAATTAAACTTGTATATGCACAATTTGACACCCCAATTTCATAATACTACTTTTAATTTAAGCAAAACCATCTTCTATTTTCATGAACCAAACTAGGGTTTTAAGAGAAATTAAGCTTTTCACCCAAACGCTTTTTATTCCAACTTTTCTATTAATTATATGCCCAATTTCATAAGCCCATAATCATAACCCAACAATTAAACCCCAATATTTCAAACCCTAAACCCGCAATCTCATGATTTACCACAATATGCTTAAAAATATAAATTTTGTGTTTATATAAAGAAAATACCACAAATCTATCTATAAATGAGAGTATTGAAAGAGAACTAGAAACCCCTACCTCAAGGATCAAGCAAGAAAGCAAAGCTTCAAGAAAAATCCTTCGCAAATCCAAACTTCAATCAGTAGAAGAGTAAGATCTTTAAGCCTTCTTCACTTTTTGGTAAGAGATCTTGGCCAGATCTTTGAAAAATAGAAGCTATTTGGGTCAAGAAATCAACGGTTTTCGGACTTAGGATGAGGGGAAGGAAGACAGAAAAGAATCGTGGAGAGAATGATCTAAAAAAGCACTTTTTAAGTTGCTGAATTTGCTTAGTTCGCTCGAGCGCCACTTTCTGCACTCGAGCGCACTTGCTTCTAGCACATATACTAAAATTTCAAATGGGCATAACTCTCTTATCCAAACTCTGTTTTAGGTTGTTCTTATGTCCAAATCGAAGCCTCGAAAACAAGCTTTCCAATGGTTTTAGCCTCGCATCCAAATTCAAAGTGTGGAAAAAGAAAAGGGTAAAAGAGTGATGGTTGTTCATAGGAAAATTATCCGAATCAAGATTCTTGGTTCACTCTTACTTTACCATTATGTTACCACTTCGATCAACATCCCAAAATGGAACAAGGAGACTCCAAATACACTAATAAAAATGTCAAGGGCAATCTCACTTTCTACGATCGAGCGACACTTCTTGCGCTCAAGCGGCCTACCTGCAAACACGAGAGATATTGGAAGCAACAATTCTATGCTTGAGCTCCACTTCTTGCGCTCGAACAGTCACCTGGACAGACTGTCACAATCTCTCCCCCTTAGAGAATTTCGTCCCTGAAATAGCATCCGTTCTCAAAACAATAACAAAACATAGCAACAACCCCCAATCTAATAATAAGGCATGACAACAACAATATATATATCTATCAATCCTTAACAACATTCAATTACACCTCATATCAATTTTAAACCCAAAAGTACAAAGTGTTACAAAATTTCCCTCCACAAGTGGAGAGAGAGGCAACCTAAAGGATGTATTCAACAATTAAAAAAAAAATATATATATATATATATATTGTCACATCAAAACTACCACTATGTTTTTTTTATGTATATATGTACATACTATATATGTATCAAAACATAAAAGAGGAACCAAACAGAGATTTTGAAAAAAGAATCCAAAGAACAAATTTTGAAATTTTTTTTAGATTTTCTAAATAACCAAACAAAAACTCTACAATTTTCAAAAAATTAAGTCTAGAAAAGAGGAACCAAACAAAGTGATTATGTTCTATATTTTTGTTTTTTTAATGTTTTTATAAAAAAAAAAATTAAACTATGTTACTCATTTGTAGAAGTGTTTAATTTTGTATAATTTATATGTTTCTTGTTTTTCATTTTCTTTGTTCTTTCGATACAATTCATCTTATACGAAAGTTTTGTGAGATCTCGGCAAACAAAATTAGGCCTTTTATGTTTTATTGAGAAACTAATTTTCTTTCTGTTGAAGTCAGTTGTTTTTTCTTTTTAATCATCTAACACTTCGTATTCCTTGGACTAGTGGGATTGCTCTTGATACTCTTATTATTGTATTTGGAGTCGCTTTGATTCATTTTAGAGTATTGATTGGGGTGGTATCATAATGGTAAGTAAGATCAAACCAAAAACATTAACTCCGATAATTGTCCTATGAGCAGTTTTCACTCTTTTACCTTTTTCTCTTTTCACACTTTGAATCTAAATAAAAGGCTAGAACCATTGGAAAGCTTGTTTCTGGGGCTTCGATTTAAACACAAGAACGACCCAAACGAAGTCCAGACAAGGGAGTTATGCCTATTTGAAATTTGAGTACTTGTGTTAGAAGCAAGTCCGCTCAAACAAACTTTTACGTATTTTTGATCACTCGATCTGTTTGTTTGAAGTAAGTCACTTTAAAGTCACTTTTTGGTCAAAACTTTTTATTCTTTCTTCCTTTTTTCTCTCTCTTTCCTCCATACCCCAAAACCCTAGACCTCTATACCTTGATTTCATCTATTTTTCACCAAGAATCCACTATAGATCTTGCATTAAAGGTGAAGAACAAATGAAGATCAATATTTTGACCGATTGGATTGCGATTTCTTTGAAACTCTCTTTGGATTTTCATTTTCTTGCCACCATCCTTCTGGTAGGGGTATGTCACGGCCGAACTTCGCCCTATGGGTTTAAGGTCAGAATCGCCAAGAATCCTTGGATTACCAAAGGCCTTTGAACAGAATAACATAAGATAGGGGCTGCGGAAGCAAATATACTAAATTAACATAGTCAATAGAGCTATGCAGATATACATGGGACATAAATTTTCAAAAACAAACTTATATATATATATAGATGTGATGTCAAAAATACAACAATCTTACGTCACTTAGTTACACCGATAAAGTCAAAGGGTACTTAGCCCAAGTACAGATATACAAAACAAGCTCAACTAAAGCCTTAACATAAACCTCTCAAAAGGAACCTCCTCAGGAGGCATGGTAGTTGGCTGACAAAATAGAAACATGGGCCGTCAACTCTAGGCCTGGTCACGTGCTTGCTCACCTACATACATAATATAAATAATGAGCTGGAGCCCAGTGAATAATAGCAGAGTAAAGAGGTTTAATGAATGTTATCCATAACAGTTACAGAAAACAGATTTCAATAGTTGTCAGAAACGAATTCGTAATTATATTAAAAAATCATAGTACATAATAGATACATTTTCAGAGTTATGATCATAATTAGAACTTGCAATTAATCATATGTGGCAGATTCATTAGCACTAACAGAAATAGTTAGCCTAGAAAGGGACGACCATAAAGGCATACAGTTGAACCATAAAGGGACAACCATAAAGGCATATAGTTAACCCATAAAGGGACGACCATAAAGGCGTACAGTTGACTCTTATACACGGAGACGGTACAGTTGGCTCATGAGACGTACAGTTGGCCCATAAATGGACGTATACATAAGGATCCATAACAGTTGGCTCATGAGACGTACAATTGACCCATAATTGGGACATATCAGAACAAATAACAGATGTCATTTGGAGCTAAGAATGCCACGAATACATTTCAGAAAACATTGGATAACCATTCATTCATGCAGAAAATAATATTTCAGAAAACAGATCATCTTATATCATTCAGAAAATACTTATAATTGAACATAGCTGTAATAACCCCGACCCGTAATTAGCTACTAATCAGTAATTAAGGATGTTAATTAAGTGAATAAAATAAATTACGGGATTATTATGTAAATTGCATGAGGTTTGGCTTTCTATCTGTCACTTGTAGAAATATCTGTTTAGAATTCCGCTTTGATATGTAAATCGAAAGCCTTATCGGCATCCGAAATCAAAATTGACTACATTGATATGTTATTTGGAATTTTTAGAACCTTATGGCAAATTTTATTAAAAATTGATTAAGTCTGATTCGTTAAGTCGCGTTTGGCAAGTCTTATGTTCGAATTAATGTGTTTTAGCACCATAAGCTTATATGCAACCCTTAAGCTCATTTGTGAGCTCATTTTCTTTCATCCCTTGAGTGGAAAAATCTGGTGAGACATTTTAGAGAGAGAGGGAGCACAATTCTAGAGAGAGAGAAGGAGAGATTGAAGAAGAATTGAAGGCTATAGCTTGAATTGATCAAAGATTGTGCAAGTACCTAGCTAATTGAAGACTCTAGATAAGGATTTAAGACTTAATTATGACTTTTAACCATCAAGTAGATCATTTCAAGAAGAATTTGTGATTATGTACAAGAATTGGACCAAAGATGTTGAATTTAGAGTTAATTCATGTATGTATGTATATTTTCTTACAAATTAAGCATGATTTCCATGAAACCTCTCTTGCATGTTTGAAATTCATCTTCATTTAGTGAAATCATCAAGTTTCAAGTTGTTTTGTGGTGTTTGATCATGTTTGAGAAGTTTGAAATAAGAAAAATTCATGTATGTTATGTTCATAAACATTCTTGAAGTTTAAGTTGAAATCGGAAACTTTTGGCAAACCCTTAGGCCATGATTTTATGAAATGATCCTAAATTCTTCATGTTTTACAAGTTTACTATGTTATATCTAGTTTTGAGGCCCAAGAGATGTGTTTTGGATGATTAAATTCGAGTTTTAAGCTTGGGAGGTCAATCTGGATTTTCCAGAAATTTGACCCATGCTCGAGCGGGGACTTTCACGCTCGAACGTGAACCCTGAATTCATGCACCACGCTCGAGCGTGGGTCGAGCACCCGTCGAGCATGAAAATCTTGCATCCAGTACTTTTTAAAGTTTACAGTCCACTCGAGCGGAGAAAGGCACGCTCGAGCGGAGCTTCATTGTCTGCATGTCCGCTCGAGCGAGGAAACCCACGCTCAAGCGGGGAAACCCACGCTCGAGCGTAGACCTCATTTTCAGAAATTTTTCCTAAGTGTTCCAAGGCATGTTTTGGCATCCTCATTGCATCTTAGGCATTCCTAAGCCTTAATTAAGCCATAGTAATGAGGTTATGGATTAGAAACACACTAAGGAACAAATGTATTAAGTCAAGGATTTGCAAGTGTGTGTGTGTTTCAGCATTGTGATAAGAAAGAATAAGAACCAACGTAATGAAAGCTAAGCCGTGTTGGCCACATGAATGTGTAATGATAAGACATGCTTGTGTTATGTATTTTGTGATTTTAGGTCAAGACTCGAGGATTGATTGACCACTTATTGGAACCATTATGAGTAACATTATCGTAAAGATACGTTCATATGAATTATGTTCCAAATGAAATATGATAAGTGCTGATTTCTGAAATGATATCTGTTTTCGTGAACGAATATTCCATGTTTGAAATCTATTATGGCATCCATAGATAGTTCCAAGTCATGGGGGATGGCATGAAAATCCAGGTCCATGACATACAAGTTTACGAGATCTCGTTAGCCACTTCATTGTGGTGATATGTGTTTAATCGGTATCGGAAGACGTTCTGTGATGTGTTCTATGGGATGTACCATTATTATGTTCTGATATGAAAATGATTATGCTCTGGTCTGTTTTCTGCTTATGATATATTCAGATTTCGTTCACTAAACCCTTTACCTTAATGTTATTCATTGGGGTTTAGCTCATTGTGTGTATATATATGTATAGGTGAGCATTCTGGAGCTCGAGCCTGAAAGCTTTTGTCTGGATCTGTGTTCTGTTGTCAGCCAACCATTGTGCCTCACGCGGAGGTTCCCGAAGCGTCCTGTGTTTAAGTTCTGTGGTTTCTATTTATTTAAGACTTGATTTGTTGTCGTTATTTAAACTTAAAATCGTAATGTGTGTGGGTATAATGTATGACTACCGGTTATGTATATAAAGTTTTAAATATTCTGTTTCATCTAAGTCAGCACAGCTCATTGGACAACTATAATTATGTATTTGCTTCCGCTAGTCCCTTAATTTTGTTAATCTGTTCAGAGGCCTTCGGTAGTCCAAGGATTACTGGCCGGTTACGATGCTAAACCTATAGGGGCGGGTTTGGGTCGTGACAATAGCTTTACAAAGTTATTACTCATAGATAATCGAGGCTCCAAGGTAAACAGACAAAATAAGCAAATCAGATGTCTTGTGGCACGTGACCTACATAACATAACATAACATATACATATACTGGAACACATGCTTGGTACATACTTATATTTTTATTTTTCTTGTTGTGTTTCTAGCCTTTATCCTCATTATCGTGTCTGAGTCTTGGCCTAGGAATGCCTAAGATGGAATGAGAACGCAAAAATGTACTTGAAAACATTTTTAAAAACTTACTGAAAACAAGGTCTACGCTCGAGCGTGGCTTTCCTCACTCGAGTGGACATACAAAGCGAGAAGGTTCGGTTGAGTGTAACTTTCTTTGCTCAAGCGGTCTGCAAACTTTGACAAAAGTACTTGTTGCTTGATTTTTACCCTCGACAGACGCTTGATAGGGGTGAGCACGGTCTAAATTGAACCGGATTGGGGTAAAACCAGGACCAATCCGTTATCTACGGTTCCTGCAAAATTGGAACCAATCCAATCCGTTTAAAACATGGAACCAATCCGAACCAATCCATTTAAACACGGATTGGATCGGTTTAGAACAACGAATTCACATAGTTAAATAACAAAAAAAAAATATATATATATATATATATAACACTTTAAGTTTGTAAAAACATAAACATAGCGCTATATTAGTTCTACAATAGCAACATGTTTTTTTTATAATAATGACATACTGTTCTAGAATTTAAACAACGATAAGAAAACTGGTTTCACCATAAGAATTTAGACTATTATAAATTAGAACTAAAAACTAACAAACAAAAGTAATAAAAGAAGACATAATACGGGTTTAGGTTTTATATAGAATAAGAGAAGATACTATGAGGAAGGATGTATAATAAAAATATAGATTATTTGCATACAGTCCGGATCGGTTCCAATTCAGAACCGTGGAGTTCAATCTGGAACCAATTCGTGGATTATGGATTTTTAATTCTTCAATCCAGAACCGAACCACGGATTCAAAAAACCAATCCAAACCTATCGGATTGGACTGGACTGGATTGGATTACAGATTTCACGGATTCCTTGCTCAGCCTTAACGCTTGATCCCCGCTCGAGCGTGAGACTCAGACCTTCGCTCAAGCGTGACTATTGTTGCTCAAGCGATCTACAAAACATATGAACTTCTAGGAGCATGCATTTCATGCTCGAGCGGGCTTTAGGTTGCTCAAGCGGAAGTGCAAGCACTTAGAGTGGTCACTCGAGCGTGAAATCCTACGCTTGAGTATAGATGCAAATTCTGAAATTTCCAAATTTGTTTTCCAAGTTCAAAACTCAATCTTTAAGCTTCAAAACTTGATTTTTCTGGGCCAAAACTTGAGGAATGCTTAGAAACTCATAATACATCATGAATTAAGGATCTTTTCAAGAAATCATGGCCAAATAGCTTGCTAATTGTGCAAAAATTCAACTTGAAATTTATATATATTCCATGAACAAGACATGCATGAATTTCTCTGAACTTAAGCTTCTCAAAACAAGATCAAATGCTACAAAACAACATGAACCTTGATCATTTCCTAAAATAAAGGTGAATTCAAGACATGTATGATGGAAATCTTGAAAATTAAACTCAAAATGTGAGAAAATATGCATGCATGCATGGTATGACTTAGTTTTCTTCAATTCTAGCCCAATTCCTACTTGAATTCACTTGTTTTCATACATTAATCAACTACATTACAAGATCAAAGGCTAATCCTCTTACCTAAAGTTTGAATTGCACAAGTGAGGGAGCTTCAATTCCCAAATTCTTGGTAAATCTCCATTACTTCTTGGCAATTCACTCATATCCCAACTTTTTATCTCAATTGCCTTCTCTCTCTATCACTCTCTTACGTTTTGCTTGAATGAAGGAGTTCAAATTAATCTAATTTATTCGTTTCGAGTCGAATTTCAATTGAACCTACCATAAAATTCTAAAAATTCTAATTAACACATAAATCAAGTCAATTTTTGATTCGGATGCCGATGAGGCTTTCTATTCACAAACCAAAACGAAAACACAAACAGATATTTCTACGTTAAATAGAGATAATCACAAAATAATGCAGCATACATGTAATTAATTCAGAATTTGAACTCAAGAACTTATTAGGCATATTAAGCATGAATTAACATTAATCATGGGTCAGAGTTGTTACAGGGTACCTTTAACTTGATATATCTATGATTTGGGGTATATGTGTAGTATTTTCCTAGATATAATTATGTATGAGTTGATTTTTGTGAATTAAAGTGGGTTTGATGAATAAAATGTGGCTTATACTCCATGTTTTCAAAAAATCATCATATATTATAGTTGATTATTGTTATTGATGATATGAATTAACTTTTAAGTGCAAAAGAATGGAAAACCTCAATTTTTTCAAAAAAATCCTAATTTTTAAATTTGATTTAATAATGGGTTTGGACAAATTAACTCGTAAATCTTGAAATTTGGTGAATGATTATGACAATGGTGTTGAGATACAAGGTTTTTAAACTTTCTTGGATATATGTATTGAGATTGGTAGATGTTAAGATTGTGGAAATTGTGAGATTGGAGAAATTCTTTAGCTGTTGATATTATTAAATGTTGTTGTGAATTGAACAAACCTTAGAGAAATTGGGATTGAAAACTCATGCATCTTGTGCATTATTATTTTCTCTTGTGATCTTACAATCTTGTGGATATGTCAAAAAAAGTTGAAAGGGGGTAAATAGCGTATGAGTCTGGGTAGTTTAGTCAAATTTTGGGAAATGGTTGTGTATTGCGTTGGTACCCGCGTCGGGAGTTAAAGGTGCCCTGCCCTATCTTGAGTTTATTGCCAGAGAAGTGTGGAAAAGTGTT
Source organism: Camellia lanceoleosa (assembly GCA_025200525.1). Classification (NCBI taxonomy): domain Eukaryota; kingdom Viridiplantae; phylum Streptophyta; class Magnoliopsida; order Ericales; family Theaceae; genus Camellia; species Camellia lanceoleosa. The sequence continues at coordinate 92,077,365 of CM045770.1, forward strand.
TCTGGGTGTCCACTAGACCTATCTTATAGTAGTCAGTAAAAGTGAAAAACAAATGATTTTGGGTGCCCATTCTTTGACGTATTAATAGCCGAAAAATGTGGGGTATTTTATGTATATAAATATATGTATATAAGTATGGTTTTGTGACACTTACTTGGGATGTCATAGCGTATTTACCACCCCATGGTTGTAAATGAGACTTTGAATGGAAATCATACATTGAACATTTTTATTATTTTTTTTTAAAGAGAAAATATAGATTTTGTAACAAGTGCATGGCATGATTATATGTATCTTGATTATTTATATATCTTGTTAATAGTATTTCCTACTGGGTAATAGCTCATCCCAAACTAACAACATTTAGGAAATGATGGTGTGATTCTGCTGAAGTGACTTGGCAATGGATGTGTTTTGATTGGAGCACGAAGGTTCCCTGGATGTTACTTGTTGAAGTTTCGAAACTAACTTGTGGTTTGTGACTGAATGTCTATTTTTGTGTAATCAATGAGTATCCTTGAAAATGTGTATTCCATTATGGCGCTTTATTTTTGTATTCTCGTACCTTCTGAATGGTTTTTATTCATGATTGTATGTTAATGAACAATGATGTATATATTTCACTTGAAATAGTACAATAATAAAGAGATTATTTTGGGTAAAAGACTTGTTCTTTAATGGTATTCATTGCAATGGTTGGAAAGTATTTAATGGATTTAATTATAAAATAGTTGATAAATTTTGGGGCGGTATAGATCACTTTTTGTTCTCTATTTTCAAGTCTTACTTGAAAAGTTAAAAGGTGTACAAAACAAAGTAAGAGTTTGAACTTTTGGAGAACTAAATATCTTTCTTTCATTTTTCTTGTTTTTATCTATTTACGTTTTTTTGGGTTCACTATAATGATTTGGTGTTTGTTTTGGGGTATTCTTCGCTTTCCACTCCTACTTGAACTATATTATAAAAAAACCTATTCCGTTTTCATTTAATTTTTATGGATTTCCCATGCTATTAGGCTTATAGGTTTTGTGTGGAGAAATAATCAATAACTCAATTTGTGTGATTCAGGGAAAACGTGGTTGCAACATTTTATCGAATGTGAGAATTTTTATATCTTCCATTATAGTGATTAAAACTCATTTCAGCTTGCCTTTTAGGCTATAATTAGGTTCCTCAAACAAGATATTATGAGGTTATGATTTAATGAATATTAATATGCTACATTGCTACTACACTTAAATTTGAGTTTAAACTCAAAGGTTTTATTTTAAAAATTTAAAGTTATTGATAGATTTTAAAAATACAGGCACAGAGCAGTTCAGATAAAAATTGGATTGTTGACTTCGCTTGCTTATCAGGCATCTTTCATCAACATATTCTATCAATCCACTAGTCAGCATACATTTCCTCATTCATCTTTGCTATATGTTTTATCTGCAGGTTGAAGCTATACTCGATATCCACAAGACATCATTTATCTTGTGCGTTGGTATTTTTGTGATGCACCGGTTGAGTCTTTTACCACCATATTCACATCATACCCTTTTTTTTAAATAAACAATACAAATAAAAATTAATATTATTATATTATATTCTTTTGATTATTAATCAAAAGATAAATACCTCATTATAGTTTCAACATTATGACGTTTGCAATGATGAAAAATATTTTGACCATAATAATCTTCAACCTTCATATTACAAGTCTTGCATAAATCAACCCACAAATTATCAATATTTATTTCTTCAATAAATCCAAGAATACAAAAATGTTGGACCTGCACACAATTTTAAATTAAATAAACATTGAATATATTATAGGGGTTGGGGTGTGGAAGGTGGAGGTCGTGTGGAAGGTGGAGCTGTCGGAAGGTATCCTCGCTGGTTTTGGGTATCATACTTTGACTGCTTTGGCTTTGCGGCTTGTGGCTTTTCTGTCAGGCTTGTGTGGTGTTGGTGTCCTCGCCGCCTTTGTGAGGCTAGTTAGGCTAGCTTAGCTGAGATGAGAATGGTCCGGTGTGTGGGACCAACATGATGATGATGTGATGATGATGATGTCTATGTTGGTTTTTTTTTTTTTTTTTTTTTTTTTTTTCTTTTTTTTTTTTTTTTGGTTCCTCCACCACTGTGGGTGCAAATGATAGGATGGGCTTTTTGGTGTGCCAAGTTAGGATGGATCATTAGCCATTATATGATAATGCACTCCTCCTTTCTTTATTGGTGTATTTTATTTGTACCTTGTACTAGTTTTTACATCAATAAAGTTCCTTTTTGCTGATCAAAAAAAAAAAAAAGATTAAGAAATCTTACATGAGGCATAGGTGCAAGATTTCGTATTTAAATTCTTTTAGCATTTGATATTAATAATGGCTGTGAAATTGAGAATCCATTCCCCCGATTCCAAGAGACCACTTTTTCGTGCATGTTCTTCCGCAGTAAAAATTTTATTTTTTTGTAACTCATATATTTTATACCAAAAAATTAGATGTTACAATGAAGTTCATTACGGCCTCGTTTGGCGACGGACTATTTTAGCCAAAAAGCCAAAAATTCACTAAAAAAGTCAAAAAGCCTACATAACTAACAGGCAACGCACCCTTCACAAAAGGAAACAATCCTAATTACTAACTCACAACATAATCTACTAAATAGCTTTAAATAAGTTTAGAGAGCTAGGCTAAAACAATACAACACATTGAACAAATAAATTTTAAATAAAGTTCTGTCCAATCAATATTATTAGGACAAGAAAACCAACCAAGGCTTTTAAACCAGCCCATGATTTGAGGCAAATCAGCTCATGGTTTTCACCAAACCCAGCCCATGGTTTAAACAAAACCACCCATGGGTTTTGGAACAAACCCAGCATGGATTTGAACAAACCAACGGCAACAACAACACTACAACAACTCTTCAGTAATTCAACAGCAGCAATGACAGGCACACATGATGATTGGTCGGCCAAAACTCTGGTTGTGCTGGAACAAAAAATACTATCTCCAACATATATAAACATCTTATGAGAGCCCACAAATGCAAGGATTTTTTTATGTCACTCTTAATGGAAAATCAAGGATTTTAGAAAAACACAAGGAAATTTACCCATCAACAAAAACCATCACAAGATCTTGCATACACAAACAAGAATCTAGAAAGCGAAGGGAAATTTCATAGCGAATTTGGATAACTGAAGTGGGTTTAGTTCTCACCATGAAAGCTTGCACAAAAAAAATGAAGAACACCAGAAAACACCCCATCCATCATGTAGAAGCAAATCTTGAAGCAAGAAAAGGGATATTACCCAACAGATTAGACTCTATAGCATAGAGGAGATATCTCAAAAACACAAATCTCCTAAAAAAAACAAAAATCCAATATAGCCCGGGGGAGGCATCAGGGTTCTTAGGGGAGGAGATGGGAAACAACTCCATTTCCATGGCTGTGAAAAGCCATAAAAAATCTCTAGAGAGAGAAGCTCTTAACTCTAGAGAGAGGAACCCTCAGTAAGCATTTTTTCACATAATAAATATCATGAATAGATTGTTTTATGTTAGTGGAGAAGAACATGCAAGTTTTACATACCATTTACGAATACATTTTGCATAAGGTAGAGAATGATTAAAATATAACTGGTGTAGGCAACCCATTTTTGACCGCCCTTAAGACTTGAGGGTCTTAGGTTGATCACTCGATGATGAAATTTATAGTATACAAACGTTCGATTTTTTCAGCAAGAAGAGCTTTTAAATCCCAACCTTACACTCCATTTTAGACCAAAACTATTTTAGACCTTAAAACCCTCTTTTAAAAAAAAAAAAATTCCAAATATTTTTATGATGTTCCGAGGATCACATTTCGTTTAAAATGTTGCACTTTTCGGTAAACCGAGTAAGGACAAAGTGGAAATAAATAAAAGGGAGGTAAACTCTTTGAAAAAATCTTTAAAACATCTTATTTAGAGGTTTGGAGTCAAAGAAAATAGGGGAGGGAAGAAAACTAGTAGGGGAAGAAGTTGGGCATCAATCCGTTAGGATAGAAATGAACATCCTTCACTAAAATAGGCATGTCTCTTTGTATACTTATAATTTAGATATGAGGCCACCACTATTGGAAAGTAAACTTCTAGGGCTTCAATTTAGACTCAAGAATGACCTAAAACTGAGTCCGAATGAGAGAGATATGCCCATTTAAAATTGGGCTTCAAAATATATTTTTGTCTGGCTGGCCACTAGTGGCCTACCGCCCCTTTTTAGTGGCTTGTTGGCCACTAGTGTAAAACGCAGATATTTTTGCCAGTTGTCCCCCACAGGTACATACACTACACCAGCTGTCTCTATATGGATATTTTCGAGATATCAACCTATGTTTCTATATATACTTGACCTTCCCTCATGTTTTTAAGGTTAGAAAAAAATTCCTCAAACTCCAAAACTTGCATAGCACTCTCTCTCTCTATCTTGCAATCTATACATTCTCTCTCTACACTTCCTAAACCAAAAATTTAGCTCTTCTTGTTGAGGTTCTTGAGCTCAAATCTCAACAATGAGAGTGAGAACTTGTGGGCAAGAATGGCAACGGGATGGGGTGGGGCCAGGGATCACACTCCCCTTCCTTGATCCCCGATGGTGAAAATTGCCCCGTCCCCGGCCTTGATCCCCGGCGGGGAACCTATCACCGTCCCCGTTCTCGCCCGCAAACGGAGATCGGGTTTCCCTGACCCAGAAAATTTCCCGACCTAAATTTGTTTCAACATTATCAACAACAACATCACACATGTAGAGATACACACACAAAATCATCAACATCATCAAACAAATCAGCAACATACACACATACATTTTCAATATCAACATCATCAACAAAATCATTAACAATAGATCAACTACCACAAAAAAAAGACAAATAGAGACACACAAGTATACATGAGATCTGAGTGTGCTGCGTTCATCATCAACACAGATCTGAGAGGATAACGGAGGAGATCGGCCGTGATGGACGACGGAGGCGATAGTGACTGCGACGATGGAGGAGGACGACGAAGATGAGAGGAGGGGACAGAAGAGGTGGCGACGACTAGAAAAGAGAGAGGGTCGCAACGGAAGTGGAGCGAATAGTAGTGGTGTTGCCTCCTAGAGGAGTGGTGCGAGAGTGAGAGAGAGTAGAGAGAGAGAGAGAGAGAGACAGACAAACAGAGGGGTCATAATTATTAAAGGGGTATACATAGTCGGGGGGAAACGGGGACGGGGTTGGGGTTGGAAATATATCACCATTCCCGGCTTGAAAATCACCGGGGATTCATTTTTGAATACCATCCCTCGGCCTATCAGGGGTATTTTTCGAGAAAAAATCGCTATAATCAAGGTCGGGGGAGCAGGTCCACGTTGGGCCAGGTTCAAATTGCCATTGCTACTTGTGGGTTTGTTAACAAAAGAGTTAGCTTGCTTCAAGAGGTATAATTTTGGGCATCTCTACACTACTTATTCCTTCTCTTTTCCTACTATGTTTGGGCTATTTTTACACTGTTTGTTTGGGCTGAAACTTGTGGTTTAAAGCTACCAAAGGTGGAGGGGTTAATCACTTTTCTTTTAACCTTGTCTCCTAAGCTTTTGCCCTTTCTTTTCCCATCTCTTCATCAACTTTTTTTTTTAACTTTTTACCAACGGCATGACATCTCTCTCATGCCTAAAACAACCCTTTGTTTGACACTTCTTTCCATTAGTGGACTTAATGCTCATTTTGGTCTAAAATGATTAAGGAATGGAGAGGTAATTAAAAAAGTGTGTTAAAATTGGAATAAAATGGAGTAAGATAATAAAATGGTTTAGGGTTCCATCGTTAATTGAACCCATTGAGTCTTGAGTCGTTTCATACTTGTTAGTGATGAAAACGGTTCAAGAGTTGATGTCAACCGCTTCCCTTGATCAATATCATGATAGGGAGGGGGTTCGTGAGTCTTTATTTGTGCATTCATTAAAATTGTGTTCGTTGGTTCATAAGTCATCACACAATGAATTTGCGCCAATTGATGGCTTGCAAATTGAGCTTACCACTCCTTTGAGCTGTTCGATGATAAGGAGGGGTATGGTGGACAAACATCCCCTAAGGATGCTCTGTTTGTGCTTTGTTTGTTTTCTGTTATAGTAGAAAAAACCCAACATTAGTGGCCGGCAGGCCACCTTAATTGGGCGGCAGGCCACTATTAGTGGGCGACCGGCTACCATTTTTTATTCCCGCCGCTTTTGCATTAGTTAGGATCATGCATTAGGCATATTATATTAGTTAGGATCATGTATTTTTCTAACTGTTTTATCTCTTTTGGCTTGCCTTGGGAATTGGGGTAAGCTTTATTGCTTTAGCATATTGCATGAGTGTGATTGTTGCCATGTCAAGCATAATTATTATGAGGCTAAGTGCTTAAGTGATATAATTCTTGAATGCTTATGGATGAAGGATAATTGCTTAAATTGGGATAATTTGAGTAATGTACATATGAGATCACTTTTTTAAGTGGTACATATTCGAAATTTTTTTCAAACAAACATGAAATCAAAGTATTCTAACTTTTGCAACTTAGTCTATACTTGTGTGCAACACATAGTAAATTAGTCTAATAATCGGAACAAGAGCATATAATGTAAATAAGAATCACATCATGATTAGTAGAAGCCAATCTTTGATTGGGTGAGTGGGGTGCTCAATTCATGACATTCGCCTCTTGTACCTAAGTTCCTAAGCCGAGACACTCTTGGTGATGATGGACACGTGGCCTTTGGCACAAGTCATGGGTTTCCTAAATTTTTCAAAAATATTTAGGTGGTGACTTTATATCTGGCAAAGCAGTTCATTTTTGACATTTTGATTCAAAATTGATTTTCCAAAAGATTTATTGGATTTGGACTCTTTTGTGTTTATCTATTTCACATTGTACTTGTGAAATCAGATTCAGAACCATGGGAGTCTGAACTGTTAGGCTAGTCATATTCGAAAGGAGCACAAAAAGCAAGCTATAGTTTCTGGCAACTCTACTGGGGAATTTATAAAACTTGACTCGAACTTCATGATTTGAAATTTTATCTACACTTATATGCTCTTTGCATTGCATTTGCATTAGTGCGCTTAAGTCACTGTGTTTGCCATCTGCTATTCCTGAACAGTTTGTCGGAGGCTTGCCCAAAAGTTTTCCAAAAGGCTTACCGGTCATGGGCTCTGCCTTGTTGGGAACACAACCCTTGGATCTGGATTACCGCTGTACCATTTGATCCTCCTTTCACTTCTCAATGTTAGGTGTGAGATGTATATTAGATAGTCTTGTTGAGGTACCCTTTTTGACCATTTGGCCTAGCTGTATATAGTAAAGCCATAGTGATTGTTCCAAACTAGGACATGATGCTCACCCATATGCAGGATTACGTGAAACCGCTTGATTGAAATAGTGAAACCCTAGTTCATGCCAAACCTAGGATAGGGTAACCCTACCCCCCTCATAGGGGGTGTTTTGGCTTTCTCTTAACTGGTATGTGCTTTACAGTAGAAACTGTACATGAATGTACATATCAGTTGCAAGGTTGGTATCTATTTTGGGGGAGAATTCAGTGTGGAGTACAGTCACTCAGTTGTGATCATATCTGTTCTAGTGAAATTGGGCTGAGGTGTTGTCTGTTTTTCTCTTTTTTTAGGTAGTCTTGGAGCCATAGCTTCAGAAGGCTCCGATATCCCTCGGGTACTCTGAACTTGTGTTGATAGACTTTGTAAGGTCGAGGACCAAGTTTAGGGGCAACCAGTGTTTGCTTCACTGCCACCGATTACAAGGCGAAGAAGGATTAGATAAAATTCACCAGTCCAGTTCCTACAGCAGTCACCCCTCAGCTCACTTGTGTCCAATCCAGTTCACGAATAATCATCTACTTCCAACCCAGCACAAGACTAGTCACCTATTGCAATGTCACAGTATCCCCTGGCCAGTATGGAGGAACTAATACATCATTTGCAACAGACAGTTGAGACACTACAGCATAACGCAATCCGTCAAGCCGAGGTTATGGCCTGTCAGGCCGAGGTTATAACCAGGCTACAGCAACAACAACCGCAGCCAATAGCGGCCTCTGCATCACATGTACCCACCGCAGCTATCCCTATGCCCGATGCCACTGCTAGTACTGCTAATGTCCAAGAAAACCAGGGCAATCCAATAGAGCCATCCCAACACAAGCTTCCAAAGCACCGATTTATCAGACCGAGGCACCATTTGAATTCGAAGTCAATCCAACTGCGCTCAAAGTCAACAAATTAGAGAAGTTGCTCAAGAGAGCACAAGGGGTTAAACCCATCCCAGACATAGAAGATGGATACACTGATTCTGCAGTTACATTACCGGATCGGTTTAAGATGCTGCACATTGATCGTTTTGACAGCTCCGGGGATCCGATGGTCCACTTGCGATTGTTTTCTGATATCTTGCGGCCCATGGGCTTAACTAGACCACAAAAGCTATCTCTTTTTGGTCACACCATGCCGGGTATAGCAGCCATTTGGTATGCTAAGTTAGAAGATTTCGTCAAATAGAATTTGGAGGAGATGGCCGAAGCCTTCATTGCTCATTACTCTTACAATACATAGATTAAGGTCGCAACTCGTGATCCCGAGGCAACACAACAAGTGCCGAAGGAGGGTTTCTCTGAGTTTGTGACAAGATGGAGGGCCAAAGCCTCGATGATGACCACGAGACCTTCCAAGAAGGATCAGATAGGAACGGTTGTTCGAAATCTGCATGGCAAGTTGCTGTAGAAGATAATTGTTAAACCTCTATTTACCTTTATAGAGCTTCATGAAATGGGGGTTCAAATTGAGGATGTCATCAAAGAATGGATCATCATGGAAAATAATGAGCCTTTGAAGAAGAATGTTGTTCACAGTTCCAATGCTACTACCAGTGGTAGCACAGCTGTGAACTGCTCAGAAGTAAACACTGTAACCATTCCTATCAAAAACCATTTTCTTGATAATAGCCAAAAACTAACCACTTCAACTCAGCCCCAAGCCCGAAATTTCCATCATATTTACATGAGTCTTTCTCAAGCCTTGAAAACACTGCTAGAAAAAGGGCACCTAGAGCTTCTAGAACCCTGACCCCTTCCAAATCCTCTTCCACCAAGACATGACCCCGCTAAATACTGTACCCATCATCAACAACACGGTCATGATACAAACCGTTGCATCTGTCTCCGTCATAAGATTCAGAATCTTATTGACGAAGAAATCATAGCTCCACCAAAAAGACCTCATACCACCACTAACCCATCACATCCCCACCTCAACCTAATCCATTCATTGCCATCCACCTACAACCCCAGCAGATACATCACCCCGACCCATTTACCCAAGCCTAAGGTGTTCATTCCAGAAAGCATGGACTTGTGTTTGATGGATGCACTTGAACCCCAATCATCTCAAACCCATGAACCCACTGCTTCTAAGCTAATGAGCATGATTGAAGATCTTTAGAGAACTGTGGCAGATCTAGCCTTGGGGATATTGGCTCCATCATCGACCACATTACATACCAGGAATTTCATGTCAAAAGGCTCCCCAATCTTGGGACGGGCTGCATTGAAGAAGGCTAACCCGAAGCTGTTTCAAGTCTAGGTGATGACATGTCAACAACAACTGGGCCTCGCCTCAATATAGTCACTCAATCCCTTGGCAAAGCTGAAGCAAGTCGCAAGAACAAGGCCGAGGAAAGTATTGATCCTTATGAACATCTTCAATGGGCTATTGGGGCTTTGAAGGTTAAAAGGTTGAACAAACCGTAAGTGCTTGCAGATGTTGCAAAAACTGTGGATAACACTTTTGTCGTTCAGGTTGGGGGCATTTTGAATCTAGGGATAAACCATGAAAAAGTCTATTGTACCAGAATGTCACGACCCAAACCCGCCCCTATAGGTTTAGCATCGTAACCGGCCAGTAATCCGTCGATTACGAAAGGCCTCTGAACAGATAAGCACAAGATAAGAGGCTGCGGAAGCAATTATATAAAATATATAGGGTCCAATGAGCTGTGATGACATACGTGGGACAGATAATTTCAAAACTTATATATATATGCACAAGCGTGTCGGTCGGAGGACCTCAATATTTACAAAACATTTACATAAGTGGAGTTCCTAAGACCTGACTTTACAAACATTCAGAAACTAGTATAAGCACAAAAATAGCCATGCAACTAGACTTCAATCGGAACCTTCTCAGGAGGCACAACGGTTGGCTGACAAAATCGGACAAAAGGCCGTCAACTCTGGCCCTGGTCACACGCCGGCTCACCTACATACATAATATAAACTGTGAGCTAAAGCCCAATGAATAATAGCAGAGTAAAGGATTTAATGAATGATGTCCATCATAGAGTTAAAAATTAAATTCTTATCAGAAATAGATTCATATACATAATCATAATCATTTCCATATTCAAATTTTGCATATAATCATACGTGGCACATCCATTAGCATTAACAAATCTGATGACCCATAAAGGGACAGCCTTGAAGGCATTCTGATGACTCATGTGCACAGAGACGTTTCTGATGACCCAAAAAGGGACCTAATGACCCATAAAGGGACGCATATCATATGAAGCTAAAGATGCCGCGAATAACTTTCAGAATCTTGGACAATCATTCATTCATTCGAAACATAAAGTAGCATTTCAGAAAACTAATCATTTTATGTCATAATGTGCATGAAATATTTAACATTGAACATAACTTTACAAAGTTATTACTCACAGATGATTGGTAGCCTTAACTAGATGGTAAGGCGGCCCTTCACTTGTTCTGAGGCGCGTGACCTACATGAACACATATACGAACACACACTTGAAACACATGTTCGAATTATACATAATTTATGTCGTTTGTTCTTAGTGTGTTTCTAACCCTTACCCTCATTATGGAGTCTTAAACATGGCTTAGAAATGCCTAGGGTGGAATGACGATGCAAAAATGCATTGAAAACCATTTCTCAAATTTTGCTGAAGATAAGGTCCATCCTCGAGCGTGGCTTTCCCCGCTCGAGCGGACATGTAGACAATGAATCTCCGCTCGAGCGTGGACTTCCCCGTTCGAGCGGACTATAAACTCATGAAAAAGTGCTAGATGCATGAAATTTATGCTCGACGGGCGCTCTACCCACGCTTGAGCGTGTGACACAGACCCTCGCTCGAGCGTGGCTTCCCCCCACTTGAGCGGACTGCAAAACACACAAACTTCTGGGTATACGCATTTCGCACTTGAGCGTGAATCTCGCCCTTGAGCGGAAGTGCATGTACTCAGGCTTCACGCTCGAGCGTGAAAGTCCCCGCTCGAGCATGGGTCAAATTTCTGGAAAATCCAGATTAACCTCCAAGCATGAAATTCAACATTCAACCATCCAAAACTCAATTTCCTGAGCCAAAACTTTGGAAAACACTTGGTAACCCATAAAACAACATGTTTAAAGCTTCAATTCAAGAAATCATGGCCCAAGAGTAAACCAATTTGTGCAAAATCAACATGAACTTTATGAATATGCTATTAATTCAACATGCAAGAACCCCTTTGAATTCAAACCTTCCAAAACATAACCAAACTTAATAATTTGATGGAAAAATAAGTTGAATGGCTATAATATGAGTGAAATTGACACATGCATGGAAGAAACCTTTGAAATCATGCTCAATTTGCAAGAAAATGTACATATATGCATGGTATGGCCTATTTCTAGTACAATTCCCATATGAATTCACTTAGTTCACTAATGATCTTGATGAATCTAACTCAATTACTCAAAGGAGAGTTTAGTTTCTTACCTACAGGCTCCAATCTACAAAATTAAGGCTGAGGCTCTACAAATCTTCTTCAATTGTTAACAATCCTTAGCAACTCCTTGAATTTGAGCTAAATCTCTAAATCTTGGACCAATTTTTCTACTCTCACGTTTTTTGGGTCTAAGAGGACTCAAGAGTGTATGTAAAATGAAGAAAGGAGTGAGTGGAGGGTGTTATTGTGCTCAAAAGGGCCACTAAGGCTCTAATTAGGCCATTAAACCAAAGGTGCTTAGCAAGGTTGATTAGTGGCATTAATTTAATCAAATTTAATCGTTTCGAAATGAATTTTAATTAAACGTACCATAAAATTTTATAAATCCTAACTAGCACATATATCAAGTCAATTTCAAAATCGGGCGCCGATAAGGCTTTCAATTCGCAATTCAAAATTAAAACATGAACAAATGTTTCTACGCCTAACAGATATAAACACAAAAATAATGCAATACTCATGCAAATTAGTTCCAAATCCTTCCCAGATTATTGTTAGGCTTAACTAAGCACGAATTAACGTTAATCTGGGGTCGGGGTTATTACACATAAACACCCATTTCAACTCCAATCCTAACCCGTCGGAGATCTCCAAACCTAGACAACACCTGCTAAGCGCTCCGTCAATCCTGTTAGGATTGGTAACTGCACCTTCAATCCCCTTTTCATGACCTTATCCAAAGCTCTCCAAATCCTCATAGGATAAGGCCATCTCAAACCTCTTGACCCTCGGCCTCTCCCTAATCTTTTTCTAGCCAAGTATAATACTGTCAAGTACTGCGCCTTCCATCAATAAACTGACCATGACACTGATTGCTGTTTTCACCTTCGCCATGAAATACAAGATCTGATTAACAACAAGGTCATTGCCTCACCGGGTCCTACAAAGTCTATCGGCGCTGGATTGATGCACTTGGGGGATAATGTGACTATGTGATCGGGGATGAACCACCTGCTGATGGCACTCATTTTACTCCAGATGTAGTGGATGGCAGGCACTGTTTTAGCATTTTGAAAATGCTGTTTATTTTACTTTCGGTCTTTGGTATTGAGTCAGTCTTGTTGTGTTAAGGTTCGGTGATTTTAGGGGTGTTAACTCTGGCATCACCTGTGACAACCCTCACCTCCGATTAGTGCTAATTTGTGATTAAGCATGATAAGTAACTGAAAAGAATGAATTCCTGAACTGATTGCATGAGTGTATTGTTTTGGATGCATTTCTATTTGTTTGTCATTTATCGACCTGTTTGTGTTTTTATTTCGAACTACGAATTGAAGGTCTTATCGGTGACTGAATCAGAAATTGATTAGTATTTTATGCTAATTAAGATTTATGTGATTTTATGGTAGGTTTAATTGAAATTTGATTTGGAATGATTAAATTAGATTAAATAATGTTAAACTATTGAATCAAAGTTAATTACACTTTTGCCATACTTGTGGGCCACTTTGTTAATACATGTTTGGAGCTTAATTCATTTTTGTTACACCATCTTCTCCATTTGAGACCAAAGCCGAATGAGAGAGGGAGAGTAGGAGAATTGATTTCAACAAGACTTTTAGCTTGGAGACTTGGAGAAATTGTAAAAGATTTGCAAAATTGAGCTTCCATACCTAGAATTCAAGACTTAAGGTAGGGAAATCATCTTCTTAATTGTGAATTCAAGTTGTATCTTGCATGGATCATGGAATTTGGTGATTAGAGTCAAGAATTGACTTGAAGAGTTGATTTGAGTAGCTAATTTATGCATGCATGTGCATATTCTTGAATTTTAAGGTTGTTTTTATGAGAATTTCCTTTTGCATGTTTATATTTTGGTAGAGGTCCATGAATTCACCATGTTCTTGAGATAAATCTTACATTTGATCATGTTTTGGAACATTAGAGTTCTTGGGAACTCATGCATGTGTAATTTTTGCATTGTTCATCATGTTACATTTGTTTCGGAGTTCAATTGGCTTCCTCTTGGGTTGATTTCATAAATTGATCTTTGAAACATGTTGTAATATGAGTGTTCAAGTGTTTTCCAGAAAATTAGCCCAAAGGAATCGAGTTTGAAGCTATAGAAGTTGAGTTTTGTGCTTGTGGATCAATCTGGAAATTCTAGATTTTGGATCCACGCTCGAGCGAAGGACTTCACGCTCGAGCATACACTTTGAGTACATGCACTTCCGCTTGAGCATAGGAATTTATGTTTGAGCGTGAAATGCATATGCCCAGAAGTTCATTTGTTTTGAAGTCCGCTCGAGCAAGAGAATTCACGCTCGAGCGAGGACCTGAGTCTCATGCTCGAGCGAGGACTTGAGTCTCACGCTCGAGTGGAGGTCGCGCGTTCGTCAAGCATGAAAATCGTGCATCCAGTACTTTTTCATGGGTTTGTAGTCCACTTGAGCGATGTAAGTCACGTTCGAGCGGAGCTCCTTTGTCTGCATGTTCGCTCGAGCGTAGAAAGCCATGTTCGAGCGAGACCCCTGTTTCAGCAAAAATTTGAAAAGTGTTTTAAAGTGCATTTTTGCATCCTCATTCCATCCTAGGCATTTCTAGGCCATGTTTAAGGCATCTTAATGAGGATAATGTTATAGAATCACACCAGTATAATTAGGGGCTAAGTTATTAATCCCGAGTGTGTGTTCGTTCTGCAACTGTAGGGTTGGCATCCGAGGACGCTCGTTAGCTTGTCTATAGCCCAGTGCTCTATGAGTAACAATGTTGTAAAGATATGTTCAATTATGATTATTTTCTGAATGATTAACTGTTCTGCTTACTGAAACGTTATTGTTTAGTGAATGAATGTTTGTCCTATTTGTAAACTGTATTCGTGGCATCCATAGCAATTTCATTCTATCAAGTATCGCATCATATCGCCATCGTCACAGAGATCTCTGGCGGTTCCCATGTTTGGAACTATTATCGCATCGTTATGATGGCCATCAATCGATCGCTCGTCTGTTAAGACCCATCACATCGCATCTTGTTATGCTATTGGATGTACCACATATGACCACTATGGTTTCTAAATGACTACTTTAAATACTGAAAGGACATTCATTCTTAACCTCTTTATGCATATGTTATTCATTGGGCTTTAGCTCACTGTTTATATTTATATGTAGGTGTCCAAGCATCGGACCGGAGCTAGATGTGTCGGGTTAGCTACTATTTTGTCAAGCCAACCATTGTGTCTCACCTCGAGGTTCCAAGTCTGTTCAAGCTACGGCTATTTTGGGGTGTTCGGATTCACCCTTCTGTTTCTGTTTTGTAATAGATGTTATAGACTCCTACTGTACAGTCATGGCATAGGGATTGAATCCCTAACTTGTATGTATGTATATCTGATATGTAAATGTGTTTTGGTTACGAATGTGACTTGTTCGTAAAAGTCTTTTTGCATTCAAACTGTCACAGCTCATTAGACATATTTTATTTACTGTTTTGGCTTTCGCCAGCCCCTTTACTCTGTATTACTATCATTATTGTTAAGCAGGCCTTCGGTAATCTCGGATTACTAGCCGGTTACGGTGCTAAACCCATAGGGGCAGGTTTGGGTCGTGACATCACCTCTCTGTTTGTCTTTGTTTATCTTTTCACTCTTTTTTTTGCGTCTGTTTCTACCATTGAGCCAGTTGAGCTAGAAGATCTGAATGAAATGGCAGTAATTTCCACCTACTTCTCTGTGCCTTTAATTATTGCATTGACCAAAGTTTTACAAAAATTGTTTCCAAAATTGTGGTGAAAACAAAGAGGAAGGAATTCCTCAGGATTTGTAAAAATTTGATCGACTGAGAGAAAGAGAGGCCTGCTAAGCCCTTAATGAATGAGATCATGTCTGTTAATGTGAGTATTGACAAAGATCCTGGCTTGGTCTAGATTGGTTCTGCATTGTCTTCAGAAGAGCATGAGCGACTAGTCGCTTTATTAAAAGATTTCAAAAAATGTTTTGCGTGGTCCTACAAAGACATACCTGGAATTGATCTTGAGATTGTACAACATAGGATTATTCTCAACCTCGAGACTCAACCTTTTTGCTTTCAAACCTTGAACCTTAATTCACAATGTTCGACAATCAATCACAATATGAGGCTTGCGTGGCCGACTTGGAAGCAACCTTTGAACAAGGGGCAATAAGGTCATATGTCATCAAAGGAAGCTTACATAGCTGGATTAGAAGCTGCCCTTGAACTAGGGGCAAAAAAGGTTAGATACCCTTTAAGATTCAAAAATAGGTCATTTCTCAAGTAAGTGGAGATCAGCAAAAAAGCTAAATCCTAGAATTTCAGAGAAGAAAGTTTTGCTGAAGGATAATCGAGTTCCTATCTGTGACACTAGGGGCAAATTTAGACCCAATTAGATGGGCTCTTACATCATCAAGACTATTTAGTTAGGAACAGTAAGCATTCTCGTGGATTCAGATGGCTTAGAGATTTGATGACCAATCAACATGGACAAGTTAAACTTTTCTATCCTTGAGAGGCTTGCTGGGCCGAAAACCCGGAAGGACAACCTAGGTAAAAGTTAAAGCAAGAAAAAGAAAAAAGAACAAAAATGCAAAAATAAAAACAGAAGAAAAGAAAGAAAAGAAAAAAAAGAAATGAAAACAAATAAAAGGAAAAAGAAAAAGAAAAGAAAAAAGAAAAAAGAAGAAAAACGAAAAATGAAAGGAAAAATAGAGCTCGCAAGGTTGAAAACCTAAAAGGGCGGCTTTGGCAAAAGTTAGAGCACAAAAGGAGAGTGTTAATACCTAAGTACACCTTAACCCGGGAACTACATACGGCCTGATTCCCATCTTTGGCATACATAGGCAACTTCATCCTGAAGTTCGGCCCCAACCATTTTCAGCCTGTTTGTCTCATCCATGTTGGTTGGCTTATCCTTATTCAAACTCGGCTACCCTATCCACGTGCAAATTGGCTCATCTTCATGCTCATCTTCGTTCAAAATCAATTGTCCTATTCCGTTAGAAGATTCAGCTACAAGACAAATCAAGTTAAAATTTGAGGTTGTGCATCTCAAGAGTTAATTCCTCGTTGGTCGGGTAGCGGCCATTTGTAAAAACAGTTTTGAGAATTTTTAATGAAGTTGACTAATTCTCTTGGAAATTATTCCATTTTTTCCAAAACTGGACAATTTCTTGGACCAAAAAAAAAGGAAATTTGTTTTTAGTGCTCATGGCCTGACTTACACGATTTTAAAGCAGAAAGTTGAACAAGCATGTTAATCTAACTCTTATGGTCAAAATTGTTTTAGCAGAAACCAAAAAAACAAAAATGGTCAAAGTGATGAATTAGAGGCACAGTTGAGTCCGATTTTTTGTCTTTTTCCCATTGTCAACGTACTCGCCAGAAAGGGCACAACTAAAGCTAACCGCAGGCACCAAAAGCTCTATCATCCTCCAAGCAACGAGGTATCGAGCCAAGTGCGAAGCACGAACTAGAAATGAAGCAGAATATTCAATCCCCCTCATAAGGTCCACAACTTTCAGCTTATCCATCAACCACACTAGGGAAGGGATAAAAAAAAATAAGAGAGATTAAAGAATAAAGAGATATGTGCTGAGAGAAAAAGTAAGGAAATGACTTTTCAGAGAAAATAGAGATTGTGCCAAGGTGATGTGAGAATCACAAATGAGAAATGGTAGGAAACAATACCTGGAGAAGCAGTGGGCTCCCCGTGAACTGAGAGGTCTCCCACTAGTGGTAAACATCTAAGTGTTGTGTTTGTTGTTTTTGTTTGTCTTGATTCTTGTTTTGAGTCATTGTGATTGTAAATAGACATGTTTAGATTGTTTTTATTTTGTTTTTCCTTTGTTGAGTCGTAGTGTATCGTGGGTCACCGCAGCTCAATACTCGATTAAGAACTCATTCTTGGTTTCAATTGCAAAAATAAATTGTTTTGTGCTTAGAGTGCTGTGTCATTCCCAACATGATGAGCAAAACAGGATTCTTTCTTTTACAAACTGCAGGGTCCAATCCCGATCAAAAAAGGGAGCAACAGAACGAAGACCTATCTGAAGCTGCATAGGTTCCGGACTGCGAAAGCGAAAGAGCGAGAAAGAAAATTGGAGCATCTGAGTTTGTTTCAACTTCTGAAAATTCTGAGATTGCATTCCGGATGCACCTTCTCGGGCCTTGTCATTTCTCTGAAGTATGAGTGTACCTCGACCGCAAGTTCAAAACCTGTTTTAAGTTAGAATGGTGATCAAAATGCTCTCCCTAAACACCATTCCCTACTAGAGGCATCTTGACTATGTTTGCAACGAGTTCCTAGGAGACCAACTGTGAGGGTGGAAACTAGAGTTTGAATGGCGATGCCTAGAATACAAAGGTTTGGAATTTCCGAGACTAAAGTCAAGTTTAAATACCCAAGGGTGTATCCTTCGCTTGAAATCTGTATGGCAGCCCTATAGGTTAAGGTAGCGTATATGTGCCTCAATTCTGGATACTGAGCCAACTTAGTTTGTCACCCTGTTAAAGAATAGGGAAATTTGTGAATGTGATTAGGAATAAAAGTGACATCCATGGCTTCTACATGCAGAGGTTACCCCTTGTCAGCATTTGAGGGCCTTTGAAATTTGAGTTGAAGGTAAGAGTTCGAAGAACACAAGGGGGAGATCCCCGTCAGAGTAGAGCGGTTCATCGCCACTCGCCCCATGAGGTGTTTTCAAAAGCACCGCTTTGATTATTTGCTGCATTTTCTCAGCATCATCCATTACATTGCTTGTCACACATATCATGTGTATCTATCGCACAAACTCATCATACTCTATGCATCTATCGCATCATTGTAGGACCTCTTCTCACGATTTCAGCGAGGTTTGAGTATTCCTTTCCTCACACGATTTCAGTGTGTTTGGAATTTATCTCAGGACGTGTGGAATGCGACCCTTAACGGTTTTCTCAAAACCTTTTCTCACAATTTTAGCGTGGTTTGAGTGTTCCGTTCCTCACACGATTTTAGCGTGTTTGGAATTTATCTCAAAATGCGTGGAACACGACCTTAAACGGTTTTCTCAGGACCTCTTCTCACAATTTCAGTGTGGTTTGAGTGTTCCATTCCTTACACGATTTCGGCATGTTTGAAATTTATCTCAGGATGCACGGAACGCGACCCCGAGCAGTTTTCTTAGGACCTCTTCTCATAATTTCAGCGTGGTTTGAGTGTTCCATTCCTAACACAATTTCAGCGTTTTTGGAATTGATCTCAGGACGCATGGAATACGACCCTGAGTAGTTTTCTCGGGGACCTCTTTTCACGATTTCAGCGTGATTTGAGTGTTCCTTTCCTCGCACGATTTCAACGTGTTTGAAATGCATCTCAGGGCGCGTGAGGCGCGACCCTAAGCGGATTTTTCAAAACCTCTTCTTACGATTTCAGCGTGGTTTGAATGTTCCCTCCCTCACACGATTTCAGCGTGTTTGGAATTTATCTCAGGACATGTGAGGCGCAACCTTGAGCGGTATGGCCTCTTTTCACGATTTTAGTGTAGTTTGAGTGTTCTCCCACTCACAAAATTTCAGCGTGTTTAGGATTTGTTCTTCCTTCTCTCACGATTCCAACGTGGTTGGAGTATGTCACCTTATTCATCTACTACATTATCCATCGTATCCATTACATCATACCATTTTATTACCTGCATCCTTTTCATGTTAAGCTCAGTTCGGCATGTGCTTATACCTTTCCCTCGTTGAAACATAATTCTGTCATGTGTAAGTACCCACGCTGCGTTGAGGCCAGTATTGAGGGTGTCAACACCTTTTCTGTGTTAGACGTGGTTTGTTTTGTGTCTAGGCCTTTTCTAGGTAAGATGTAGTTCGGTCTGCGCCCCTTATTCGTTGCATCCATTGCATTTTACTTTGTCTGGTTGCATTCAGCTTTTAGGATCATTATCTTTCTCTAGTAGATCATTCCTCACTTATATCATACCACCCAATTACTTGTACTCTTTCTCTTTCTACAAAAAATACAGTTCTGTATGTGCCCGCACCCTTTTCACGTTAAAACATGATTCTGTTATGTGTAAGCACCCATGCTGCGCTGAGGTCAGTATTGAGGATGTAGGCACTTAGCTTGTGTTAGGTGTCGTTTGGCTGTGCCCACTTCTTTTCTATATAAAACATAGTTTGATTTGCATCTCCATTCCTTTATGGTATTCGTGTGTTTTGCACTGCTTGTGGTTTGATTATTTCATTGCACTGTGTATCATTTTGCATTCTGCCCCTGAACTACACCAATTTGATTCCTTACAAAGGGATACGTAGGCAACCCTTGGGTTCAACCAACTGTATCTGCATTTTGTTTTTTTCGCAAGTCTTATGGCCTTGTCAAAATGGGTCGTCTTCGGACTTTGACATTCACTCACGTCATTTCATGATTTTGAGCTTTGTCAAAGAGGGGCAACTGTTGACACCTCATTTTTTATCGCCCTTAAGACTTGGGTGCCTTAGGTTGATCACTCAATGATGAAAGTTATGTTATATAAACGTTTGATTTCTTCAAAAAAAGAGCTTCTAAATCAAAATCTTACACCCTATTTTAGACCAAAACTATTTTAAACCTTAAAACCCTCTTTTTTTTTTTCAAAATATTTTTTCAAATGTTTCTATGATGTTCTGAGGCTTGTATTTCGTTTGAAATGTTGCACTTTTTGGTAAACCGAGTAAAGACAAAGTGGAAATAAATGAAAGAGAGGTGAACTATATGAAAAAATCTTTAAAACATCTTATTTAGAGGTTTGGAGTTGAAGAAAATAGGAGGGGAGGGAAGAAAACTAGTTGGGGAAGAAATTGGACATCAATCCGTTAGGATAGAAATGAGCAGCTTTCACTAAAATAAGCATATCTCTTTGCACACTTAGCATTTAAATGTGAAGCCAACACCATTTGAAAGTGGACTTCCGGGGTTTCAATTTAGACTCAAGAATGACTTAAACCAAGTTTGGATGAGGGAGATATGCCCGTTTGAAGTCGGGCTTAAAAATAGATTTTTGTCTTGCCAGCCACTATTAGTGGCCTGCCACCCCTTTTTAGTGGCCTGCCGCTCACTTGTCCAAAACGCAAATATTTTTGCCAACTGTCCCCCACAGGCGCATGCACTGTACTAACTGTCTCTATATGGATATTTCCGAGATATCAACCTATGTTTCTATATATACTTAACCACCCCTCATGTTTTTAAGGTTAGAAAAAATTCCTTAAACTCCAAAACTTGCATAGCACTCTCTCTTTCTATCTTGCAACCTACACACTCTCTCTTTACACTTCCTAAACAAAAAATTTAGCTCTTCTTGCTGAGGTTCTTGAGCTCAAATCTCAGCCCTTGAGAGTGAGAACTTGTGGGTTTGTTAACAAAATAGTTACATTGCTTTAAGAGGTATAATTTTGGGCATCTCTACACTACTTCTTCTATTTTCTTACTATTTTTGGGCTGTTTTTACACTGTTTTTATGGGCTGAAACTTGTGGTTTAAAGCTACCAAAGGTTGAGGGGTTAATCACCTTTTTTTGAACCTTGTCTCCTAAGCTTTTGCCCTTGTGTTTCCCATCTATTCATCAACTTTTTTTCAACTTTTTACCTTTGATTTTCATAGGTTTTCAAAGGTTAAAAATGTGGTTTTGAAGTCCTAAAAATGAAGGGATTAGCCACATTTCCTTTGCTTATTTACTAGCATAAATTATCTATCATTTTAGCTTACTCATTTAGCCGTTTTTACCTCAATTCCAGCACTGTTTTAGCTTAATTTAGGACTGTTTTTATGTGTTAGTTTCATTTATGCTTTGTATAGTATGCTTGTAATGTAATGGTCCCTATAGGTTTGGTGGTTTAGGCTTTAGCCACTAACCTATTTGAGTTGATAGCATTTATTTCAAGCTTTCCATACTTGTGTTCATTTCTAATCATCTTTGTACTTCTCTCATTTCTTGGCTTCTTCCTTGTTTTGAGAGTCGTTTCAAACCAATTGTTTGTTTAAGTTTGAGATAGAGATCATTGTGCTTAATGGTTTAATCTCTTCGGAGGTTCATTACCAACGACATGACGTCTCTCTCATGCCCAAAATAACCCTTTGTTTGACACTTCTTTCCATTAGTGGACTTAATGCTCGTTTTGGACTAAAATGATTAAGGAATGGAAAGGTAATTAAAGGAGGTGTTAAAATTAGAATAAAATGGAGTAAGATAATAAAATGGTTTGGGGTTCCATCAAACGTTAATTGAACCCATTGAGTCTTGAGTCGTTTCATACTTGTTAGTGATGAAAACGGTTCAAGAGTTGATGTCAACAGCTTCCCTTAATCAATATTATGATAGAGAGGGGGTTCATGAGTATTTAATTGTGCATTTATTGAAATTGTGTCCCTTGGTTCATAAGTCATCACGCAATGAATTTGTGTTGATTGATGGCTTACGAATCGAGCCTACCACTCCTTTGAGCTGTTCAATGATAAGGAGGGGTAGAGTGGACAAGCATCCCCTGAGGATGCTCTGTTTGTGCTCTGTTTGTGCTCTGTTTGTTTTCTGTTGCTGTAGGAGAAACCCATCATTAGTGGGCAGTAGGCCACCTTTATTGGGCGACAGGCCACTATTAGTGGGCAGCCGGCCACCATTTCTGGCTTGCCTGCCACTTTTGTCCACCAGGCAGTACCTTTTTTTTTTACAAAACAAAGTAGAGGCTGAGGCAAAACAGTGCAAGTTTCTGGCTGCAAAATAAAACTCTCTTGGCAGTAAAACAGGGGCATTTGCAGGTGGAAAATCTACTTGCATGCATAAGTCCTTTCATTGATCCTCGGGAGCCGTTGAATGATGGATTTGTAATTAATTAGTTAGTTTCAATTTCCTAATTTTGGTATTGTAATAATTAGTTAGAATAGCTAGTTATGTGTTGCATTTAATTAATTAGCTAGAATAGTTAGTTAATTTATAGTGTTGTAATAATTACTTAATTAGTTAATTACTTAGTGTAGCTAATTTATTTTGGGTATTGTAATAGTTAGTTAATTAGGTAATTAATTAGCTAGTTCATTTATTCAAACCCTCCTGCGTGAGGGCAAAATATGTAATAATGTGTATGTCTTCCAACCCTATGTCTTTCTCTCTTTTATTTATCCGCTTATGATGGATAGTGTAGCACATCACATTTCGTTTAGCATTTTCCATATTTGCATTCATTGTCTTGCATGCATTAGGCTCGGCGTATCATTCTAACAAAGCATTGTTATTTATTACTTCTTTGAAAACATGCTTAAAACTACATGCTATCAAATCGATTCACATGCCATGCTAGTAACTGGCCTATTAATTGCATATTACATGTGTTGCATTAGTCATATTGCATTAGTTAGGATCATGTATTTTTCTAACTATTTTTTCTCTTTTGGCTCGCCTTGGGAATTGGGGTAAGTTTTATTGCTTTAGTGTGATTGTTGCCATGTCAAGCATGATTACTATGAGGCTAAGTGCTTAAGTGATATAACTCTTGAATGCCTGTGGATGAAGGCTAATTGCTTAAATTGGGATAACTTGAGTAATATGCATATAAGATCACTTTTTCAAGTGGTACATATTTAAAACAATTTTCAAACAAATATGAAATCCAAGTATCCCAACTTTTGCAACTTAGTCTATACTTGTGTGCGACATATAGTAAATTAGTCTAATAATCGGAACAAGAGCATATAATGTAAATAAGAATCACATCATAATTAGTAGAGACCAATCTTTGATTGGGCGAGTGGGGTGCTCAATTCATGACCTTCCCCTCTCATATCTAAGTTCTCGAGTCGAGACAATCTTGGTGATAATGGACACGTGGCCTTTGGCGCGAGTCATGGATTTTCTAAATTTTTCAAAAATATTTAGGTGGTGACTTTGTATCTGGTAAAGCAGTTCATTTTTGGCATTTTGATTCAAAATCAATTTTCCAAAAGATTTGCCGGATTTTGACTCTTTTATGTTTATGTATTTTACATTGCACTTGTGAAATCAAATTCAGAACCACGGGAGTTCGAACTGTAAGGCTAGTCGTATCCAAAAGGAAAACTAAAAGTAAGCTACAACTTGTTATACTTGCATACAGATAGACATGAACCTAATAGTTGAAAAAATATAATTGTCAAATAAAATGATTTTAAGTATATATTATAAAAATAAAAATAAAAACAATGTATTACGAGCTTACCATGAAAATATTTAACCATTAATCCAATCGCTAACAAAACATTATCATTATCAAGTGTCTTTAACAATTGCATCCTATCAATTGTTGCAAACCAATTCCACAGAGTTAGACGTACTAATGTCATACTGTTTTTCAATGTATCATAAAGATCAGATATTACAATTTAAAAAAATTAATATGAAAAGATTGATATACTATTTCGTAAGAATTTCTAATTTATAATAATATAATTTAAATTAAAGTATCATACTTGTTATCAAGTAGTACAATATCCCTCTTCAAATTAGAACGATTTTGAATAATTTGTCACTCAGTGACACTAACAACCAAACCAACCACATCTGTCAAATGCAACATGGTCTAAAAATTTACATATGATTATTTACATTGTTCATGAGTTATTATTTCATTGAAAAAAATAGTTTATAACATGATTTTAAAAATCGGATCGGACCGGTCGGTTCTATCGATTAAATCATTGGCCGGTTAGGATTCCAGTTTGAATATACCCTCTAAACTGTTCCAAGTCAAAAACTGACCTATTTAGAGAGAATCAGCAAAATTGACGGTTAGACTGCCGAATCGGATGACCCGGAGACGAGTTAGACGAACTAGCCGGGCTAATGAAACTAAACATTTTGGACTTTTTTTTTGATATTTTCTAACTATTTTTTTTATTCTTTCTTTCTTTCTTAGTATATACATATATATAAGAAAATTTTTTATTAGAAACTCTCTTTCAAAGGTCTCCTCTTATGAAGAATCCCATTGAGAATTTGAAATTATTGTGAAAGTCTTTACCTATTTATAAGAAAACAATTCTTCCAAACAAACTCAAGAAATTCATATAGGAGTCAATCAAATTTATTGAAGGGAGATTTAAAATTTGGATATCCCTCCAAAATGTTTGCTCTTTTTTCAAGCAAATTATTTGAATTAAAATCATATGGAAGGAACATTGACTATTTGGTTTCCTCTTCCAAAATAAAAATTATTAATATTTTAAAATATATTATTATATTTTTTAGTAAAAAAAATATTAGGAGAAATATTTAAGATAATTTAATATTTTTCAATTTTTTTAATTTATAATTTTATTACTTTTATTTTATTTAAATATAATTTTAATATATTTATGACATCACGGTTCGATTCTATTTAACCTAATGGTTGAACCGGTGATCTGTCCATCCAATCCCTTTTTCGGTTCCCTCACTAGTCCGTTTTTTAAAACATTGATTTATAATAGTGTGCCTATTAGTTGTACATCTTAATGAAGAAATTGATCAATATTTGATAATCTTTTAATCAAATGCCAGTAGAGTAGTATCTTATCACAAGGGTCAATTATATATTCAATTATTGTATCGTCATTGAAGTACATTTTATAGTAGTATGACACTAACTTAAACTTCTCATTTGTTGGTATAACTTGCTTTTAATAAGAGGGTATTTCTTATTTGGGTCATATCACCTCTCTATCACATCACTTCAAACCTAACCCATATTTTATGTGTTTTTTCGTAAAAAGTCAAAAAGTATATCTATTTAAATCATCCAAAACACCCCCTTAAGATGTTATTTAAAGAAAGGGCAAATTACAAAAAAGGTCCTTATAGTTTACTTGTGATTTCATTTTGATCCCTGCACTTCTAAATGTATCAATTTTGCCCTTGTAGTTTGGTTTTTAGCTCGAAATGGTCCAATAGTTAATGGTAGTTAGACTTTTGGATGGAAATTCCGCACATGCAAGGCACACACGGGACAATTTTGACTTTCTTGAACAATTTTGACTTTCTTGACTGTTTTTGCAACAATTCAATTTGTTCTCTAAAATAATTACTCAAATTTAACTCATTTAATAGATGTTTAATTAATTTTATTATTTAATTATTATTATTTTTAAAAATAAATTTATTTAAAATTTTAATTAAAAAATTTTATTGATATTTTTTTTATTTAATTTTTAAAAATAAATTTATTTAATTGTGTAAAAAATAAAATAAAATAAATTTTTATTTAATCTAGCTAAAATTAATTAAAATATTAAAGATATATTTAATATTGCTATTACTTAGTAAACAATTAAAAAATGATAAAATAATTTTTTGCACATTTATTTTTATCCAGATCGTTCAAGCAAACATTAGATTCACTAAAAATAGTCATTTCCAGACATCTAATCTCATAAGAAAACAAATACGGGATACACATTCAATCCAATCAAATAGTCCCGAGGATTCACAGTCGCAGAATTCAAACCCGATGGATTCTAATCTACCATTTTCTAATTGTTTACTAAGTAATAGCATGATGGTAAAATAGACATTTCACACATTAATCTCATGGGATACCAATCCCACAGAAATAATCCCCCTTAGGATTGTTTAGTCCCTCATACGAGGGATATGGAGTCCAGTTAGACTCCATGTCCGGCGAACTAAATTATTAATAAAAAATAATTTATTATTAAAATAGACATTTATAAATATATTAATAAAAAATATAGACATTATTAATATATAATTTTAATTTTTTATTAATATATTTATAAATGTTTATTTTAATAATAAATTATTTTTTATTAATAATTTAGTCCGCCGAACTCCATATCCCTCGTATGAGGGACTAAACAATCCTAGGGGGATTATTTCCATGAGATTGGTATCCCATGAGATTAATGTATGAAATGTGTATTTTACCGTCATGCTATTACTTAGTAAACAATTAGAAAATTAGGGATTAGAATTCATCGGACTTGAATCTTGAGATTGTAAATCCCCCGGACTATTTGGTTAGATTGGATGTGCATCTCGTGTTTGTTTTCTCATGGGATTAGATGTCTGGAAATGATTATTTTTAGTAAATCTAATGTTTGGTTGGACGAACTGGATAAGAATAAATGCGCAAAAGACTATTTTACCATTTTTCAATTATTTACTAAGTAATAACAATATTAAACATGTCTTTAATATTTTAATTATTTTTAGCTAGATTAAATAAAAAATTATTTTATTTCATTTTATTTTTTACACAATTAAATAAATTTATTTTTAAAAATTAAATAAATAAAATATCAATAAAAATATATGTTATTTTTTAATTAAAATTTTAAATAAATTTATTTTAAAAAATAATAATAATTAAATAATGAAATTAAATAAAACATCTATTAAATGAGTTAAATTTGAGTGATTATATTAGAGAACAAATTGAATTGTTGCAAAAACATCAAGAAAGTCAAGAACGCCAAAATTGTCCTGCACGCAGTGGAATTTCCTTCCAAAAGTCTAACCACCGTTAACTATTAGAACATTTCGAGCCAAAAACCAATCTGCAGGGGCAAAATTGATACATTTAGAAATGCATGGACCAAAATGAAACCACGGGTAAACTATAGGCACTATTTTTGTAATTTGCCCTTAAAGAAATCAACTTGTTCATGACATACAGTTCCTTCCATAACATCAACTTAAAGAAAAATTAAATACACATTTGTTAAATAATAATTTTTTTTAAGTAACTCTTATTAATGCATTGTATTAAGGCATAATGATTAATGTATAGTATTAAAGCATAAGTTAATGATAACATGTAAATATCTGTTTGTCAAGAAAAATCTAGCTCAATATCATGTTTCCCCTACCATGATTGAGCACTTGTGCAATCTGACTAACCGTGCTCTAACTTTACAATTTTTTTTGTATGGATGAATATGAGCAAAATAAGGATAACGGGTAACTATATTGTTCGTACTGAATACCGCACTAGATGAAAGTGGATCGGAGCTTCGCACTCGACTGGGCTATCCAGGAAGTGAGGTCCTTGCAGCAAGAAGCACCGTGAGAGCTGCCCAGCCGAGGTTGGCCAGATAACCCCTCCGGTGTAGGAATAAGTAATTGGAGAAGAAGTAAAATGCCCTCTAAGTGTAGAGAGTTGAGTTTTTGTAAATAGGATTCAGCTTCGATCAGTTACCTTCAATGTGAAGTTAGTGTGGTTTATATGGAACTCTTTGCTTGTTGTCCAAGATGGTTTCTTAGAGCTTTGGTGCTGCCAAGTTTCCTTTTAGCATTGTTCAAGGTGGGGACTATCTGGTAGTTGTCAAGGGGTGCATATATTCATTGTAATCATACTGATAACAAACCACATTCATCTGGTTTAATTGTTTCTGTGATTTTAGGTGTGGGGAACCAGCTGAGGTGGCATCTTGCACATGCATATACTCACAGCTTCCACGTTTCTCTAAGAGGTTCCCTCAGCTCGGTATCGTTGTGCCTCGGCTCAGCCCTCTGCCTAACTATTGTCGGGATGGATTGGCCCATTCAGATATCTGTGTATGGACTTGGCCCACTTTGGTTCTGATGATGGGTTCGACCCATCAGTTCGGTCCATAAAATGAGTCCTGCAGTTCGGCCCTAGCCCAATATCGCAGCTAGACTGGCCCTTCCACTGGGAGTCGGGCCTAAGTGCTTGAGGACTTGGGTGGGCTGTTGGTAATGGAGTTGGGCTTAATTGGCTTGCCCATATGTTCATCTAACCCACTTGGATTTGGGCTTTAGTGGATTGGGCCGACTTAAGGCTTTGATCCGACCCGTTTCATATTCAGCCCCTTCATGTATAAATAATAACAAAAATATTTATGAGAAAATAAAATAAAGAATGTAGAAAAGAACAATAATAGCTATAAATAAATATATACACAAAATTTGCATAGTTACAAAGATAATGTATACACAAAACTTGTGTAATTATTTTTATCCTATGTTGATGATTTGAATGTCATCATGTTATGTACGTGTATAGAAAAAGTAAAATTGTTACAGGTATAGAGTTAGTATTGAATGTATAAAATTATAAATTTTTAGTAGGTAAATTTTAAATAATAATAATAATGAGAACATATTCAAAATTACCATTTGGTACGGTACTATTTAGGTTTGGCTCTGTAATCACTTCTTCTGAAATTGCTATACGTAAAGAGTTAGTATTGAAATGCACAAAATTGTTAACCTCAATGCCTATATTTTACATAAAAATACTAATAATAACATATTAGAGGTTACTTACCATTTGGTAGGATGACATTCGAGCTTGCCTTCGTAATCATTTCTTTGGAAACTATACAAGTGAAAGAGTTAAGGGTTCGTTTGGGAAGTTAATTGGTTTTTTGACTTTTTTAATTATTTTAGTTTGAGGTTAAAAAATCTCGTTTGAATTTTTTTTTGACTTTTTTAGTTTTTTTAGCTTTTTTATGAGAGAATGAATGTAATGATTATGAGTTAGATGTAATGTTTTATTTTTTGTGACTAAAAAATTTATTTTATTTTTTATGACTATTTTAATAAAAAAAGTCCAACCTTTGGTTTCTCAAATGAGGCCTTAGTATTGAATACACAAAAAATAATAATATCTTAAAACTTACCATTTCGTGAGATGATATTTGCTATGTATGTATACATAAAAAAGTGAAAGTGTTCTAGGTAAATAGTTGGTCTTCAATGCATAAAATTATAAAAACTTTCAGTAGGTAAACTTTTAAAAAATAATCAGTGTGTTTTGTTCGAGTTTTTTGAATTAAATTTTTTAAAAATTGAATTTTTTGATTTTTAGTAAATATTTTTAATTTTTTAAATATTTTTTTTACTTTTTTAGATACATTTTACTTAGATGTATCTAAAAAGTAAAAAATTTGTAAAAAAATATTTTAAAAAATTAATAAATACTTAAAAATATAAAAAATGTATTGAATTTTTTTTTTTTGTATTTTTTGTATTTTTAGTATTTAATGAATTTTTGAAAGGTTTTTTTCACAAATTTTTTACTTTTTAAGTATATTGATGTTAGGTATGTCTAATTTTTTTTTAAAAATTGCTTAAAATATTAAAAAAAATTAGTAAAAATAAAAAAACACGGAAAACAAAGAAGTAGAATTTTCTGAAAAGTGTTTTTGGAAAACTCTAACCAAGCAAATTGAATAATAACAAGGGTGTTTGGGAAGCAACTTTTTTGGCTAAAATAACACTAAAAGACAAAATAAGTTAAAATAGTCAATAAAACAAAATGTCACATCAAATTCATAATCGTTTCACTTTTTTTTTTTTTGATCAGCAAAGAAAAGAAATTTATTGATGAATTAGAATACTATTACATCAATAAAAGATAGAGAATGATGAGTGCTACTTTTTATTTCACAAACACCACATCCAATTACAAAAAATACAACTATATTCCCAAACACAAAAATTTTAATCTCTTAAAATAGGCAAAAACTAAAATAGTCTGCTAAAATAGTATCTTTCCAAATGCCCACATTATAAATTACCATTTGGTATGGTAATATTCAAGTATTGAAAAACAAAAAATTATTAAATTCAACACCTATATTTTTAGAAGAAAAAAAATACTACTTTTTTTTTTTGGTGACCCACCCGGTATCCGACCCTTGGGGCCGACTAATCCGGATTCGGGGGAGCAGTTTTGGATGGTTAGACTCAAGCCCCCTCCCAATTGGCGTTGCGGGGGATCGAACCGTAGTCCTCCCTACCAAGTCGAGCTCCAATCGCCACTCGACCAACAACCAATTGAAAAAAAAAAAATAAAAAAATAAAATAATAATAATACTACTAACAAGACGTTAGAGGTTACCATTTGGTAGGGTGAAATTCGAATTTGCCTCTGTGGCTAGTTCTTCCGAAACTATTATAAGTAAAAAAAGTTAGTATTGAATACACCAAATTATTAACAGTAGCAATATTTACAAAATAATAATTATAATAACATCTTAGAGCTTACCATTTGGTAGGATAATATTCGGATTTACCACTGTAGTCATTTTTTATTTTATTTTTTTTGTATATTCACGTGCAATTGAATTATTCTTATTAGAAGAATAATTTTGTCATATAACTATAAAAAGAAATCTGCATAAGTTTGTATGTATAATCATAACAATATGATTGTCGTTTACCTGAAAAGTTACTTATTTCTTGTGTAGAATACATGTTCTTCAACAACGTGCTTATTTTGTAATTTTGCTAAGATGTTCTCCATATGTAGTATGATCATGATCAATTACAGAAGGAACCCGATAAGAACGATTAATTATTTAAGAACATTCAATTTTTTGAACACACACCGAAAATTTAAGAATTGTTTTTTTTTTTTTTTAAAAAAAACACACACACAAAATGAAGACAACAAACAAATAAATACTGTTTTTTTTTTAAAAAACACACAAAATTTAAGAACACTAATGAAGAAAATAAACAAATAAACACAGATTTTTTTTTAAACACACACAAAATAAAGACAACAAACAAATAAATCAAACCAATGATTCTTAAAACACTTAGAAGTAAAGAGATTTGATATACACTTAAAATTTATGAACATTGATTATATTAACAAATAAATCAAACCAATAATTTTTTTTTAAAAAAAACAAATTTTACAAACACTGATTATAATTAACAATATACACTTAGAGCATGTTTGATTAGGTGGATTAGGATATGGGATTGAAATTATTAATCCGTGGGTCCAATTGTCCTATGTTTGTTTTAACATTTTGGTTTAGGATTATTAATCCAATGGATTATTAATCCAACAAATTTGTAGGATTATTAGTAATGAGATAGAGGTGAGATTATTAATCCAATGAATATTAATACAATTGGATAGTGAATACTACACTAATTTAATAGGATTATTAATACTTCACTATTAGTCTTGTGAATCAAACATGACCTTACAGTACACATACAAAATGAAGACAACAAACAAATAAACACTAATTTTTTTAAACACACACATAAAATTTATTTTAACACACACAAAATTAAGACAACAAATAAATAAACCAAACCAATAACTCTTAAAACACTTAGCTAAAGAGATTTTATATACACTTTAATACTTATGAACACTGATTATATTAACAATAAATCAAATCAATAATTATTAAAAAAAAAAAAACAATTTTACGAACACGGATTATATTAACAAATAAATCAAACTAATAATTTTTTTTTTAAAAAAAAAACAAATTTTACGAACATTGATTATAATTAACACACCGATTCGCCGTCGACACCGACACCGACACGACTCTGGTCCTTCTCTCTCCAAGGTAAGCAAATTTATAATCTCAGTATTCTTATTCTGATTAGGGCTTTTTTTACATTTCATTTAACTTGATTGTTTTGATTCAATGAAAATGCAGACATACATTGGAGAGTGGAGGCAAACATTTTGGTTGAATTTGGGGCTCTGGTTGTCTCTACCTATAGTCACCACTGTTTAAAAGTACTCTTTCTAATCTTTTTTTTCCTTTCTCTCATATAAAAATTGAGATGTTATTTATGGTTTATTTGTGCTTGAAGTGATGGGTTTTGATTTGCTAAAATTAAGGGTTTTGATTTATTGTTATTTATGCTAAAATTAGGGATGGTGGTGTTCATAAATTAGGAATTTTTTATTTGTGTTGATTTGCTTGAAATTTAGGGATTTTGATTTGTGCTAAAATTAGTGTTTTTGATTGACGATTTTTATTTTAATTAAAAAAAGTAGTTATGGAGAAATACGTTCATGGATTTGGGAAGCGATTTGGACAGGGAAAGAGAAAATGTAGGTAAAATATGAATGAAATATAACTATATTTTATCTGCGTTTCACACTTTTTCTTTTGCTTTCTAAATTCCTTCCTAAATCTACAAACCAAACATAGTACAAAAGAAAATGAACTTGGAATCGTCTATTCCTAAAAAATGATGATAATTTATTTTTCTCAAAACATAGTCACATAGAAATCAATTTGGTGGATCCCCAAAACCTTTACACTGATAGTTTTTCACTAGGACAACTTAAAACCTTTACACCGATAGGTTCTTCATTAAGACAACCGAAAACCTTTATAGATTAATAAAAAAAGGAAATACAAACAATAGGGTTTTCTTGGATCAACCCAATACCAACTTCCAACACACAAACCTACAAAACACTTAGGAAGCTTACTAATTACTTCCAAAAGTCTATGGGACACACTTAGAGAAAGTGTGCAAAGGCTACAACCTAAGATGTATTACACTAGGATGAAAAATATACCTTCAAAGAGAATTCCCAAGACTTCCAATGAAGCAAGCTCTCCAACTCACTCCCAAGACTTCCAAGGTGCTATGAAGTTGTCTCAAACTGACACTCACATAAGATAGAAAATCTATAGAAAATTTGATTTACAGTGTATAGCAGATGTAGAACACTTCAAGAGCTATTTCTCAAAAGGTAATACCAAGTAGAGATGTGTTAGCATTTAAAGAACCCCAAATAACATCTAGTCCAATAGGTAGTTTTCTTCAAAACTCGCCTCTATGGGCTGGTGCATCATGTGCCATGGTTAGCCCACAAACATATGGAGTTTTAGCTTTGAGATCCAAATGAGCAATCCATATTCCACTACAGAGTTTTACCATACTTTGGATCTCATCATGGGTTGACCCATGCTTACACATGGCTGGTCCACATGTGGGTCTTGCCAACAGTCTATGGACCTGATTCTGGCTTGATCAATCAACCTATTTGGTTGTTTCCAGTGACATGAAACTCCTAGTCAACCAGTCTCTGATGCTGGTTAACAAAGATGACCAAATGAACTACTTTGTCCATTCTTAAAGATCTTCGTGGTGGCTTGTCCCGACCTTATCCATAATAAATTTGACATTGATGAAACTCACCCATAGCACCTTCTATGCCTTTCAAAACTTCAGGCCTTGTCCAATATGGTCTCTGAAGTGAGAGTGGCTTGGACTCTACCTAAGATGCACATTATGTAGTCATGAAATCACCAAACTATGATAATCCTAGCACTGACAAAGTATACCATAAGATAACACAATAAATGCCATAACTTAAAAACATTAACCGAACTTAAGATAATGGATAAATAAATATGTCATCTAAACCATACAAACTTTTTGTATAGGAAAATTCTACGATACATACCTGCTTAAAAGGTGTAGCCACTACAACCAATTAAGATTTTAGAGACAAATTTAGGGACAATCACTTTTTAGGGATGAAATATTCTAGTTGCCAGAAGTGTCATTATTATATTTTTAGTGACAAAATTAGATATTTAGTAATGAACTACTATCCTTTTGAGATCAAATTTTAATCTAAAAAAGTAAACCTTTTTGGCACCAAATTATTTGGCTCCCAAAAGTGCATTTGTTAGCGACATTTTCAAAATTGTCGTTGAAAGTCATTTTTTTTTGACTTTTTGGGACAACCTTTTAGCGACGACTTTCGCGACGGCAGAAATTGGTTTTGTAGCAAAAATTTTACTTTTAGGGAAAAAAAATTTAGTCCATAAAATCCAAAAATGTTGTAGTGACCATACATTCTAGTTATAAAGATTTGTGGTCTTAGTTATAAATCATATTGGTGACTGGTTACCGAGTTTTGTGGTGGTCAAATTTGTGGTGGACTTGATTTGTGGTGGTCTATGTTTCATGGACTCGGGTACGCGTATCGGATGTGGGTGTATATCCAAGTGTTAGACTTTTATAAATTTAAATCTTAGAATCTTAGGATACGTATCCAAAATTGGATTTGGGTGCGGGGACGTGACATATACACATATATATTGCATATTATATAATATTCTCAGATGAAATATTATAAATTTTATAGAAATTGAATAGGATTCAGAAAAAATTTGAAATTTCTGTATCTAATTTATGTGAGAGGCTAAAATTATTGTTTTACTAGCAAATGTGAGTTTCTTCTTCTCATATATTGTCACAAATTAAAGGATCTGAGTATCTAAATTGGGTACGAGTGTCGGACACATATCCCACCCCCTTACCCATGTTATATTTGGTGGACATGAGTATTGTAGGGAAAATAGAAGAGTCCATGTAACACAGGTGGTGGTTGGTTATGAGATGTTTGTGGTGTTTTTGGTTATGACTCAAATTGGTTTTAGTTACGAGACTTTGTAGTGTTTGGTTATGAACCAAAGTGGCTTTGATTATGAGATTTTGTGGTGTTTTGTTATGAACCGAAGTGGTCTTGGTTATGAGGTTTTTGTGGTGTTTTTGTTAGGAACCAATTTGGTTTTATTATGATCTAAATTGGTAGAAGTTATGAAAAATTGTGGCTCAAACTTTTGGTGTATACCATATGCCCCCTTTGAGGGAGTGTGTATAGTAACACTTCTCGTATGTATGTCCACCAAATTGGCTTTGGTTATGAGGTTTGGTGGTGTTTTGTTATGAACCGAAGTGGTCTTGGTTATGAGGCTTTTGTGGTGTGTTTGTTATGAACCAATTTGGTTTGTTATGATCTAAATTGGTAGAAGTTATGAACCATTGTGGTTCAAACTTTAGGTGTATACCATATGCTCCTTTTGAGGGCTGTGTATAGTAATACTTCTAGTATGTATATATACCAATATTCTCTTTAACAGCTAACACTTCTACATACATAAAACATTCATGAATAAACTATGTAGATAATTAAGTGGAACAAAGATACAATAATCTCATTCTAGCATAAATATTTTCCCAAACTCAAGATTTGCCTAAATCAATTGTGAATCTTGAAATGTTCACATAACACATCGTATAATACATTGATGGGAAAATAAAATTTGTATAGCATCGACCATTATCGTCTATACAAATTTCAATTGTAACTGTCCAACAATCTATACTGATAGTTCAAGATCATGTTCCATGTATTCTACCTACTAATAATGATACTAATGCACAGATGTAGCTTGGTAAATTAATAACAGCTTAAGGGACCATTTATACACCTTAAAATGATACACGCATTGGACCAAAACATGTAAATTTATCATCATTACAGTGCATGACATATGGACTTGTCAATGTACCTATCTGCTTAGCTCCTCCAACTAATTGAAGAAATACCACGGGATATATTACAAAATAACCTTAATAGATACAACATTGAGTATCTCAATCACAACATTATTTTGTTATACTATTGTGAAACCTGTTCCTTAGCTTTCTGTCATCAAACTTGCTCCCACTTTACTCTTGGAAACAATATATATATTAACATATGAAGGCAGAAGACCTGTGGGTGTTCACTCAAATTTAAAGTTGTGTAGATATATATATATATATATATAATTTAGAAATTTGTCCCATCTAAAATAAATAAAGAAAAATACATCAATTGATAAAATACAATCTAATTTTCTATGGGGAGGAACTGAACTGAGGAGAAAAATACATCTAGTTAGCTGGAAGGAGGTATGCTTGAGTAAGGTTCAAGGAGGGTTAGGGGTTAGGAATTTGAGGGAGGTAAATGACTGCTTATTAATAAAGTGGTGGTGGAGGTATGGTAGAGAGGAGAATGCATTGTGGAAACAAGTGTTGTGCAGCAAGTATGGAGGAATTGGTGGCAGATGGAATCCGTTCCCTGTGGATTCAGATTTGATGTCTATTTTGTGGCAAGATGTATTATCAATGAAATCTACTAATCCTGCTTTGAGTGAACTCTTCTTCAATAATGTTAAAATAGTTGTGGGTAATGGTAAAAGGATTCATTTTTGGGTTGATAGATGGTTTAATAATCAGAGACTTTGTGAAGTATTTCCCATACTGTTTTCGCTGTCAACTGAGAAAAGTTGTTCACTGCTGTATTTTTTCCATAAGAAAGGTGAGGGTCGGGACTGGAAGCTAGCTCTTAGAAGGCCCCTTTTAGCATGGGAAGAGGAGGAGGTGTCCAAGTTGAATGATTTGTTGTATACTGCACCTACTCTAAATGAAGTGGTTGAATATTCTTGTTCTTGGTTAGCACACACTTCAGGGTCTTTTACTGTGGCATCAGTGTGGCAAAGAATGGAATCATTCAAAGGACCTGAAAAATCAATTACAAGGAGTATTTGGAGGACTATTGCTCCTCCCAAAGTGAAATTCATGAGTTGGCTAGCTTGGAGAGGTAGGATTAAATCCTCAGATTTGTTGCGTAGGATTGGAGTGCTGAATCCCAATGCTAGTACACTCTGTGTGTTTTGCAAATCTGAAGTGGAGACCATGAATCATGTGTTACTCCATTGTCATTTGATATAGAGAGTTTGGTCTGACATTGTGAAATGGTGGAATTTGTTTTGGGTCATTCCTGGTTCAGTGGAGGAACTTCTAAAGTGGTGGTCAGGTATAAGTCATAAGGTTCAGGTGGAGAAAATTTGGAAGGTTGTTCCTTTAGCAATGTTGTGGTCTGTGTGGAAACTCAGGAATGAGTGTGTGTTTAATGAGACAAAGCCAAACTTTGAAGATTTGGCTGAGTTGGTGAAGGTTAGAGTTGCTTTATGGGCAAAATCTAATTTGGAAGAGTTGAAGTACTCAGTTCATGACATAGTATATAATCTGAAGCAGGTATGCTTTTGTGTATAATTGGGAGTCAATCTAGTTGCTGCTGTAGAATTGAGGTGCATTGCTTGTCAGGTGCAGCACCAGAGTACTCTGTTTGTCAGATGCATTGCTTGTCAGGTACTGAAGCTGATAGACTGAAGCTGTTATGGCCTGGGTGTCACAGAGCTGATATGCCCTGGGTGTGTTCTGTTTTGTATTCTGTTTTTTCCTGGTTCTTTGTTTTTTAGTTTTATTGGCTGTTTGATTAAAGCTTTTGTAAAGGGGTTTATGCACTCTCTTGGATTAATCAACAGTTTGGATCAGATTAAGGTCTGCAGTGCAGGGATATTATTTGATCTGTTATCTGGTCTGTTTTCTGCTGGTATCTGGTCTGGTATTTGATCTGTTTTCTTGGTCTGCTGCTATCTGGTCTGGTATCTGGTCTGTTACTTGATCTGTTATCTGGTCTGTTTTCTGCTGTGTGTGTCTGCTGTGAGCCTGCTGTGTGTCTGCTGTGGATGTTGTTTTGGTGTTGTGGGTGGCAGTTCTTGCTTCAGTTGGATGAGTTCTGTATGTGGGTGGCAGTTCTGTATCTGGGCTGCTAGTTATGCTAGCTATGTTGTATTTTGTCTCTGATTTTGTGTTGTCTGTGTATCTGTTGGTACCTCATCAATAGATTCTTGGTTGGTGCTGTCATATGATTGTGTGGGCTGCTTAGTGCCAACCTAGTTAGGATTGGGTGGTTTCACTATGATGGCTTTTGCACCCCCCCCCCCCCCCCCCCCCCCCCCCCCCCTTTTATTGATGTCTGTCTTCCTTTTGTAAGGTTTTCTCCCATCAAATAAAGAAAACTATTTGGGTGACCATGTCCTTACCATGAAAAATGACTTCTATAACCAAACTAAAGTATACCTATATATATACATGTAATGATAAATACACCACATACATCATGCAGGTACATCTCTATTTAAGTTTCATATTTGAATTTTGATGGGTGTTCCATATGGAGTAGTTTGCTTTGTAATTAACTCCTCTCAATCTCTCTTTTACTGGATTTTACAAATTGAGCAATTTCAATTCCAAAGATGTTGTCCTCTTCTGTCTCTTTTTTTTCTCTACATACATGTATATATACATGTATGTTTTTTTTGAACAATGAACGCACATACACTTTTTAAAGTATTTTAGGTTTTACAATAAAAAATTCTACTAAGTTCTTTCTTATTATTATACTCTATAAAAAGTTTCTAGGTTTATTTTTTTTTAATGTTAAGAAAGATTATATTATTATTTTTGAATAATGTTATGGTTGGTGGGATTTAGACACACCTCTTGTTATGAGGGCAATTTATTCCCAATTAGATGGTGTAATGTAATCATGTTCTTATATAAAAACTATTTTATAAAACATGCTAAAATCAATTTTTATTTATTTATTTATTTTTGTATATAGAATTGTTTAACATAATTTTTAATTGTTTGTAGTGAATCTTAACAATTCTCGATTTGATTGATTCATGATTCACAAAATTAGGATTTTGATTCACAATGTGAATGTCGATTTGACAACTATGAAGGCAGAAGACCAGTTGGTGTTTTTTTAAAATTGAAGTTGTGTAGATTTTATTATTTATGTATTTTTAAAATTTAAAAATTTTCCCATATAAAAAATGTTCGGGTGACCGTGTCCTTACCATGAAAAAAAGATTTCTATACCCAAATTAAAATATACCTATATATATACACTGAACGATATGTACATCACATACATGCATGTTCCAGGTACATCTCTATTTAATTCTCATATTTGAATTTTGATGGGTGTTCCGTATGGAGTATTTTGCTTTGTAATTACCTCCTTTCTGGATTTTGCAAATTGAGCAACTTCAATTCCAAGATATTGTTTCCTTTCCGTCTCTCTTTTTCTCTGCGTACATGCATATATACAGGTATAGGTTTTTTTCCATGTGTTTTATTGACTAAGCTAATTTCTATTTGAATAGGTTTAAGGATGATGAAGATGACAGTTTGAATTGTGATATCAAAATTCTGTCACCCTTTTCTTAACTCTCAATGCGGAACTGTTAATACTGAGAACATTGTAATTTTGGAAAATTAAGATGAGAGACTATTGTGGTTAATATCAATTTTAAAATATAGCATATATTTATATTTTTATAATATCAAATTTTCAATCATGTATTTTTTCCCCTACAGTTTAAAGCATCAAGTCATCTTTGGAAAATTATTAGATGGTTCCAGAGGACCAACTGCAGCTTACATTTACTTGGTACAATGGTAAGTTGTTAATGATTACAAAAAATCACTTCAGGTTATTGTTTCGGTGCTCATGTCCCACCCTCAATAATCCCTATAAATTTAACTTGACCCAATTGACCAGTAATAATTCGATATTTTTTTAAAAATTATTCCATTAAAAGTGATTAATCAAGGAGCCTTAATTTTAACTTACGAGTGACGTGTTTGTGGGTTCTTTCTCTCCCTAGGTCCTTCAATAAAATGTAGGAGTTTTGACGCTCCTTTGGATTTTGGAATGGAAGGGGAAAAAAAAAGAACAAAAGAGCCTCTTTTCACAAGGTGTGTTTTAGCATGGTTTCTTTGCATCATATAATTATATGTTGGTTGTATATGGCATGTTTGCTTTTCCGATTCTTTTTCTCTGAAACAGTATATAAATGCATCTTATATTATGTATGTATGTATGTGAGATTTAATTTCGGCTAGTGCCCAACTAATTACACTTGGTATGATAATTGAATAGAGAAAGGAATTGGTAGGTATATGATGGAAGACAGTTCATAGACAATCTTTTTTATTTTATTTTTAAAGAAAGATAATCAGTTATTAAGACAAAACAAATGCACCGAATTTCATGTATAAAGTGCACATGCTGTGAGTGCCACCCTTCTCATATATATATATGACTTCTAATACATATATCTGAAGTGACAACCTTTTAAATAATTATATTGTTGAATGTATAGATGAGAAGAAGAAAAAGAAGAAGAAGAAGAACGAGAGAAAGCTGCTGTATATTATTGATTAAAAAACATAGGGTTTCCCCCTTACACACAACTACTTATACTAATAAGAATAATACATAAAGACCAAACTACCCCTAACACTTAGGCCTTGTTTGGGAACCCTCCCTTTTAGTCAAAAAGTTACTAAATTAGTCAAAAACTAACAACCCATACCAAAAGTCAAAGATTCTCTTTTCTCTCTACTTTTTGCACATCTTTTCGTAAAAATTCAAAAAGTTATCCCAAACATACTAGTTTTTTTTAGCTCATATTTTAGCCAAATAGCCTGTTCCCAAATGGGGCCTTAACACTCCCCCTCAAGCTGGTTCAAAGATGTTTTTCATGCCCAACTTGCAACAAATAGGTGAAAGACTTTACTACTAAGACCCTTAGTAAAAACATCCGTCAGTTGATCTTCAGACTTAACAAAAGATATACATATCACGCCCTTATTCAATTTCTCCTTAATGAAATGTCTATCAATCTCAATATGCTTAGTCCAGTCATGTTGAACAGGATTGTGTGCAATACTAATAGCAGCCTTGTTGTCGCAATACAAAGTCATGGGACCACTCCAATCAAGCCCTATATCACTCAACAAAGATTGAAGCCACATTAGTTCACATGTTTTATGTGCCATAGCCCTGTATTCAGCTTCAACACTAGATCTAGAAACGACCGCCTACTTCTTACTACGCCATGTGACTAGATTTCCCCCTACAAAAGCACAATAACTGGAGGTAGAGCGTCGGTCATCTATAGAGCCTACCCAATCTGCATTTGTGAACGCTTTCAACCTCAAGTGACCATGATTAGAGAACAAAAGCCCTTTTCCAGGGGCAGATTTAAGGTACCTCAAAATGCGATAGACTGCATCCAAATGAGTTGCACGAGGATCATGCATAAACTGACTCACTATCCCAACTGCATAGGCAATATCTGGACGAGTATGAGAGAGATATATCAGTCTTCCCACAAGTCTTTGGTACCTTTCCTTCTCCACAGGCTCACCAATTTCACTACAAAGATGATGATTAGTCTCAATTGGTGAATTAGCTGGTCTACAGCCCAACATGCCCGTTTCCTCAAGAAGATCTAGAATGTACTTCCTTTGAGAAATAAAGATGCCTTTATTAGATCTAGCAACTTCAATCCCAAGAAAGTATCTCAATGGACCAAGTTCTTTTATCTCAAACTCCTTAGCTAACTGCATCTTGAGATGGGTCACCTCCTCCTCATCATTACCTGTCACAACTATGTCATCCACATATATAATAAGCACTGTCACTTTATGTACATTGCGTTTGACAAACAAGGTGTGATCCGCATTGCTTTGCTAATACCCAAATCCCAGCATTGTTTTGAGGAATCTACCAAACCAGGCTCTAGAAGATTGTTTCAAACTGTATAAAGCCTTCTTTAATCTACAAACCTTTCCAACTGTAGACTGAGATGAGAATCCTAGAGGTACATCCATATATACCTCCTCCTCCAAATCCCCATGAAGAAAAGCATTCTTCACATCTAGTTGCTGTAGAGGCCATCCCAAATTAGCCGCACATGACAGAATAGCTCGAATGGAATTCATCTTTGCTACCGGGGCAAAAGTTTCTTGATAATCTATTCCATATGTTTGGGTAAATCCCTTGGCCACTAGTCTTGCTTTGTACCTTTCAATCATCCCATCTGCATTGTGCTTAATGGTGAACACCCACTTACATCCGACTGGTTTTTTCCCATTTGGAAGAGACATCAACTCCCATGTGTTATTTTTACTCAAAGCTTGCATCTCTCCTACCATAGCTACCTTCCACTTAGGATCATTGATGGCTTCTTTCCAACCCTGCGGAATACACACAGAAGAAAGGGACGAAACAAAAGCACGATACGGAGAATACAACGAATCATATGACACGAATTTAGAAGTAGGGTGTTGAGTACAAGCTCTAATCCCCTTTCTGAGAGCAATAGGAAGACTCAAATCATCCGGAATAGGACCATCAACAACAGGTGAAGAAATGAGATGAGGATCATTACCTGAAGAGTTAGTGGAAACTGGGTGTGGAACAGGCATAGGAGATGATGATTGACTTGGTGGCACAAGAGAAGCCGGCTCTTTCTGACGCCGTGAATAAGTCTTAAGATCAGCTCTGTCCAAATGACCACCGATATTCGACTCCTCATCAACAGAACTTCTAGGCTCCCCATCACCACAAATAACAGCCCGCTAAGTAGGAAGGAAAAAAGACAACTCATGCTAATATGATGCCGTCTCATCCGCAATCTCATCGATACCACGCTCCCCCTGAGGAGATGGCGGAGTACCAGAAAAAAATGACTCAGATTCATGGAAGGTGACATCCATAGTAACATACAGCTTATGAGAGTAAGGGTCATAACATTTGTAGCCTTTCTGAGTAGCAGAATAACCAAGAAAGACACACCGGACAGCCTTAGGATCAAGCTTCCCACGAGTACGAGGTTGAAGATGAACAAAATAGACACTACCAAAAATTCGAGGCGGAAAGGAAGAAGTGGGATAAGTCACAGGAAGAAGCTCAAGAGGAATTTGGAAGTGGAGGACACTAGAGGGCATACGGTTAATAAGGTAAGCCGCGGTAAGAATCGCATCCCCTTAAAAGGACTTAGGAACGTTTATGGTAAACATGAGAGAGCGAGCAACCTCAAGGAGATGGCCATTCTTACGTTCAGCAACTCTATTTTGTTCAGGAGTGCCAACACAACTAGTCTGATAAAGAATGCCATGCTCGTCGAGGTATGCTCGGAAAGCGCCATCAACATACTCAGTCCCATTATCACTCCTAAGAATTTTGATAGTAGTATTGAAGAGATTGGATACCATTTTATGAAAACTTTTGAAGCATGAGAAAACCTCATTTTTTGTACGAAGTAAATAAAGCTAAGTCACACGGGAATAACAATCAATAAAGGTGACAAACCATCGATAACCAGAGGTAGAAACAACAGGGGAAGGACCCCACACATCGGTATGAATAAGCATAAAAGGAAAAGTACTTCTTTTATTAATTGAAGGATAACAAGTACGTTTATGTTTAGCAAGCTCACAAGCATCACAAATAAAGTTATTCCTAGGACAATCACGAACTAATAAAGAAAAAAGTTTCTCTAAAATGCTAAAGGAAGGATGCCCCAAACGGCGATGCCACTGATGAAGGAGACGAAGGGAGGAGCCAGAAGTGCATTGAAGAGCCTGAGAGGACAAAGGTGAAGCAGGAATGGCATCCAGAAAGTATAGACCACTTTGTGCTCTACCACTGTCAATCATTTTCCCCGTAGCCAGTTCCTGAAAGACACAATGAGTCGAAAAAAAGGTTACAGAACAATTTAGAGCAGT
Organism: Camellia lanceoleosa; assembly: GCA_025200525.1. Lineage (NCBI taxonomy): Eukaryota > Viridiplantae > Streptophyta > Magnoliopsida > Ericales > Theaceae > Camellia > Camellia lanceoleosa. The sequence continues at coordinate 92,121,189 of CM045770.1, forward strand.
AGTAAGGCTACTAATAGACAGTAAGTTAGTTGAAAAATTAGTAATATGAAGAACAGATGAAAGCGAAAGTAAAGAGGTGCAATGAACAGAACCCTTGCCAGAGATAGAAGATAAAGTGCCATCAGTCACTCTAACCTTATCTCGCCCAGAACTAGGTGAATAAGAATGGAAAAAACTAGAAGTACTCGTCATGTAATCAGTAGCACCGGAATCAATGATCCAAGGAGACGACGAAGAGGCACTGAGTGCACTAGCAGAAATACCTGTGAGCAAAGTTGGAAGAGGCAGAAGAGGAAGAAGCTAAGGCAGATGAAGAATCAAGTCGAGCCATCAAACGTCTGAGAGTGTGAAGTTCATCCGGGGAAATAGAACCAGCATCATTCGAGGCACTAGCAGTAGTCTCATAAACATGTGCTTGAGGACGAACACCACCATGACCACGACCACGGCCTCGAGTGAGGCGGCCATGCAATTTCCAACAATGTTCTTTATCATGTCTATCTTTCCCACAATACTCACACTTCAACCGGTCCCGATCAACCAATGGACCCTTACCACCACCTGGAGGTGGAAAAGGCGGAGTATCACGTGACTTGGGGCCAACAACTATCACTGACTGATCCGGAACAGGAGCATGCACCATAGCACTACGACGACTCTCCTCCTGCTAAACTAGGGCATAAGCCTCACGCAATGTAGGAAACGGAGAGCGACCCAACACCGAACTCAGATTCCGATCATATTCCAAATTCGCATCAAAGAAGAAAGTCATACACCCGCTCTTTCTCCACAGCTTGCTGAAACATAGTGGCATCCTTGGAGCAAACTGGCTGGAAACTCTGGTAGAAATCGAGCTCTTGCCACAAACCACTCAGCTCAGCATAGTAGACTGCCAGAGAGCGATCCTTCTGATCCAAACCCCTAATCTTCTTACGCAATTCATAGACCTGTGCATCATTCCCTTGTTGAGAATACATCTGAGAGGCAGCTATCCAGATCTTGTGAGCAATATCCATCAAGAGAAAAGTCCGACCAATGGTAGGCTCCATAGAATTGATGAGCCAGGTCATAACTAAAGCATTCTCAGAAATCCATTGAGCAGATAAAGCATTGTCCTCAAGAGGGTGGTCAAGTACTATCAAGAATATAGCTACCAAACGCCAAAGCGCAATGGCAAGACTACAGGAGCGGGACCAAATCAAGTAATTAAGACCATTAAGTTTGACCGGACTAATCTGGAGAGAAGGACTATCACCAAGAGTCAGACCACGACTCAGTCCACTCGCCTCCTTGCCCTTAGAGTCCTGACCCAAGCTGTCAGCCATGAGATGAGAAAAGCGGGTGCAAAACACACAAGCCGGATATCAAACAAGTCCAGAAGTCACCCAACCAGTACACCAAAACACCTTCTAAGGCTAAAACAGTCCAAGAGAAGCCCAGAACAGAGTAACCAAATCAACGACAAGCCGTAAATAAAACAGGCGAGCTCCAACAAATAAAAAAAACCAAGATAGGGCCAAAATACATCAAACCAGGGACAACAAACCCCTCTAGGGTTCCAGTTGGCTCCCAAGGATAGGAGAATAAGGGACAAAACCAGAAAAAATAGGGTCAAACAGTGATTTTTGAAAAATCACCCAATTATGACGAAAAATCAAAAAACCAAGAACAGTATGGAGCCTAAGGAATAATCTTCAAGGAGGAAGATAGTGCTCTGATACCATGTTGAATGTATAGATGAGAAGAAGAAGAAGAAGAAGAAGAAGAAGAAGAAGAAGAAGAAGAAATAGAATGAGAGAAAGCTGCTATATATTATTTATTCAAAAACATAGGGTTTTCCCCTTACACACAACTACTTATACTAATAAGAATAACACATAAAGACCAAACTACCCCTAACACTTAACATATACACCACTGCCTATTACTTAGTAGTCATTTCAAACCCATGTATAAACAGCTATAAAATGCATACCTAGCCTTCTTGTACTTCTGTTGTAATGTTAAGTAGAGCATCCATGGTGGGGTGGTTTAGATTGTGTGAATTGGTGAAAAGTGGGAACCGAATTTTGTGTGTTAATTGTTTGTTAATTTAGAGAGTGAACGGGGTGCTCCAATGATGTGTGTTAGTAAATAATATAATGTATACATGTATTATATATGTATAGAAAGGACAAAAGAAAATTTTAAAAAATGTTCTGTTGTGTTACTTTTTCTGTCAGGCTTGTCCCCTCCTTCCTCTTTCTCTCTTGCTTGCTAACTGATTTAGGAGCTGACACTAACAAACTCATTAGTTCATCTATTGGAATGCTCTAACCTTATATAAGATCATAACTGTGACATATCACATGCCATTTAAACATTCCATTACAACACTTAAAAATATATGGCAAAACAACTGAAACAACTAAGCAGTATTATGGAGCATTTGGCTTACTCATAACAATTCAGTGTAACCTGCACATTGGGTCAAGGGTTTTAAAGGGTTGAAGGATTATTTTGTGAATGACATTATCATTAAGCATTGAAATAGGTTGGAGCATCTCCAATCCTTCATCAAATTTGAGTAAAAATTTGATGAAAAGTTTGATTTGATATGATGCACTCCAATGGTAAATTTAAAATTTTCATCAAATTTTGTTACAAGTTTGGTTGTCCTGGAGGATGATCGGGAGGATGTCCGGGCGGACGTTCAGCCATGAGTTAAATTTGACATTTTGATGAAGAAAGTTTGGTTGTCCGGGTGGACGTCTAGCCCAATGGCCAGCTACAAAATTTGATGAAAGGTCAAAAGCTCTCTTAATTTGATGAAAAATTTATTTCTCTCGTCATTTGATATCGATTTGATGAAACGGTTGGTCTACAGTTTTAATCAATTTTTCATCAAATTTAAATTTGATGAAGGATTGGAGATGGCCTTAGGAATTCAAAACTGTGTATTAGAGTCTTGGGGTTTAGGATGGGTATTAGTTTTGTCTCTGTTAGTATGCAGTGGTGATTCCAGGAATTTTTTTTAAGGTAGACATTAAGAAATTTAAACTATCTAAATTTAAAAAAATTGTAATATATTGTAGTATATCAGACTTTTTTTTTTGGTTGATAAATAAACAAATTTTATTAGAAAAGTATCAAGATGATGTAAAGAATACAAAAAGGTAGCCTAAAACAGCACAAAGCTTAAGACCATCTCCATTGCATCTTCAATTCTTTCATCAAATTTAAATTTGATGAAAAATCATCCTTTTTGCTGCTCCAATCCTTTCATTAGATCATTATCAAATTGAGGATGTGATAAATCTTTCACCAAATTGAGGACGGCTGGGACCTTTCATCATTTGATTGTTCATAGTCATTGGATTTGCATCACTGGATGACCGGTCGGATGTTCACCCGGTCATCCGCTTAATTGAAAAATTCCCATAACAAATCATTTCAGAATTGATTGACATTTACATTGGCTGGTCGACCGGCCGGACATTCGCCAAGTTGTTCTCCCGGCCGACCGGTGTTTTGATGAAAGACCAAAATCCTTTGTTGGAGCGCCGGATATTAGACAGAATTTTAACTCAAATTTGGTAAAAAAAAAAAGATACAACGTTGGAGATGCTCTAACTAATCAATTCCTCTGCAAAATTTACAAAAGCCAACAGATCTGAATCTACCATAACCGTAACCCAACTATGAAGCACAGTGAGTAACCGACACTCCAACCACAGATTGGACCGCGACACATCATGAAAAATACGCCTATTCCACTCCAAACATATCAACCACACCAAACAATGCCCCGCAAGCATCCATGCCTTCCGACGCCTTTTCCCAACCTTCCCCCCAACCCAACCTTGCAACACCGCCAATGCCGAACTTGGTTGAACACAAACCAAACCAAACCAAAAGTCGTAGCAATAAGCATCTAAATGAATAAGCAAATGATCCACTAGCTCCGCATTCCAAATCACAAATTAAAAAATTTATAATATATTGTTGCCATTGTTTAAAAAAAAAAAAAAATGTAGATACATGAACTTTTATTATAAATATATTTTGTCTTTTTCACTAGCATGATAAGATGATATTTTTTTCTCATACAGTCTACCTCTATGGTTAATTTGTGGCGCAAGTTATAAATTGAGCTTGTTTGGGGAGTGGCTTTTTGGCTAAAATGTTAGGTGAAAAAACAATATGTTTGGGAAGAACTTCTTGGCTTTTTACTAAAAAACATGCAAAAAGTAGAGTGAGTGGGATGGAATTTGACTTTTTTTTGTATAAGGTGCTATTTTAGCCAAAAAGTCAAAAAACTACTAAAAAAAGCCAAAAAACTATTAAAATGCCAAAAAGTTTTCAACTCATACAAAGAAGTTAAAGATTCCTTCTCATTCACTTTACCTTTTTTTTTAATTTTTGGGATCAAAACAAAGAAATTTATTAATGGACAAAAAATAGACGAGGATAAGGCATCCTCCACAAAGAATTCCCATTCACTTTACTTTTTGCTTGTTTTTTGTTAAAAGTCAAAAAGTCTTTTACGAACATATTTTTTCACCTCATATTCTAGTCAAAACCAAAGCACTAAAAAAGCCACTTCCCAAACGTTTTTGATCTATCAATTAATTTTGAACATGAATTGGCATAAAATTTTTAGATAAGGAATAAAATACATGAATATATATGTTCTGTATTATTATGTTGGAGAGAAGAAATAAAAGCAGAGAAGAATCTGTATATATAAGAAACTTAACCATATATGTTTTTTTTTCTTTTTAAGAGTGTTAATTACCATATTTTTTTTCCAATGTTTTGTTTATCATCTCATGTATCAACATTGGTAACAAGCATAAGTGGGGACGACTCATTAAACTAATATAATGTTGACACATAAGGTGATAAAGAAATTATGATAAGAAACGATGATAATCCTAACATTATTGTTTTAAGAGTTAGTGGGTTATGAATTGTATATTCAATGGAGTGGAGTGGGTGTTCAGCATCAATGTAGTGGGACAGGGTATTCATAATTGGACTATTTAACATATATATTACTAATTTATTAAAAAAATATATTTTAGATTATTCAATTGCATACCCTATTGAAGGGGTGGCGCTGCCCTTGTTAGTTGTTTTCTGGGAGGCATTTTTATCTGTATGCTTTTCCCTCTGATTTAGGACTGTTGTACTTTTTTTTTTTAATGAACCTTTTTTTTTTTGTTTGCCGGGAAAAAAAAAATTGAAACAACTAAGGATTTAGGGAAGACTTCAAATTTCTTTTCCATGTTCCTATAAATGAAATATATTTATATGGGCAATAACTAAGTTTTGAAAAATATTAAGACCAAACAAATAATTGATTGGCCACAAATCCTCACAAATATGGTTGACTATAAAAAAAATTTCCTTGAGAAACGAAATTTGAGCAGAAGATTATTATCAATTTAATAAAAATAAAAATAAATTAAAATGCTCGTACTCAAAATACCTTTACAAGGTAAAGAACTCACTAATATGACTAATCCTTTAAAAGAAAATTTATGTGGTACAAGAAAACAAATCACAAACAATTACCCAATAATATATATAGATATTTTTGTTTTTTCAGGATCTTCATAAAATACTAGTTGTTGTTCCACAGCAGATAACTTAGTTCAAATAACCAGTAAACTCCCCAAAACTCCACAATTAAAATGGTCACTATATCGTGTACATGTACCAAAATAATTTCCTTAATGCCAACTGTTCTGTTAAAGCCAATTGTTAATTGTGGAAGTCTTTATGCCTTAAGATGTCTAAATACTCTATTCAAATCCAAATATTCTTTAATACTTAAACGCTTAATCACTTAGGTGTATGCTTAAAAAGGAAAAATTAAAGAATATAGTCCATTCTTTAATACTTGATCCAAATTCTTAAGCTAAGTGGCAGATATCTCAATAATAATAATATCAGAAATCTCATTATTCCTTCTCTCAAGTTGCAGCCTCCAATGTACCAAAATAAAACACAAGTATTATTGATGCTCACATGAATATAACCTTTGCATAGGTAAATGAACATGTTCAATGTGCTTCCTTGATCCAATTAGCTTAGTGATGGGGGTCACATGCAGAAGCCCGAGGTCTAAGAAGCACAGATATGGACACAGAACATGGTGATTTCAAAAAAATGGGGACACAGACATAGCAGGAACACGCCAATAATTTTTATTTATTTTTATTTGCTATGTAGATTAATATTACATCTTCAAACAATTGAAATTAATAAAATCTAACACTAATTCAATATAAAAAAAACTCTTTCTCAAATTAACTCTTATGGTTAGTCTATTGTTATGAATGATCTATTAATTATTTAAATCTAAGTAAAAAGTAATAAACATTCAACATCCAACATCCATAAAATAATAAAGAGTGGAAAAAAACTAGTTGGTGTGTTTCTGATATGTTCCCTAAAAACAACTTAACTAAATAAAAGGGGACGTGTCCCTTATGTGCTCCTGCCATGTCCGTGCGTTTGATACTGCTACGACACCTGTTTTGAAGTGTCGGTGCTTTATAGCCCAAGATTCATTGCACTTATATGAGGCGGGCGCAGAAGAATTAGAATTAATGTAGTTAGCTTGATTTATTTTGAGTTTTATTTAGGGAATTAATAGTTTAATTTTGGGTTTTTTTGGAATTTATTTCTTTCTTATTTTTATCTTTTAGTTGGACTATAAATATTGAGTTTATGGTTAATTGAGGACACTTTTGATATTGAACACATTAATTGAGAGCTTAATTTTTGCTATAGTTTTCTTCTGTTCGTTAGTTTTGTGTTTATTTTTGCCGGCTATCTAGCATCAAGTCGTATCAGATCAACCTTTGATCCAGAATGTATTGTATCCTTTGCATAGTTGCTTCCACCATCAGTTGCCATTCACCAATCTTTGACATTAAGCCAGAGACATCGTCATTCCAACACCACTCATTGTTGTTCAACCTTCGTCGTCATTGAACTTGGGCTATCCAGTGTTGTCATTAGCCAATCGTCATCAGTATCTCGTGGCTCAACAACCGCAAAGGGCTATCCACGAACTAGTGTTGACATTGTCGTTTGTCGGAACCCATCGGTATCAGTAGCCTTTGTCATTGCCAATTGGAGGGTTGGCTTCACACAATCTTCGTTGCTGACGCGTCATAACTGGAAGTGGACTTTGTTCATCCTCCTCAACAGTTGCCAGCAGCGCCATTGCCAACTTGTGTTGTCTTGATTTTCCATAGACGTTGATCGATAGAGAGGAGGAAATGAAAGGAACAAATCCTAAACCCCAACCTGACCCAGCCTACACCCTAAAACCGACCCTATATCCTTAACCCACACCGAACTTGTCACTCTTACCGGTCTCACTCTAGCTCAGAAACTTGTCATCCAATTTATTCTATTTTTAAACAAGTCTAGGCCCAAATCAGTCTTATAACCTAGTCCCTACTGGGCCGAACATCTACAGCCCTACCCACTTCTTAACTCTTTGACCCAATCACCTTCAATCACAAAAATTCCAACACCTTCAATCAGAAGCATCCCAACCTCTACTCAAACTCCTACTCCCATTCTAAGTGAGTCATAATAGTGATGTTGTTCAGACCAAGACTGCAACACACTAGAGGTCCTCTTAAATTGTGAAGTCAAATCTAAAAACAACACAACTTTTCAGAAGTACAACACTGTATAGCACATGTAATTTTTTTATTCAGATTATGAATTTAATTTTTGTGAATAAAAAAGTTATTGAATTTAATTATGGTGCTATAATATAAATGTTTTAATTCGTATTTATTTTTTTTGAATTTTCTGAATGAAAATTTTGATAAATCACCAAAAACTTGTGTACTTGATTTTCAGAGAAAATATAAAACATGAAGTCAATAAGAATTTATATAATACTTTAAAAATTATTTGATGGCCCCTACATAAAATTTCTAGTTTTGCCCTTACTTTCAAGTTTTGACTTTAATATAGGCATGATTATCACTTGATCAAATCCTTAATGCCATCACAATATGTTATAGAAAAATATCCTACATATATACCCGTATGTTAAAATTTAGAAAACAAAGCAGTGGGTGTAACGGGATGCGTTTGCAATTTTACATTTAAATTTTTATGCATGCGGAAGACTGTTAGGAATATTGGACTGTTTGATGAATAAGAAAAACTTGGATTTGGCAATTATTGGATGTGGAGGGCGTTCTTAGAAAACAAAGTGTGACAATGATCACACCAAATGGGGTTTATGCTTTATATATTAGAATAGATAATCACAAAGGCATCACATAGCTCATTAGCTAGCCCACTGAGTGGAAACATAGCTAGTAGGTTCAGTGACATCTCTAAGATCATGAATTGTGCACTGTGCACAATCTTTATATGTAATGCAGTATGACAAAAATATTACACGTTGCTTATATTAATAATTGCTGGAATAACACAATAGATTATACACAGGTTGATGTCTTAACAGAAATTTATATAATTATTAGAATATTAACTAAACTAGAGTGAAAAGGAAACCACATGATATAAATCCTTTTATAAATAAATTAAATAAAGAAGAAAAAAACTTAAGAAGTCGATAACAGACCCACTTTGAGGGGAAAGACTTCTTGTTAGTTCAATTAAAGAAAAAAACTAGACCTCCATAACTTCACCAAGAAGTCGATACAAAATATTCCAGCCTCCGTTTGTATGTATTGATTGAATACAACCTATTTAAATAGAATAATTAGATACCTACTCAGTAAACCTACTAATATCCTAACACATACAATCAAAATTCCTAATTACTAGATAACTGCTACTAACCAACAAAATAAAATTAAATATATTTTAAAACATAATGAATGTATTGCCACATCATGGACATGCAACACAACATAACAATACTCCATGACTTGTGTTACATACTATGGTGCTCCATGACATGGCTGAACCACCTTGAATAAGATGATTTTATCCTCCTTATCTGAGTATGACATTAGTCCAACAGGTTAAACACAAATGATGTACATCGTATTCGTATGCATATAGAATCGTAGCAATCATGCTCAGCAACGATATGCATGCATCATTTCTAAAGCATATATGCATCTAGTTATAACCAAACTAAATAAACCTTATGTTGGAATTCAATGTAAAATGAGTAATTTATTACAACTATTTGTATATGTTAGTATTTAGGATAAATGCTGTAGAAATTTCAATGTATAGAGAAAGAAATACAGAGAGAGAATTGTATGTATTATTGATGTATTGATATTATTGATTGATGATTGATATACTTTGTGTTTACAAGAGCTCTCTTTTATAGAGAGAAATGGGATACAATGGAGCCATAATTAATTGAGCAATAAGAACTAAATGGAGCACTAAACTAAATGGAGCACTCACTAAACTAAATGGAGCACTAAACTAAATGGAGCACTCACTAAACTAAATGGAGCACTAAACTAAATCACTAACTATATGGGGCAGGTGGAGTAGGTATAGGAATTGTTACATTCAACAGCCCCCCTCAAACTCAAGGGGGTTAGGAACTAACCAACTTGAGTTTGGAGAGAGTAACCCCCTTGAGTTTGGAGAGAGTAACAAAACAGGAAAAAAAAATAATCTGACAAATAAAAGTAGATAGGAGACATCAGATGGTCGTGTTGATCGCTAGAAAGGCGATTTATGGGGTCATGTCGGACCGTTGTAGAAGATAGTTTATGGGGTCATATCGGACCGATGTAGAAAACAGTTTATGGGGTCATGTCGGACCGTTGTAGAAAACAGTTTACTGTGTCATGTCGGACCGATGTAGAAGAGAACCGAAATCAATGTCGGAACAGTTTACCGAGTCTTGTCGGACCCATATAAGAGCTAACCGGAATCAATGTCGGGACAGTTTACAGAGTCTTGTCGGACCCATATAGGAGCTAACCGGAATCAACGTCGGGACAGTTTACAGAGTCTTGTCGGACCCTTATAGAAGCTAACCGGAATCAAAGTCGGGACAGTTTACAGAGTCTTGTCGAACCCATAAAAAGTCGCACCCTCAAAAGGTGTGCCCAATCTTATCAAAAGGCGTGCCATCAAAAGGCGTGCCCGACAGCCATCAAAAGTCGAGCCATCAAAAGGCGCGCCGATTTGTCGTCTGGCGCCGAGCGGCGCGCGATACGCGTGTCTGCTGTGGCTATTTAACCAAGACGAGGTTGAGGCTGAGACAGAACAGAACACCTGCTGAAAACCTCTGAAAAAACTTCTTCGTTTTGCTGAGAGAGATACTCTGTAACACTTCGTTGCTCTGAAAATGGATTCTTCTTCCCGTTCCGCTACCCAGAACATAGCCTCTTCTTCCCGGGGTCTGCTTACTCTCTTTCCTGACCTCAATGAGTGCACAAGAGAGATAACCGGCAGTTCCGAACCGCAAACCAAGCGCCTCGACCAAGCCCCCGGTTTTGGCGTTGAACTATCCAATGGTGGCAGTGGAGCAGATAATGGCTGCTCAATCTGATATTGAGGCCAATTATTATACATTAAGGTCATGTGTTGAGACAATGACGGCGTCAACAACTCGTCGCGACCGCCAGAGTAGAACAAATGAGGTGCGCAGTAAAGTAAAACTCGGCTCGCTTCCAACAAGATGTATACGGATGCCCGAGCAGAGATATGTGCCGAAGGCGTAAAACAAGGAAGCGGAAGGCCACCGTGATGCTCGATTTGGAGGTCCGCCATATGTAGCGGTTGAGCAACGGAAGTGAACGCGTGCTTTCGGCGTGGAAACACGGAGGCAAGACTGCAAGGGACGCCCAAGATAAAGGCAAAAAGAAGAGAACAGCTGAAGAGGCGAAAAAATAAGGCCGGTTTTTTGTTGTGTGGGTTGTGGTTGATTTTTTTTTTTTTTTTTTTTTTTTTAGGTGTAAAAATGTGATCGGGGTTGATCCCCGAGATGAATAAAATAAGAGAAGGTTTGGTGTGCAAATCGATATGGTATATATATATATATTTTTTTTAATGGAAAAAGAAAGATAAAATAAAATAAAGAAAGTGGAGATTTGAGGGAGGGGGTGTGTGGGGTGCAAAAGGTAAAGATTGGTTTTAAAAAATAAAAAGAGGTTCCTGAAAATTGTCAATAGTCATCTTCTTCGAGTGACTCTCAGAATTCCTGAAAGAAGATCTTCCCATTGGTTCAGTACCAGCAGATGTTTGTGCTCTACCCATGCTTGATCCTGACCTTGAAGGGCTCCCGTCCTTCACCTTGTTATTTATCTCAGATGAAAAAGCAAGAGCAGATTTGCCAAAACCATCAAGGGGATCTATATCATCAAATACTGCCCCACTAACTTTTGTGTTTCCAGAGTTACCGAGTTTACCAATCTCTTCAAGTGGATCAGTGAACATCCCCGGGGATGAAGTTTCAGGGGTTGAAGTTGATTCTAAAACAACAAAGGGGTCTTCCATCACATCAGAAGTTGGTTTGGTTGAATTAACACTTGTTTTTTGCGGCCGACTATACTCTGATTTTGGCCTGCTGCTAATGCTAGGACTGCCATCACCAAACCCAGACATCAGATCGTCAAAACCTCTCGAGCTCTTACTGTTCTTCGGTTCCAACAGATTCTCACAAGTCCGTCGGTCGAACTACTTCCCCCTCTTATGTAAATGCTAATTCTGGTGAGATAAATTCCTAGGTAGATGTTTCTCCAGGATCAGAGAAACATGTGGAACCAGCTGATGATGTATGGCTCACTATATCAGAGATTCCTCTTTCTACACAACCCACAAGGGCTCCACCACCTTCAAGACCCCCTCCGCCAATACCAGCGAGGGCTTCAAAGTCGGAAGCAGGTTTTTTCACTTCAAATGCGAGAAAGAAGGGTAATGGGGTTTACTCTTCCCCAACTTCCACTCAATACTCTCAAAGTCCTAAGCTAAGTCGTCCACCTGTGAAGATCACAACGGTGTCTCAAATAGATGAACTTGAGGATTTTGCTATGGGTAGGACCAAAAATAATGTTGACGAGTATGCTGATATTCATTCTGGTGAAGATGTGAACACAAACTCCTCTGCTGCTGCTGCATCTGCAGCTGCCATGAAGGAAGCAATGGATAGGGCTGAGGCAGGAAAACCAGGAGAGACTAGATTGTGGTTGTGGATATTGAATTGAGGTCCGGCGGGCGGCTAAGGTGAGGTTGCCGCCCGTCAGTGAAGCGAAAATATTAGGTTTTAAACCCACTCTGATACCATGTAGAAATTTCAATGTATAGAGAAAGAAATACAGAGAGAGAATTGTATGTATTATTGATGTATTGATATTATTGATTGATGATTGATATACTTTGTGTTTACAAGAGCTCTCTTTTATATAGAGAAATGGGATACAATGGAGCCATAATTAATTGAGCAATAAGAACTAAATGGAGCACTAAACTAAATGGAGCACTCACTAAACTAAATGGAGCACTAAACTAAATGGAGCACTCACTAAACTAAATGGAGCACTAAACTAAATCACTAACTATATGGGGCAGGTGGAGTAGGTGTAGGAATTGTTACATTCAACATTAAATACAATAGATTTATGTTTGAAACTTGGGCATTTTTTTTTGTTGTGCTCTTGAATAAATAGACAGAGAGAAAATATGAAAGGGTTAGGTTTTGATAGTGCCACCATTATATATTTGTGGTCATTATGCTTATTTAACCTAATTTGGCTCAAAATATAGCATAAAATGGTCAACTAGCACACACACTGAGTATGTATTGGTTGCTTAATTTAACTTTTTACCGTCATATAGGATTGACTATCTGCCCAATGGACCTGCCTAGTTAGATTATTAGAGGTCTGTAGGGTCATGGCGGGATAAGTTTTAGGGCCCAATTATTTTTTTGAACCTGGGCTTGAGTTTAGTACTTAAAGTTTGGGCTAGCTTAATTTTTTCCCCTCTAAATAATCTAATATAATAATTTTTGTTTGTATATACAAAAAATAATTAACCTCTTGAACATGTTGAGTTAATGAGAAGAATACAATTTTTGACTTGACCTCTCACAATGAATAGACTTAAGTCACTAAGCAACTATAGTAGCTTTAATATAATTTTTTTCTATGCAAATAATTTATTTGAATTATATTACATGCTTAGCAGGCAAGGCTCAGTCCCAACAAAAAGTCCAAGGGTTGAGCTTGGAATAAAGAGTTTAGGTCCAACACGAGGTAAGATTGCTCCAATTCCATGTTCACCTTTGTCGTCATATCAACTATGTCTAAATTCCCAATTAAAATATTTGGGTTGAGGGAGTCATTTGATTTATTGTTTGTTACAATAAAAGATAGTTGTTCTTGTGTATTTAAAAAAAAAGAAGTTTAGTTTTAATCATAGATAAAATGAAAATTTTAATAAATAATTGGTGTAATAATTGTGATCAGGTAGAAAACACTCATATAAATTGATAATTTTTTTTAGGCTTTATTTTCACACCAAATTTTAATATTGTATAAATATTTTTACTTAACTTCTTGTTCCCTTTATAAGAGTGAGAAATAGAAAGAGAGAATGCTAAATATTATCTATATATGCTCCTTGTTATATAGATGCCTTTTGTCAAATTTAATTAGAATTAATGGAATAAAAGGAAAAAACCAAATTTCATTAATTTCATTAAGGGGAATTGCAAATGAGTGCTAAGTTAGCAAAATAATTGTAATTTTCATGGAACTGCAAATGGGTATGTGTCCAGTGCAACTGAAAGTTGTGCATGGGACATAGGTCTCACTTGCACTTTCATAAAAGTAAAATGCAATTATTTTGCTTGAAAGGCTCACAACCATTGCAGGAGAGGAGGCCCAATAAAGGGAGCAATGCCTTGACCAACTCCTAGTGAGTTGAGGGAAGAAGGATAGGTCCACCAGGCAGCTTCTTGGAGATCGGAGGAAGAATTACAAATCTCTTGAAGAACTAATACCTGCACATGGAACACATCTCAACAAATGGTGGTTGGCAGAGACAGGTAACCCCAAGGAGTGAGGTACCCTCTGAGCAAGCAGAGTAGGGTGCTAGGGGGACATGATGCCATGATATAGCCATGTGCAAGATGAAATAGCAGCCGACTTATCCCCTAAAAGTAGCACAACAGAATTGATATCTCTGAGAAGATGGGTTACTTGACCCTATATATATATAGAGGTTGGTTCAACGAATAGAGGTATGAATAGAACACCTTCAGACATATACCCCTGGTTATTTCTTCTCACAATTTCTGTAGGCAGTGTCAGAGTGCTCTCCAGCTGACAACAATGGCCGGGCAGCAGCACTAATGGTGTTTGGGTTCCTGCAGGGATGTCATGCTTGGGAGGTGTCATCCTACTTTCTTCACAATGCAAGGATTTTTCCCTCGCACACCAACTTTCCACTAATTTGCAATTCCCCCTTAATTTATGATACCAATATTGAAAATTTTCGAAAATGCATTGTTAGATTCTAAATTAAAAAAAATAAATTTGTTTCTGTGTGCAAGTACTTTCAGATGTTTCATGATTTGATAAAATGAAAAACGTAACCACATTTGTACAACTAGATGGGAGACACTCATTATGTGAGTGCACTACAAACAAATTATTGGCAACAATTTGGTTGTAATGTCTTCTAATAATTTTTATATATATTTTATTTAGAAACATGGGTGCTAAGATATTCATAAACTCCGTGGAAGTTGAATTATACAGGTGAAATTTAAAAAAAAAAAAAAAAAAAAAAAAAAAAATTATTTGAGGTGAAAACATGATCTCAGTTCTGATGTTGGTGTCACTTTTGAATCAACCAAACAGAAGCCTCCTTGGAGCAAAATGGCCCTCTTCTATCACTTCCCTGCACCTATTTCTTCTATTACCATTCACGTTGTTTTTATATTTAATTTTTTTACTTTGACTGCAACTGATGGAAAATTTCATCATAATTCATTTTTTCGTAGTTTCACTAGTTTGAGTTCTTGATCCTTTATGATCAGTCTACATTAGTTTTTCAGTTTTTCCTTAATGTCAAAAGTTTGCAAGCGAAAATTTCTATTTTTTTACCTCATTGTTTTTCTCTTTTTTTTTTCCCTTTCTTTTTGGTAGAAGGGAAAGGTCGATCGAAAGATGGTGGCAGGTTTTTTCTATCTCAGAATCCTTCTCAGCATTTGAGTTCTCTGTTGTCTTTGGACAAAGCTTCAAGGTTTGTTTCACAAATTATTTTTCTTTGTTTTCTAGACCACAAAACAAGGGTATAAAACCTTTATTTTTTTTTTCTTTTCCTCTTGAAAAAAATTCTTAGAAAGAGCACTGAGATTTTCTATGCTAAATTTATAATTTTTTTAAGAGTGTAAATTTGAACTAGATGTAGAGATTCTCAGTATCGCTCAACTTGGGCTACACAAATTTGAAAGAAAATTATAAATTTAAAAACTAATTTGGTTCTTGGTCTAGTTTTCAGTTCCAAATGTGAGAATTATTTTTGGTTAGTTTTATTCTAGACATAATTGAAATTGAACTGACTTGACCTATATGCATGTCTATAGATATTTGGGTTGTTTTTAGATTTTAAAGTTATGTCAGATTCGTAAAGGAAAAATTCAACAAGTGAACTACATATTAAAGCTAAGCAAGTTAAAATAGATCAAATAATTCACAAACTCCAATCAATATATTTACTTGTCCAAGCAGATGGCATTGCATGTGCTAATGCAGAAGGGGGCTTGGGTCAAGCGGCTGACATAAGCAGATACAGATATCAGGTAAATACTTAAATAGAAAGTTTTATTTATGAGTACAAGTAGATGAAAACTATTCATGAAAAGATTTCTAAAAATAGTTTATGTTGTTATTTTGTCATTGCATTAGCGGGTAGTTTACAAATTAATTTTTTTCAAAAGTTGAAGGATATAATATCACGGAATAAAAAAAATGCACCACCCTTCTGGTAGTATATTAGGATGGATGGCAAAAGTATATATATTACCAAAAGAACCACACACCCACCGCCTGAAGCCGAGGTTGCTATGATGTAATGCATGCATATATGCATCGTCAGGCACCATATTTTCATGTGGGTCTTACATATCAATGGTGACTGGGTCTCCTTCAACTTTACGCATGAACAATAGGATTGCTATTTTGGCCAGGAGAAAAAAAAAACTTTGATTTCAAGCGTAATTGTGACCCCACAATGATTTGTAATAAAAACGTTAATAGCTTTGCTCACCACAAAATTCGTAACTTTTAATGTTCATACATTACCACAATAGTTTATAACTAAGATTTTTCTTATGGTATGCTCCTTGGTAATTACACCATGATAATTCGTAACTAACATGAAAAAATTCCTAACTTTTGTTATGATAGGAGGGTGTATATAGTAGTCCCACTTTACAAACACAGTGGATCCTATGATTTTTCATGAGTTGTTTTAGAATCGAAATTCCAGACTCTTGATGGAAATGTCCGAAAAGCATTCCATTTAACTTTGTAAAAATGTAGCAACTAGCAAAAAAAACCGTGTGCATGGAAAACCTAGGCTTTCAAACTGTAATTGTAATTTGGCAATTCTAACAAATTGGTCTAAATATGACAAGGATTTGCAAATTAGGAACCATTTTCTAAATTTAGAAACTTGGCGACCAGACCACCGCCCATCCACTTCCTGTAGTTTGTTATTGGCTTTGGATTAACAAATGTTATCAAATCCTCGAATTTTCTCTTCAAGCTTCAGCAGAACTGTTAACAGCATAACTACTCCTACATATGCTAGCTGGTTTATTATATTTCTTAAAAGTGGCTGAAGCATGTTTCCACATGTACTTCAGCTTGAGTGCCATATTCATATATAAAATTTGGCTGAAATGTGGCAACTTCATGATGAATTTTAAACCCTAGAGATACATTTCCTTTTCATAGATAAATTTTAATTATTTCTTCTTCTTTTGTAGATGTTTTGTGGGTTTAGATGTTGAATGGTTCCAAACTCTCTTATGGATCTTACACTTGTTTTTGTTTCAAAACATCAGCCAAAATGAAATATTTTATAAATGATGTCACATGATGTCATAGCAAAAAATTCAAGAAGATAAATGCTTGTTCATTGTTACTGATATATATTTGTAGCACAATCACCATTTTGTCAGTGATTCAAGACTAATTTTCTAACCTGTCCAAAAAAAAAAAAAGAGGACTTATTTTCTATTATTTTGAGGTAAATATGAAGTCAATTTGCTCATATTAGCATTATTTCTCTCTTGATTTTTTCCCCTTATAAATTTATAATCAAATTTCAAATTTCTTTCTAGCAACTGTCAAAATTGATATTGTGGTTTTCTTCAGGATTTTTTCCCTTTTAACTACAAGCCCTTGCAACTTCTATATTTGCAGGAATTGACCACACCATGGAATTCATATATTCATTATTTAGTAAATGGTTGGGACATTACATAAACCTTAATCCAAACATGAAAAATCTCAAAAGAAAGATAAAGGATTTGAGCACTAAAGTGGATGATTTAGAAACAGAACTGAGAGGCGCAAAGCACCATCCAGCCAAAAGACCAAGGAAAGTGGCTCAACATTGGTGTAAAAATGCGCAAGAGATGATATAATCCGTGCACAGACTTGAGGAAGAAGTAGATGGACTTGGACAATGGATGTTTGTCTCACGCGCACTGTTGGGAAAGCACGTCGATGAGAAGATTCAAGAGGTGGTAGAACTGCAAGAACAACATAATTTTCCTTATGGTGTGCTGATTGATGCTCCTCCAACTTCTGAAGAGTTCATACCAACATCAAGATTTTTTCGTGGAAGTGAAACCATAACTGCAAGGAACAAGGGGAAATACTTGATGGATGATGAGGTTAGAAGGATTAACACTACTAGAAAATGGCTATTTGCATTGGAAATATTTGCGACGGTGCAAATATTGTTGCAAAATGTTGACCTTTTTGTCATTGTGGAAAATATTATTAGCGACCAAAATATTTGTAGTGACAATGCTATTGTAAAAAGTGAGTGCTATGGCATTACCTTGCTAATGCAAAAGTGCCTACAATTTTTTGCCACGGCGTGTTCCATCATTGAAAAAAGTAAGCGACTATATCATATATGCGACAATTAGAGGTTGCCATCACAAATACTAAATCTTTATGGCAGCATTGTTGTCATTGCAAAAGAACTCGACTGTAATATGATGATGTTTTGGCTCTCTATTTGTTTCCCCTGACTTTCCCTAAATTTTTTCCCCCAAATATTTTCTTCGCTCTCTCAGCTGTCTCATTCATTATCTCACTTTTGTAGCTCTCCAATGGCAACCACCAACGTTGGCAACCACTTACATCAGTAACTAATCAATATCGACAACCACCACCTTTGAACAGCTCCAAAGTCGTCACCACTGTTGTGTGCCCATGCCCAACTTCACCAGTAAGTCATCTGTGTGTGTGAGTAATTTTAGATCTGGATATTATGTTGAATTCTTGTTGTTGATGGTTTATGATGGTGGCAAAGGGCGTTGATGGTGGCATGTATGGATGTGGAAGGGGAAAAAGGGTGGTGCTGGAAGGGTGGGGAGAGGATGAAGGGGAAAGGGTGGGGGAGGATGGTGGTAGAGGGGTGGGGAAGAGTGATGAGGGTGGCAGATATGGGTTTAGGAGATGGAGGAAGGCATTAGAGAGGTTTGGAGTGGAGAGGTGAGGGAGACTGAGAGGGAGAGTGGGAGAGGGAGTTGGTAGTTGGGGTGGCATTCACATATGTGCAAAAGCACATTTTATAATCTTGTTCATGATATGTGTGCAAGTTTATACAATTCTTTTTATAACTTTCATATGAATTTTACCTTGGTTCCTCACATTCTAACTGTAATAATTAAGTCCTCAAACTGCAACTCTTGTTTCAATGTGATTATCTCATCACTCTTCTTTAAAAATTTGAAACATAAATGACCAAAGTGGAATTTGAGTCAAAGTTGAAAGGTGAAAAATGTAATTTACACTATAATTTCTATCTTCCAAAAAATGTGCACTGTTTTCCTTACAAAATTTTGACAGTGAGTGATAAACACAAGGTCAAGTTTGACAACTTATTGGTTGTAATTAGAATGTAGTATACCAAAGTTAAATTTTGGTGATAGTTGGAGGTTGAAAGAGTAATTTACCCGTTCTTTGGTACATTGAGGGCCATAGTGTAGGGGAGCTTCTATTTGCACACACCCATTCCACTTTGTGCACACTTAATGATAATTATTTTTATTACAATTTTATTCCCAAGTGAAATTTACTATTATGGACATCACACACAATTCAAATAAACACATTCGGAAGTTGAATGTCAAAAAAATGAAAGAAATTCGAAATTCTACTGTCGAAAGAAATGATAATTTTCGGAATGCTACTTCCAAACAAGTTGTTTATTTTCGGAATTCTACTTCCGAACAAGTTATTTATTGAGAAGGGTGTGCATAGAGTGTAATGGGTGTGTGCAAATAGAAGCTCTCATAGTGTAGGGATGAGGAGTATTTCTCTGACAAGACTTGAACTCTTAATCTCTTAGTGAGGTGTAAGGGTTTTAGTGATGGCGAACATGGAAAGAAGAAATCCGAAATTCCACATAAAGTATGTTTAAGTCATTAAGGATTGAAGTTTTGGAATATTTTGAGTCTTTATATATATTTATTTTAATTTATTGCACTGCTGGACAAATTTATGTCATTATAATAGGTTTTAGTACTAAGAGTATTATGATAATTTCAATAATTGTTGGACATGAGTTCTAGGGGTTGCCCATGGGTTTTATTTTGGGCCAAGTTATTAGATGGGTAAAGGTTACTTGATGGAAGATTATATAAATTTTTATGCACAATAACTCCATGATGTGGAAAACTAAATCTAATTGACCATTGAGAAACTATGATTCTAGGGGTTGCCCATGGGTTTTATTTTGGGCCAAGTTATTAGATGGGTAAAGGTTACTTGATGGAAGATTATATAAATTTTTATGCACAATAACTCCATGATGTGGAAAACTAAATCTAATTGACCATTGAGAAACTATGATGGTGTTGATAATGTGGATTGTGCTGATGGGAAGAGCATAATTTTTTTATCTAGATAAATAATGCATGGGTATAACCCCAAGGGGTTGATTTGGTGGCAAGGCCTTGGGTCTTGGGGGTGTGCTCCTTCCAAGGTTCAAAACCCTATTAGATGCCAACAATTTTTTGGGGCCATCGGACTGGGAAAACTCTTGAATTAACTATGGTGCACTTGCAGGAAACTCCTTGCCGAGGGCCTGTGCATGATTGGGATTAGTCGGGTTTTGATCTGGACACCCCGATGCCAATAAAAAAATAAAAAATAATGCAGGAGTACAAACTCATTGGTGTGAACATATAGTAACCTATCTCACCAACCCAATCTTGATAATCTTTATATTCAAATGTATATGATATTTACATATTTGGGTAAATTATAGTTTAACCCTTTGGGGTTAGGCCAAAAAATGTAGTGCCTTGTTGAAATTTGATTTGTGACATTTAACCCCTTGGAGTTGATAACAAAGTGAAAAGTAATGTTTTTCGTCCAAACTAATAGCGTGTAGGTGTGATGCCCCCAAAATAGATATTTTATTTATTTTAAATTGTATTATTAAAATTTTACAGTGAAATTAATACCACTTAAGTAAATTTTGCTTTTTCCTTCTTTATTTTTCCTTTTGTGTTCTCTCAACTCTTTCCGTCTTTCTTCCTCAGTCTCCCCTTTTGCCAAAGTTTACAGATTTGGTTTCGATTTGGTTGGTGAGTGAGGATGGGGGTGGGGATGAGGGATGTGAGGGATTGTGATGATGGGGTGGGAGAGGGAAGGTGCTGCGCCAATGGGAGAGGAGGAGGCAAGGGGTACTAGAAGTTCTTTCCTTTGATTTCTGAGAACCCACCATTCACTAATGATGCAACTGTTATCAGCAACATGGCTGCGATGAACAAAAAAAGTGGTTGTGAGTATATATCACAACAATATAAACCTCACCGTGTTCACCTCTCTCTCTTTCTATAAATATATGGTGGTGGTGGTGGTGGTAGAGGTGGGTGGTAGTGGTGGTTTTAGGTGGTGGTTATGGGTAATAGTGGTGGGATGAGAGAGAAGAAAAAGAAAAGAGAAGAATGGAGGGAAATAAAATAGTTATTTTTGTAATTTGAAATTTTTTTGTTATAAGTTATTCATTTTTCATTTAGGTATCGACACCATGGGGTTTAGTGTCAAATCAAACTTCAAGAGGCATATCATTTTTTGGCTTAACCTCATGGAAGTCAATTGTTATTTACCCTATACATATCTTTCAAGCTACAAAACAAACACCTTGGAGTAGTTAAGAGCAAATTGTCTTGTGTCGACGATCATCAGATTTGACACGAACATTTCAAAACTTTCTACACCTAGATCAAGCAACATGTTTGTCTTTAAATCTATACCAACCAACATATAAATTTATTCTGAATTTACATGTTTGTTTTGAATGAGTCTTTGTGGACAACAAATAATATCATATTTTCTGAAGAAATCAATAGATTGTCAGATGGTCCTCAAAACTTGGCAAAGAAGTTTTAAAACTATATGTTTTGTTTTTGTGTAAAGGCCAGGATGATCATTGAGCCACACAGTATTCTGATGTATGACTTTAAAGGCAAATACTGTGAGTTATGCTAGTGAGAGACAAAAATCCTCACATAGGGACAGTGTACTGCAATACATACTTGACTATCATTATTGAAATGTAATACAATCATGATCGCAAGTATATCTTGTTTTAGTGTGATGGGATTGAATTATTACTTAAATTAATGAAATGTAACATATTTTCTGTTTATGTCCATATCATGTATTATCAATTCAATTGATGAGCTCTGAATCCTTAAAAAAAAAAAAATTCTATTGATGAGCCATTACTCTCAGCTAACTAATTATGTCCATATCTTGAATTTATCAATTCTATTTGTTACAGATTACTATGTCAAAGGGAAGCTGCAATCATCTTGCTCATTCAGATTACACTCACACCTCTACCTCACAGCCATCATCCCAGAAGCCTTGATCACAGCCACCATCATTGGCATCTTCATCATCACTTGCAACCACATCACTACCATCTTCATCACATCCCACCTCAGGTATGTACATCTTTAATGATTTTACATTAATTGCTATGTTAATCATGCCATACTTTGTTTATCTTCAACTTGTTCATTATCATTGTTTCTCTCAAGCCTAGCGACTTTTAACTCTACCTTGACTAGGTGTAGTCAAGGCTATGTTAGGGGCATCAAGGAGTGGAATACTGGTGGACATCCAATTTGACAGTACATTCCAGCTGGTAGGGGATCAAGATGCCTCCTTGAATGGCCAACTTGGACAGACAGTGCGTAACGGCACCAAATTCACTTCACATATGGTAATTGTAACTCGGCGGGTTATTGGAGCAATAATTCAGCAATAGTTGTTTATTAGTGAAAATTAATTTCTAAAAATTTAAGTATCACTTTAAATGTTTAGCTAATATTATAAATGTGGAACTAATGTTACAGGAGATATCGGCTCAAAACTCTTGCAATTGGGAGCTTCGTGGCCCCCCTCTTACGATGGGGCGGACACGTTTCTCGCAGATACAAGTAGTATTGTGTTTTTCCTCTTTTTTAATTTTTCCACCATCGTATTTTTTTTGCATCATTGTGTACTTGTGTTTTTAAAATGTAGGATGGGTATAATTGGCAACTCTTTGACGAGCGCAAGTCCCTCCAGGCGACACAACTTGGGTATTTTCAGACATGTGGGGGGGATGTGCCTTGCGTGTGGTGTACGGACATGGTGTGGGCCCATCACTTGCATCCCAAGCCTTAATGATGGCTAAGATCACTCAACAAGTTTGGGAGAAGTTAATGTAGGAGCAGGCCTCAATGATTGTCCAAAACACACAACAAATGTGTGAGAAGCTCAAAAGGGAGCTCAGGGCTGAACTCATTTCACATGTCAAGCAAATGACGAATTAATTTCAAGTGAAGAGGGGACTTCAGATGCCTTCTAGGTTCAGTACAAATTTTGTTTTTTTTACTTACTATATTTTAATTTTAATTTAAAAAAAAAAATTCTATTCATATGCCTAACGAATGATACTTTAATGTTGTAGGTTCTGGATGTGTCTGAGTGGCCACTATACATTTAGGCAGTGTATAGAACATAGGACTCTACTGTTGCAGCCTAGTTCTACACCGCTACCACCTTATACACGGCGCGATGAGCAAGTATCTTCTTTACATAAACACACACATATCTATATTATCACACAAACGATTTAGGTTAAAAGTGAGCCTATTAAAAAACCCTTAGTGGTGTTGAGAAGTTAAGATTATCTTACTGAAAATTTTAGATATTTTGTTCCATTTGTTGAATAGTTTGGTTGTAGAGGTTACACAGAACTTAACTATATTGGTGTATTTATTATTACTAGAAGGTGTGTTACAAGTTAGACACATGTATGGTAATACATCAAATTAAATATAATTTACTAAAATAAAACTAAAATTCTAAATTAAAATCATGGGATAGATAACACTAACAAAAAAGTCCATTTATCTTTCTATCTTAATTTCTGTCTGCCAAATTGAGGAATATAGTACTATTTTTTTTTTTTATTCCTTCTCCAATTAAGGAGAGAACAAACTTGATAAGAACACAATCGGATATGCATTGTGTCGTGTCGGGTTGTATTAGTGTGATGTCATTTCAGATTTGTGTCAGAAATATCTCAATATTAACCCAACATCGTCGTGTGGGTGGGGGAGAGCTGGGTAGTGGTCGGAGGTGGAAGGGTGGCGGCTGTGGCAATTGGATCACAATTTCGTTGTTGGTTGAGAGTTCCTTGATTCAAAGCCTTGATTGAGGAAGGAAATCAAAGAAGTTGCAATGTTGCACAACACTTCTGAGATCTATGAGGAGTTGGGAGTGAGATTCGCATTATGAGAAGTGATCATGTAGCATTAGCGCTGCTAATTAGAAAACCAATTCAATCTCATTCCACAAAATAATCATGGCAATCAAAGAGAAAATCAATCGGTAATCCCCTTTAATCTAGAGTACCACAAGTCTCAACCATAGCTTGCAAATTCAGTTTAGGTGTTGCAACAAAATACTTCAAAATAATTTCTACGTTTTAGCAATTTATCCCAATTACAACTTGAGCAACACTATTCCTCTAGATCTGTAATAAAGAAGAAGAAGACAATTAGTTTGATATTTAGGATTAAAAAAATATATTAATTATATGAAAACGAGAAAATTTTCGATAAGTGAAGTTAGAATTACAAAAGAAATTTGTAATACCTTTTGTGATTCTAGAGTGTAAAGAAAAAGTACTCATACAGTTCAATTATCATTAGAGATAAAATAATTCCAGTAAGGCGAGTTCACTAATCATACAACTTAGATACTCATAGGATTCATGATTCGCTATCTGAACAAATATGATAATTCAATACAAACAATCCAAAACTCAACGGTTTGATAAACACAAACTCAAGTTTTTGCAATTGCAACCACAGTAAGTAACTGGTGATAAAAATCCAAAACCAAGTTTAGCTCTATGGTCAAAGAAAAAAAGAAAGTAGAGTTTTTGTGTCTATATTTAACCTTCATATCCTTAGGTCCATAGGTCCAAATCGGAGTAAATTGGATTCATACTCTTGACAAAACACATGAATGAGCTTATAAAACATTTCGATACCAATAAAACAATCATCACAAATAGTTTTGATAATAAAAAAGTTAAATGGCAATTCTCTTACTTGATCCTCATTTGCAACAAACAGAAGAAAATTGTACTCCATTTGGTTGATTGAAATGAGAAAGGTAATTACTATTCCGTTAAAATGGTGAAAGATGATTATATTTGAAATGCATTTGTAATTATTTTGTTAGTCTAACCGAATATGGGAATGAATATTTTGATAGAATGATCATTCGATTCCACTTCATTCCAATGAACCAAATGCTATCTAATGGCCTTAACGATCAAAACAGAATTTACTATCAGCTGAACCATTAATGGCAAATTTTGCACCAAATCAATGATAATCAAATCCTTCACCAAATTTCAAATAGTGGTATTTTTATTCAAATTTGATAATATTCTAAAAAGAATATCAGGGATGATTTTCTTTTATACAAAATGGTTAAAACAAGTTTTTGGGTAAGTTTAGAATTTTTCAAAAATATTTTATCCAAAAAAAAGAGAGTACGAATTAGAGTGTTCTACACGAGATCAAGCTTTGAATCAAATTTTCACTCAAATTTGAAGAAAAAAATAAGTACAAATACCTGGGTAGTTATTGGAGAAGAAAGGTTGAAGAGAGGTTTTGGTATGGAGATCATCCCATTACAAAGATTCCCACCATTTACACTCTCCATAAATGTGCTAAAGAGCAGGTGGTGCAGATGCTTGCTCACCATCCTCATTCATGTACAAATAATTAGGCAATCTACTTAAGGGTAAGTAACTAAGTCACTACTGATATTGACAAGACAAGTATTTTGATGCAAACACATAGGAGAGGCCATTTTTAGAGCAGCTTCATGTAGACACCCCATTTTTGACCGCCCTTAAGACTTGGACGCGACTGATGGTTTACATGGTGGAGAAAGGTGTGCAGGGAAAGGTTCAGTTTCTTCGGCAAGGAGAGAGTCAAAGCTCAACTTCATACCCCTTTTTGGACCAAAACAATCTTGATCAAAAGATTTTAGACCTTAAAACCCTTTCTTTCAAAACGTTTTTGAAATAAAGTTTCTACGATGTTCCAACGCTCGCATTTTGTTAAATGTTGCGCTTTTCGGTAAACCGAGCAAGGACAAAGTAGAAATGAATGAAAGAGAGATGAAATCTTTGAAAAATCTTTCAAAACACCTTACCTAGGGGTTTGAAGTTGAAGAAAAGAAGAGAAGAGGGAAGAAACCCAGTTGGGGGAGAAAATGGGCATGAACTGTTAAGAAAGAGTCGAGCAACCCTCACCGAATCGGGCCTATTCATTTGCATACTTGGAATCAAGCTATGAGGCTACCACCGTTGGAAAGAATACTTCCGGGGCTTCATTTTGCACTCAAGAATCTCCTAAAGCCAATTCCGGACGAGGGAGATATGGTTGATTGAAGTAGGGCATCACTCCGGTTGGACCGAATCTGCGCGGCTTCACCAAAACAGGCATAACTTTTTTCAAAGGAGGAATTTTGATGCAAGGTTTGCGCCATTGGAAAGCTAACTTCCGGAGCTTCAATTTGGATACCTGGTCGGCCACCTTTGGACTTCCCAATCACTGGCCGGCCACCTTTCTTTCCGGCAGCCCCTTTTTTTGTCCTGAAAAATCAGGAAAAGTAGCAGGCCGACCAAAAAAGGTGGCAGGCCGGCCACCTGAACCTTTTGAACTGGTCGGCCGACCAGGGGAGGTGGCCGGCTAGCCACCTGAACCTTTTGCACCTGGCCGACCATTTTTGTCCCTCCTGGTGCATTACAGCTGTGCCAGTTGTTTTGCACTAGACCCTCTGTCCGAGGGTCTGCCTTTTTGGCTCCTTTTTTGAATTGGTTTTTCCCCATAACCTACCACCTCCATCACTCACTCCAGTACCTTGGAGGCCATTTGCAGAGGTTGAAAGCTCATTTTCTTGGACCAAAAGCTGCTGGAGGTCGGCTCTATAAGGGTAAGCTCCTATTTTTTCCATTTTTGCACCATTTTGTTCTATATCTTAGCTCCTTTTACTTACATTTTTGGGCTTCGGCCTGAACTGAAAATAGTCTTATTTTGAGCTCATCTTCATGTTTGATCAAGAACTTTTTTCTGTTTGAGGTCTCCTACTCACCCTTTGTGCTTTATCCCTCCTTTTGGCCCTTATCTTGCATGATATATTAGCCTTGCTTCTAAGCATTTCTGGGCTTCGAGCCAAACTGTAAAGTGCTTTATTTTGAGCCTCTCTTCAACTTTGTTGAAGGATTCTTTGCTGTTTGAAGACAGCTACTGCCCCTTGTTCTCTATCTCTCTTTTAGGGCTATTTTTGCACCATGTTTTAGCCTTACTTGTAAACATTTTTGGGATTTGTTACAAACTGGAAAAAGTCTTTTTTTGAGGCCCTCTTGATGTTTGATTAAGGGAATTCTTTTGTTTGAAGTCATATGCTTCCTTGTATGCTTGATTGCCTCTTATTTTGAGCCTTACAACTAAGCCCTTGTTACATGCTTTGTTTGGCCTTCTAGCCACTGAAATCCAGTGGATTTTTAGTAGCCAACTCACTGTTTTTAGCCTCAAAAGTAGAGGGGGGTGACTCCCTCTCTCTTTGTCTTGATTGGTGGTCTTTTTGGCCTTCCAAAGGATCTCTTAGTTGCATGCTTCTAGGCCTTGTTCCAGGCCCTTTTCAGTGGGTTTTAGGACCCCCATAACTCATTTCCAGAGTTAGTTTGGCTATGCTAAGTGTCCTTGTTGCATGTGCTTAATACCCTATTGTATGCCCTTCCAAAGGAGCCCCTCATTTTTACATGCATTGGCTGCATTTCAGTAATTAGTTGGGCATATTTTGGCATGTTTTATTTACTGATTTTTGCTGGTTTGATGAGATCTCACATGCTTCACATACATACCATGTAAACCATGTTTGCTAGTCAAAGTTGCATGCTGTTTTAGCCCATCATGCTAGCATCTTTTGGTCATGCTTTGAACTAGAAATGTTCATGTTTTGGGACTTCCTTGACTCTGTCTTTGTGCTTCATGGTCAAATAATGCATGCTTTGTATAGCTATAGGTCAATACATGTGCCTAGTTTTGTGTTTCGGGGCTCATCTCATGCATCGGGTGCCATGTTTCCATGTTTCGGGATCATTTTATATCGCGTTTCAGTACTGGAACTTGCTTGTTTGAATGCCATGTTTCCTACCTTGCCATGCCTTGTTAGAGTGGCATTTGTGCCTTAGGATCGGTCCTCGGTTTGCGTACACGTGTGCACGTATCTCGAGTGTCTCATTTTCATCTTATGGCTACTGATGTGAGTGTGGCTGAGGTCCACTCATATTGGTGTAAGTCCATCGTGTATTGTGCATGCCATTTCATTTCATAGCATTGCGTATGCTAGGCTGTATGTTAGAGCATCGTGTATGCCATGTCACATCATGCATTGTGTATGCCATTTCATAGCATTGTGTATGTTAGGATTGCATTCATGCATGTCATGCATATTGCATTGTGCTTGGGATAGGAATTAGCCCAAGCACGGGAAACGAGGGACGTTCAGACCGAGTGACTTTAATGTGTCTCAATTCGATCGCATTACACCGGATTATCCATGATAGAGTCTAGGTCTTGTTTTGTTTTTGTGTGCATTCATTTCATATTGAGTTGTGCAATTCGACTCCTCGGCCATCATGCATCAAGATGCGTGATTGGTGGCACGAGGATCGAGGCATGCATACATATGTGAAAATACATTGCCATGCCCCTTTCTTGCTCTCTGCTAAGAAATCGAAACCCAAATTTTTTGGAGCTTCGTGCAATATTCCGGGCTTAATTGTAAACAGAGGCTAATTGGGGCATCGCAATGGATTTCCGCGTAAGGCAACTCAAGCATGCATCATTCATCATTCGGAACAGAGCTGAGGCAGTCTACGGATTTACGTGCAATTTACTACTTTTCTAGATTAATTTGTTAATTAATTAGGGTTTTATACTTATTCGGACTGTATTATTCATTTGGGACTGTATATTATTTATTCGGACCCTCCGAGCGAGGGCAATGTTGTAATAAGTGTGCGTGCGTGTGATGTATGTCTTCTAACCCCACGTCTTTCTCCCTTTTATTTACCAACTTATGATGGTTAGATTAGGGCATGTTTCAATTAGCATACAGTATGATAGCATGTTTGCATCCATTCATCTGTTTTGCATGCACCGGGCTCGGCGCATCATGCTCACTGCATTGTATTTCAATTCCAAGTTGAATACATGTTAGCTGTAGCATTCCATATGCCATGTTTAGAATAGCCGAGCCTATCTTAGTTGCATTCCTGCATGTGCTGCATTAGGCATTTCTGTATAGTTAGGATCATGCATAGATTTCTAACATAGTTTCTGTTTTGGCTTGGAGTACTCGGTGAGTTTTTACGCTTTAGCATCCTTGCATGTGTGTGAGTGACTGTCATGATAGCATGCTTACCATGAGGCTATTTGCTTATGTGATATAACTGCCTGAATGCCTATGGGTGGAGGTTGGGTTATTTGGATTGGAACAATGCATTGATTGTGAGTTTTAAGCCCACTAGATAGTGGCAAAACCATCTTTTCTAAGCCCACCTGAGGGTGGCAAAATTTGCATTTTAAGCCTACTTGCGAGTAACAAACCATCTCTCAAAAAAATAAACATGAAATGTTTTGTTCCAATTCAGGCGACCCGGTCTATACTTATATGCTGTACGCATCACATAGTAAACCTAGGCTAATAACTGGAATAAGAACGCATAATGTTTTTCAAAACTAGATATCATGGTTAGTAGAGGCCGATTTTTGATCGGGCGAGCGGGGGTGCTCACGAAGTGACCTTCTCCAATCGTACCCAAGTTCCCGAACCGAGGCAACTTTGGTGATAACGGACACGTGGCCTTAGGCACGAGTCAGGGTTTCCTAAATTTTTCAAAATAAAATATTTAGGTGGCGACTTTGTATCTGGCAAAGCAGTCCATGTTTGGCACTTCTTTCAAAAATTTATTTTCAAAAACGATTTGCCGGATATGGACTCTTTGATGATTCATCGGTCTTGCATTGCACACTGCGAGATTAGATACAGGACCGTGACATTGAGTCCTAAACTGTAGTGAGCCCAAATGAACAGAACGGGACTCATCCCTCCCGTGGCGTTCGAGGACGTCTACACTTCACGACTAATAGTCATCAACTCTCTTATCTTGTGCTTCTTCTTTCAAACAAACCAATCTTAATGGTCTGAATTAGAGATTGATGTTTGTAAGCTCCTTCACATAATTAATGATAATGGTTCCTTTCCGTTGCCTTTCCTGCATCAAGTCAGAAAAATAACGATACAACATTGAAATACAAAGAAAGAATGTCACGCCTCAAAGCCAACCAATCTAGGCATGTGACAATGTCACACACCTATAAGACTTACAAAGGCATGTGACAATGTTACACACCTATAAGACTTACAACGCCCTGTGAACATGCAGAAAAGAGATGATGAGAAACTCAATTCAATTTCATTCCACAAAATAATCATGGCAATTAGGACATGAAATCACAATCAGTAATTCTTTAATTCACAATACCAAAAGTTTTAACAACAATCCACAAATTCAATTTAGCTAGTTTAATGTTTAGAGCATGCCAAACCTAGAGTTTCATAATCTGAATATTTCAAAGATTAATTGCCTCCATCAAAGCAAACAAGAGTTCTATAATTTAAATCAATGTCGCAACAAAACAATTCAAAATAACTTCTACTTGTAGCACTCTATCCCAATAATAACTTCCACTGCTTCCACCACACTATTCTTCTGGATCTGCAATCAAAGGAAGACGATCAGTTTGATAGCGCAATAATTAACTATTGTAACAACTAACTGAATCAATTATACAAAAAAAGAATAATTTCAATTAATAAAATTAAACAACATAATTTTTTGTGATTCAGGAGTGTAAAGAAAATGTTATGTACTTCAGTTAATAGTTAACATAAAATCATTCCAATAAGGTGAGTTCCATAATCATAGAATTTTATAACTCGTAGGATTATAGTTCATTTGGATCATATAGTTTTGGTGAGAAAAGAAAACATTTGTTCAGAGGGTTATGTAGGTGAAAAATGGAGACAAAGTGTGAGAAATAGTGAGAAAGAGAAGTATCTTATTTTGACTATTTGATTTCTTACTGAAAGTTGTGAAATTTGGTGATAAACAAGTTGATTG
Source organism: Camellia lanceoleosa (assembly GCA_025200525.1). Classification (NCBI taxonomy): domain Eukaryota; kingdom Viridiplantae; phylum Streptophyta; class Magnoliopsida; order Ericales; family Theaceae; genus Camellia; species Camellia lanceoleosa. Next base: position 92,152,209 of record CM045770.1, read on the forward strand.
GTTGTAAAATATTTACAATACCAAGATTACCCCTTAAAATAAAAAAGAATAAAAAGATATTTCACTCAAATTTCTCTCTCACATGATTTGTTTTCTTACCAATCTAAATACGATAGTGAGAAAACATGTCTTTTTTCTTTACTCAACTAAATGGAAGAGACCACAATAATTTTTTTTCTCTTACCCCATGATCCAAACATGGTGTTACTATTCGATATATCAACAAATTCAATAATTCAATTCAATCAATCCAAAACTCAACGGGTTTGATAAACACAAACTCATGTTTTAGCAAATGCAACCACAGTAACAAGTGACAAAAGCCAAAACCACATTTAGCTCCATGGTCAAAAATCAAAAGAAAGTAGCTTATGTGTCAATATTTAACTCCCATTTGCTTTGGGTTCACATTATTGCCAAACAAAATTCATACCCTTCATAAAGTACATGAATCCACAATGATCTTATAAAATATTTCTATTGAAATAAAAAATAAAAACAACTCGGGACACAAGACTCCGACTAAAATAGAATCTGAAGAGGACAAAATGTATGCAACCTTACCCCATCTTTGAAGAGATTGTATCCATAACTAAGAGGTGATTTCATTACTCAATGTTTAAACATTTTCAAACCAAAATATGCAGTTAAAAGAAATTCTAGATGTGGTATGAGATGACTTACCTCTAGTGAAATGAATCCACACTCAAGAGTTCACGAATCGAAAGCTGTAAACAAGGAATTCAACAAGATTATAAAAATAATAGTGGTTCTATGTATGTAAAAATCATCATAAATAAATTACACAAAATATTTACATGTGCGGGGCCCATAAATGATTGAATCTACACTAATGTGAACATTCTGTATATTTTATATGGTTAGTTTCTGTGTACCTAAATTTTTTATACTAAAGTTAAGTACTCCCATACCTCTTTCAAAACTGGCTAGTTTTGGGGAAAATAAGTATAACAAGGGAAGAACAATTGTTTCTACCTTCATATGATTGTCAAAATAAACAAGTATAGACCATGTTGTCCTTGTGGTATTTTTCTCTTTTTGCATAAAAACAATTAATCAAAAGCCTAATTAGTGAGTCTCATCTATAAGCCTAACCAAATTGGTGTAATACCAAACAACCACTCTAATCCCAGCAAACTCTCAAATAATTCTATGAAATCATGCGAGTTTTCTTTCTCATCATTTCTTATCTTTTCTCACCAAATCACTCAATCTAAACAGAGTGGAAATTTAAAATAAGAAGGGATTTGAATTACCTTAATGATGATTTCAATATTATTCAATTTCATTTACTTCAAGAGATTCAGTCTCTTCTTCTTCTTCGCAATTCAAGAGGTTCAGTCTCCTCTTCTTCTTCTTCTTCCTTCTCGTCGTCCTCGTCCTCGTCATCATCTTCTTCTTCTTCTTCTATTTCTTCTTCTACTGCAACAAAAATGTCAAGATTGAGAGGGGGAAAAACAGAGAAAGATCCTAAAATCAACTTATTTGATCAGAGATCATATTTTTTTATTTTATTTTGGATAAAATACAAAGAAGCATACCTTTCATAGCACTTTAGTCTTTTAAATTTTAATTTTGTTAATTTCTCTCTTCAAATAATCAAATTAGTCCAATTTTAAACTACTGTTTAAATCATTAACGAAATTTTAAAGTTCTAATTTTTTTAATTTTGTCTCTCAATATTACAAGTTATTTTTATTTTTCTCATAAATGTTTATGTTTCAAGAACAAACTAACAAAATTAAAAAAACTTTAAGAACCAAAGTCAAATCTATATTTTATTATTATTCCATTAACTATTTAAGTTATGAGTTTAAACAAGACCAAATTAATATAAATTAAAATTTTAATAATGAAATTGACAAAATTAAAACTTGACATAGTGACACAAAATGCATTCTTAAAATAACATAAATATAATTTATCATTTATTTTTGTATTCTTGTTTTGAGTATCACCATTTTGAATGCCATTTATATAATTTTTCCATTCAACTCCAAAAAAGATTAAGGTTTTTTTAACTGGTTTTAGAAATTTTGAAGTGTATTTAAAATGCTTTTTCAACTTCTAGTCTTTTTTCTCTGTTGAGTGATGATATGTGGTTGCTTGTATTACTGACACATTAATATTGGTAATCCTTTTATATAAACCAAAAAAAAAAAAAAAATTTACTTGTCACAAAAAATTATTTTTACAGATTTAGTATCTAGCAAATTGAGTTTATTATTATTTTTGTATTTAACTTTATTTTCGCACATTTCATTATAAGATTATTGAAATTATTCCTACAAGAATCTATACAACTTTAAGCGTGTTTTATTAGAAAATTTACAAAATCTAATCTTACATAACAATATCCTATAAGTGAGACTAAGATTTCCACCAGTTCATAATATGGACCAGATGTGGTCACCACCATAGTTTTATTTTGATAATTCAAATTATTTATTTTGTAAGGTTCTTCGTATATACCATCTACATAAAAGAATTAGATCGATTTGATATTCATAGTCTATTCAATTTATCGCGTTTATAACTAAAAAAATGAATGATTTATTTTTAAAAATATACTTATTGTCTAAATTTTTTTTTTGTGAAAACAAATGCTTAATTGAATAGTCTACAATTATTGAATTAATGTAATTTTTTGTGTGGATGATACGAAGAGTCTAATAAAATAAATGAATTGAATTATAAAAATGGGACCCGTAATTAATCTCATGAGCCCAGACAACCTCTTATAATCTAAATCATGTATTGGAGGGAATCCAGATCTATATGTGTGCATGTGTACCCTTGAACTTTTGTGTGTTGAGTGTTTGTCATTACATTTTCAGAAATAATATAATAGTAGATCTTTCACAAAAGCAATATGATTTAATCTAACAGTGAGAAAATAATCAATAATTTATAATATTCAAATTTATTATATATATTTATATATTAATAATATAATTCAGGTTGATTGGGTTGTGAAACTTAAACCTTATTCAAATTTAATTAGGCCGTAAAATTTAGGTCAAACCTTGACCAAATTTAAACTCGTAATCTAAATTCTAAAAAATTTCAAATTAGACCAGGGTTGCTCATATTAGGCCAACCGAAATTGAACCCTAGTTTTAACAAAGATTTTTTTGAGTAATCACCAATGTTTTTAGGGGTCACGCAAAGTAGTATTTTTATTTATTTATTTATTTATTTTGAAAAATAAAGTGAAAGTAATCAACAATGATAATTGGCAACCGTACGTGTCTGTCAGCTACTGGTATTTTGTTATATCCAAAACGTGTATGGGAGTAACAATATTAATTCGAGCTTAACTGTTTGAAACTTTCATGAAATAAAGTTTGGTGTCACAAATCATAAATAAATAGTTAATGCAATGTGTTGCGGTGACTTGGCTACATGTAGGGCTAATTTAAAATTTTGTAGGCATTTTTATTTAAATACAGTTTGTCATATTTAAGAAAAGGGTAAATACATTTTTTTTTTGTCATTTTACTCCCTACATTTTCAATTAGTTTAATTTTGACTTTTAATTTAAAATTTTGTATTAATTTGGTTCAATTGATAATTCCGTTAGTATTTTTAAAGAAAAATAATCACTGAGTTGAGTAAATTTATAATTTTATTATTAAAAATATGACACATGCTATTTATATGCGTATTTTTCATAAAAAAATATATTAAGAATTGTAATCAATTAGACCAAATTAAAACAAAATCATAAATTCAGGCATAAAATCAAATCAATTAAAATGATGAGGACTAAAATAATAATAATAATAAATAAATAAAAAACTAAAATATAAGAACTACCATCAATTTTTACCCTTAAAAAAATCTGACATGATGTTACAATATTACCTGGGTAGTAGCCCCCGGAGTAGAAAGGTTGAAGAGTGGTTTTGGTGAGCGGATTATCCCATTCCAGAGATTCCCACCATTCTTTTTCTCCAGAAATGATTTGAAGAGCAGGTGGTGCAGTTGCTTGCTCACCATCCTCATTCATGTGCAAAGAAATAGGCAATCTCCTTAACATGGGACAATCCCATATCGCAATTATTTGCAGAGATTCACAGACCATTATGCCCTTATATATGCTCTCCAGTCTTGGTAGGTATCGTAGATATAATTTCTTTAAATTTGGGAGTGTGATTATGTCGCCATAATCTTCTCGATGCCCACCTCGATTACTCGTCTCTACTTCTACTATTATCTCCTCCACATTCTTGCAGAACTGCACTCGAAGTTTCTCAAGGTTTGGGAAGTTGTGCAACAACAGGGTAGAGAAAATATTCTCCATTTTCGGACATTGCCACAACACCAATCTCTTAAGGTTAAATGAAATGTTGTGTGGTGGAACAACTCTGTCAAAGAGTACCCTAAAATTGGGTAAATTCCAAAACGTTAATTGCTCAATCGTTGTTAGCGGGATGTGGTAGTCTTCTGAAAAGCATGATGATGATGAGGAAAAGATGGATTCAAGCCCGTCACACTCTTTGATTGTAAATGTTTCTAAATCTCTTGCATTCCTTAAGGACTGAATATCTGATAAGCTAATGTGATTGTGCCATCTTTTAATGTACAACTTAGATATGTTGCTGGGGATCACTACGGCATCTACTCCAATACTTGATAAAAATCCATGGCACTCACAAACTTTTGTATTGCCCACCTCAAGGCTGTAGTTTTCCAAACTTTTGTATTGCCCAGATTTCACATACTTGGTAAGCTCTTGCACATTGTGAAACTGAGCTTCGAGAACTTTTAATTGCTTCAAGCACAACAGCTCTTCTGCCGAAAATTTTACTATTGTTCTCAGAATTACAAGGTAATGGAGTTGTGTGAGTCTGCATAACTTCCGGCAAGGAGACATTCCTAGCTTGTAACCCGAGAGTTCAAGCTTTCTGAGATTAACCAATTCTTCTATACCTTGGGGTACTTCTTCAATCTGACTATGAATCAGCGCAAAATGTTCCAACGCTTCGGTTTCTCGGGCGGCACATATTTTAGGTTGCAATTCTCCTGAGTAAGCGCCCGAGATTAACCAATTCTTCTATACCTTGGGGTGCTTCTTCAATCGACTCGACCTAGTTCAAAATGTTCCAACGCCTTGGTTTCTCAAAGGTGACGGCACATATTTTAGCTTGCGATTCTCCCGGAGTGTAAGCTTTCTGAGATTAACCAATTCTTCTATACCTTGGGGTGCTTCTTCAATCTGACTATGAGTTAGTTCAAAATGTTCCAACGCCTTCAGTTTCTCCAGTGACGGCACATATTTTAGCTTGCGATTCTTCCGGAGTGTAAGCTTTCTGAGATTAACCAATTCTTCTATACCTTGGGGTGCTTCTTCAATCTGACTATGAGTTAGTTCAAAATGTTCCAACGCCTTCAGTTTCTCCAGTGACGGCACATATTTTAGATTGTGATTCATCGAGAGTGTAAGCTTTCTGAGATTAACCAATTCTTCTATACCTTGGGGTGCTTCTTCAATCTGACTATGAGTTAGTTCAAAATGTTCCAACGCCTTCAGTTTCTCCAGTGACGGCACATATTTTAGATTGTGATTCATCGAGAGTGTAAGCTTTCTGAGATTAACCAATTCTCCTATACCTTGGGGTACTTTTTCAACCGGACTCCAAATTAGTTCAAAATGTTCCAACGCCTTCAGTTTCTCCAGTGACGGCACATTTTTTATTTGATAACAACCACATAGTAACAGTTGATGCAAATTCTCCAACATGGAGATGGAATCTGGCAACGACTCTATCTTAGTGTCGGACAAATCCAACACCTTGAGACGAGGCATATACAAAAAGAAAGAATTTTGAATCCGAAGTTCTTTTGACATATTGCCTTGAAATAGGAAGGTGATGAGACGAGGGCAATTGGGTGGTTCAGAAGGAAGTTCTTCAATATGGTTCCACATTAAGGAAATCCTCTCAAGATCCTCAGACCAGTCTTTATGTGGAACTCTTTTTAATCCCTAACCAGCTCGGACCATGAATCGAGGACTAACTGATGTTATTTTGAGAGCCATATCTCTTATCAAATCATGCATCTTCACGCATTCTCTACCATATGCTATACTTTTTACCAACAAGCAGGTTTTAATGAGTTTATTCAATATAGAGTGACCTTCATCGAACATTGCTTCTATACTGTTCATCTCACTTATTAGTCCCTCAGCAATCCAATACTCTATCAGTTTTTCCCTATCGATGTCATGGTCTTCTGGATACAATGCACAATACAAGAAACAATGTTGTTCCTGTTCATCTTTTAGCCGACTATAACTAAATTTTAGTTGCTCAAATAACCCTTCTTTGTCTAGGAGCCATTGTACATTTCTCGCATTTCTCCACTCGCGAATGTCATTCACACCTCTCATACATCCAGCCATAACAACAATTGCAAGGGGCAGACGCGCACATTTTTTGGCAACTTCTTTTGCAATTTCTTCCACCTCGATTGTAAGCATTGTCTGATGTTCTTTAACATTATTCATAAACAGATTCAGTGCTTCCTCTTCTGTGAGAAGCTCCATTTCAACAGGTCTGCACTTCATCTTTGTACAGACGTCTAACGATCGTGTAGTCAACACTAGCTTACATCCGTTATCTCTAGTTGGTTCCGGAATACCCATCTTCTCCAGAGGAAATTCTTTCCAAAGATCGTCTAAGATGAGCACATACCTCTTCTTTTGGGAAAGCATGTCATGTATTTCTGACGTTGAACGTAATTCATCCTCATCATCGGAAAGATCAATATTCAGTTTCTTAGCTATCTGCCTTTGTAGATTTTTGATGTCGAATGCTTTAGATACTGTGACCCAAATAACATCACTAAAGGTAGAAGTTCTGAAAAGAAGTTGATTATTGATGCTTTTCATGATGGTTGTTTTGCCAACTCCCCCCATTCCGTGAACACCGATTTTTCTAACCGCATCATCCATCAAGAAATTCCAAATTTTCTCCCTATTCCTTACACTTGTTGGTTCAGCCAAAGATTCTGCTGTTGGTATGGCGTGCCCACAAGTTGGATCATCAATCAGCAAACCTGATGGGCATAGCCCCAAATAAGTGGCCCAATGGGCTGTCCAAACAATTCCTAACCCAACATAGGCCCAAGGGCCAAACAAGAAGAAGACGCCAGAAAGGTATGAAAGAAATCAATATATATACAAGTAATCACTCTCTCTCTATCTATTTCTTCCTCCCCGGCTAAAAGCTTCCATTTATATACTAGAGACCTCTAACTTAAACATCGAGGGTCCTCCAGAAGGAACCCCACCTCCGGGTTCCTTCTTGACGGACTTGGTGCAGGTACAACTGGGAAGACGAAGTTCAATCATCTTGTGGAGCTCCGGGCCCTGTTCGACCCATTCCTCCTCCGACAAAACTGGTATCATCATAGGTCGGTCCGCACTCCGGGTTCCTTCTTGACGGACTTGGTGCAGGTACAACTGGGAAGACGAAGTTCAATCATCTTGTGGAGCTCCGGGCCCTGTTCGACCCATTCCTCCTCCGACAAAACTGGTATCATCAGTTGGCGCCGCTCGGAAACTCTTTCGATTGGCCATGTGTTCATTGTCACGAAATAGCTTCCTTTTCACCCACCTTCGATCGGAATGAATGGTTACCACATGATTCATGGCATCCTATCGGGCGGTGACGCTTTCGCTTACACCTTTCTCGCCAAATACCATGATTCTCTCACTCACCATTGTCGCAGTGAGCATCGCGAAGTCTACCTACGCACCAAAAATCAACCCCGTACCAAGCAATTCAAAGTCGTCAAGGATTCCAAAAAAAAAAAAAAAACAACAACAAACACACAAGCAAAAAGTTCAAGAACAAAGCTCTGGACAGGTATTTCCCATTTGATCTATATCAAAGGCCCAGATTGCCCCACGTAAAGACATGGGGCTTCACTTCCCAAGCCACTAACTCTCTCTCTTTTTCCTACGCTCGTGTCATGTCACATCATCACGTGCATCCTCGCACCTTGAGCCCGTAACCGCCAACCAACCCAAACCACATAGGTTGGTCGGCAAACAAGGTCTATTTCGTCGAAACAAATACGGTCGGCAAACATAGCTTACGACAAACAAAGTTTTCGGTCGACAAGCGTTGGTCGGTCGGTCTTGTCGCCGGTCTTTCTGGCTTACAAACATTGGTCGATGCCAAAACAAAGGTTTCGGTCGGCAAACATAGCTCTACGACAAACAAAGGTTTCTCGATAAACAAGCGATGGTCGGTCCGCAAATGCGGTCGGTCCGCAAGGTGCTTTCGATTCAAGAAAGGGTGGTCGAAGAACAAAGGTTTTTCGATCGAATAAATGTCAAGACTAATCGACGGAGCCCAGCGCCTCCCATATCCGAATGGTCTACTTCTTCCTCCTCAAGGACATCATGAGTAAGATATTCAAACTTCTTTTATCTATGTTGCATATTTCATAACATTTCAGATCAAAAAGCCTCAGCCAGACTGAGCACGCAGACGGAGCCCCAGCGCCTCCGCCATATCCGAATGGTCTACTTCTTCCTCCTCAAGGACATCATGAGTAAGATATTCAAACTTCTTTTATCTATGTTACATATTTCATAACATTTCAGACCAAAAAGCCTCAGCCAGAAAAGCATGAAGACCTCGTCCCAGATCGAGTAACTAAAGCCGTGAGGGCATGGTATCGATCCTACCACGAAGACCTCGGCAGATCGAGTTACTTAAAGCCTCACCAGATCGAAAGCACTACTCAAAGCCTCAAGACTACTCAAAGCCTCGGCCACTGAAGACGAAGACCTCACCAGATCGAAAGACATTACTTAAAGCCTCACCACTGAAAGACGAAGACCTCAGATTGAAAGATTACTTAAAGCCTCGGCAAACTGAGCCACGAAGACCTCGGCCAGACCGAGATTACATAAAAGCCTCACCAGACTGAAAGACTACTCAAAGCCTCGGCCGGCTGAAAGACGAAGACCTCACCAGATCGAAAGCATTACTTAAAGCCTCACCACTGAAAGACGAAGACCTCGGCCAGATCGAAGTTACATAAAGCCTCACCACTGAAAGACTACTCAAAGCCTCGGCCGGCTGAGCCACGAAAGACCTCGAGACCGAAAGACTACTCAAAGCCTCACCAAATGAAGACGAAGACCTCACCAAACCGAAAGACTACTCAAAGCCTCACCACTGAAAGCACGAAGACCTCACCAGATCGAAAGACTACTCAAAGCCTCACCACTGAGCACGAAGACCTCATTTAGCCTCGAAAGACATTAAAGCCTCACCAGATCGAAAGACTACTCAAAGCCTCAGCCAGACTGAGCACGAAGACCTCAGCCAGACTGAGCATTACTTAAAGCCTCAGCCAGCCTGAGCACGAAGACCTCGGCCAGACCGAGTTACATGAAGCCTCACCAAATTTAAGACTACTCAAAGCCTCACCACTGAAAGCACGAAGACCTCACCAGCTCGAGACATTACTTAAAGCCTCACCAGATCGAAAGACTACTCAAAGCCTCACCACTGAAGACGAAGACCTCACCAGACCGAAAGATTACTTAAAGCCTCAAAACTGAAAGACACGAAGACCTCGGCATCGAGTTACATAAAGCCTCACCACTTAAGACTACTCAAAGCCTCGGCCACTGAAAGACGAAGACCTCACCAGACCGAAAGACATTACTCAAAGCCTCACCACTGAAGACGACCTCACCAGACCTCGGAAAGACATTACTTAAAGCCTCACCAAATTGAAGACGAAGACCTCGGCCAGACCGAAGTTACATAAAGCCTCACCACTGAAAGACTACTCAAAGCCTCACCACTGAAGACGAAGACCTCACCAGATCGAGCATTACTTAAAGCCTCGGCCCGGCTGACGAAGACCTCGGCAGACCGAAGTTACATAAAGCCTCACCACTGAAAGACTACTCAAAGCCTCACCACTGAAAGACGAGACCTCACCAGATCGAAAGACTACTCAAAGCCTCACCACTGAAAGACGAAGACCTCAAGATGAAAGACTACTCAAAGCCTCGGCCAATTGAGACGAAGATCTCAGACCAGACCGAAAGCCTCGGCCGGCTGAGCCACGAGACCTCGGCCAGGGCATTACTTAAAGCCTCACTGAAACTGAGCCACGAAGACCTCAAATTTAGCTCGAGCATTACTTAAAGCCTCAAATGATCGAGACTACTCAAAGCCTCACCACTGAGCCACGAGACCACTCAAAGCCCTCACCAGATCGAAAGACTTAAAGCCTCACCACTGAAGATTTAAAGACCTCAAATAGCTCGAAAGACATTTAAAGCCTCACCAGACTGAAAGACTACTCAAAGCCTCACCACTGAAGCACGAAGACCTCACCAGATCGAAAGACTACTCAAAGCCTCACCACTGAGCACGAAGACCTCGGCTATTCGAGACATTACTTAAAGCCTCACCAGATCGAAAGCACTACTCAAAGCCTCGGCCCGGCTGAAAGACGAAGACCTCGGCCAGATCGAGACATTACTTAAAGCCTCGGCCAGGTGAAAGCACTACTCAAAGCCTCGGCCCGGCTGAGCCACGAAGACCTCACCAGACTGAGCATCAAGACCTCGGCCGGACCGAGTGTGTCCAAGCATCACGCAACAACCAAGCCCTCCAAGGCACTACAAGAAGGGCCCCAAATGAGCCTCCTAACCCAAACAATCCATCTCATACTTCACGAAGAAAGCCGACAAGTTAACCACTTGATTGAGCAAAACCGAGCCATGTTCCAACAAGAACTACCGCTTCTACCCTCCGCCTCTACAAATCATCCATCAAAATTAGGATCAAGTCCAAACAAAGTCTCAAGAACAATAGGGACCGTTTCTTACCACTCGCTCATGAGCAATAGACCATCTCAAATCCATCTACCATTGCCAAAGAGCACCGGCCAACCACCAAAGTACTCCGCTAACCTCCAAAATTGCTCTACCAACCTCCAAGACTTCCAAATATAGTCCGGCCCTGGCCATCACCGACCTCCAAAACCATTAGTCGACCGTCTAACGCTCTGCAACTCCGAGTGAGACCCTGGGCTAAACAAACTCAACATGATGGGTCTAATTCTACAAGTAAGGTATTTAACTTCTTCTACATCGGTGGCCGTCAAGCCTCAGTTCAACGAGCCCAAAGACCTTAGCTAGACCGAGGTGTAAAGACTCCTGCATCGAGCACCCACAGAGCCTCGGCCCGGCTGAGCACATCAAGATCTCGGCTGCATCAACACCAAAAGCCTCGGTCATGGCGAGTACAAACTTACTAAGACGAGCTAATCCATCACCGATCGCCTGTGTCCTCGACGACCTTCCAAAGGCCTCAAATTTGCTGTTTTGCTTTACACACAAGGGCTAGCACTTTACATTCCTCACAATTTGCACACGCCGAGCTCCTCTTGGCGCCATTGATCTGCTTTTGCGTCGACCCAAAATCTCCAACTTTACTCCTTTAACTCTCACTGCGCCTTGCCGCTTGGTTTTTGAGTATCCTACCTCTATCGCTTGACACCACGATTTGCACAATAAATTTGGCCACCGCCTCGCCTCCTTCCGTGACTTGGGGACTACTTTACTCTTTTCTTATTCCTCGTTGGACTAAAGTCGCACTGAATAGGGGACTCTTGATGGGCATAGCCCCAAATAAGGGCCAATGGGTCATTCCAAACAATTCCTAACCCAACATAGGCCCAAGGGCCAAACAAGAAGAAGACGCCAGAAAGGTATGAAAGAAATCAATATATATACAAGTAATCACTCTCTCTCTATCTATCTACTTCTTCCTCCTGAAGCTAAAAGCTTCCATTTATATACTAGAGACTCCTCTAACTTAAACATCGGAGGGTCCTCCAGAAGGAACCCCACCTCCGGGTTCCTTCTTGACGGACTTGGTGCAGGTACAACTGGGAAGACGAAGTTCAATCATCTTGTGGAGCTCCGGGCCCTGTTCGACCCATTCCTCCTCCGACAAAACTGGTATCATCAAAACCATTAGAAAATTCACCATCTTTATACAGTTTTCCCACCTCTTCAATCTTGTCCACTACACGCTTTCCCAACTGTGCACGTTGTAAGGCATTCTTCAATCCTCGGACTTCTCGCTCTTGTCTTTCCAAAGTTTGGACATCAGCTGTTATCATTCGCACATTTTCTTGCCAAAGTTTAACTTCAATCCTTTGTTTTTTCCTTGACCGCTGCCCTGCATAATTCACTTCTTCATTTATGTCATTGTTTCGGCCGTTCAATTGCTCTGTCTTCCTTTTGAGAGTCTCCATGTTAGTATCAAGGTTATTGTAATATCCAATCCATGGTCCAGTTAAATCACACAAATTCTTCCCAATTTCAATGCTTGAACGAATGTTTTCCATGGTGTGGCCTATTCCTGCAAATACGGAAGAGGATTGTAGTTAAAAGGAAATATTCTACAGAAAACTTCAATATAGATTCTAATGGCTGTTAGAAAGCAATTTCAAATTTGATTTACAAAAGCGCGAGAAAGAAAAACATGCTAATTTATGCAAACTGACTTCACATTCACCTTCAAATAATCGAAAGTCAGTCTTTGAATTGCTGATAAAATAGTGATTGTGCTAAATAGATAGCTAGTAACAATGAACCAGCATTTATGGTGTTCAAGAATTTCTGTTATGACATTGATTGTAAATTTTAGGTGAGTGGATGATTTGAAACACAAACAAGAATAAGATCTATGCCAGAGTTTATTTGCCCAAGCTCGACCTAATTAAGTTAGTGCAAATTGACCTAGTTGCCCAAGTTGCACATAAATTTGAGGTTTTTTTTTTTTAAAGTGCAATTAAGTTATTTAATTTATAAAAATTCAACTTTGTTTACATTTTTTTTATTAAATCGTAAATAACATCAAAATAAATAATTTATATAATGCGAGAGAATAAAAAAATTGAAAAATCGATGTGATGTCTTTACAATTTCTGGCCAAATTCTAACACTCTTAACATCTTTTCCAAAAAAAATTTGATGACCAAGCTTAAAATAATAATAAAAAAAAGTAGAGCAAAAACTATTCCATTAATAGATTAACACTTAACACTTCGTCTCCTAAAACTCTAATAGAAAAGTAGTGGATCCCATGATTTAGACCAATAACTACTCATTTGGAGCACCACCTAGACATGCTTAAGGAGTATTGAATAATTTTCCGAAGCTCACTATGCTGTTTCAGAAACATATGTTGAATGTTGTGGAAAACAAGGTAAGAGTCAATATAGATATACATGCAATCCACACACGCGATGCATATACAACTCAAAAAAATAATAATAATATGATCAAAAATAATAGCAAAGAAAAATATGCATATAACATGTGTGTGCAGCTAAAAGAAATAAGATTATAAGAATAATAACAAAAAATATATATACACATACAGTATGGGTTGCTTAAGTGGTAAAAGTTTCTTTACTAAACCTATGATTATGGGTTTGAGACCCTTTCTCCTCTATACCTAATTTTTACAAAATAAATGAGACATAAACCCAAAATATGACAATAGGAGACACAAATGTGTCGACACAATACCACCAACAAGCAACCTCACTTTATAATAGTGAGACAATGCAAATATTGGGGTATTTTGGAAAAATCCAAAATATGGGGCAGAAATGTGTCAACATCACCAGAAAACTTCACTTTATAATAGGTATTTTGAAAAAATTCAAAATATGAGACATAAATGTGTTAACACCATCAACAACCTTTACTTTATAATAGTTCCATCAGTCGTAAAGGTTCGCACCCACAATGTGTGTGTAACTCAAAAAAAAAAATTACAAAAATTTAAGAATAATAACAAAGAAAATTATACATATAGTATATATTGTTCAAATAGTAAAAGTTTTCATTATTAAATCAATGGTCATGGGTTTGAGGCCATTCCTCCTCTTTACATAATTCTTGCAAAATTCACCAAATATAAGGATATTTTGGATGTCAATAACACCATTACAATGGGTGAGACATATTGTCAATGACACCCAATTGTCTGAGCTTATTAAGAGTAGAGTGGCCTTGTGGTTGAAGAACTATGATTTGGGTTGCTGTTACTCAATCCAAGAGATTGTTTCAAATATAAATTGCGTGAGACATATTATCTAGGTGAAGTGAAGGCTCTGTTGTGATTGTGTCAAGGCTGGCTGTTGTGAGAAGCTATTGCTCATCTATATCTGTTTTTGGGTAGCGATTTGCTGTCATTTCTGGTTTGATCTGATAGTCTGTTTGTTGAATTGGCGTTTATGTCTGTTGAGCAAGAATAATGGGAATTGAGGTTGAGAGTCCATATGATGTTCTAGGAGTGAACAGAAACATATCAGCTGACAACATGAAGAGAAGATAAGATACTGGAAGCTGTCTCCAATGGTGCACCCCGACAAATGCTCTCGTCCTCAAGCCAACCAAGCATTTGTCAAATTAAATAAAGCTTTTATAGTTTTACAAGATCCAGGTAAGGCAGAATTGAAGGCAATGCGTGAGGCTACACAGTGGAGCCTGCATTGGTGGGGTGCGAGTGTTGCTAATTTGCTGGTCTGGTAGACTGCTCTCTGCTGCCAAGTCTGATACTAGTGTGGTCAGTGTAATAGCAAGTAATGAAGAAGAAGTACAGAATTTTCTGATGGTAATGAGGAGGAATGCAGGAAGTATTCCAACGTGTGGGTGTGGGATAATCCTAAGCATAAGCATAAGGCCAAAGCTATTGAAAATTGGAGAAGCACTGAGAAAAACTTGGATCATTTCTTGAAGAGCTGGTTTACGGGCTCAACATCAGCTGGCATTAGGGGATTACCTGTTGGTGGCATTCAACAATCTGGTTTGGTGGGACTGTTGCATCACATCACCAGCTGCTGTAAAGGGTGTTTTGTGGATGTTTTGTGGATGTTCTGTCCATTCACCAGTGGGGTTTCGTGGATGTTTGGTCTACATAGGGTCCTTTTTGAAGAGAATGCTGGAGTGAGTAATGCTTCTGGCTACCATAAAGTGCAACAGTTCTGTGCTACAAATTGAAGCAGTTTTGGGATTCAAATTGGCTGTTTTGGTCTTTTTTGTTTCTTTCTGTTTCTTTTTTGGATTGGTCTCTCGCCAATCTGTGGGTTTGTGCTAGCATATGATTGTGCTTCCTCCTCGGTGCCAACCTAGTTGGGATTTAGGAGTGCTAGCTATGATGCTTTTTGCACTCCCCTCCTTTATTGATGTATTTTGTTGCCTTTTGCTCATTTCATCAATAAAGTTTCTCTTCTTTGCTGATCAAAAAAAAAAAAAAAATAACACCATTACAAAATTCACCAAATATAAGAGTATTTTGGAAAAATTCGGGAAAACCCAAAATATGAGACACAAACATATCAACACCATCAACCTTCACTTTATAATAGTATAGGGTATTTTGGATGTCAACAACACCATTACAAAATTCACTAACCTAAAAAAGTCAAAAAGTCATAACCTAAAAAAGTTAAAAAGCCAAAAAGTCACTATCCTATTTGAGTCACATCATCTTATTTAAGTTACATCACCTCTCTACCACATCACTTCAAACCCAACCCATGCCCAATCCATATTTTATAAAAAGTCAAAAAGTATACTTATATAGATCATCTCAAACCACCCCTAAATATATTAGAGTGTTTTGGGAAAATCTGGGATGAACTATATGAAGCACAATATGTCAACAACACTTGCCTTTACTTTATAATAGTATAGAAGATAGATAGATATAGAAGATATATGACTTTTCTTAGCCATCCAAAATAAATAAATAAATAAAATTGTACACACAATAATTTGACAAATAAATATATATTAATTAATTTTAAATTAAAAAATAAACTTAAGTGATTTACTTTGGTCACTCTGGCGGGAGCGGTCTATCTTTGAAACTGTTTATTGGCCAAAGCTTTAATCTTTTTAGGTCAAAATGACATTATTTATTCAAAAGGACAACTATCTGTTCAAAAACTTAACTATTTGTCTATCTATTCAAATGCCACAAGTTTGGTTTTCAAATTTTTAAATTTTTTTTAGAACTAAAAATTAATTTAGTGATGAAATGAAAAAATAAAAAGGTCCAAATTGAAAGTAATATTGGGTGATAGGTCAAGGGGATAAAGTGATATTGGATGGTAATTCATGGGGGTAAAGTGTAATTTATCTTATTGATGAAAGGGCATTTTTAGTCATAAAGGTCCATATTGAACAAAAAATAGAGCAGGAGGCTAGTTGTTAAAATTTTTAGTTGAGGGGACTAAAGTGATAATGACAATAGTTGAAGAGAATAAAGTGTAATTTACCCTTAATATTAAGGAAGATTCTCGCAGATGATTGGTCATCTTATTTAGACATTAGAAAGTGAGTTTACAAAATAGGCTTGTATATCATTTTTCTTTGAGAAATTAAATAATTATTAAAATATTACTTCAATTAGCTTAATAAAAAATTATACAAGACTAGTTTAAATTAAACATATTATTCACTTTTCATGAACCTATGTAATAATTTAAAATATTACTAATGTTCTTATGCTCGTAAAGTTTCACAAGTAACTCAATTAAAAATAAAAGATAATTGGCTATCTTACACTGGAAGAATTATGGTGTGCATCCCTTAAGGGTGCATACCATATCTACCCTATTATAAATTGGTATAATTTTTATTATAAATTTTCGTAATATCAACGACAAAATACGTAATCTCACTTACAAAGTAGCCTAACAAAATGTCCATAATTTTGTGATTCATGTAATAAAAGTTTGTGATTTAGTTATGACATTTTTTGTTATGTCAATTTGTGACAAGGTTATGCATTTTATGATTAATGTTACGAAATTTTGTGGTAAAATTACACCAATTTGTGGTGCATGCATATGGTTAGTTTTAATAGTTAGTTTAAAACTATTTAACTGTTGTTTTGTTTTAATAGAAATTGCTTTCTAGAGTTTAAATAAATATGATGAATTATTTTTATTTTATAAAATTTTATATTTCAAAAATACAAAATTTTCACTCTGTGCGTAGCAAAGGTTTATTTTTTTTAACACTATGTGGAACTCGATGGCCAATTGTATGAGGAGAATCTCAAGGGAAGTGCTTGGAGAGTCGAAAGGAATGAGACCCAGCTCTAGGGAAACTTGGTGGTGGAGGGAAGAGGTTCAAGCGGTAGTTAAGGCAAAAAAAGAGTGCTTTAAAAAGTGGCAGAAGGATAGGACTGAGGAAAACCTTAAGAGCTATAGATTGGCTAATAAGGAGGTCAAGAAAGTAGTGAGAGAGACTAAGTTGAAAGTTTATGATGACTTATACACTAGACTAGATAGTAAGGAGGGAGAGAAGAGGGTATACAAACTTGCTAAGATGCGGGAGAGGAAAACAAGAGATTTTAATCAAGTAAAGTGCATCAAGAGTGAGGATTCTAAGGTATTGGTGAAGGATGATGAGATTAAGGAAAGATGGAAGAATTATTTTGAGAAACTATTAAATGAGGAACATGGAGGTACGACAATAAGGGAAGAAATAGCCAATAATACGATAAACCAAGACTATAGGTTCTATCGCAGGATTAGGAACTTTGAAGTGGAGTTTGCACTTAAGAAGATGAAATCTAATAAGGCTTTAGGACCTGATGATATCCCTATTGAAGCTTGGAAGTGTTTGGGCAAAAAGGGAGTTGCTTGGTTGACTAAGTTGTTTAGCAAAATTTTGTTGACTAGGAACATGCCAGATGAGTGGAGGAAGAGTATTTTAGTGCCAATCTATAAGAATAAAGGTGATGTCCAGAATTGTAACAACTATAGAGGAATCAAGCTAATGTGTCATATAATGAAAGTGTGGGAGAGGGTGTTTACAATACGATTGCGAGGCATAACAGAGATGTCAGAGAATCTATTTGGATTTATGCCTGGTAAGTCAACAATCGCAGCCATCTAACTTTTGACGACACTAATAGAAAAGTATAAAGAAAAGAAAAGAGACATTCATATGGTGTTTATTGACCTTGAGAAAGCATATGAGAGTGCCGGGATATAATATGGTGGGTGTTAGAGAAGAAAGGGGTGACAAAAGGTTACATTAGCGTGATTAGGGACATGTATGAGGGGTGGTGACCACTATTAGATCGCCATTTGGAGAGACAAATGAATTTCCTATCATCAGAGGGTTACACCAAGGATCTACCTTAAGTCCTTATCTTTTGCTTTAGTTATGGACGAGTTGACGATAAATATTGAGGATGACGTGCCATGGTGCATGCTTTTGAGCGATATTGTGCTAGTGGATGAGACTAGAGAAGGAGTTAACACAAAGCTAGAGATTTGTAGAAAAGCTCTTGAAGCTAAAGGATTAGGATAAGCGAGAACTAAGACAGTACATGGAGTGTAAATTTAGTAACAGTAATAATGAAAGTAGAGGAGAAGTGAAGATTGAGAACCAAGAACTGCCTAAAAGTGAACATTTTCGTTATTTAGGGTCGATTATCACAACAACGGGAGAGATTGATGCAGATGTGGTCCATAGGATTAAGGCGGGATGGTGTAAGTGGAGAAGTGCGTCTGGGGTTTTGTGCGATAAACGAATACCCACTAGACTAAAAGGTAAGTTTTATAGAACGGCTATTAGACCGGCTATGTTGTATGGGACAGAGTGTTGGGCAGCCAAGAAACAACATGTAGATAAGATGAGTGTGGCTGAGATGAGGATGCTAAGGTGGATGTGTGGTAAGACTAGACAAGACAGGATTAGGAATGAGTGTATTCGGGAATGGGTAGGAGTAGCACCGATAGAAGATAAGTTGAGAGAGAATCGTTTGAGATGGTTTGGTCATATTCAACGGAGACCAACAGAGGGAGTAGTGAAGAGGTGCGATGCTGTAACAGTAGATGGTAGTGGTAGGGGACGGGGTAGGCCTAGATTAACGTTGACTAGTGCTATAAATAGAGATATGAATCTACTTAATTTGACTAATGAAATGGCCTTTGATAGGGCCGCGTGGAGAAGAAGGATTCATGTAGCCGACCCCATTTGATGGGACTTAAGGCTTGGTTTGGTTTGGTTTGGTTTGGTATTATACTAGAAAAATCAATAATAAAAGTGTTACATTTCACAAAAAAAAAAAGAAGATGAATGCCATGTTTGGTTTGTAATTGTGAAACAAGTTTGAAAAATAATTTTTTGGAAAGAGTACAAAATTTTAAAAAAAAATTTGGTTGTATGTTTTGAAAATAGTTTTGAAGTTTGAAACGATTTAATTATTATTATTTTTTTTTTTGTGGTTGAATAGATGAGTATAAGAGAATAAGTAATTGATTGATGTGTAGGATATGAGAGAAGGAAAGAGGAGAGAGAAAAAAGTGATTGATTGATAAATAGTAGAGAGAAAATTGATTTTGGATTTTTTTATTCAAAAATTTTCAACTAAACAATTTTTTTAACTTTTTTTTTTCTCAAAAATTGTATTTCAAGAGACAAACCAAACAAAGTCGAAGAGTTCTATAACAAAACACTTTGCTCACTACAATAATACATTAACTAATTTTCTACTTGTGCAATGCACGGCTTCAATTTAAATTTTATGTAAATATAATTTTGTAATATTTATACAATAATTTTTAAGTTGCAAAATGCATGCATGTTGAAAATTAAAACAATCTTATCATATAAGTTTATATCAACTTAAATCAAAATTACAAACAAATAGCTCCATATTTATATAAGAACACATCCATTTTTTTATTAATATTATTTTGTTGTTAACAATAAGTATTCAAACATGGCAATTGATATGTGTTTCTTTTCAGAGGATTTACATGTAAGTTCTAATAGATAGACTTATTATCTAATAGGTCTTATTATAATTAATGACATTTTTCATCAAATACTATTAAAAAATGTCATTAATTGTTAATTTTTAGCGACAGTTTAAAAATTGTCCTCAACAGTAGAAACGCGATTTGAAATCGCGTTTTTTTTAAAAAAAAAAAAAAATTATATACAGAGTGAAAACGCGATTCTAAATAGCGTTTTTTTCACAAAATTTTTTTATGTTAAAAGCGCGATTTGAAACAGCGCTTTCTTAATTAAAATCGCGATTTTGAATAGCGATTTCACTATTCATCAAATTTTGGCCTCCTAACAGTAAAAGCGCGAATCGGAATGGCGTTTAAACTTAGTTTGGGAATTCCGTCAGAAGTTGGCCTAGTTTGGGAAATACAATGCAAAATAGGCTTATTTTGGGAAAAGCCTCTCAGATATATCGATACTTCTGAATACGTAACAAATACTTATTAAAAATATTAGCTACTTTTTAATTAATTAATTTGGACATATTGGATACTTATTTTTTAAGCATCAGATACTCTTAAGTCTTGTATTATTTGTTTTTATAGAATTAAAATTGTAGCATTTCTTACATAACGTTATAATATACCTTAATTGTGAAGATAAATAAAATAATATTTTTTCAATAATTTGCTTAGTTCTTTGATAAGAAAAATATAATGAGTTAAAAATAATAGAATTTATTAAATTGGCTAATCCTTATTGTATCATGCATGTCCCATATTACATACAAAGTAAAAATTAACAAGTGAATAATATAATAGTAGAATTAAATATTAATAAATAAATAAGTAAGTAAACGTTTTTGACTAGTGTAAAAAGGAAAAACACATGGACAAATTCTTGTGGATTGTTTTATTATTGCGATATATACATATTAGACTTGATATTGAAGCAAAATATCTATAAAACCTATTGAAATTGAAGAAATAAATTAGCAAATGACTTAAATTAATTCCTAATTCTTAAATATTAATATTTTACATTATAAAATTATAATATAGCCTTTAACATGCTTGAGCTTGTGTAACTCACTACCAATAATTGAAAAAATATTTTTTTTATAAACGTATCCTAATAGTAACTGTACTTGTATCCTACTTTTATAAGTTTTGTCGTATTTCATATCCGTATTATATTCTATCCATATCCATATTCATATACGTACTTCCTAGGTCACGAAAATAGGCTCTGCAAAATTTAAGATAAAACTTTTGTTCTCTCCAAACCCCTGCTAAGACTATATTTTTTTTTGACTAGTTAATTTCTTATATTACTTCAATATTTAAATGTGTTTCCCTAATTTGTTTATTTTAGTCTATTTCATTAAATATCTGACTTATTTATTTATTCATTTGGACTACATAAAATTGATATTTGAGTAACAAATGTAAAATTTATAATAAATTAGCTTTCTATTACAAAACAATGATTAAAAATTAGATCGGTGGATTGGATTTGGATCGGAATTCCATGATCCTATGAGATTCAACTATCACGATCAAAAGTATACAAACATAAAATTTACAGTAAATTAGCTCATATAATACAAAACAAGGATTAAAAATTAGATCAATACGATAGATCCAAATTGGGATTCCACGATTTATGAGATCCAACTATCAGGATTGAAAGTATACCAAAAAAAAAAAAAAACAATAAATTACCTCATAAAATTCCTTGTCAGGATTAAAAATTGAATTGATGGAATCATATATGAATCAAGATTCCATGATTCTATGAGATCCAACTATTAGAATTGAAAGATCTTACTTGTAAAAAAAATTTTACACGATCCAGATCTACTATGTCCAAATGAATAGTAAAATTGTAAGGTTATAAGATTCAGATTGAGATTCTGATAAGTATAGATAAAGGAGGAAAAAAAACAGAAGATGAAGAAAAAAAGGGCATAAAAGTAAATATGCATATACTGCTACACCAAAGATGCATATCCTTGAAAAAAAAAATGATATATATATATTTAACACTATACCTTTCAAGCCAGAGAGAAACCAAGATGCTTTGCGAGAAAAATCTACAAGAAAAGAGAAAAAATAAGCAAAGAATAATGATAGACGTGGTTAAATTCTTAAAAATCACCAAAATTAAGCTCTTAAAATGCTTACACACTTCAAGCACAGCATAGACCAGGAAAAAAAAATTGAAATCATACAGACAAGATCTCACACAATGACAATTGTAAAG
Organism: Camellia lanceoleosa; assembly: GCA_025200525.1. NCBI lineage: Eukaryota > Viridiplantae > Streptophyta > Magnoliopsida > Ericales > Theaceae > Camellia > Camellia lanceoleosa. Next base: position 92,174,329 of record CM045770.1, read on the forward strand.
TGATAAAATAAAAACGAGTTTTCATACCTTGTTGCAAAAAATCAAAAAGCAGATCAAGTCTGTAACTTCTTCTGAGGGGTTTGAAATATCCAATGGAGAAAGAACAATTGCAATGAAAGAGATGAGAAGGACAACGAGGTCAATGTGAGGTGAGGAAGGAACTGGGATGACTTATCTTGACTTTGTGGTGAGAGAATTCATTTGGGGAGTTGGTCGATTTTATTTATTTATTTATTTATTTTTGACTTTTTAATTATTTTAATTTGGAATTAAAAAATTTAGAATGATTTTTTAATTTTTTTGACTTTTTGTGAGAAAAAAAATGTAATAATTATGAATTAAATGTGATATTTTTATCTTATTGAACAAAAAAATCTATTTTATCTTTTTATAGTTAAAATAACCCTAAATCCAACCCAACCCTTATTTGTAAAGGAAGCCAAACTTTCTGTTTAAAAAATCACCATTAACCACTGCTAAGGCCTAGTTGGATAACAATTTATTTTGGTAATTTTTAAATTTTTTGATTAAAATATAAAATAAAATAATTAGTATGTTTAAAATAATTTTTTACAAAAAAATGTGTAAAAGTAGAGAAAAAAAAAATTTTTTGATTTTTTTACTGTAAGTTATTGATTTTTTTTTAAAAAAATTAGTAATTTTTTTAACTTTTAAACTAAAACAATGAATTACCAAACGAGACCTACCTAATTATTTATTCAACTTTTCAAATATAAAGGTAGTCACTGTAGCATCTTCAAACATTAAGGCCCGGTTTGGCATCATTAAAAAAATATAAAAAGCCAAAAAATTATTTAAAAAATTAAAAAGTTATCACTATTCACAAAAAAATATAAAAACAAATTTACACAAAAAAAAAGTACAACCCAAAAAGTCATTGACGTGATGATACAGTCTAAACCAGATTGTACAAATTACCTAATCGGCTACACACAAAATTTACAAAAAAAACGGTGTTGTTCGGCCTGTGGGGACCACCACGGATCCCATTTTGATAATCGGAACCGTTCAACGTGTAGAACACATCGAGTACTATATGCTTGTAAAAAATCACGTTAATCAAATATCGATAGCTAGTGATCAAATCAGATTTTTTTCAGCCATTTATTTTTAATTGTCCATTTTTTTTTATATATAAAACTGATTTGATCACATAGCTATCGATATCCGATCAATGTGATTTTTTAAAAACATATAGTATTTGACGAGTTCTACATATTGAACGGCTCGAATTATTAAAATGAGACCCGCGGTAGGCCCTCTAGTCGGACTAGAGAAAAGCCAACCCTATATATATAAATCTAGAATAATGTTTGAGAGCTCGAAATATTGCTCCCCCGAATCCCCCTAATGTCCAAAACGACGTCGTTTTGGGAATTAGGTGTTTAGTTTTTTTTTTTTTGACCATTTTTCGCAAACGGAGGAGAGGGAGAGAGAGAGGAGGAGAGAGAGAGAGAGAGAGGAGAAGAGAGAGAGGAGAAGAGAGAAGGAGGAGACACACACACAATGGCGTCCGATCGTCCTTACGTCCGATCGTCGATCGTCCGTCTTCAGCCGTCAGCCGATTCGTCCGTCAATCGTCTTCCGTCGTCGATCGTCTTCCTCCGATCGCCTTCTTCCGCCTTCTTCCTCTCCTTCTTCTTCTTTCTTTCTTTCTTCTTCTCTTCTTCTCTTCTTTCTTATTCTTTCGATTTCGATTCAAAAAAAAAAAAAAATTCGAATGACGAAACGACGTCGTTTCGTAATTAGGGGGATTCGGGGAGGCTCAATTCGAGCTCTCTAGCACGGTTGATAAATCTAAAGCATGTCTACCCCCACCCCCTACAATTCAAATCATTCCATACTGCTTCCTTCAATAATGATTGTCACTATGCATAGGGCATAGAGGTAAAATGATAGTTTTATTATTTTATATAATATTTTAATACATATTTTTTCATAAAAAGTTAAAAAATTATTCCAAACAATCATCTTTTTTTCCTCAATTTTTTTGTCCAAAAAATAAAAAAAATACACTTATTTAGGATATTCCAAACAATCCCTAAAATTCTTATTTTGCTCTTCCTACAGGTTGCAGCAAAAACACAATTTATAAATCATTTTTACTTTGAACCAATTATTATTTGTTCTGTTTGTTGATTACCATCATTATTTGAAAAGAATAAATTACCCGGTTATAGAATAGATTTTTTGCTTCTTATTTAGATTTTTATTTATTTAAATTTAAAAACTGTACATGATTTGATTTTTTTTGGGTCTTTAATAATCAGAAATTATCTAATAGTTTGGGAACAATGTCAGGAACGTTATGACCAATATATTTTTCAAAATAACTCATTAGAAAAATAAATATCATAAAATAAAAAAAATTACGTTTATCGATTTAATTTTTTTATGTACTATATACATGAGAATTTTACAAAATGAACCATTTGAAGAATCGAAATGAGACTCATGATAGACCTCACAGATCCTATAATCTTCTCAAGTTGAGAAGTGAAATTGAGAAAACCCCAATTCTCTTTTATTTTAGCCTTGTTTGGGGAGAGTGTCGAGCTAAAACAGTTTTTTAAAAGGCAAAATATGTTAAAATAGTCAATAAGACAAAAATATCACATCTAATCCATAATCATTTCACTTTTTTTCTCACAATAAAAAAAAAAAAACAATCAACTTTTTAAACACAATTTTTTTAGTCAGGTTAAAATAGTTAAAAAAGCCAAATAAAATGGTCAACTTCTCAAACAAGGCTTTTGTAAGGTTGTGGTTGGAGTATGGATTTGGAAAGGAAAATGAAAACAGAAAATGTATATGAAATGTGAATGAAATATAGTTATGTTTCACCTACATTTTACACTCTTTTTATATTTTCCTTTCCTAATCTCTACCTAAATTCATACTGCAAACACATCATAAAAGAAAAAAGATATTTTTGTCATAAATGTGAAGATAAAAAAAAAATGATTTATAAACAAATACATGCAAAAAAATTTATAAAAATTATGTAACAATAACATTTTAAAATTCGTAAGCCCCTTTAATTATGGGAGCAGCTTGCCTCCAGTTTGAGATCGGACTAAACTGTACTGTTGGGCCCGTGGAGGCTCATCACGGGTCCCGTTTCGATAATCCGAACCGTTCAATGTGTAGATCTCATCGAGTACTATATGCATATAAAAATTCATGTTGATTGGATATCGATAACTATGTCATCGGATCAGTTTTCTGTCAATCGTTACTTTGCTCAACATCCATTTTTTTATACAAAATTGATTTGATCACATAGCTATCGATATCCAATCAACGTGATTTTTCACAATTATATAATACTCGACGAGTTCTACATATTAAATGGTTCAGATTATTAAAACGAGACCCGTAGTGGGCTCCCACGGGCCCAACAGCACCGCCCAGTCCTATACTGGAGGCAAGCTGCTCCCTTAATTATCTTCTTCTTTTTTTTATTTGAAATGAATGAACACAAATATGTCATGTCATTTTATATGAATTTATTATACAAATTTTTTATTTATATATTATCACTCAAATAATAATAAATGAAAGAGTTAATTGTCCAATTTTTTAGTGATAATAAAGTGATACGAACAATAAATAAAATGATAAAAATAATGATATATAAAAATATATATATATACAGAATAAGATAACATAAGTGTGTCTATTTATTTTAAATTAAAAGACCCATTAAAATGAATGAGTTACAATTTTAAAAATATCATAAATTTTTTATTTATAAATCATTTTCGAGAGTGAATTTTTATTTTTTTTTCTTTATTTTATTAAAATTTAAGGTTGTAGGGTAAAGTTTAATTAGTTTGCCCTAATTGTAATTGAGAAAAAGGAAAAAAAAAGAGGTTGGTTGTGTTTCGTCTCTCTCCCCTGTTGTCTTCTCTATCCTCTCCCTCTCTTTCCACCGACTCGAATCCTCCAAAATCTTGTCCATTAAGCGATCAAAACCACCTCGCTCTCATCCAATCACAACCTCCTCCTAAGCAACCACCACAACCTCTTCTATTATTCTCTTTCAATTTCTCTGATCACCTCACAAGGTTAGGGTTTTCATTTTAAATTATTCTTATTTTTTGTTTTCAACTTCTTTTTATTAATACATTTGATTTTGTTCACCTCTCTCTCATCTCTCTTTTTATTTTAAATTATCACCTCACAAGAGTCATGCTTATGGATCAGGGGCCTTTTCCCAAACTAACCCAAAATAGCAACTTATTTCCCAAACTAGGCTTAGTTCGGACAGAATTCCCAAACTAGGCTAAAACGTGGTTACAAACCACGCTTTTACCGTTTTTGTGGTCCTCCCGTGAAAAATTTGTAAAATCGTAAAAGCGTAGTTACAAACCACGCTTTTAATTAAAAAAGCGTTGTCACAAACCACGCGTTTAAGGAAATTTGGTTTATACATAAGGCATTGTTAGGAACCACGCTTTTAAGTAATTTTTTTTTTCTTCAGAAAATGTGGTTACGAACCACGCTTTTACTATTGACCAAAGAAAGCGTGGATGATAACCACGCTTTTAACAAAAATGTAAAAACGTGTTTTCAAAACACGTTTTCAACTAGGGGTGTCCGCGGTTCGGTTTGGGACGGTTTGCAGTTTGGTTTGGACTTGCCTGCATCTAGACGGTTTAGGGAAAAGTCAACTCAAGAACCGCTCAAGAATGCGGTTTGCGGTTTGCGGATAGGTTCATGGATGCTTGGCGGTTTTATGGGATTGAACTTTTTTTCCAAAAATTTATTTTTAAACCTTTTTTTTTCCCCCCCCATTTTGTCAATCTTTATTTTGGACCTTTTTCCTCATATTTTTTAAAATGCTCCAACATTAATAATTAATAAATTAAAACTTATAATTAATCAACAGATTCAGATTTATAGATTCAGATTAACAGATTCAATTTCAGATTAAATTTTACTAACAGATTCAGATTTAATTTTAATAACATATTCAGATTTAATTTAATTTTAATAACAAATTCAGATCAAACAAGTTAACAGATTCAAATTCAGATCAAATTTCAGATCAAACAAATTCAGATCAAACAAACAAATTCAGATCAAATTTCACAGATTCAAGTTAACAGATTTAATTCCAAAAAACAGATTATACAGACACAGATAGATTTAATTCCAAAAATTAAATAACATATTTAAATAACAGACAGATTTAATAACAGATTTAATTCCAAAAGTTAACAGATTGAATCAAATTAAATCAAACATTAATACCAAAAACTGTTTCAATACAGATTGAATTCCCAAAAAAATAGATTCCATACAGATTCAAAACAGATTCCAAAAAAATAACATAAACAAAAAATACAGATCTGTTGCAGATTCAAAACAGATTCCAAAAAAAATGTCCTCCATCAATCAAATACCACATTAATGGACAGATTCAAAACAGATCTATCAACTAATTCTCCAAACACGCAGAGATGAGAGAGAGAGAGAGAACTTCTTGTGATCGGTGCGATGACAGAGTCAATCGATCGGTCGATTTTGTGATGAGAGAGAGTCGATCGGTGTAGTAGATGCAAACCCAAAGAGTGAGAGACTGTGAGATGAGAGAGTGAGGGAGGGAGACAGATCAGAGACACAAAGATCGGAGAGAGAGAGAGATATAGACAGAGACTGAGATTCAGAGAGGAGCTTACCTGTGAGGTGTGCGATGAGGTCGATCGGTTGATCGGTCGATTAGTCCATCTTGCGAAGACAGAGAGAGTCGATCGGTGGGTATAGGCAGTGGAGGAGATGAAAATCGCGAGAGTGAGAGTGAGCGTGAGAATGAGAGACACGGAATGAGATAGATAGAGCGAGAGATAGATAAGATTGATTAGGGTTTTCTTTTTTGAACGGTCGGATTTGAAGCGAAAAAAAAGGGGGTGTTTTTTTGAACGGTTAGATTTCACCCCCCAAAAAAAAAACAAGTGTTTTATGCGGGCGGGTTTGGTTGGTGCAGGTTAAACCCGTAACCCGTCCGTAACCTGAAAATTAGATAAAATTTAAACCGTACCCTATCCTAATGTGTTTGCGAAATAGCTCATACGTGTGCGGTTCGGATCGGTTATGGCGGTTTGGGTGGTTCGGATAACCCTATACTCAGCCATATTTTCAACACAAAACGAGCACTCACTCTTCATTCTCACACACACTCTCTCTCTCTCTCATGCACACACACACCCACCACACTCACACACTCACATATATATTTTTTAATATATATAAATTTTATTTTATAAAATTGAGACTAATATTAAATATGTATAATAATAATTTATAATAGCAAATAATAATCAATTATATTATTTTTATAATTTTTGTAAATATAAATCATTTTTATATAATTTTAAAAATAATTTTTTACTAATTAAATTGAAACAATCATACATACGTATGTATATAACCTGCCCAAAAGTTAAAATGATAATTATTTTTTACCCTTAAATGATAATTATTTTTTATTTTTTATTTCTTAACCAAATTAAGTTTTAATTTTTAAAAAAAAAAATCTAAAAATCAAACCATACATAGCCTAAAAATCTTTTGGTAAGTCATTTCTTACGTTGGTAACTTATTTAATTATTTGTTAATTTTATGACATTTTTACCATCTGAGGCATGTTTGGTACCATTTCGTTTTCAGTTTTCAATTTATATTTACAAAAATTTGAAAAAACTACCATAAAAACTTGTTTGATAATTTTTTTGATTTATAAATGGTTGTCTCAATTTGTAAATTTGAGAAAAAAATGTAAATTCAAAAAATGAGTTTGCGTTGGTTTTTAAACAAAAATTTAAAAATTAACTAAATTTTTTTTCAAATAAATTCAAAAAATGAGTTTACTTTGGTTTGTAAATAAAAAAAATTTTTCAAATAAAATTAATTGAAAAAAAAATTTGTTAGTAAAAATTTTAAATTTTTGTTTAAAAACCAATGTAAACTCATTTTTTGAATTTACGTTTTTTTCCTCAAATTTACAAATTGAGACAACCATTAATAAACTAAAAAAATTATCAAACAAGTTTTTATGATAGTTTTTAAAATTTTTGTAAATATAAATTGAAAACTGAAAACGAAATGGTTACCAAACATGCTTCAGATGGTAAAAATGTTGTAAAATTAATAAATAATTAAATAAGTTACCAACGTAAGAAATGACTTATCAAAATACTTTTAGGCTATGTATGGTTTGATTTTTAGGATTTCTTTTTTTAAATTAAAAATTAATTTGGTTAAGAAATAAAAAATAAAAAATAATTATCATTTAAGGGTAAAAAATAATTATCATTTTAACTTTAAGGTAGGTTATATACATACGTATATATGATTGTTTCAATTTAATTTGTAAAAAATTACTTCTAAAATTATGTAAAAATGATTTATATTTACAAAAATTATAAAAATTATATCATTGATTATTATTTGCTATTACAAATTATTATATATATATATATATATATTTAATATTAGTCTCAATTTTATAAAATAAAATTTATATATATTGAAAATTATACATGTGTGTGTGTGTGTGTGTGTGTGTGTGTGTGAGTGAGTGTGAGAATGAAGAGTGAGTGCTGGTTTTGTGCTGAAAACGTGCAGTTTGGTTTGGACCTGCCTGCATCTATACGGTTTGGAGAAAAGTCAACCCGCAACCGCCCGCAATGCGGTTTGCGGTTTGTGCGGATAGGATTCGCGGATGTGCGGGCGGTTTGCGGATTGAACTTTTTTTCCAAAAATTTATTTTTAAACCTTTTTTTCCCCCCCCCATTTTTGTCAATCTTTATTTTGGACCTTTTTCCTCATATTTTTTAAAATGCTCCAACATTAATAATTAATAAATTAAAACTTATAATTAATCAACAGATTCAGATTTACAGATTTAGATTAACAGATTCAATTTCAGATTAAATTTTACTAACAGATTCAGATTTAATTTTAATAACATATTCAGATTTAATTTAATTTTAATAACAAATTCAGATCAAACAAGTTAACGGATTCAAATTCAGATCAAACAAATTCAGATCAAACAAACAAATTCAGATCAAATTTCACAGATTCAAGTTAACAGATTGAATCAAGTTAACAGATTCAATTTCACAGATTTAATTCCAAAAAATAGATTATATAGACACAGATAGATTTAATTCCAAAAATCAAATAACATATTTAAATAACAGACAGATTTAATAACAAATTTAATTCCAAAAGTTAACAGATTGAATCAAATTAAATCAAACATTAATTCCAAAAACTGTTTTAATACAGATTCAATACAGATTGAATTCCCAAAAAAATAGATTTCATACAGATTCAAAACAAATTCCAAAAAAAATGTCCTCCATCAATCCAATACCACATTAATGGACAGATTCAAAACAGATCTATCAACTGATTCTCCAAACACAGACAGATAGTGAGAGAGAGAGAGAGAGAGGCTTACTTGTGATCGGTGCGATGACAGAGTCAATCGATCGGTCGATTTTATGATGAGAGAAAGTCGATCGGTGTAGTAGATGCAAACCCAAAGAGTGAGAGACTATGAGATGAGAGAGTGAAGGAGGGAGACAGATCAGAGACACAAAGATCGGAGAGAGAGACGTATAGCAGATCGAGATTCAGAGAGGAGCTTACCTGTGAGGTGTGCGATGAGGTCAATCGGTTGATCGGTCGATTAGTCCATCTTGCGAAGACAAAGAGAGTCGATCGGTGGGTGTAGGCAGTGGAGGAGATGAAAATCGCGAGAGTGAGAGTGAGCGTAAGAATGAGAGACACAGAGTGGGATAGATAGAGCGAGAGATAGATAAGATTGATTAGGGTTTTCTTTTTTGAACGGTCGGATTTGAAGGGAAAAAAAAGGGGGTGTTTTTTTGAACGGTTAGATTTGACGCCCCCAAAAAAAAAACAAGTGTTTTATGCGGGCGGGTTTGGCGGGTGCGTGTTAAACCCGTAACCCGCCTGTAACCTGAAAATTAGATAAAATTTAAACCATACCCTATCCTAATGTGTTTGCGAAATCGCTCATACGCGTGCGGTTCGGATCGGTTATGGCAGTTTGGGTGGTTCGGATAACCCTATACCCAGCTCTATTTTCAACACAAAACAAGCACTCACTCTTCATTCTCACACACACTCTCTCTCTCTTATGTACACACACACCCACCACACTCACACACTCACATATATATTTTTTAGGAAAAAAATTTTCCCCCCGAATCCCGCCGCCCCGAATGCCCCGAGAGAGAGAGGGAGAAAGAGAGAGGGAGAGAATATCGGGGAAGGAGAGGAAGAGAATAGAGGGGAAGAAGCTCGTCGCCCGACATCGCCTTGCAGCAGCTCGAAGCTCGTCGTCCGGCGTCGCCCGGCGTCGCCTCGCAGCAGCGTCGCCTCGCCTCCGGCAGCTCCTCCTCCGCCCCGTCTCCGCCTCCAGCCCTAGTTTGTTGGCCCCTCCCCCTCCCCTTCTCTTCTTCTTCTCTTCTCTTCTTCCTCCTCCTTCTGTTTCTCTTCTTTTGAAATGGAAGAAAAAAAAAAAAAAAAACCACGAAACGACGTCGTTTCGTCGATTAGGGGCATTCGGGAGAAGAGGATTCGAGGTCCCAATCAAAACTCTATTTTTTAATATATATAAATTTTATTTTATAAAATTGAGACTAATATTAAATATATATAATAATAATTTATAATAGCAAATAATAATCAATTATATTATTTTTATAATTTTTGTAAATATAAATCATTTTTATATAATTTTAAAAATAATATTTTACAAATTAAATTGAAACAATCATACATACGTATGTATATAACCTGCCCAAAAGTTAAAATGATAATTATTTTTTACCCTTAAATGATAATTATTTTTTATTTTTTATTTCTTAACCAAATTAAGTTTTAATTTTTAAAAAAAAAATTATAAAAATCAAACCATACATAGCCTAAAAATCTTTTGGTAAGTCATTTCTTACGTTGGTAACTTATTTAATTATTTGTTAATTTTACGACATTTTACCATCTGAGGCATGTTTGGTACCATTTCGTTTTCAGTTTTCAATTTATATTTACAAAAATTTTAAAAAACTATCATAAAAATTTGTTTGATAATTTTTTTGGTTTATAAATGGTTGTCTCAATTTGTAAATTTGAGAAAAAAATATAAATTGAAAAAATGAGTTTACGTTGGTTTTTAAACAAAAATTTAAAAATTAACTAAATTTTTTTTCAAATAAATTCAAAAAATGAGTTTACTTTGGTTTGTAAATAAATTTTTTTTTTCAAATAAAATTAATTGAAAAAAAAATTTGTTAGTAAAAATTTTAAATTTTTGTTTAAAAACCAATGTAAACTCATTTTTTGAATTTATGTTTTTTTTCTCAAATTTACAAATTGAGACAACCATTTATAAACTAAAAAAATTATCAAACAAGTTTTTATGATAGTTTTTAAAATTTTTGTAAATATAAATTGAAAACTGAAAACGAAATGGTTACCAAACATGCCTCAGATGGTAAAAATGTCGTAAAATTAACAAATAATTAAATAAGTTACCAACGTAAGAAATGACTTATCAAAAGATTTTTAGGCTATGTATGGTTTGATTTTTAGGATTTCTTTTTTTAAATTAAAAATTAATTTGGTTAAGAAATAAAAAATAAAAAATAATTATCATTTAAGGGTAAAGAATAATTATCATTTTAACTTTAAGGTAGGTTATATACATATGTATGTATGATTGTTTCAATTTAATTTGTAAAAAATTATTTCTAAAATTATGTAAAAATGATTTATATTTACAAAAATTATAAAAATTATATAATTGATTATTATTTGCTATTATAAATTATTATTATATATATATTTAATATTAGTCTCAATTTTATAAAATAAAATTTATATATATTAAAAATTATACATGTGAGTGTGTAAGTGTGGTGGGTGTGTGTGTGTGTGTGTGTGAGAGAGAGAGAGAGAGAGAGAGAGAGAGAGTGTGAGAATGAAGAGTGAGTGCTGGTTTTGTGTTGAAAACACGTTTTTACATTTTTGTTAAAAGCGTGGTTATCATCCACACTTTCTTTGGTCAACAGTAAAAACGTAGTTCGTAACCACGTTTTCTGAAGAAACAAAAATATTACTTAAAAGCGTGGTTCCTAACAACGCTTTATGTATAAACCTAATTTCCTTAAACTCGTGGTTTGTAACTACACTTTCTTAATTAAAAGCGTAGTTTGTAACCACGCTTTTACGATTTTACAAATTTTCCACGGGAGGACCACAAAAAGGGTAAAAGCGTGGTTTGTAACCACGTTTTAGCCTAGTTTGGGAATTCCGTCCGAACGAGGCCTAGTTTGGGAAATAAGTTGCTATTTTGGCTTAGTTTCGGAAAAGCCCCTATGGATCAGTGTAGTTTTAATGTGACAGATTGAAGGACATTACCTAGTGTTGGTCCTTGTTAATTCTAGGTGCTTTGCTTGAATGTGAAATGTCATTATGCCAGATTGATTTTTAATAGCCCATTTTGTGGAATGAAGGTTGAATAGTGCCACTTGATATTCTGTTAAATCGATTTAATTTTTCTCTAATATTCATTTGTAGGTACTACTACTAATGATTCATACCATTGCACTCTTGATCCATAGTACTCTTCATGAAGTTAAATATTGATTGCTTTATACTTCATTCTGGTGTCATGTACATTTTTTGTTTATAGGCTTCTTCCACCTATTTCCAAGAATGTCACAAATAAGAAAAAGAGGAATAAATATGATACAAGATTCAATGCGATTTTTTACACAGAATTGAGAGCCAATATCCCATCGTAAAGCTCATATATTTTATCTCTATAACATGTATGCATGCATTAGGATATTCTGGTTCCATTTTTCCTTTTGGGCGTCTAAGTTATATCTAGTGTTGAGTTGTTTTGCTCTTTTGCTTTCCTTGTCAAGTTTAGATGGATTTGGATATGAAAAACAGGATAGCTACAATTCTTATGAAAGAGGCAGCAGAATTGCGACAACAAGCTGAGGAGGGTGGTGTGCATGTTTATCTTAGGCAGCCCAATGTTAGGGGTCAGCCAAATTCACATTTTCCTCACAGTGACTGTTCTTGGTGTACAATAGGGTTAGTTCTGTAGTTGTTTATGTATAAAAAAAATTATAATGTGATTCCAAAATTATAAAGAGTGTGTATGCAATTCAACATTACTATATCTATATAGTTCTGATGGGCACCAGTTTGGTGCCCCCTTCAGCCAACCTAATTTGCTCATTTGGGAAAGAGGGTTTGGGGTTTTTTTGGCTAAAATAGTCACACACACAAAAAAACAAAAAAAAACAAAATAGGCTTTTTAGCCCAATAAGACAAAACATCACATCCAACTCATAATCATTATATTTTTTTTCTCACAAAAAACCAAAAAAGCCAAAAAGCCAACCTACTTTACAAACGAGAGAGGTTTGGAATTAATATTTCAACTTTGCTAGAGAGCGAGCTGGCATACCTAAAAAAAAAAAAAAAGAAGGAAAAAGTCAAAACAGAAAGAGGAATAAGACAAATTAATGCTACTATAGAGTTTTTCTTTTAGAGCTCTAAAACATTTTTCTTAATATTTTATGTTTCTTATTAAATGAAATGGATTTAAGAATATTTAAGACTTATTAGGGTGGTTTGGCGTTTGCTTTTTTAGTATATCACTCCTCATTATTCAATTAAATTTGTATGTACTAGTGTTCTTTGAAAGTAAAAGAAAGTTATATCTGTAAGAGGGGTTAACTTGAGCCCATTAAATTAATTGGGCCCAATCGGAGCCCAATCGGAAAGCCCAAAAATTGGTAGGCTCGGAGAAATTATCGCCAAGAAGGCCCAAGTAAATTCTATTAAATAGACCCACAAGAAAGTCAACAAATTGGGCAGAGAAGGACCCATCAAGCATATACCTCTAAAGAGAGCCCAACAAACCTATCTAAGGAGACCCAAATCATACAGGTGTCTAAGGAGGTTAATCATTGCTTTAAGAAGAGATGTAACCTTCAGAGGAAATCCATCATCCAAGGTATTTGCTTGGTCTCAAAAGGGTTCAGAACCACGAACCTAGAGACAAATTTAAGCTTGGACTCGAAAGTTTTCGAATCCATGAACCTAGAGATCCGAAGCATTTGGTTTCGAACAAATTCAATCTCAATCTAGAAGTCGCTCTGTTAATGAGTTTCAAAACACTTGCAGGTTCGGAGCTTTTTGAGATTTATATACCAGAACCATGGGCGTGACAGAGTCCGAACAAAGGACCAGATCCCAAGGACGATGAGTGAAGATAAATTCACTCTTCGGTTAAATTAGCCTATACCCGGGTTGAGGTGGCACGATCTAGAGGGTCACTGAGACTCGACGATATTTGCGACAAGGCGTTCTCTTGAACTACCGCTTACCCTTCTGTGGCAGGGCATCTTTTGGGACTACCCCGGACCCCTTTGGGATGATTGCGGATCATTGATTAAGCGTAGCTAAGAAGAAGGGTTCGCCAAGAGGTTGATTTCCTTTTCAGGTTTTTTTCATCTTCAGAGAGGTCACCTCCTCAGACAAAGTATCTAGAGAGAATATTCTAGCCTATATCTTGAGTTGTCTATATATAGAGCACTCACCCATAGCTTTAGAGAAGAGGATTTTGGAGAGATTACTCTTGGAGAGAACTAATTTCCATTCTCCATTATCTACCTGGAGAGTGAAAGTGGGATATCCATGAGAAAGCCTTGCCATTGTGCTCAATCTAACTGCTTTACCTTCTTCACCCAATCTCTTGTCTCCATCATCTCTGTGCTATTGTATTTCTAATTGTAACTATTGAAGAATCTATGCATCACCACTCATTTCTAGAGAATTTGGATTCTTTGGTGATCTTCGAGGATCTTTGAATATTCCAGCAACTTTCTCGGACCATCACATACAATATCATTGGTCTGTCATAAGTTGGGGTCACCGTACAAGAACAGTAGTAAGGTTGATACCCAATTCCCATTTGTAGCATTGCTACGGTTTTGTTTGATGTGCAGAGCATTATGCAACTCTGCTTACATAGCTTATTATATAATGATCAAACTCATTTGATTATTACACAAAACTAAACCTCTTGCTACTTATTTTGTTGTGTTATAATTGTATTCATTATTTTTCGATTCAGTAAGAAATCAATGTTCAGATATATGGTTATTGTCCCTATTGTTTCCCCAAAACTTAAGTTTCTAACAACTTTTTGCCAAGTAGATCAAACAACAGTTGATTAGTTGACAATGAACTTTGAAGAAATTTAAGCAACAACCTTGTTCGTTCTTCCTATTACCGGATCGAATAGAGTTGTGCAAGCCTAACATAATTACTGAGAAATTTTAGCCAGGGGATATCAAAATTAGTTGAGTTGGGTCCTAAAGGCAAGCAACTAAGTCATTACACTAATGTGACTACTGATATTGACATGTATTAACATGCATGTAAGACTTTGATGCAAACATATAAGAGAGACCATTCTCTAGAGCAGTTTCACTACTAATAGTTACCAATTCTCTTGCCTTGTGCTTCTTTGAAAGAGACCAATCTTAATTGTTTGAATTAAAGATTGATGTTTGTCTGCTCCTCCACACGATTAACGACAACAGTTCCTTTACGTTGCCTTTCCTGCATCAAGTCATAAAATAATAATACAATTTCAAAAAAAACAAAGAAATAATAATTGTTACGTCCCAAAGCCAACCAAGCTAGGAACGTGACAATGTTGCACACCTATAAGACTGACTACACCCTCTGAGCATGCAAAGATGGTGAGAAACTTAATTCGATTTCATTCCATAATAATCATTGCAATCAGGAGATAAAACCACATCAATAATACTTTTATCAACAATACCAAAAGTCTCAACAACAATACACAAATTCAGTTTAGGCAGAGTCCAATATTTTGAGCATGCTAAACCAAGAGTTCCACAATCTTAATATTCATCTGGATCTGTAATAACTACTTGTAGCCCTCTATCCCAATAATCACTTCCACCACACTATTCATTTGGACATGTAATGAAGAATAAAACAATCAGCAACTACTTTAATACGTAATTGCTTCTGCAACTAGTCGAATCAAATAGTGCAATGGTGGAGCTAGGAATTTAATATAGGGACACCTATTAATTACAATATCAAAAATTTTCTTCCCTAATCAATAACAGTAATATAATAATAAATTTTTGAGCTAATATTAAACCCTAAAACTTAAAGATTCATTACAAAAGTTATAAATTGTAAACTTTTATAATTATTCCCGATAGCATCATTATCAATACCATAAAAAATGTCTCTCTATATAGACAACTGTAGACACCCCATTTTTGACCGTCCTCAAGACTTGGACGTCATCGTTTGAACACTCGATGATCACCCTTGTTCGTGTTCGTTTTGAGTTCTCGGAGGTCTCGGCTACACGCCTTGCCTTAGGATCTCTCAACTTGACTGTTTTGTGCTTGGTTGTGGACCAAGGACTTGTGGTTTTTGCACCTGAGGGAAGAGGGTGGCTTGTTGGCCATCTCATCAACCCACCGGCCAAGGCATGATTCCACCGGCCCTTTTTTCTTGCTATCGGCCAAAGGTTGTGGCCGGTCGACACCTTTGTTGGTCGGTCGGCCACCTTTGTTGGTCAATCGGCCATTTCTGTTGGTCGACCCCTTTCCATCTGCTTTTGGCAAATATTTTATGCCAGTTGTCACAGCTGGCATCTACATTACACCCCCCCATACACGTGTATGGAGGGATTTACTCCCTTGTGTTAGCTTTTCCAAGAAGCTTAGGAATTGAATTCCTATAAGAAGGGAGGCCCTCATTCCTTCTCAGAGGTTCTCGAGTTTTAGGTTAGAGTTTTTGTATCTATCTATCTCTATATTTCCCTCTCTTTACATTTGTGTGTGTGTTTTGTTCACACTATTGCACACAAACACCTAGCATTACACCATCCTTGGTTGCTGAGGCTCTAAGGAGTTTTTGTTAGGGTTCTTGGGCTAGTTTTGATCAGGGGAAGGTGCTGGAGTGGTGTTCTTGAAGAGGTTCTTCAAATGTAAGAAACTACCCCATTTATTCCCCATTTTTGCTTAAGCTTTTAGCCTATCTTGCATCTATTTTTAACCTTAATTTATAACTGATAAAAGTTCTATTTTTAAGTGCTTAAAATAGTTGTTTAAGGTCACTTTGGTGTTTGGGGTTGTTTACCCCCTCTTAGGCCTTGTTTGGCCTCATCTTTGTGCATTTTTTTGTGAGCTTCGGGACCATCTTGTATTGCCCTTCTCACCACTGAAATCCAAAGGGATTTCAGTGGTGGGGATGGTGTTTTGAGGTCCTAAGAAGGAAAAGGTCATCCCCTCTCCTTGTTGTCTTCAATACTTGTCATATTAGCCTCACATGTGAACACCTTTGTTAAGTTCATGTTGGCCATGTCTTACCTGGTATTTGTGGTTATTTTTCTGTCATACGCCACTGTTTTTTCCTATCTTGATCATTCCATGCTTGGTTTATACACTCGTAGTGTAAATTTTGCAAACTAGTCTCGTATGCTTCATGTTTCAGTATGTCCTTTTAGCTCATGTTGACCTCATTTCAGTGGGTTTTTGGCGTTGTTTTAGCATGCCATGACTCTGTTTTGGATGGGTTTAGTCGGCTCTTACATGCTTCATATACTTGCTTTGCAATTTCCTTTATTTGCCTTAACATGCACCTTGTGTTTAGACCACCATGCTTACATGTTTTGGCTTAGCTTTGAGAAGCTTTTAGCTTTGTTTTACCATGCTTAAGGTTTGACTTTTGTTGCTTGGGTCACATGTGACTTGCTTTGTATAGCTACCATGCAATCTAGCTTGTAGGCTTTGGGTGTTGAATCTTCTAGCATACTCTACTTGGATCATTTCAGTGGTTTGGCATCACTTTTAATGTTATTTCAGTCCATATAGTATGCTCCTATGCTTGCACTTATGGCTCCTTTAATGCCTTAAAGAGTTGTTGTTTTATGCTTCTTGAATGGATCATTGCGTATGCTTCCATGCTTGGGCCATTTGGATGCTATCTAAGTGTGTTTTTGGCCTTGTCTTGACCTGCATTTGGGACTATTTTGAGTCCCTTTGACCCTTTGGGACTTCCCTTATATGGCCATGGTTTGAGCCCTTTGGTTAGCCTTAGGCCTTGGACCTTCTTGCATGCTTTGCTTGCTTTATTTGGTTGATTTGGCATCATTCCTCATATATTTTCAGAGCTTAATGCACCATCATATACTTATATTTATCACATCTTGCTCATGCTTGAGGATTGTGCATGGTTGCCTAAGTGTTGGACCATTCAAATGTGCATGATTGTTTTGCATTTTCATGACTCTAATTCTTGACTTTGGCCACTGTTTTGGACCTATTAGAGAGCTGTCCATCTTGGTGTAAGTCCATCCTTTGCATGTTGTTGCATGCTCGCCTTATGTGTTGTTGCATACTAGGCTCATTGCATGTTATTGCATGTTTAAGTTGCATTTTGCACCCTTGTTAGCTTGCATTTTGCCATATGTTTGATATGTTGTCACATGTTTGCATGTTTTTGATATGTTGTCACATGTTTGCATGTTTGTTCACATGCTCATGTTGCATTGGTTTGCTTGCATGTTTAGGTTGCATAGCATTGTGCATATTTGTATCCCTTGCCTCTTGATAAATCATGATAGAGGTTGGGGCTCTTCTATGTATTTGTGTGCATTTCATTTGACATCAAAATGCACATTTGGCACCTTGGGTCGTCATGCAATGGAATGCATGATTAATGGTCCGAGGGTCGAGAACCATACTCCTTTAAGTCTCAAACATGATGAGGAGGGTGGTGGTGCACACATTTCTTTGAAAATGCATTGTGTGGATGTCTGTAGACACCCCATTTTTGACCGACCTTAAGACTCGGACGTCACCGGTTGAGCGCTCGGTGATATTGCATACTGTGCTTGTTCAGAAGTCCCAGAGTCACGGCCGCGTGCCCTGCCTCCGGACTACCGAACCCTCTTTCGTGCCTTGTCTCGGTTTGCGAACCAGACTCGATTTTCTCTCTTTTCTTTCCTGAGGAAGGAGTGGTCTCAGAGGCTATCTCCGGTGGCCGTGAAACTACATTTCGTGGCAGAGGCCATTTTGCCCATTTCGGAGTTCGGTTCCCGGTTTTCGAGGCCGTCAAGCCATGTGCCTCGGCTCGGGACCGCCCAACCACCTCTGAGTTCTCCGGTTTTTGGCATGTGCCTCTGTTTTAGTGTTCCGAGGGACACTGGGGCCCCTGATGCCCACTTCGTGGCCGTATGCCACTTTCGGTGCCTGTAGCCGGTTTTCGGGACCCCGAATTGCGCGGTTTTGGTGCCGAGCATTCATTTCGCATCCGTTTTCTCCGGTTTCTGGCGGAGACCTCTGTTTTAATATTTCGAGGAACCCCGAGGCCCCGATGCCACTTCGGGTCAGATGCTTTCGGTGCTCATAGCGGTTTCCGGACCCCAAATTGAGCGGTTTGGTCCCGAGCATTCATTTCGCATCCATTTTCTCCGGTTTTGGCGGTACTGCTTTTGTCATTCCAGAGGACACCGAGGTCGCAGATACCCACTTCGATCTCAACACCACTTCCGCACTGCAGCCCATTTTCGGATCCCGATTTGCTCGGTTTTGGCCCCGAACGTTCATTTCTCATTAGTTTTGTTTAAACTTGGCGGTACCTGCTTTCAATACTAGGAAGATCATCGGGGTGAGGCCAAGAATTATCCCAGATAACCGATTTCCACCGAGCCCGCTTTTCTCACTTCCGCCAATGTTGAACACCTTGGGGTATTTTCTTCCAACCAAAGCTACATATCTGTGATGAGGGCATCTAGGAGGACCCTAAGGGTTGGTGGTCGGCCGAAATCGATTTCATTTTTGGGCCTCCTTCAAGCTCTATGTTGTGACTCATGGTTCGGTGTTGCCAAATTCCAACCTTGGATCCTTGTTCTACATCTGGGAGGACACTTTGGTATGGTGGTCGGCCAAGAATTGTTGGTTTCATTTTGGGCCTCCTTCAAGCTCTATGTTGTGACTCATGGTTCGGTGTTGCCAAATTCCAACCTTGGGGCCTTGTTCTACACATGGGAGAGCACTTTGGTATGGTGGTCGGCGGAAAATCATCGTTCATTTTCTTGGGGTGGCCGCCGCCATGGTGGGTGGTGGTCGATCAGGTGGCCGTGGCGCCACCTCCCAAGAATTTACTGGCCGCCACTCGCTTCGGCTGTCCAAATTTGTCCGGATATCTTCCAACATATCCCGGGGCATCCGGGGGATATTTCGGGAGGGAAAGATTGGGTGCTTTCCCTCCCCTTTTACACCCCATTTCTTGCCTATTTGAAGGGCCCTCCCTCTCCTTCTTCAAGGTTGGAAAATTTGTCTTCAAGAACACTTCTCCAAAAACCTCCATTTTCATAGCTCAAAACCTCAAAAAGCTTCTAAGTCCCTAGGTCTTCTCTTCATCAACACCTAGCCTCACCATCCTCACCACCATTCCAGCAGCTAGGAAGTGAATTTCAGAGGTTGAGAAGCTACAAATCAAAGCCAAGAATCAAAGAAAGACAAGTCTTCAAGGGTAAGTCTTCAAAACCAACTTTTAGGGCTTTTTCTTGATTCATTTCTATACTCCAATTGGTTGAGAATTGGGGCTCCGACCCATACTGATTTTGTGCTTGTTTTGAGCCCCTCTACAACTTTGTAGAAGGGCTCAACTTCATTTGATGCTCCTATGATATACTTGCTTCAATACCTAGCTTTTATGCCATTATCTTGCATGCTAGTTTAGGCCTATTTCCTTTTGTTTTTAGGGGTCCGACCCCTACTGGTTTTGTGCTCATTTTGAGCCCCTCTACAACATTGTAGAAGGGCTCAACTTCATTTGGCCATTGTATCCACCACTTCCTTCAAATTTCATCAAGTGTGCCATTTTTGCATTCAATTTTTGGCCTATTTGTGTTTGTTTTTGGGACTTCGACCCCTACTGGTTTTGGTATTATTTTGGCCCCCTTTACATATTTCATGAAGAAAGTGTTGTCATTTGGTGTGTTTATTGCATGTCTCATGATATAGCCTATTTGGAAGCCTACTTTGCATGGGATTGTTAGCATGATTTTATTCTGATTTTGAGGATGTCATCTTCTGAAATTGTGCTTATTTTTATCTCATCTTCAATGTTGTAGAAGAAAGTTTGTCCATTTGGGGTTTGCATATATCACTTGTCTCAATACTCCTCTTTTGGCCACTAACTTTGCATGCTATTGTTGATCTATCTATGCTTGCATTTTGGCCATGTTTGTTACTGAAAAATGCCATATTTGGGACTGCATTGCTACTGTTCTTTCTGCCATGATCATATCTTGCATGTATAGCATGGCTATAGGCCATTTCGGGGCTTAATTTCACATTTTCGGGATGAATGCATGCTTCGAGTGTTATTTCGAATTGTTTCGGGGCTGTTTTCCCCTTTATTTAGGTGCTGAAATTCCATTGCCATGCTTACATATCATTCCCTATGCCATTTGCATCATTTTTGCATTGCCTCGGTTCGCGTGCCAGTGTGCACGCCTTTCGAGGCGCTGTTTATCCGACGCACTTTATGTGAGTGTGGTTGAGGCCTCTCATGTCGGCGTAAGCCCAATTTGCATTTTCATGTTTATCGCTACATCGTTTATCGATTTGCGTGTCCGCGCACGCTGCGTTCAGGCTTTTGTTTTTATCCGACGGCCCTATGTGAGCCGAGGCTCTCCCATTTGGTGTAAGTCCATTGCGGCATTCCGTATGCCATTTCTTTGCATTTCATCCTCGGGTTTGCTTATGCTACCAGGCACGCACTTCGAGGCACTTCGCTTTTATCCGATTTTCATTTCATCATCGCTTATTTTGCGTGCGCAGGCACGACTTCGAGGCACTTCTGCTTTTATCCGATTTTCATCTTTCATCATCGCCGGTTTGCGCTACCGGACACGCACTTCGAGGCACTTCGTTTTATCCGATTTTCATCTTTCATCATCGCCTCGGTTTGCGGCGCTACCAGGCACGCACTTCGAGGCACTTCGTTTATTCGATTTTCATCTTTCATCCTCGCCTCGGTTATGCGCGCTCAGGCACGACTTCGAGGCACTTCGCTTTTGTCCGATTTTCATCTTTCACCTCGCTTCGGCTTATGCTACCAGGCACGCACTTCGAGGCGCTTCGGTTTTATCCGATTTTCATCTGTCAGCATCGCCTCGGTTTGCTACCAGGCACGCACTTCGAGGCACTTCGCTTTTATCCGATTTTCATCTTTCATCATCGCCGGTTTGCGCTACAGGCACGCACTTCGAGGCACTTCGGTTTTATCCGATTTTCATCTTTCATCATCGCTGACGGCGCTACCAGGCACGCACTTCGAGGCACTTCGTTTTATCCGATTTTCATCTTTCATCATCGCCGGCTTATGCCAGGCACGCACTTCGAGGCACTTCGGTTTTATCCAGTTTTTATCTTTCATCATCACCTCGGTTTGCGCGCCTGCGGGCACGCATTTCGAGGCATTTTATTTTAGTCTCATTACACATCGTATTTCATATCATCTCATGCTTGTATGCCATTTTCTCGGTTTGCGTGCCCGTGGGCACGCATTTCGAGACATCTCATTTTCATAGCATTGTGCATGCTATATCATATGTTAGTTGCATTTCATGCATATTGCACGGGAAACGAGGCACGTTTCGTACTCCGAGTAACGGAACGGGTCTCAATTCCCCACCGATTAATTCGGATTATCCATGATGGAGTTAGGTTTTGATGTGGCATCCATCTATATTCATCCCAATATTGAGTTGTGCAAATCGGCTCCTCGGCCATCATGCATCGATATGCTTGATTGGTGGTGCGAGGATTGTGGCATGCATACATTTGTGAAATACACTGCTATGCCCTTTTTCTGCTCTCCGTTGCAGCAAAAATGAAGAATTATCAGCTTTCCGGAATCTGGCACGCAATTCGAGGAAAAGTGTAAACAGAGGCTAATCGGCATCCCAAAGGATTTCGCGCCAGCAAATTCAACAAAGCAACCATCGGTTAAGGCGCCCCGGCTTGCATGCCAGTTTTTACTGTTTTCTAGTTTGATTTGTATATTTATTTCCGGACTGTATATTCTTTTATTCGGACTATTATTTATTCGGACCCTCTGCGCGAGGGCATAAATGTGATAAGGGTGCGTGAGTGCGATGTATGTCTTCCAACCCCCATTTCTTTCTCCCTTTTATTTATCCGCTTTGGATGGTTAGATATAGGACATATTTCAATTAGCATACAGTATGACAGCATGTTTGCATCATTCATCTGTTTTGCACGCACGACTGCCTCAAGATCATACAAACTGCATTGTATTTCAATTCTAAAGTTGAATACATGTTAGCTGTTGCATCTCATATGCCATATTCAGAATAGCCGAGCCTGCTATAGTTGCATTTTGCATGTGTTGCATTAGGCATTCTGTATATTTTAGGATCATGCATGATTTCTAATGAGTTTCCTGTTTTGGCTTGGAGTACTAGGTGAGTTTTTATGCTTTAGCATCCTTGCATGCGTGTGAGTGTTGCCATGATAGCATGCTTGCCATGAGGCTATGTGCTTATGTGATATAACTGCCTTGAATGCCTGTGGGTGGAGGTTGAGTTATCTGAATTGGAACAATTCATCAACTGTTTGTTTTAAGCCCACTAGATTGTGGCAAAATCTGCATTTTAAGCCTACCTGCGGGTAGCAAACCATCTTTCACAAACAAACATGAAATGTTTTGTTCCAATTCAGACGGCTCAGTCTATACTTGTTTGCTGCGAGCATCACATAGTAATCCTAGGCTAATAATCGGAATAAGAGCATACAAAGTTTTCAAAAACGGATATCATGGTTAGTAGAGGCCGGTCTTTGACCGGGCGAGAGGGGGTGCTCACGATGTGACCTTCCCTAATCGTACCCAAGTTCCCGAGCCAACTTTGGTGATGACGGACACGTGGCCTTTTGGCACCGAGTCAGGGTTTCCTAAATTTCCCATTTTAAAAAATATTTAGGTGGCGACTCATATCTCCGCAAAGCACCATGTTTGGCACTTTTTTCAAAAAATCTGTTTTCCTTCAAAACGATTTTGGATTTGGACTCTTTGGTTCATTTATGAACCACAACAAAATCGAGTCCGAATCAGAAGGCGTTATTACAGATTCTGGCGACTCTTTGGGATTTAGAGAACTTGACTCGAACTCATGATATCTGGTTTTGACTACACTTGTGTGTTTCTTTGCATTGCATTTGCATTGGTGCGCTAGGACACCGTGGTTTGCCATCCGCTATTCCCGAGCGGTTTGGAGGCTTGTCTTGTCAAGGCATGTCCATAAGGTCGACGATTGCTCTGCCAAGATGGGAACACAAACCCGGTTTTACCGGCACCCTTTGACCATTCGACCTAGTGCATATTCGATCCATAGTGGCTATTCCAAACTAGGACAAAGTTGCTCACCCGCTTATAGGTTGTTTGAAACCGCTGCGTGCGTAGTGAAACCCTAGTTCTCGACAAAATAGGACAGGGAAACCCTACCCCAACATAGGGTGTTTTGGCTCGCCTTATCATTATGTGCTTGTTAGAGTGTGTCTCACAGGAATGCATGCATCGATTGAGTTTGGGCATCGAACTGCGGGCATCGGTTTATCGGGTATCGAACTGCGGGCATCATTGAGTTTGAGAATCGGTTGTCTGCGGATATCGATTCATTTTATCGTAACGATGATACAGAATATTGACCAAGATTTGAGGATGTATAGCCACTTACCAATCGTGTGTTGTTGTATACCCGACCGTGTGGTGTATTCAATTTAAGCCGTTATCTTCGCTTTATTTCTGGTTATTTATTTCTTTTTCGCTTTGTTTATCTTTTTGCTAGGACAGGGTTGGTAGCACAATAGCTTCCGAACCCGTCGGTACCCCCCAAGCAACTGATACGAGGTCGCCGACTAACCGATCCGAGGATCTAGTTGACATCGACATCCAAAGGAGGCCGAGAAGGCACAGTATATCAGAGCACAGATCATCAGGACAACAGTCTACTATAGTGTCAGATAGTCGGGTTGAGCTTCCTGTTTCTGCTATAGAGATACACCTGCCGGGTTTTCAAATGGAACAATGTATCACTCTGGAGACGATGATCGCCAGATGGTCAAAGCATGAAGCAAATGCAAGATGATGCTATCCGCCAGCGGAATTTTCTGCATAACAAAGCTGTCATATGGCCCAACACCTGAGTTGATCACCGTGTTGCAGCCAGAACGCAGCGTCGCTTCAACTCAGCTCCTCCACCCGGCCCCATTACCGAACAACTACTGCCGGCGAACGCCTCCAAACCTCAAATGCCCAGTCGCCTGCAATACCCTCCCGAATCAATGTAATATTCGCCAAACCCCCAAACATTCAAGAGGACACGGTCTTCCAATCGGGCGCCCGCCCGCTTCTACCACAACTGTCCAAAAACATTACACCTAACCATCAGGACTTCCATTTGAGTTCGAGGTAGACCAGACTCAAATTGAGCAAGTTGGAGAAGCTCTTTAAGAAGTCTCAAGGGTGAAGGCCATCCCAAGTATTGAAGACGGCTATATCGATGTAGCCGTGACTTTGCGGATAGATTTAAGATGCCCCAGATCGATCGCTTTGATGGATCCGGGATCCTATGGTTCACCTCGGCTATTCTCGACGTTCTAAGACCAATGGGCCTAACCCGACCGCAAAAGCTTTTTGTTCGGTCGAACTGTCGGTGTGGCATCCACTTGGTATTCAAAGCCGAAGATCGGTGAAAATCAATCGATGAGATCGAGGCCTTCGTGGCACAATATTCATACAACACGCAGACGAGATCACAACTCGTGATCTTGAGACAACCAGCAGAGCCTAAAGAATCTTTCTCGACTTTGTGACCGGTGGAGGGCGAAGGCATCGATGATGACCTTAAGGCCAATGCAGAGATCAAATACGGATGATTGTGCGCAATCTCCGGTTAAGCGTTAATGAAGAAGATGATTGTAGTTCCTTCCCCACTTTCGCAGATCGCATGATATGGGGATGCAAATAGAGGATGCGATGAAACAGGTCTGCTTGACCAAGATCGGATCACCAGGAGAACATTCAACCGTGGTAATAATGCGCCCGAGTGGCTCTTCCAATACGAGAACTTCGTGGTTGGAATGGTCACCACCACTCCTCCCCAACCAAGGTCCGCAATGCCACACCTTTTTCCGATGCCTCCGGGAGCAGAATCAAGCCCCAAGATACCAACCTGTGGGGTCAACGAACCTTCTCCCACTCTATATGACTTTGTCTAAAGTCCCTGGTTCTAGTCGAAGGCACCAAACCCTTGGAACCGAGGCCTCTACCGAATCCACTCCCCCCTTCCCATAACCCAGCCAAATATTGCCAATACCACCAGCAGCATGGTCATGACACCGACCAATGTTACCGGCTGCGTCATGAGATTCAAGACCTCATTGACAAGAACATCATTCTACCTCCCCAAGGACCCAACGTCACAAACAACCCACTCCCCAAACACAACCAAGATCCACCAAAAAGAGTCAACCTTATCCACACTGGGGGCGTGTCTTACAATCCCAGTATCTATATCACTCCCTCCCATCTACCCAAGCCAGAGGTGATCCTCCCTGATAGCATGGACTTGTGCATGATGGACACCTCTACACCCCAACCTGAGCCAAAGTTGGTGACCACCGAGAATGGAACGGGGCAGGCTTCTGAGGAGAGCAGAACAGTTGAATCTGGGGTGGAGTTATCTGAGAATTTAGCTGGCAGAGCTTATGATCCGAGTGGATATATCTTGTCGATGAGCCAGTCTAAGCTGAGTATGGGGTTGCCGGAAGAGGCTGAGCTGTGTATGATCCGGGGGGACAAGCTTGAATCAGCGGGGATGATTTGATCATGTGGAAGAGGACTTCGCCAACCTTCAATTCTACGAGCGGGAGTCAGGGGATGCATCGATTAACTGGTTCGAAGATGAGGAGTCGCCAGGTCGCCGGTGGTTGGATGATCACCGATATTGTACCATTTGTGGCCTAAGGGCCGAGGATCGACATTGCCGGAGAGCGCCAGACGAAGAATTTCGCCAGAACGAAACATTTTGAGAACCGCATGCTTATTGGAGGAACAAGGAAAAGATGGGATTCGAGAGAGCCCGAAAAGCAAAGAATCACGAGGAAGTTGAGAGTGCCATGGCACGAAGATCGAACGCTGTGAGCACGAGGAATGAAATTATCGAGAGCACAAACAAGCCGTAACTGGACAGATGCTCGCTAGACGCTAATGGAATGTGGTGGGAAGATGACGACTTGTATCTTGCCCACATGCATTTAAGATCAAGTGTGGCTAACCGGACAAGACTGGTACCTCGAGGAGGTAGACCATATGACTAGAAGTGGGCGGTATTTCAAGCCCCCACACCTTGATCAACCCGAGGCATCAGGGAAAGATAAGGAGGCAGAGAAACAAAAAGAGAAGCAAGTGGAAGAAGAGGTCAGATCAAGACTTAAAGAAAATACAAGAGACATCTCCATTTGGGGATCGCTATGGCTTCGAGGGTGCACCGGCAGGCTGTCTTATCTGCCATGGATAGAGCTAAACTTTCCATTGAAACTACGCCAGAACAACTAGTTGGGATGGTCTTTCCGGGAGGAGGTTCCCCGGCATTGACCTTTTCGGACAAGGAATTGCCGCCTGAGGGCGTGGACCATAATGCATCTCTACATCTCTCAGAGAATGCAGGACAAATGGATTCCGTGGTGCTTGTTGACACCGGGTCCGCTTATCAATGTTTGTCCGCCGAACGGCCTATGCAATTGGGTTAAAGTCATGGACTTCACACCGACTACTCAAGTAATCGAGCATATGATAATACAAGCAGGATGTCTTGGGGACAAGAAAATCCAAACCAAGATTGGGCCCGGGCAACACGAAGTAGATTTTCATGTCTGAGGTCCCCGCATCTTTTAACAACATGCTTTTGGGGCGACTCGGTTGCATCGTGAAGGCCGCCTCATCTACTCTACATCAAATGGTGAAATACCCTTTGGAAAGGGAGTAGCCATTGTTTTGGGAACTCATCAATCCATCCTCCCGGAGGTATCTACGCCACCGGAGATTGAACACGCATGGAGGATATGTTTATATCGGATTTACTTTGGCCGAGGCCCGTGGTGCAAAACATAATGGCCGTGGAATGAGGGTTTGTATGTCAATAAAGTCAAAGCCGTCTACCTCATGAATAAGCTACAAGATATCCTCAGGATGGGATTGGGAAGAAGCGTGAAAGGGGTTGCGGTCAATCGGTGCCACATAATCCACATACCTTGATTGGGTTATTTACCCACCAAAGAAGATTGGCGAGGAAAGGAAATGGCGGCTGAAGCGAAGCCAAGCCGAAGCCTTTTGATCTAATGCATAGGCCCATCTGGTAATCGAGCAGACGCTTCGTCCGAGGGGAAGATTTTCCATTTTGCGCTTCCCGTAACCATGGTTGAACGCGGAGGGAAGCGTGCATCGTGTTTCAAATCTTTTTCGACTTGCAACTATCCGGGGATGACGTTGTCAAGAGCGTATGCACCCAACAACGGAGGCGGAATAATAAGGCGTGAGTCCCGAGGGCACCGAATTGAAATGGAGGTAGCACTGCATGTCTCTTTGATCCTCCGATCGACCAGATTGCTTGGGGAATAACGCCGCGTTTCGTGATTGGAGATGAAAGCAGCGAGCCAACCAACAGCCCATCTTGGACGATCGATCGCACCCTCGCCACCGCAATACGAGGAGGATTCTTATCCGCCAGCCCGGTCAGTAGTGAGCCGAGTCCGATTCCACCGAGTCTTCGAGTCGATTCGACCGAAGTCAATCGAGTCCGGTACTTCGGGGTGACAACCCGGATGCCAAAGTCCTGTCCAGGTCGTCTTTTTCCTTTTCTTTTGAGTCTGTTGTAACAGAACAATTGGATGATCTGGATGTACTTAATGAGAATGAATCATCTGTGGTTTCCGAGTACTTTTCTGTGCCCCTAATTTATTGCATTAATTCAGACTTTCAAAATTTTGATCAAAACGACGAGGACGGCGCTCCCGTTTACAACGTTTAATCGAGCAAGAGCAGGAGAGATTTGTTAAGCCTTTAACGGATGAAATCATTTCTGTGAATATTGGTACTGAGGAGGACCCGCGGCTGGTCCAGATCGGGTCCACATTGTCTTCGCAGGAACGCGAGCGCATGGTCGCTTTATTAAAAGATTTCAAAGATGTTTTCGCGTGGTCCTACGAAGACATGCCTGGAATCGATCCTGAGATTGTATAGCATCGGATCCCCTTGACCGAGGCCGACCTATCAAGGAAGCTCGGAGGATCCGCCCGATTGGGCTCTCAAGATCAAAGAAGAGGTCACCAAATTGACGCAGTTTCCTCGCTAGTATCGTAATATCCCACTTGGTTGGCCAATATAGTTCCGGAGACGAAAAAAGATTACAAGAACCGAGTGTGTGTAGACTACAGAGATCAGAACAGAGCTAGCCCGAAGGACGACGTTCCCCTACCACACATCGACGAGTTAGTGGACTTTACAGCGGGGCATGCTTTGCTTTCGTTCATGGATGGCTTCTCAGGGTACAACCAGATTGTGATGGCACCAGAGACGTGAGAAAAGATCGATTCACCACCCCGGGGACGATCGCTATCGGGTCATGCCGTTTGGGTCAAGAACGCTGGGGCTACTTATCAACGGGCCGCGACCACAATATTACATGATATGATCCACAAAGAGGTTGAGGTGTACGTGGACGACATGATTGTCAAGTCCAAGGAAAGGGAGGGCCACTACACCGCTTTGCACAAGTTCTTCCAAAGGATCGTGGAATTAGCCATGCTAAACCCTCGAAATGCACGTTTGGTGTTACAATGAAAAATGTCAGGGTTTCGATCACACAAAGGCATCGAGGTCGACCCTTCCAAAATCAAGGCCATCCTAGAAATGCCACCACCAAGGACTGAAAAAGAGGTGCGAGGCTTTCTGGGTAAAGTGCAATTCATAAGACGGTTTATCTCAAAACTAACCTTGACTTGTGAACCACTCTTTGGTCTCCTGAAGAAAGGAAAGAAGTTCCAATGGGACGGCCGATGCCAAGCTGCTTTCGAACAGATTAAAGAATATCTCCGTAACCCACCCGCTTTATCACCACAGAATCAGTGGAAACCGTTGATTTTGTACTGCTGCTGATCGAGACCACGATGGGCTGCATGCTTGCACAAGAATCAAAAGATAGGGTGGAGAAAGCCATCTATTATTTGAGCAAGAAAATGCTAGAGTATGAGACCCCAGATATCGCAATCGAAAAGGCTTGCTTGGCTTTGGTATGGGCTACCAGGAAGTTGCGGCACTACCTGTTAGCTCACTCTGTAATGTTGGTTTCACGACTAGATCCCATCAAATATCTTTTCGAGAAACCGGTGACCACGGTAGGCTAGCTCGTTGGTTCTTTGTTTCCGAATTCGATCTTACATATGTAACGCGCAAGTCAGTGAAGGGAAGAGCAGTGGCAGAGTTCCTTGCCGACCACCCGGTTGAGGGGGATGAGGCAATTGAGTATTTGTTCCCAGATGAAGCAATTCTGCATATCGACGAGGAAAGTTGGACAATGTACTTTGACGGAGCGTCAAATCAACATGGGTATGGGATAGGAGTGTTGCTGATAGCACCGACAATTCCTCAGATCCTCTAGCCTTCAAACTCCGCTTTCAAAGTCTCAAATAACGAAGGTAATCACGGTTGCATTCTTTGGTATGGAAGCACTCGAATTAGGGGCAAGACTACCGACGTCATTGGGGATTCGAATCTTGTTGTGTCTCAAGCTAAAGGAGACTGGAAAGTAAAAGAGGAAAATATGATGATGTATCACCAAACCTTAGATTTACTGATTCCTCGGTTTGAGAAGCTGAATTTCGCTCATCTACTAAGAGAGAACAACAAGTTCGCAGACGCCTTAGCAACTCTATCGTCAATGATAGACATCCCGTGTGGAGTCCGAATGCGTCCAGTCATTATCGACCAGAAATTTGTACCTGCTTATGAGTCGATTGCAACCATAGATGAAGTTCAGACTTAACACCCCGGTACTACGATATCCGAATTTCTTGGAGAAAGAAACATACCCGCCGGGTAAATGCCAAAGACAAGAGGGCAATCAAGAATGTCATTCAGTTCATCATCCGGGGTAAGTCAGATAGAAGAGGTCATCTGGGAATGCATAAATTGTGTGTTGATGCTGAAGAGTCCAAACGTCTGATGGAAGCCATCCATGGGGGAGAATGTGGAGCACATATGAATGGGGTAATGTTGGCGCGGAAGATCCTTAGACAGGGTTATTATTGGTCCACCATGGAGGAGGATTGTATTGGCTTCGCCCGGCGATGCCACAAGTGTCAAATTCATGCAAAACGTATGAACATTCCGCCGTCGAAACTATACAACATGACTTCGCCATGGCCTTTTTCAGTCTGGGCAATTGATGTAATTGAGTACATTCGCGAAGAATTGAACGGGCATGAGTTCATCCTCGTAGCGATAGATTATTTCACGAAGTGGGTTGAGGCCCAATCTTACGCAGTGTTGAAAGCTTCACACGTTGCAAAATTCATCAGAAACAACATTATCTGTCGCTACGGAGTCCCAAATGAAATAGTTTCTGACAATGGTTCCCACTTCAAGAAGGAGGTGATTGACTTGTTGGAAAAATACAACGTGACTTTTCACAAGTCGTCTACTAAACCAACGGGGCAGTTGAGGCCGCCAACAAGAACATCAAGCGCATACTACAGAAGATGGTGGAAACCTATCGGGACTGGCCAGATAAGCTGCCATTTGCTCTGTGGGGCTACAGGACTTCAATCAGAACTTCTACTGGGGCGACTCCGTACTCATTAGTCTACGGGATGGAGGCCGTTCTACCTATCGAGATTGAGGTTCCGTCATTGAGAGTATTGGCCGAATGCGGATAGTCAAGCAGTTAGCGTGAGCAGATTTGAAGAACTCATGCTCTTTGATGAAAGGAGATTGAAAGCACTGTATCACGTTCAGGGTTATCAACGCAGAATTGCCCGGGCCTTTAACAAGAAGGTTAAGTCCCGGAATTTAAAAGAAGGAGATCTAGTACTCAAGGACAACCGAGCTCCCATCCACGACCCAAGGGGCAAGTTCAGACCCAATTGGACCGGTCCTTACATCATCAAGTCAATCTGGTCAGGTGGAGCCGTAGTTCTGATGGATCTAGATGGCTTGGAGTTCTCTCAACCGATCAACATGGACAAGTTGAAGAAATATTATCCTTGAGAGGCTCGCTAGGCCGAAAACCCGAAAGGGCGACCTAGGCAAAATTCAGAGCATAGAAAATTTGAAATTATAAAAACTGAGCTCGCAAGGTTGAAAACCCGCAAAGGGCGGCCTTGGCAAAAGTTAGAGCGCAAAAGCAGAGCAAAAATACTCGAGCGAACCTAACCCTGAACTACGTAAGACTTGATTCCCATCTTTGGGATACGTAGGCAGCTTCATCTTGAAGTTCAGTCATAATCTTTTCCCCGATCAACTTAGTCCATTTTGATCACCTCAGTCATCTTTATTCATCAGCATTCGCTACGATCTCCGGTACAGTGCTATTCAAACTAGGGGCAACTTTCCGTTGCAATGGAGTGTTGCGGCATCATCCAGACTAGGGGCAACTTTCCGTTGCCACACTTTGCCGACGCACCTTTTCAAACTAGGGGCAACTTTCCAGTTGCTAGGATTCGGGGTTGTGTATCTCAAAGGATGATTTGAGCGTGTCGGTTTTGATCCATATCGAAAATAGTTTTGAAAAGTTTTCATAAAAGTTGACTATGTTCAAATTAATCTTTTCACAACTAAGACCCTTTTTTGACCAAAGGCGGAGAATTTTCAGTACCACAACCTTCAATTTCATTGATTTCAAAACAGAGTTCTTCTGCTCTTGCATATAATTGAAGTTGCTTTTTATTACATTCATTAAGAAAACTTGAAAGTACTAATAAAGCAATAAATATGGGGCATAGTCTAGTCAGGTGCCCCTGCGCCCCCTCCCGGAGCTAGTCAAAGTTTCAGATGCCAACCTAGGCCCAACTTGCATGACCGGGCGCGAATGCAGGAATCGGAAACAAAATATACAGTGAGTCAAGCCGATCAGACGGATCCCGGTATCCTGGAACATGCTCTAGCTCATCGCTGAAAGATTAAGCCAGGGACGGCGCCATGCAATGCGATCTGCTGACAAGTTGCGCATCCATTCGAACCACCAGCTCTCGGGGAGCATTAATCGGGCGTTGCGAAAAGTAGCAGCGATGAATAGGCGAGGCAAGAGTCCACAACTTGCAACTTCTCCGTCAACCATATCTGGGGGAGGGATGAAAAATGAGAGAATAAAGAATGGAGAGATGTGCGACGAGAGAAAAGTAAGATAAGGGTTTTGCGAGAAAAGTCGAGCCTGAGGGTCGAGTGATGTGAGCAAATACAAGTGAGCTTGGGTGGGAAACATTACCTATAGCAGTAGTGGACTCCCTGCAAACCTGGTTGTCTCCCGGCAGTAGAAGGCATCCGGGCCTATCAATTTTGGATACGCTCCATTATCCAGATAGTCCATCCGAAGTACATCGTGTTATATTTTTGCTTATCGAGTTGTTGTTTTTGCTTATTGAGTTGTAAGTTTTGTCGAGCTGTCGCGTTTTGCGTTTTGAGTTATTACTTTTTGATTACACGATCTTGTCAAGTCTTGTCTATTGAGTCGTTAACATTATTGTACTTTGTTTATCGAGTTGTAAACTCGCTAAGATTTTGTTTTATTTCTTAGTGAGTCGTTTTGTTTTGCTTTGTTGCGTCGGTTCCCTACCTGACCTGATAAATACATGAAGCACATTTCATTCAATTCCATTTGGTGCAAAATAATGCGATGCGATGCTGAGAATTTCAAATACAACATCTTTTCAAAAGCTGTTTCATTTCATCATATCTTACAGAAAATAAGGCACAAGTTTTACAGAAAATAAAATTGCCTAACAATGTGCAAAGTGCTACAAACTACTAGCTAAAAAGTAGAATAAAGCAGGAAATAACATCAGTGCCCTCGGGAGCGAGAAGGGGGAGGCCCCCTCATCCTCTTCTGCGGGATAATCTCTACATCATCATCACCATCTGGATCGGAGCTGTCATCCTCGGATCCCCCTCGAGCTAAATCCCCCTCCGGGCGAGACCGGAGCCTCCTCTCCGGGATGTCTCGATATGTGGCTGCGACCACCTCCTCCTCGTCATCCTCAACAATGGGTGCCCTGCGTCTGAGGCGACCCTCCTCCTTGACTCCTCGATGAGACTGGATGGCCCGGCTCCTCGATCCCCTCGGGTAGGTCTAGCACCTCGACCTCTCTGAGAGGGCCGGTGCTGGCCGTGATGAAGCATATATGGGAGGCATCTGAAGATGCAAAGTGCAATACATCGGTTCAAGCATAAAAAGCGGTGTAAATCACGAGAATGTGAAAAGGGTGTGTGTCGGATGTGCTCTACGGTCTATCAATCTGAGAAGGTCTAAAGCTAGAGTGGCATCGAAACATGCTAAGGCTGAGGGAAAATGAAGAGTACCTCTACACCCACGATGCTCATCTGCGTCTCCTCGAAGGATCATGCCCTCGAATGTGGCTAGCATCGGCGGCTCGTCTGTATATTCAACGAGGCGCAAACACAAATGCAAAACTATCGATGCGGAATCAATGTTCAAATGTCATGATAAATCAAAGTGAAAAAAAAAAAACATCTGGGGCGAGTCGGGGTCTCTAACGTATCTGTGATCGGCAGAGAGGCTCTAGCGAGAATCTGGTAGGCGTCCCAAATCGCGGTTAAATCCTTCGATCGGCATGTCAGCCACCTGGATGATCAAGAGTCGGAGGGATCGGAGGGATCGAACTGCCCCCACCTCTGGATGTGTCAGCCCTGCTAGAAGAAGGGATATCTGTAGCATGGGCGCCACTCGAAGATGGTGCGCTTGATGAACCTCCGTGCCGGAGCCCGCACTCCCGTCAAGGGAGGCATCAAATATATGCGGCGGTAGGTGGCGTAGTTCCCATCGAGATGATGCAACAAAGCATCACTGCCCTGCATACACTGCTCGACCTCCTCAGGGGATAATCTATCAGCAGTCCGCATGGTGTCCGGAGAGCCTGGAGGAGGTCTAAGAATGGCCCCCCATATCTCGTGGCAACGCTCCCCAGAACCAAGCGCCGGTGGTCCCTCGAGCAAGAATCATCTTGAGAACTAGTCAACCCTCCGGGTATTGATGCTCGAGGTCGTCACCAAAAGGCGCCAAAGGCGCCATGTGATCTGCGGATAACGGTGTATAAATCGATTAGAAATCTTGATCAAAGATGAAAATGAAAGGAAATGAGTTACGAAATACCTCTGTCGCTCGAGCGATATCAAAGAAATACCGTCGCGAGGAAGAGAGTCTCTCGAGGCCTCGGTAGATGCTCACCATCAAACATCGGTGAATCTGAGTCGTCGGAGGCCTGCCACCTCCATCTCCGGAGCCAATGTGGGAAAGTACACATATACCCACAATTTGGAAAGAGCAATCACGAATATGAGTACAAAGTGCTAAAGCGCGAATCTGAGAATGCCAAGTCTTGTAGTGTATGTATCACGATGAACAAGTAATGAGGAGCAAAATGTAAAGCAAGAGGACGAAAAGTACCTCCGGGCTCTCCAGTAGCCAGAGTAAGTCCTCGTGTGCGAGACCGCGCTCATATAACAATCTGAGGTAGCAGGGCCAGCCTAATCATATTGACCAGTGATAGGTCCACAGGCGCTTCGATGGGTACAATCCTACCATGTTCCTCTGTCGCTGAATAAGGTGGTGCCGAGGAGGTACATAAGGAAACCGCGAGCATATTGCTCCGCCTCCTCAGGAGTCTCAGGCTCCATCTGTGGCCGCCGGAAATGGGTAACAAACCAGGAGTATCGGACCCTCCCCGAACCCCTGTCTACAGGAGGGTGTGTCCCCAGTAGGTGCATCCAGCGACCTCCTTGACCCATGTCCTCATCATAGGGAATGGGAGCACCGCCTACGTCAAGGCCAGTAAGTACAGCAAAGTCCAGCGGGGTCATGGTCATATCCCCGGTGGCAGAAAAATGGAAAGAATTGGTGGTGTCCCACCATCTCTCCATAAGCGGCAGTAAAGTCCTACTGATGAGGCAATGAGATAACCCCCTGCAGAATGGCCCAAAACCTGCAAAGTCTACCAATCCCCGGACAGCTTCCGGAAGCTCGAAATACCACTCCCTCGCAGCGACGGAGCCATATCCTCGCACTGTGCGAGAGTGAACCTGCATTTCGAATAAATGCATAGATCAGCAAAAGAAGTGAAAATGAAATGTGCAAATCAAGGTGAAAATGGACTCGGTGTTCTACTAAATTTCGCAAGTTTGGGGTGTGTGTTCTACTTCAAATCAAGGAACGTGTGTTCGCTTCAAGTTTGGGAATGTGTGTTCTACTTCAAATCGAATTGTGTGTTCGCTTCAAGTTTGGGCTGTGTTCTACTTCAAATCGATTAAACGTGTGTTCGCTTCAAGTTTGGGGCTGTGTGTTCTACTTCAAATCGATTAAATTTGTGTGTTCGCTTCAAGTTTGGGGGACTGTGTTCTACTTCAAATCGATTGGGTGTGTGTTCGCTTCAAGTTTGGGGCTGTGTGTTCTACTTCAAATCGATTAGGGGTGTGTGTTACTTCAAGTTTGGGGTATGTGTTCTACTTCATCGATTAAGAACGTGTGTTCGCTTCAAGTTTGGGGCTGTGTGTTCTACTTCAAATCGATTAATTTGTGTGTTCGCTTAAGTTGGAATTTGTGTGTTCTACTTCAAATCGATTAAATTTGTGTGTTAAGCTTCAAGTTTGGGATGTGTGTTCTACTTCAAATCGATGGGGTGTGTGTTAGCTTCAAGTTTGGAATGTGTGTTCTACTTCAAATCGATTAAATTTGTGTGTTCGCTTCAAGTTTTGGACTGTGTGTTCTATTTCAAATCAGTGGGCTGTGTGTTCGCTTCAAGTTTGGGACTGTGTGTTCTACTTCAAATCAGTGGGCTGTGTGTTCGCTTCAAGTTTGGGACTGTGTGTTCTACTTCAATGGGGAGCAGGGGATGTGTTCTACTCTTGATCATTATGTCTTTTGCGATTTCGGTTTATGTCTTCGGTGAATCAGTGTGTGGGCTGTGTGTTCAATTTCAAACTAGTGTGCACTGTACGTTCACAATTATTTAAATATGCCAGGTGTTCATGAAAGCGTTCAAGTTACATGCTCAGGATGCAAGTATCATGTCATAAGTTAAACTATGTGTCTAAGCATGGCAAGAGTATGAAATGCACGAGAAATCTGAGGATAAAGTGAAATACCTCTGCATCGTAGGAGAGTCTTTGCTCCGGCTCGTGAAAGAAGATCCGGTGCTCGATCGTTAAATCACGGTGAAGTAATGAAAAGTAGCTCGTGGTAGCCTATGTCTCATTGGACATAACGATCGGGAATGAAAGGGCGGACCCTCGGGGCAATGCCATAAAGTCAAAATCATCTCGACGCAGGAAAACCTCCGTCATGAGGAAATGACACGCCATTGCGAGAAATCTGCAAGAGGAGCAAAAATGAGCAAAATGGGCCAAAATTGGAAAAAAGTCAACAAAAGTCAACTCTCGGAAATGAAAAGTCAACAAAAGTCAACCCAGGAAAATTCTCCAAATATTGAAACAAAATTACCTCAAGTGGTGAAAATGAGAAGAGAAGTCCCAAAGTCGAAATTTAGTAAACGCTTCAAAGTGCTTAAATCTGAAAGACTTATAAAAACAACTTCGTGGGAGGCGAGGGGCCGTATAAAATCTTGAATCTGAGAGAAAATGGTCTAGAGAGCAAGAGGAAGAAGTTTTGCAACTTTGGGTGTGATTTGGATGGAATGGAGGTGCATATATATAGAAAATGCCAAAATGACCATTTTGCCCTACTTTTAGCAAGTGGCCGACCGGCCACCTAACTGGCCGACCACCTACTTTTTGGCCTGGCGATGGCCTCTCCTAGGGTGGTGTGCTGGCCGACCATGTCCCCCCCCCCCTCCCCTACCTCTCTGCAAATTTTGAGGGAGATCGGAGTTCGGGACTGAAAAGTCGAAGAAAAGTGCACTTTCAACGGCGAATTGCTCCGTCGGAACTTTAACTGCAATTTCTGATATGCGTCTCGTCATTATTCATCAAAATCA
The DNA here is from genome assembly GCA_025200525.1 of Camellia lanceoleosa. NCBI lineage: Eukaryota > Viridiplantae > Streptophyta > Magnoliopsida > Ericales > Theaceae > Camellia > Camellia lanceoleosa. The sequence continues at coordinate 92,211,795 of CM045770.1, forward strand.
GAGTGTATCCTTTTTAAACATGTTGTGACCTCTCCGGGAGGTGAATCAGAGGCCGCGATCGAGTTGCCGTCGCCGGAATCTTAGCGTTTCGGCTCGTTATTCATGCAAATGGGCATCTGATTTGTGCTCGTTTTACGTTATTTGGCTCATAATTTGCATTCTCACGAATGATTTGCATTGTCATGCATGATTTCTCGGTGTACAATACTTCTATACTTGGACGTACGTTGTCGCGCATTATCTCTTCTCGCGTTGTGTCGCATTCGTTCACTGACACTGTGTGTGTCGAACCTTCGGAATCATAGGAATTACATTGAATATATGTTGTTGGCATATTGTTCCTGTTGAATTCCTCTATTTTGCGAGCCGATATTGTATGTACGGTTCATTTGAAATTTGGTGCGACGGACGAATCGCCCGAATATCGTATCTTCTCCGTGTGAGGCGGCGAGAATTGAATGATTCTCGCATTCCTAGCGCATGAAATGTAGTTGTTTGCTTTGCATTCTTGCTTAAACCGTTGCATCTATTTGTCAATACACCTTCATTCTGACTTCTGCATTTGCATAATCATCTGGCTCCGCACCTATCACTTTGCATTTTGCCCCTGCCTGCGGGCACATATCTCTGTTTATCTCGTATGATTGTCTAAGTCTTCGGCCTTGTCAAAAATGGGTCGTCTCTGGGCTTTGACATTCACTCCCGTCACCTCTTGACTTGAGTTACGTCAAGAGGCAGCGTAGACACCCATTTTTCACCGACCTTAAGACTCGGACGTCACCGGTTGAGCGCTCGGTGATATTGCATACTGTGCTTGTTCAGAAGTCCTAGAGTCACGGCCGCGTGCCCTGCCTCCGGACTACCGAACCCTCTTTCGTGCCTTGTCTCGGTTTGCGAACCAGACTCGGTTTTCTCTGTTTTCTTTCCTGAGGAAGAGTGGTCTGTAGGCTATCTCCGGTGGCCGTGAGCTACATTTAAGTGGCGTAGGCCATTTTGCCCATTCGGAGCGGTTCGGTTTTGAGGCCGTCGGCCGTGTGCCTCGGCTCGGGACCGCCCAACCATCTCCGAGTTCTCCGGTTTTTGGCATGTGCCTCTGTTTTAGTGTTAGAGGACCTTGGGGCCCCGATGCCCGCCGTGGCCGTATGCCACTTAGGTGCTCATAGCATTTGGGACCCCAAATTGGCGGTTTTGGTCGAGCTTTCATTGCATCGGCCTTCTCGGTTTTGGCGGAGACCTCTGTTTTAATATTTCGAGGAACCACAGGGCCCCGATGCCGCCGTGGCCGTATCGCTTCGGTGCTCATAGCGGTTTAAGGACCCCAAATTGGCGGTTTTGGTCGAGCATTCATTTCGCATCCATTTTCTCGGTTTTTGGCGGTACCTCTGTTTTGTCATTCGAGAGGACAGAGGTCGCGAATACCCACTTGATCTTTGAACACCACTTGGCGCTGCGACCCATTTTGGGATCGATTTGCTCGGTTTTGGCCGACGTTCATTTCTCATTAGTTTTGTTTAAACTTGGCGGTACCTCTGTTTCAATACTAGGAAGATCCTTTGGGGGTGGGAGGCCGCAATTATCCCAGATAACGGTTTCGCTCCACCGGAGCCCGTTTTTCTCATAGGGCCAATGTTGAACACCTTGGGGGTATTTTCTTCCAACCAAAGCTACATATCTGTGATGAGGGCATCTAGGAGGACCCTAAGGGTTGGTGGTCGGCCAGAAATTCAGGATTTCATTTTTGGGCCTCTCCTTCAAGCTCTATGTTGTGACTCATGGTTCAGTGTTGCCAAATTCCAACCTTGGATCCTTGTTCTACACATCTGGGAGGACACTTTGGTATGGTGGTCGGCCAGCAATTGTTGGTTTCATTTTTGGGCCTCTCCTTCAAGCTCTATGTTGTGACTCATGGTTCAGTGTTGCCAAATTCCAACCTTGGGGCCTTGTTCTACACACATGGGAGAGCACTTTGGTATGGTGGTCGGCCAGAAAATCTACTGTTCATTTTCTTGGGGTGGCCGACCGGCCATGGTGGGTGGCTGGCCGACCAGGTGGGGTGTGGCCCGGCCACCTCCTAATTACTGGCCCGACTTCACCCTTTCGGCTGTCAATTTGTCAGGATATCTTCAACATATCCGGGGCATCAGGGGATATTCGGGAGGGAAAGATTGGGTGCTTTCCTCCTTTTACACCCCATTTCTTGCCTATTTGAAGGGCCCTCCCTCTCCTTCTTCAAGGTTGGAAAATTTGTCTTCAAGAACACTTCTCCAAAAACCTCCATTTTCATAGCTCAAAACCTCAAAAAGCTTCTAAGTCCCTAGGTCTTCTCTTCATCAACACCTAGCCTCACCATCCTCACCACCATTCCAGCAGCTAGGAAGTGAATTTCAGAGGTTGAGAAGCTACAAATCAAAGCCAAGAATCAAAGAAAGACAAGTCTTCAAGGGTAAGTCTTCAAAACCAACTTTTAGGGCTTTTTCTTGATTCATTTCTATACTCCAATTGGTTGAGAATTGGGGCTCCGACCCATACTGCTTTTGTGCTTGTTTTGAGCCCCTCTACAACTTTGTAGAAGGGCTCAACTTCATTTGATGCTCCTATGATATACTTGCTTCAATACCTAGCTTTTATGCCATTATCTTGCATGCTAGTTTAGGCCTATTTCCTTTTTGTTTTTAGGGGTCCGACCCTACTGGTTTTAATGCTCATTTTGAGCCCCTCTACAACATTGTAGAAGGGCTCAACTTCATTTGGCCATTGTATCCACCACTTCCTTCAAATTTCATCAAGTGTGCCATTTTTGCATTCAATTTTTGGCCTATTTGTGTTTGTTTTTGGGACTTCGACCCCTACTGGTTTTGGTATTATTTTGGCCCCCTTTACATATTTCATGAATAAAGTGTTGTCATTTGGTGTGTTTATTGCATGTCTCATGATATAGCCTATTTGGAAGCCTACTTTGCATGGGATTGTTAGCATGATTTTATTCTGATTTTGAGGATGTCATCTTCTGAAATTGTGCTTATTTTTATCTCATCTTCAATGTTGTAGAAGAAAGTTTGTCCATTTGGGGTTTGCATATATCACTTGTCTCAATACTCCTCTTTTGGCCACTAACTTTGCATGCTATTGTTGATCTATCTATGCTTGCATTTTGGCCATGTTTGTTACTGAAAAATGCCATATTTGGGACTGCATTGCTACTGTTCTTTCTGCCATGATCATATCTTGCATGTATAGCATGGCTATAGGCCATTCGGGCTTAATTTCACATTTTCGGGATGAATGCATGCTTGAGTGTTATTTGAATTGTTTAGGGCTGTTTTCCCTTTATTTAGGTGCTGAAATTCCATTGCCATGCTTACATATCATTCCCTATGCCATTTGCATCATTTTTGCATTGCCTCGGTTCGCGTGCGGTGTGCGCCTTCGGCATACTATTTATCCAGCGGCGACTATGTGAGTGTGGTTGAGGCCCTCTCATGTCGGCGTAAGCCCAATTGCATTTTCATGTTTCTACATCGTTGCCTCGATTTGCGTGTCATGAACGCGCGTTTGGCGACTTTGTTTTATCCGGCGGCCTCCTATGTGAGTGGTGAGGCTCTCCCATTTTGGTGTAAGTCCATTGCGGCATTCCGTATGCCATTTCTTTGCATTTCATCGCCGCCTCGGTTTGCGCTTTGTGAGCACGCGCTTGAGGCGCCGGTTTTATCCGATTTTCATTTCATCATCGCTTCGGTTTGCGTGCTGTAGGCACGCGCCCGGCTGCCGGTTTTATCCGATTTTCATCTTTCATCGCCGCCTCGGTTTGCGGCGCTGTGGCACGCGCCGAGGCGCCGGTTTATCCGATTTTCATCTTTCATCATCGCCTCGGTTTGCGGCGCTGTGAGCACGCACCGAAACGCCGGTTTTATCGATTTTCATCTTTCATCCTCGCCTCGATTTGCGTGCGCTTTGTGGGCACGCGCGCCACCGGTTTATCCGATTTTCATCTTTCATCATCGCCTCGGTTTGCGGCGCGTGGCACGCGCTTGAGGCCGGTTTTATCGATTTTCATCTTTCATCGCCGCCTCGGTTTGCGGCGCTGTGGGCACGCGCCCGAGCTGCCGGTTTATCCGATTTTCATCTTTCATCATCGCTTCGGTTTTGCGGCGCTGTGGCACGCGCCCGAGGCACGCCGGTTTTATCCGATTTCATCTTTCATCATCACCTCGGTTTGCGCGCGTAGCGCATTTCGAGGCATTTTATTAGTCTCATTACACATCGTATTTCATATCATCTCATGCTTGTATGCCATTTTCTCGGTTTGCGTGCGGTGGGCACGCATTTATCTCATCTCATTCATAGCATTGTGCATGCTATATCATATATTAGTTGCATTTCATGCATATTGCACGGGAAAGCGAGGCGCGTTCGTACTCAGAAATGTGAGCGGTCTCAATTCCCCGATCCGGAAACACTCCGGATTATCCATGATGGAGTTAGGTTTTGATGTGGCATCCATCTATATTCATCCCAATATTGAGTTGTGCAAATCGGCTCCTCGGCCATCATGCATCGATATGCTTGATTGGTGGTGCGAGGATTGAGGCATGCATACATTTGTGAAAGACACTGCTATGCCCTTTTTCTGCTCTCCGTTGCAGCAAAAATGAAGAATTATCAGCTTTCCGGAATCTGGCACGCAATTCGAGGAAAAGTGTAAACAGAGGCTAATCGGGGCATCGGTGGATTTCAGCGCGAGCGATAACGGTAACCATCGAAGCAAAGCGGTCCACGGCTTGCATGCGATTCTTGTTTTCTAGTTTGATTTGTATATTTATTTCCGGACTGTATATTCTTTTATTCGGACTATTATTTATTCGGACCCTCTGCGCGAGGGCATAAATGTGATAAGGGTGCGTGAGTGCGATGTATGTCTTCCAACCCCCATTTCTTTCTCCTTTTATTTATCCGCTTTGGATGGTTAGATATAGGACATATTTCAATTAGCATCTGATGTAATGACATGTTTGCATCATTCATCTGTTTTGCATTAACCGAACTTCGGCGCATCATACAAAAGCATTGTATTTCAATTCTAAAGTTGAATACATGTTGGTATTGCATCTCATATGCCATATTGAGAATAATGAGCACTGCTATAGTTGCATTTTGCATGTGTTGCATTAGGCATTCTGTATATTTCAGGATCATGCATGATTTCTAATGAGTTTCCTGTTTTGGCTTGGAGTACTAGGTGAGTTTTATGCTTTAGCATCCTTGCATGCGTGTGAGTGTTGCCATGATGGCATGCTTGCCATGAGGCTATGTGCTTATGTGATATAAGCGCCTTGAATGCTGTGGGTGGAGGTTGAGTTATCTGAATTGGAACAATTCATCACCTGTTTGTTTTAAGCCCACTAGATTGTGGCAAAATCTGTATTTTCAGCCTACCTGCGGGTAGCAAACCATCTTTCACAAACAAACATGAAATGTTTTGTTCCAATTGAGCAGCTCGATCTATACTTGTTTCTTTGCGAGCATCACATAGTAATCCTAGGCTAATAATGAATAAGAGCATACAAAGTTTTCAAAAGCGGATATCATGGTTAGTAGAGGCGGTCTTTGGCCGGCGAGAGAATACTCACGATGTGACCTTCCCTAATCGTACCCAAGTTCGAGCCAACTTTGGTGATAGCGGACACGTGGCCTTTTGGCGCAGAGTCGGGGTTTCCTAAATTTCCCATTTTAAAAAAATATTTAGGTGGCGACTCTGTTATCGCAAAGCGATCCATGTTTGGCACTTTTTCAAAAATCTGTTTTCCTTCAAAGCGATTTGCGGATTTGGACTCTTTGGTTGATTTAGAACCACAACAAATCGAGTCAGCGTAGCGAGGTCCCCAGCGCATTGTTACTAGCGTCCCGAAGCATACGGGAGGATGAGCCCCGTTCCGTCCATTTTGGGCTCACTACAGTCCATGACACAAATGTCACGGTTCTTAATCTAAACCAAAGAGTCCAAATCCGGCAAATCATTTTGAGAAAAGCGATTTTGAAAGTGCCAAACATGAAGCTGCTTCTGAAGTCAAATATTTATTTTGAAAAATTTAGGAAATCTCGTGCCTCAAGAACAAGTGCGATTGAAAGTCGCCTAAATTGGAACAAAACATTTCATGTTTGTTTTTGAAAAATGGTTTGCTACCCGCAAGTAGGCTTAAAATGCAGATTTTGCCACCCTCAGGTGAGTTTTGAAAAGATGGTTTTGCCACTATCTAGTGGGCTTAAAACTCACAGTCAATGATTTGTTCCAATCTAAGTAACCCAACCTTCACCCACAAGCATTCAGGCAGTTATATCATATAAGCAAATAGCCTCATGGTAAGGATGCTATCATGGCAGTCACTCACACACATGCAAGGATGCTAAAGCATAAAAACTTACCGAGTACTCCAAGCCAAAACAAAAGCTAATTAGAAATCATGCATGATCCTAATTATACAGAAATGCCTAATGCAACACATGCAATAATGCAACTATAGCAGGCTCGGCTATCCTAAACATGGCATATGGAATGCTACAGCTAACACGTATTCAACTTGGAATTGAAATACAATGCAGTGAGTTATGATGAGCCGAGCCCGGTGCATGCAAGACAGATAAATGAATGCAAACATGCTATCATATTGTATGCTAATTGAAACATGCCCTAATCTAACCATCATAAGCTGGTAAATAAAAGGGAGAAAGACGTGGGGTTGGAAGACATACATCACACGCACGCACACTTATTACAACATTGCCCTCGCGCAGAGGGTCCAAATAAATAATATACAGTCTCAAATGAATAATACAGTCTAAATAAGTACAAAATCCTAATTAATTAACAAATTAAACTAGGAAAGTAGTAAACTAGCATGCAAGCTAGGGACTGCCTCGACTTCGCTCTGGATGATGAGTGATGCATGTTCGGGTTGCTTGGCACGGAAATCCATCACGATGCCCCAATTAGCCTCTGTTTGCAATTGATCTTGGAATCTTTGTGCAAAGGCTTTTGAAAGTGCTATTTACGATTTCTTTAGCGAGAGGCGAGGAAAGGGGCATAGCAATGTATTTTTACATATGTATGCATGCCTCGATCCTCGTGCCACCAATCACGTATCTCGATGCATGATGGCCGAGGAGTTGAATTGCACAACTCAATATGGAATGAATGCTCATGAAAACACAACAAGACCAAGACTCCATCATGGATAATCCGGAGTGTCGGTGACTGGGAATTGAGACACGTTCCGTCACTCGAAGTACGAAACGTCCCTCGTTTCCCGTGCTAGGCTAACTCCTATCCCCAAACACAATGCAAGATTCATGACATGCATGAATGCAATTAATATGCAACCTAGCATACACAATGCTATGAAATGGCATACACAACGCACGATGTAACGTGGCATACACGACGCTCTAACATGCAACCTAGCATACACAATGCTATGAAATGAAATGGCATACACAATGCATAATGGACTTACACCAATATGAGTGGACCTCAGCCACACCCACATCAGTGGCCATAAGATGAAAATGAGACACTCGAGATGCGTGCACACATGCGCATAAGCCGAGACGATCCTAAGGCACGAATGCCACTCTACCAAAGCATGGCAAGGCATGGAACATGGCATACAAACATGAGAATTTCAGCGCTAAAATATGATGCTAAACAGCCCCGAAACATGGCAATATGGCACCCGATGCATGAGATGAACCCCGAAACTCAAAATTAGGCACATGGAATGACTTATAGCTATACAAAGCATGCATTATTTAAACATGAAGCATGAAGACAGAGTCAAGGCAGTCCCAAAACATGAACTTTTACAGTTTAAATTGTGGCCAAAAAGTGCTAGCAAGATGGCTTAAATTAGCATGCAATTTTGACTAGTAAACAAGGTTTACATGGAAAGTGTATGAAGCAGGTAAGAACTCATCGAACCACCAAAAATCAGTGAACAAAATATGCTAAAATATGCCCGAATAACCATGGAAATGCAGCCAAAACATGCACAAATGAGGAGTTCCTTTAGAGGGCATACAAAGGGATTCTTAAGCACATACAAGATAGACATGTGGCAGTCCCAAATCAACTTTGAAAATCAAATATGATAGTCTCAAAACTCACCAAATTGACCCTGAAATGTGGCCAAGAAGCATGCAAAGAAGGGTCCCTTTGAAGGGCCAAAATGGCCATCAAACAAGTCAAGGTGAGAGGGGGTCATCCCCCTCTAATTTGGAGGCTCAAAACTGCATCAAAGCCATTGGAAATCCACTAGATTCCAGTGGCTAAGAGTCCAAACAAAGCATGCAACACAAGCTTAGGTGTACGGCTCAAAACAAGGGACAATCAAGCATTCAAGGAAGCATGTGACTTCAAATAAGAAAGTGACCTTAATAAAAAATTAAGATGATGTCAAAAAAAGCCTTTTTCCAGTTTATAACAAGTCTCAAAAATAAACACAAATAGGGCTAATCTATCATACAAAAATGACCCTAAAAGAGAGAATAGGGACAAGGGACAGCAACTGGCCCCAAATGGCAAGGATCCCTTCAACAAAGTTTAAGAGAGGCTCAAAAAAAGGCACTTTATAGTTTACATCAAGCCACGAAAATAAACACAAGTGAGGCTAAATCAACATGCAAGAAAAATGCCTAAAAGAGGGATAAAGAGGTAAGTGGTAGCAGCTGTCCTCAAACAGAGGAGAGCCCTTCAACAAAGTTGAAGAGAGGCTCAAAAAAAGACATTTCATAGTTTATGAATAAGTCCAAAAAAGCTCACGAGTAAGCCTAAAATACCATGCAAAAATAGGTCTAAAAGAAAGTTAAAGAGGGAAGTGATAGTGGGGGACCTCAAACAGTAAGAGGTCCTTGATCAAACATGAAAAGGAGCTCAAAATATGACTATTTATAGTTTGGGTCAGAGCCCAAAAATGTAAGCAACAAAGGCTAAGATTGCATGCAAAATAGAGCAAAAAGAGAGAGAAATGAGGCTCACCCTTGTAGTCCAAACTTCCAGCAGCTTTTGGTCCAAGAAATGGTGCTCCTAAGCTCAAATTGACCTCAAGTTCTTTGGAATGGAGTATGGAGGTTGTAGGCTTGGAGGTGGTGTAGAAATGGTGTAGGAGCAAGGTGGTTTTGAGGCTTGGAGTAGAGAGAGAGAGAGAGATTTAATGCAAGACTCTCAAATGAATTTTTCTAACCCTCCTAAAATGCAGTGAGGGTCTTTGGTTTTATAGAGAGAGGGAAAAAAAATTGGGGAAAACCAATTCAAATTTCCCCCCCAAAAGGCTAACCCTCGGGTACAGGGTCTGGAGGAAAAAGAGGGGCACAGCTGGAACACACTCAGGAGGGCAAGAATGGTCGGCTAGCTCAAAAAGGCCAAAGTGGTCATCCGACCAGGTAGGTGGCCGGCCGACCAGTTTAGGTGACCGGCCGACCAGGTCAAAAGGGTCAAAGTGGCCAGCCACCCCCTAGGATGAAGCCCCAGAAGTTAGCTTTCCAATGCCGCAAACCTTGCATCAAAATTCCTCCTGTGCAAAAAGTTATGCCAGTTTTCGTGAAGCCGCGCAAATTCGGTCCAAACGGACTTCAACCAACCATATCTCCCCCACCCGAACTTGTCCTTAGGAGATTCTTGAGTAAAAAATGAAGCCCCGGAAGTAAGCTTTCCAATGGTGATAACCTCATATCTTAAATCCAAGTATGCAAAGAGTTATGCTCGTTTCGGTGAAGCCGCGCAGTGTTTTCTCTCCTTCCCAGATTCATGCTGAATCACTTTTGACCAAAAAAAGCTGTTCTTTCAGAAATATTGCTGGCCTCCCACTCTCCTACAACCTTTCTAATAATGAAAATAAGGCCTCCACCAAAAATGAACCAAGACGGATGCAAAACGGAGGTTCAGGGGGGCGAACATGATTCGGGGCCAGCAATTGTTAGGAAGTGGCGTTCGACCACGAAGTTGGTCTCTCGGACCACAGTGTCCCTCAAAAGGGAGGAAATAAGGTGTATGCTAAAAAACAGAGCAAACGGAGGTGGTTAAGTGGTCCCGAACCGAGGCACACGGCCGACGGCTCCGAAAAATCGGAAACCGGGCTCCAAACGGGAAAAATGACCTACGACCACGAAACGTAGCCTATGGCCATTGAGAGATGATCTACGAGACCTCTCCTCCCGGAAGAAGAAAGCGGAAAGCAGGACTGGTTCGCAAACCGAGGCAAGGTACAAAAAGAGTCGGAAGTCAGGAGGCAAAGCTCGCGTAGAGACTCGCAACCTCGGAGACGAGCACAATATGCAACATCACCAAGCGCTCAATCGGTGGCGTCCGGAGTCTTACAGTCGGTCAAAATGGGGTGTCTCTGATTGCCCTCTTTGTGAACTTCGAAAGTCATAAGTGGCGGGAGTGAATGTCAAAGCCAGAGCGACCCATTTTTGACAAGGAGAAGACTTAGACAAACATACTAGATAACAAAATATGCATGAGCATGCATGAGGGCAAGATGCAAAATGATATGCACAAAGCCGGACATAACTCAATGATCATGCGAAGCAGCAAGCTGTAATGAAGCAAATATTCACAATAAATGCGACAGTTTTAAGCAAGATGGCAAATTAAACTACATTTCATGCAGTTATGATGTAAGAAAATTATGCAATCTTAGCGAGCATGTGCGATAGATACACAAAAGTGAAGAGAGTGTGATAGATATACTATATGAATAAAGTGTGATTGATACACTAAGTGAAGCAAAGTGTGATAGATACACAAAGCGAAACGAGTGTGATGGATACATAAAGCAAACACGTGATAGATACACTAAGCGAACGTGTGTGATGGATACACAAAGGGAACGTGTGATAGATACACAAAATGAGCATAATGTGATAGATACACAAAGTGAAGCGAGTGTGATGGATACACTATATGAAGCAAAGTGTGATAGATACTAAAAGTGAACACAAAGTGTGATAGATGCACTATGTGAAGCAAAGTATGATGAACATACAAAAAGTGAATGCAAAGTGTGATAGATGCACTATGTGAACAGGTGTGATGGATACACTAAAAGCGAACACAAAGTGTGATAGATGCACTATGTGAACAAGTGTGATGGATACACTAAAAGCGAACACAAAGTGTGATAGATGCACTAAGTGAACAGAGTGTGATTGATACACTGAAAGTGAACACAAAGTGTGATAGATGCACTAAGTGAACAGAGTGTGATTGATACACTGAAAGCGAACACAAAGTGTGATAGATGCACTAAGTGAACAGAGTGTGATTGATACACTAAAAGCAAACATAAAGTGTGATAGATGCACTAAGTGAACGGAGTGTGATTGATACACTAAAAATGAACACAAAGTGTGATAGATGCACTAAGTGAACAGAGTGTGATTGATATACTAAATAAATGAAGTGTGATTGATACACTAAGTGAGAATGTGTGATTGATACACTAAGTGAATGAAGTGTGATTGATACACTAAATAAATGAAGTGTGATTGATACACTAAATAAATGATCTCAAATGGAACTTCTTTGAATGAACTGTACATACAATATCGTGCATGAATGAGAAAGAAACTTGAGAGGTACAATGCAATACAATGCATGATGCAATAAACAAGCATAGCGGCGCTTTAGAAAGCACCTCATGGGATGAGTGGCGGTGAACCGCTCTACTCTGACGAGGATCTCCCCTAGTGCTCTTCGAACACTTACCTTCAACTCGCAGTACAAAGGTTCTGAAATACTGACAAGGGTTCTTCACGTAGAACACTTTGGACGCTGCCTTTCTTCCTGATGATATTCACAACTTTCCCTATTCTCTAACGGGGTGACAGACTAGATTGGTTCAGTATCCAGAATTGAGGTGCATACAGGCTATCTCAACCTATGGGGCTTCTATACAGATTTCAAGCCGAGGACATGTCCCTGGGTATTTAAACCAGACTTTAGTCCCGAAAATCCCGAACCTTTACGTTCTAGGCATCAGCCGTTCGAACTCTAGTTTCCACCGTCGCAGTTGGTCTCCTAGGAACTCATTGCAAACACAGCCAAGATGTCCCTGGCATGAAACGGTACTCGAGGAGAGCACGTCTGATTGCTATTTTGGCTTGAAGCAGACTTGATCTTGAGCTTGAGGTAGAGGCACACTCATACTTCGGAGCATTTGCAAGACTTGAAGAGGTACACACGGAATGTAGTCTTGGAACTTACCGAAGTTGAAACGAACTCAGATACCCGACATTTTCCTTCTTTTCTTTTGCTTTGTAGTCTGGAACCCATATAGCTTCAAATAGGTCCTAGTTTTACTGTTCTGACATGACCTGGGTTGAACCCTGCGGTTTTATGAAGGAACAAATACTATTTTGCACAAATGTGGAGAATGACACAGCACTCTGAGCACAAAACGATTTTATTTTGAAATCGAAATTGAAAATGAATTCTCAACTGGGTATTGAGTCTACGACTGGACACAACGCATCACGACTCAACAAAGGAAAACAAAGGTAAACAACCTAAACACATCGAGACACGCTCGGAACGACTCAAAGTAAGAATCGAGACGAACAAAACAAAGGACACGACACACAGACATGTTACAAAGACAAGAGACCTCTCAGTGCACGAGGAGCCAAATTCTCCAGGTATTATTTCCCACCCTTTCTAATTTGTGATTCTCACATCACTCAGCCCTCAAGCTCTGTTTTTCTGAAAAAGCCGTTTCTCACTTTTTCTCTCAGCTCACATCTCTCTATTCTTCAATCTCTCATTTTTTGTCTCTCCCCTGGGTGGTTGATGGATAAACAGAAAGTTGTGGGCTCTTGCCCCTAGTATTCTACTAGATTCTTCTTCTTGTTCATAACAGTGAGTTTCTTCCACAGAGGGGCTGCGCTACAATTGGGTGTGTAGCAAATCTGCAGCTGACATCGGTTGACGATGTTCTGCTGGGGAGTTTGAACGTGATCAGATCTGTTCAGATATGGGGGTGGAATATCTTGTCCCATTCCGGTTCGTGCTTCGCACTTGGCTTGATAACTCGTTGCTCAGAGGGTGAGAGAGCTTTCAGCCATTTTGCTGTTAACTTCAGTTGTGCCCTTTTCTGGCAGATAGAGTGCCTTTCTTGGCAAGTATTGTGGCAATGGGGAAAAGACAGAACACCTGACTCAATTGTGCCCCTAGTTCATCATTTCGACCATTTTTGTTTTTGGCTTTCTACTAAAACAATTTTGACCAAAATAAGAGTTAGATTAACATGCTTGTTCAATTTTCTAATTTAAAATCATGCAAGTCAGGCTATGAGCACTGAAAATTTTTCTTTTTTGGGTCCAAGAAATGGTCCAGTTTTGAAAAATGGAACACTTTTCGAGAAGATTAGTCAACCGCAGTAAAAATTCTCGAAAACTATTTCGCGAACGGCCACTGCTGAACGAGCACGAAACCTACTCTTGAGATGCATAACCTCAGATCCGAAGGAAAATTGCCCCTAGCTTGAAGAGAGCTGCATGGCAACGAAAAGTTGCCCCTTGTTTGACCGGCACCGCAGCGTATTGAAGTCAGTCCTCAAAGTGACGAACACAACCAAATTCTCGGATTCAGAGAAAGCAAAGATGATCAAAACCATTACATGGACACAGTCGAATTTTGAAGTGTTTTACGGCTAGACTTCATAATGAAGTTTCCTACGTATCCCAAAGATGGGAATCAAGCCTCACGTAGTTCGGGGTTAAGGTACACTCATGTATTAACCTTCACCTTTTAGGCTCTAACTTTTGCTAAGGTGCCCGTTGCGGGTTTTCGACCTTGCGAGCTTCTGTTTTTCTTTTCTTTTCAATTCTTTTCTTCTTTTTTCTTTTTTTTTTGTTTTTCATCTTTTCTTTTTGCATTTTCATCTTTTTTTTTTTGTATTCTTTTTTTTTTTTGTTGCTTTCTTTCTCTTTGTATATATTTTTTCTTGCTCTAACTTTTATTTAGGTCGCCCTTCTGGGTTTTCGGCCCAGCGAGCCTCTCAAGGGTAAAAGTGTAGCTTTGTCCATGTCAAATGGTTTTGAGATCCTGAAGTCATCTGAATCCAGAAGAATGGCTGCTGTTCGCTGACGATACAGGAGTCCATCCAATGGAGAGTGAATTTGCCCCTGGTGTTGCGAGCGAGGATTCGGTGTCCCTAAATGTCTTCTCTTCTCCTCCATACGGGGTTTGGCATTCTTGCCGATCTTCATTGATTTGTGGGATGATCCATCTTGGCTCTTGAGCACTATCGGCATCTTTGCCCCTAGTCCGAGGTGCTTACGATATAGCTTTGCAAGCTTTTTGACGACGTCCGACCTTCTTGATCGACTTCCTGCCCTAGTTAGAGGGTCGCCGAATCTGCCACAGGCCTCACATGATTATTGTTGAACACTCTGAATTAAGGTCCAAGGTTTGAAAGCAAGGGGGCGAGTCTCGAGGCTGAGAGCGATCCTAGGCTGCACAATCTCAAGAGCGATTCCACACAGGTTTTCGCAGGATCGCGCAAAAACATTTTTTAAAATCTTTTAAGAAAGCGACAAATCGCTCGCGCTGAAGACAATGCGGAACCAATCTGGATCAAGCCAGGATCCTTCCCAGTACTCACACTAACAAGCATGATCTCATTCATTAAGGGCTTAGCGTGCCTCTCTTTCTCTCAATTGATCAAATTTTTGCAAATCCCGAGGAATTCTTTCCTCTTCGTTTTCATCACAGTGTTCAAAAGGTTTTGAAAAACTTAGGTCAATGCAATGAGTTCGAGGCACGTAAAAAGTAGGTAAGCACTACCATTTCATTGAGAACTTCGCAAGCGGGCGTAGGCAAGCAAATACCAAAGTATGAAAATCACTGCTGTTTCATTGAGATCTGTTGGCACAACTGGCTCCACGGCAGAAACAGACTCAAAAAAAAAAATGAAAAGACAAACACAAAACAAAAATAGTGATGTCTGAGGTAACACCCTCCGGAATCACCTGACTCTAACGCAACAGGATTGACTCGAAACCACAAGACAGACCTGAAAGAAAAAGACTGACTCAAAACAAAGAGACAGACTCAAAATAACACAACAAGACTGACCCAATACCTGAGTCAGAATGTACAAAAACCAACATTCACAAATGCTCAAAACAGTGCGTGCCATACACAATTTGAAATAAACTGAACGCCGCCCGCAGGTGGTTCATCCCCCGATCACAGTCACATTATCCCCCACAGGTTCACTGAGCAAGTGCTGATAGACTTTGCAGAACCTGGTGCGGCAATGACCTCGTTGTCAAACAGATCTTGTACATCATGGCGCAGACGAAAGCAACTGTCGGTGTCATGACCGGTTTGTTGATGGTAGGCACAGTATTTAGTCTGGTCATGCTTTGTAAGGATAGGATCAGGTAGGGGCCGTTGTTCCAACGGTTTCAAATGTCCTTTCCGGAGTAAAACCTCTAGAGCCTTTGACAGAGGCATACACAGTGGAGTGAAAACCCTCTTGACTCGGGGTGGATATTTGGTTTTTTGTGAGCTACTTCCGGACGCACCGGTGAATGAGGTAACTATTTTTGATGTGGTGGTGGTGACCATGCCCACTTCAGAAGATCTTGCAGCTGCATCACCACTGGTGGTCACATTCGAACTGCGAGAAAATGCCCGCCTAGACTGCTCCTTCTCCTGGTCAATAAGGCCCTGCTTCATGGCATCCTCGATCTGTACTCCCATCTCATGCAAATCTGAAAAGGTAGGGAAGGGGAGCACGATCATTTTCTGCATTAGTTTGGGCTGGAGGTTACGCACAACCATCCGTATTTGATCCTTATCTGTTGGCCTAATGGTCATCATTGAGGCCTTGGCCTTCTAACGGGCCACAAAGTCAGAGAAGCCCTCTTTCGGCTCTTGCCTGGTCATCTCAAGATCACGGGTTGTGATCTCGATCTGGGTATTGTATGAATATTGTGCGACGAAGGCCTCGACCATCTCCTCCCTTTCGCTTTCTTGAATCCTCCAATTTGGCGTGCGGATGGCGCAATACCAGTGGTCCTACTAAAAAGGGAGAGCTTCTGTAATCTTGTCAAGCCCATGGGGCGCAGAACATCTGAAAACAAACTTAGGTGGACCATGGGATCTCCTGACCTGTCAAAACAGTCGATGTGAGGCATCTTGAACCTGTCCGACAGTGTCACAACTGAGTCAGTGTATCCGTCATCGATGTCCGAGATGGACTTTACCCCCTGGGATTTTTTGAATAGTTTTTCAAGCTTGATCAATTTCAGTGCCGTAGGGTCTACTTCGAACTCGAAGGGAGAGTCCAGGTGGTTGATAGGTGTACGTGCCTTGGATAATTGAGGTGGAAGCAGGGGCGGAGCTAGCCCCGTTGGAATGTCTGTGTCCTCTGAGCCTTGGACATTGGCAAAAATGTTGGGCATTTGGCGGGGACATTACAGGTAGTTGGTGTCTGCTCGGGTAGTGGGACCCTGGTGGGAGGCTGGATATGAGGTGATGCTCGGCTTGTGGTTGTAGTAATTAGTTCACTTCTTTGGGCCATGATTGTGGCCTGCTGTTTAGAGAATTCTGCTTGGCGGACAGCGTCCTCCTGCATGAGCTTTATACTTTCTTGAAGCTGACGCATAATACTGCCCTGATCTAGCTGAATAATAGGTGTAACTCCCTGAGGTATCTCAACCCAACTGCACACAGGTGAGATAGATAACGACTGCTGATCCGAAGATTGTTGGACTGATGATCTGTGCTTGATCGCCTTTTACCTCGCTTCTGGCGAAGAACAACGATTTGCCCTTGAATGAATTTCCGACGACAAAGTCTATCAATATGGATCCAATGTACCGGGAATATTGGAATTCAAAGCTATGGTTCCAGACTACCTAGCAAAAGAAAAAACAAGATCACGAATTTAAAAGCAAATCTGAAAAGCGAGCAGTGTTTCTCTCGAATTCTGCCCAAATCTCTGCCCTGCAAACTGATACCCTCAGGTAAAACTGATTCTTCACATTCTGATGCCCGCAGGCCTGATACCCAGACTTGCAAACTGATACATGCATTCCTGTAGAGACGCACTCTAAAAGCACATAGCAAGCAAGTGAGAGCCAAAACAACCCTATGTTGGGGTAGGGTTTCCCTGTCCTATTTTGTCAGGAGCTAGGGTTTCACTATGCACGCAGCGGTTTCAATCAACCTATGATCAGGTAAGCAACCTGTCCTATTTTGGAATGGTCACTACGGATTCCGAATATGCACTAGGTCGAATGGTCAAAAGGGTGCCCTAGTAAAACCGGGATTTGTGTTCCCATACAAGCAGAGCCCGTAACCGGTAAGCCTTATGGTACGCAGCCTCTGGCAAACCGCTCAGGAATAGCAGATGGCAAACACGGTGTCCTAGGCGTACCAATGCAAATGCAATGCAAAGAAACACATAAGTGTAATCAAAACAAGATATCATGAGTTCGAGTCAAGTTCTGTAAATCCCCAGCAGAGTCGCCAGAAATTGTGGACGTCCCTGAACGCCCCGGGAGGGATGAGCCCCGTTCCGTTCGTTTTGGGCTCACTGCAGTTCAGGACTCAAATTTCACGGTTCTTAATCTAAACCAAAGAGTCCAAATCCGGCAAATCGTTTTGAGAAAACAGATTTTTGAAAGAAGTGCCAAACATGGACTGCTTTGCCAGATACAGAGTCGCCACCTAAATATTTTATTTTGGAAAATTTAGGAAACCCTGACTCGTGCCTAAGGCCACGTGTCCGTCATCACCAAAGTTGCCTCGGCTCGGGAACTTGGGTACAATCAGGGAAGGTCACTTCGTGAGCACCCCCGCTCGCCCGATGAAAGATCGGCCTCTACTAACCATGATATCTAGTTTTGAAAACATTGTGTGCTCTTATTCCGGTTATTAGCCTAGATTTACTATGTGATGCGCACAGCATACAAGTATAGACCGGGTCGCCTAAATTGGAACAAAACATTTCATGTTTGTTTTTGAAAGATGGTTTGCCACCCGCAGGTAGGCTTAAAATGCAGATTTTGCCACCCTCAGGTGGGTTTTGAAAAGATGGTTTTGCCACTATCTAGTGGGCTTAAAACTCACAGTCAATGATTTGTTCCAATCTAAGTAACCCAACCTTCACCCACAGGCATTCAGGCAGTTATATCACATAAGCAAATAGCCTCATGGTAAGCATGCTATCATGGCAATCACTCACACACATGCAAGGATGCTAAAGCATAAAAACTTACCGAGTACTTCAAGCCAAAACAGAAGCTAATTAGAAATTATGCATGATCCTAATTATACAGAAATGCCTAATGCAACACATGCAATAATGCAACTATAGCAGGCTCGACTATCCTAAACATGGCATATGGAATGCTACAGCTAACACGTATTCAACTTGAAATTGAAATACAATGCAGTGAGTTATGATGCGCCGAGCCCGGTGCATGCAAGACAGATGAATGAATGCAAACATGCTATCATGCTGTATGCTAATTGAAACATGCCCTAATCTAACCATCATAAGTTGGTAAATAAAAGGGAGAAAGACGTGGGGTTAGAAGACATACATCACACGCACGCACACTTATTACAACATTGCCCTCGCGCAGAGGGTCCGAATAAATAATATACAATCCCAAATGAATAATACAGTCTAAATAAGTACAAAATCCTAATTAATTAACAAATTAAACTAGGAAAGTAGTAAACTAGCATGCAAGCTAGGGACTGCCTCGACTCCGCTCTGGATGATGAGTGATGCATGTTCGGGTTGCTTGGCACGGAAATCCATCGCGATGCCCCAATTAGTCTCTGTTTGCAATTGATGCCGGAATGCTGTGCAAGGCTTTTGAAAGCTGCTGATTTCTAATTTGTTGCAACAGAGAGCAGGAAATGAGCATAGCAATGTATTTTTACATATGTATGCATGCCTCAATCCTCGTGCCACCAAGCACGCATCTCGATGCATGATGGCCGAGGAGTCGAATTGCACAACTCAATATGGAATGAATGCTCATGAAAACACAACAAGACCAAGACTCTATCATAGATAATCCGGAGTGTCGGTGACTGGGAATTGAGACACGTTCCGTTACTCGAAGTACGAAACGTCCCTCATTTCCCGTGCTCGGGCTAACTCCTATCCCCAAACACAATGCAATATGCATGACATGCATGAATGCAATTAATATACAACCTAGCATACACAATGCTATGAAATGGCATACACAATGCACGATGTAACGTGGCATACACGACGCTCTAATATGCAACCTAGCATACACAACACTATGAAATGAAATGGCATACACAATACATCATGGACTTACACCAATATGATTGGACCTCAGCCACACCCACATCAGTGGCCATAAGATGAAAATGAGACACTCGAGATGCGTGCACACATGCACGCAAACCAAGGACCGATCCTAAGGCACGAATGCCACTCTACCAAAGCATGGCAAGGCATGGAACATGGCATACAAACATGCGAATTTCAGCGCTAAAATATGATGCTAAACAGCCCCGAAACATGGCAATATGGCACCCGATGCATGAGATGAACCCCGAAACTCAAAACTAGGCACATGGAATGACTTATAGCTATACAAAGCATGCATTATTTGAACATGAAGCATGAAGACAGAGTCAAGGCAGTCCCAAAACATGAACTTTTACAGTTTAAAGTGTGGCCAAAAAGTGCTAGCAAGATGGCTTAAATTAGCATGCAATTTTGACTAGTAAACAAGGTTTACATGGCAAGTGTATGAAGAAGGTAAGAACTCATCGAACCACCAAAAATCAGTGAACAAAATATGCTAAAATATGCCTGAATAACCATGGAAATGCAACCAAGACATGCACAAATGAGGAGTTCCTTTAGAGGGCATACAAAGGGATTCTTAAGCACATACAAGATAGACATGTGGCAGCCCCAAATCAATTTTTAAAATCAAATATGATAGTCTCAAAACTCACCAAATTGACCCTGAAATGTGGCCAAGAAGCATGCAAAGAAGGGTCCCTTTGAAGGGCCAAAATGGCCATCAAACAAGTCAAGGTGAGAGGCGGTCATCCCCCTCTAATTTGGAGGCTTGAAACAACATCAAATCCATTGGAAATCCACTGGATTCTAGTGGCTAAGAGTCCAAACAAAGCATGCAACACAATCTTAGGTGTAAGGCTCAAAACAAGGGACAATCAAGCATTCAAGGAAGCATGTGACTTCAAATAAGAAAGTGCCCTTAATAAAACATGAAGATGATGTCAAAAAAATCCTTTTTCCAGTTTATAACAAGTCTCAAAAATGAACACAAATATGGCTAATTTATCATACAAAAATGGCCCTAAAAGAGAGAATAGGGACAAGGGATAGCAACTGGCCTCAAATGGCAAGGAGTCCTTCAGCAAAGTTGAAGAGGGGATCAAAAAAAGACACTTTACAGTTTACATCAAGCCACGAAAATAAACACAAGTGAGGCTAAATCAACATGCAAGAAAAAGGCCTAAAAGAGGGATAAAGATGTAAGTGGTAACAGCTGTCCTCAAACAGAGGAAAGCCCTTCAACAAAGTTGAAGAGGGGATCAAACAAAGGCATTTCACAGTTTATGTCCAAGTCCAAAACAGCTCACAAATAATCCTAAAATACCATGCAAAAATAGGCCTAAAAGAAAGTTAAAGAGGGAAGTGATAGTGGGGGACCTCAAACAGCAAGAGGTCCTCAATCAAACATGAAAAGGAGCTCAAAATATGACTATTTATAGTTTGGGTCAGAGCCCAAAAATGTAAGCAACAAAGGCTAAGATTGCATGCAAAATAGAGCAAAAAGAGAGAGAAATGAGGCTCACCCTTGTAGTCCAAACTTCCATCAGCTTTTGGTCTAAGAAATGGTGCTCCTAACCTCTGAAAAATAGCCTCAAGTTGCTGGAATGGAGTATAGAGGTTGTAGGCTTGGAGGTGGTGTAGAAATGGTATAGGAGCAAGGTGGTTTTGAGGCTTGAAGTAGAGAGAGAGAGAGAGAGAGATTTAATGCAAGACTCTCAAATGAATTTTTCTAACCCTCCTAAAATGCAGCTGAGGGTGTTGGTTTTATAGAGGGAGAGAAGGGAAAAATGGGGGGGGAAAACCAATTCAAATTTCCCCCCCAAAAGGCTGACCCTTGGGTACAGGGTCTAGAGGAAAAATGGGGGCACAGCTGGAACACACTCAGGAGGGCAAGAATGGCCGGCCAGCTCAAAAGGGCCAAAGTGGTCATCCGACCAGGTAGGTGGCCGGCCGACCAGGTCAAAAGGGTCAAAGTGGCCGGCCACCCTCTAGGATGAAGCCTCAGAAGTTAGCTTTCCAATGCCGCAAACCTTGCATCAAAATTCCTCCTGTGCAAAACGTTATGCCAGTTTTCGTGAAGCCGCGCAGATTCGGTCCAAACGGACTTCAACCAACCATATCTCCCCCACCCAAACTTGTCCTTAGGAGATTAATGAGTGAAAAATGAAGCCCCGGAAGTAAGCTTTCCAATGGTGGTAACCTCATATCTTAAATCCAAGTATGCAAAGAGTTATGCTCATTTCGGTGAAGCCGCGCAGTGTTTTCTCCTTCCCAAATTCATGCTGAATCACTTTTGACCAAAAAAAGCTGTTCTTTCAGAAACATTGCTGGCCTCCCACTCTCCTACAACCTTTCTAACAATGAAAATAAGGTCTCCACCAAAAATGAACCAAGACGGATGCAAAACGGAGGTTTGGGGGCCGAAACACTTGATTCGGGGCCACAAAACAGTCGTTAGGCAGGGAAGTGGCGTTCGACCACGAAGTTGGTCTCTCGGACCACAGTGTCCCACAAAAGGGAGGAAATAAGGTGTATGCCAAAAACCGGAGCAAACGGAGGTGGTTAAGCGGTCCCGAACCGAGGCACACGGCCGACGGCTCTGAAAAATCGAAAACCATAGGGCTGAGCAAGGAATCCGTGAAATCCGTAATTCGATCCAGTCCAGTCCAATCCAGTAAGTTTGGATTGGTTTTTTGAATCCGTGGTTCGGTTCCGGATTGAAAAATTAAAAATCCATAGTTCACGGATTGGTTCCGGATTGAATCCCACGGTTCCGGATTGGAACCGATCCGGACCGTATACAAATAGTCTATATTTTTATTATACACCCTTCTGCATAGTATCTTCCCTTATTTCATATAAAACTTAAATCCAAACCTAAACTTGCATAGTATCTTTTTTTATTACTTTTGTTTGCTAGTTTTTAATGTTAATTTGTAATGGTCTAAATACTTATGGTGGAACTAGTTTCTTTATGGTTGTATAAATTCTAGAACAGTTTGTCGCTATTATAAAAAGACATGTTGCTATTGTGAAACTAATATGGTGCTATATTTATATTTTTATGAAAATAAAGTGTTATATATATATTTTTGTTATTTAATTATATAAATCCGTGGTCCTAAACCGATCCAATCCGTATTTAAATGGATTGGTTCGGATTGGTTCCATGATTTAAACGGATTGGACTGGTTCCAATTTTTCAAGATCCGTAGATAACGGATTGGTCCTGGTTTTACTCCAATCCGGTCCAATCTGGACCATGCTCACCCCTAGAAAACCAGGCTCCAAATGGGAAAAATGGACTACGACCACGAAACGTAGCCTACGGCCACTGAGAGATGATCTACGAGACCTCTCCCTCCCTTCGGGAAGAGAAAACGGAGAAAACGGGACTTGGTTCGCAAACCGAGGCAAGGTACAAAAGATTCCGGAAGTCCGGAGGCAAAGCTCGCAGCCGAGACTCCACAACCTCAGGACGAGCACAATATGTAACATCACCAAGCGCTTAATCGGTGACGTCTGAGTCTTCTGGTCGGTCAAAAATGGGGTGTTTACACATTGCCATGCCCTGTCTGTCCTCTACTGCAATAAAACAGGATTCTGCAGGAAGAGATGGCCGGTCGGCCATCTTCAGTGTCGGCCGGCTATGTATTGTTGGCCGATGGCCCCACTTTTGGTCGGTGACTATATTTCCATGGCCGGTGGTCCCATCTCTTGGCCGGTGACATCCCTCAGTGCTCAGGGAGTGGTTCTAAAGCTTCCTTGCGACTTGTGCAGCTTTTAGGGGTATAAACAGTGCAAACAGAGGCAACATGAGCATGGCGATGGATTTCCGAGCAAAGCCGAGCATGCATGCATTCGTCTCTCTTCGAAATTGTTTCAGCTTTTAGTAGCTTAATTAATTTGCTTAATTAGTTAAGTGTTATGTAATAATTAATTAGCTTGTTAGTTAGTTAATTTGTACTATTCATTCGAACCCTCCGAGGAGGGCAATGTTGTAATAAGTGTGCGTGTGTGTGATGTATGTCTTCCAACCCGACGTCTTTCTCCCTTTTATTTACCAACTTATGATGGTTAGTTTTAGGGCTGTAACAAGCCCGCGAGGGACCTCGCTACAGTTCGGACTCAATTTTTGTTTGTTGCGGTTCGTAATCTGAACCAAAGAGTCCAAATCTGGCAAATCGTTTGAGAAAACATATTTTTGAAAAAGAAGTGCCAAACATGGACTGCTTTGCCAGATACAGAGTCGCCACCTAAATATTTTATTTTGGGAAATTTAGGAAACCCTGACTCGGTGCCAAAGGCCACGTGTCCGTCATCACCAAAGTTGCCTCAGCTCGGGAACTTGGGTACGATTGGGGAAGGTCAGCTATGAGCACCCCCTCTCGCCCGATCAAAGATCGGCCTCTACTAACCGTGATATCTAATTTTGAAAACATTATATGTTCTTATTCCGGTTATTAGCCTAGTTTTACTATGTTATGCGCACAGCAAACAAGTATAGACTAGATTGCCTAATTTGGAAATAAGCATTGCATATCCGTTTGTTTTGAAAATGCTTTGAAATTTGCTACTCGCAAGTAGGCTAAAATACGGATTTCAACGAGTTTTTCCAACTCAAACAATCCAACCTTCACCCACAGGCAATCAGGCAGTTTATCTCATATAAGCATTTAGCCACATGGTAAGCATACTGTCATGTTAACATTCACACGCATGCGAGATGCTAAAGCATAAATACTTACATCGTATTCCGTGCCAAAACAATAAACTGGTTAGCAAACATGCATGTCCTAGTTCATGTTAAGTGGCTAATGCAACACATACAGGATGTGATTAGGATGAACTCGACAAACCCTAAAGTGGCATGTGAAATGCTACAACTATCACGTATTTAATTTGGAATTGAAAATACAATGCAGTTAGTGTGATGTACCGAGCCCGGTGCATGCAAGACAAATGCATGGATGCACGCATGCATTGCATGAGGTATGCTAATTTAAACGTGCCCTAATACTAACCATCAAAGCAGGTAAGTAAAAGGGAGAACGAAGTGGGGGTTGGAAGACATACACACACTCACCCACACTTATTACAGATTCGCCCTCACCCGGAGGGACCAAATAAATAATACAAATTAACCAACTACGCAAGCTAATTAATTATTACAAATTACCTAATTAGTTAACAACTAACTAAACTAGGAAAAAAACAGTAAACCGCCTCGGGAGGAGAGCCTGATGCAACGCATGCTCGGGTCCTGCTCGGGATTGCACTACCATGCAAAGATTGCCTCTGTTTTCCCTGCTCTGCCCTTCTGAAGACTGCCAAAATCTCAGAGATGCTTCTTGAATCGGGGATAACCACGGTGAGTAGAATGGCCACCTCTGACATGTGATCATCGGCACAAGATGCATCCATCGGTGATGATGTCTCACGGGTTGGCCTTGAATCACGGGTCGGCAAAGAATGCTCAGAACCGCAACTCACAAAGCAGAGGGCAGAACTTGCATGGCAATACAATTCAAGCAATGTATGCACCAATCATGCCCCCTATCATGTTTGTGACTCAAAGGGGCATGTGCCTCGATTCTCGGACCATCAATCATCCATTTCCATGCATGATGGCCCAAAGAATCAAGCATGCACTTTCATGTCAAATGAAATGCAAATCAAACAAACAAACCAAGACCCAATTCCTATCACCAAATCAAGGAACAAGGCATGCATGCAAGATGCAATGCAACCTAGGCATGCAAGCTAAGGATGCAACATAGCATGGCAAGACACTTATGCAAGCATACAAGCAAACATGAGGCAATGCAAACTAATGAAAAGATGGACTTAAACATGATTTAGGCGGCTCTAAATAGGCCCAAAACAGTGGCCAAACACCAAGGAATTGGGATCAAACATACATACACAATTGCAAGTAAGTATGGTCCAATACTTAAGCATATAAAGGCAACTTTTAAACACATTCAAAAGAGGCCTATCATGGATAAATGGCATGCAATATTAGCTCTGAAAATCATGTTATAAGAGGTGCCAAACCAACTTAAACAAGACAAACATTAGCATGCAAATAGTCCAAGTACTTGAAACAAGTCAAGGAGGCTTAAACCATGGCTAAGCCAACCAAGCCTCACAAGGCCAAGAAGGCTTAAAACAGGTTCAAGGCAGACCTTGACCATGCAAAGGGGACCCTTAGATGGCATCTAAGTGGCTCAAATTCAAAAGCATGCATAATGGCCAAACATGGAGCATACAACACAAGCTTTTGAAGCATCAAAGAGGTGTCCAAGGCAAGCATACAAGCATGTCTAAGGGACTGAAATGACATGAAAGATGATCCCAACCCACTAAATCCATGCAAGAATGGCATGCTACACATGTACATACTTAAGGCCAACAAGCCAAAATGCAAAGGGGCCACATAATGCATGTCAAGATCGACCCAAACCACCATGGACAGACCTTAAACATGGCAAGATAAGTACAAAAGCTTCACAAGACCAAGCCTAAAATATGCTAGAACAAAGGCTAACAACCTAAGGCATATTAAGGCAATAACAAGGCATTACATGGTATTTATGCTAAGCATGCATGGTGTACCAAAACCAACTTAAAACCATGTTATATTATGACAATATAAGCATGAAAAACAGCCAAGACATGATCAACAAAAGCCTAAGCTAGATGCTCCCTTAAGAGGCCAAGAATGGTCCTTTTCAAGGACAACAAGGAGAGGGGGTGGCCCTCTCCTTCTTGAGACTTCAAGGCACCATCTTCACCACTGAAATCCCTCAAGATTTCAGTGGTGAAGAGGCCCAAGCACCAAAGTCCCGAAACTTGCACAAAATAGCACAAAAAGGAGCCTTACAAGGCCTAAGGGTGGTCAAACACCTCCAAACCACAAAACACTCTTAACAAATAATCAAGAGGGCTTAAAAACATAACTTTTTTGTATTATACACTAAGCACAAAAACAGTTCTAAGATAGGTATAAAAGCAATGCAAAAATGGAGAATAAAAGGGAAGTTTCTTACCCTTGAAGACCACCTTCACAAGCAATGTTCCAACAGCTTTCTTTGGCTTTAATTCAGCTCCAAAACACTAAAACAACCCTCCAAAGGTCTCAAGTCCAAGAGATGGTGTATTGGTGTGTGTTTGTGAGCAAAAGTAGGACAAAACATACACTTATAGAGATAGAATATATATCTAACCCTAACCCTAGAACTCAAGCTTTACAAAAGCTGTCTAAAATGTCTAAAAAAAGTCTAACCCCTGGCCAAAGAGAAGAAGCTCTCCTATATAGGCAATTCCCTCTTGTAAGGCTTACAAAACAAGCCATTCAAGAGGAAATCTACACACGTGTATGGAGGGAATGAGGTGGAGTGCCACTATCACACTGCACAAAATATCTACAAAAAGCAGATGAACAAGAGTCGGTGGCCAAAATTGTCATTTTGACAAAATTGATGACGGTCACCAAAGAGTCTTACCGGCAATATACATTGCCGGTGGACACAAACAACAGCCGGTGGCCTCTAGCCATGGCCGGTGATGTGTGGGGATGCCTCACAAGGCATTCCCTGCGCCTCCAAGGCAAAACACAAGTGTTTGGTGCAAAACCAGACACAAAACGGTCGAGTTCGGAGATCCTGAGGCAAGGCGCGTAGCCGAGACCTCCGGGAACTCCAAACGAACACAAACATGGATAATCACCGAGTATTCAAATGGTGACGTCCAAGTCTTGAGGACGGTCAAAAATGGGGTGTCTACAGTTGCCCTTCTTTGACAGAACTCGAAAGTCATAACAATGACGGGAGTGAATGTCAAAGCCCAGAGACGACCCATTTTTGACAAGGCCGAAGACTCGGACAAACATGCAAGACAAACAAGGTATGCGCCCGAAGGCAGAGGCAAAATGCAAGACAATGCAAGAAGCCGAGCATAACTTATGATCATGCAAAGAAAGCTGTAACGAAGCACGCATGCGACAATTTTAAGCTAGCATACACCAAACTACACTACAATGCAGAAAGGATGTAAGAGAATTATGTAATTCTTGATACGTCTCACGCGGAGGATACAATACCTGTCCGGTTCGTCTGGGTTACCGACCTCAAATGAGCAGACATACAATATCGTGCTCAGAAAAGAAAACAAACTTAACAGGTACAATGTTGTTAGCAACATGCATGACAATGCAATGATGAATGCAAAGTGATATGCACTATATGCAAGACTACGTATAAACAATGCAAATGATATGCAA
This sequence comes from Camellia lanceoleosa, assembly GCA_025200525.1. NCBI lineage: Eukaryota > Viridiplantae > Streptophyta > Magnoliopsida > Ericales > Theaceae > Camellia > Camellia lanceoleosa. The sequence continues at coordinate 92,239,452 of CM045770.1, forward strand.
TGCAATCGAATCATGATTCAATCATGAGCGGTTCGAAACCACACAAATGTCAAATAGATTGATGGAGGTAACAAGTCTGTTTACCATAGGAAAGGTGCCGCGACCCTCAAACCAACATACCAACGTGGAATAGGCGCGCACACATGCAGAACTATGAGTAATGTAGATAGACACAAGAACGAGTATTGGGTGGAATGACATAAGTGGGGTGACAACCCGCTAGGGAAAGAATAATGATCCTAATGCCGGATGCAAAACTAACACTACAATGTAATATTTACAATGGCTATGGCGTGCAGCCAAAACCGTATCTTGCCTAGGAAAGGCATGTACACGTACAAGCCATGTCTAGCACAGAAAAGGTGCCGCAACCCTCAAACCAACATACCAACGTGGAATAAGCGCGTACACATGCAGAACTGTGTTTTGACGTGAAAAGTAAGGGCACATACCAGACCAAGCTCAACAGGGAAAGACACAAGCCATAGATGGAGGGTGATGCAGTGAATGCATGCAACTAAAATGCAATGGAGATGGATACAACGGATATGGCACGCGGGCCAAACCAAATCTTGCCTAGGAAAGGCATGTACACGTACAAGCCGTGTTTGACACAGAAAATATGCCGCAACCCTCAAACCAACATACCAGCGTGGAATAGGCGCGTACACATGCAGAACTGTGTTTTGACGTGAAAAGTAAGGGCACATACCAGACCAAGCTCAACAAGGAAAGGCGCAAGCCATAGATGGAGGGTGATGCAGTGAATGCATGCAACTACAATGCAATATCTACAAACATGCAATGGAATGTAAATGCAATATTTACAGTGGAAATGCATGACAATGCACTATATTACGATGAAATGCATGACATATGCAATATCTACAATGATGCATGACATATGCAATATTTACAATGTAATGCATGACAATGCAGTATTTACAATGCGATGCATGACATTGCAGTAAAGGTTTCGCACCCATTTAAGGTCTCCTAGACCGTACGTGTTTAAGGTCTCGCCAGACCCATTTGGGGCAATGCATGAATTGAGATGCGGTGCACAAGACGGTGCGATGCGCAAGATCGCGTGATGGAATGCATGTCAAATGCAATGAGATGCGCAAAATAGCGTGGTGCGTTCAGATAACGCGAATGAAGGTCTTGCACCTCCCAAGGATTTTAGGTCTCCTGGATCGTGATGCGGGAAAAGTGCATGATGATGCAAAATGTGCGCGTTACAACGCGTGTAGTCATGCAAGACGATGCAAGTGATGATGTATACTACACCACATGTGCTCATACGTAACAATAAAGGTTTTGCACCTTCGAAGGATTTAAGGTCTCCTAGACCGTGATGAAGTGATGCACAATGCAAGTGAGACATGCATGCCAATGGAAATGTGACACGCATGCCAATGGAAATGAGGCACGCATGCCAATACAAATGAGGCACGCATGCCGATGGAAATGTGACACGCATGCCACAAGGAATGTAAAAAGATGCAAATGAGACACGCGTGCCTCAAAGGAATTGAGGCACACATACCTCAAAAGAATTGAGGTACGCATACCTCAAAGGAATTGAGGCACGCATACCTCAAAGGAATGTGAAATGCAAATGATAATGTGAATGAATTTGAATGCGTGACAACGCATGTTTTCCTTTTGAAATGCATGACAATGCAAACAAATCTAAGTGCGTGACAATGCATGTGACGTGCTAGAATGCGTGACAATGCAATGGTAAGGGAATGCACGACAACGCGAACGATGCGTGAGGCGACGTATGTATTGAAATGCATGACAATGCTTGTAATAAAAATGCAATAACAATTCATGAGAGATGTGCATGACAATGCAAGGGGTGCGTGTTACAACGTATGTAGTACGTGCATAACAATGCAACTGCGAAGCGCATAACGGCGCGATGCAATGCACCGAAATAGTGCGATGAATGCGTGCAACGCACACGGGGCAACTTTTTGAATCTTGCAAAAGGCAAAAGGATACAAAAGGATACACCTTGCATGAATTCGAGTGCCACGCACAGCAGACGTGGTCCGAGGTCAAAACGGAGGCCGGTTGGGCGTCGGAGATACACTTTCTTGCACTTTTTTGAGCTATGAAGACCAAAAACTACTCATATGGCCTAAACAAGGCTTTGGGAACACCACCGGCCGGAAGGGGAAGCCACCGGCTGCAAAATATTTTCATCGGCACAATATTCTGCCGGCCGGCACAAAATGTTGCCGACCGGCAAAAAGTCCCTGAGTCGGGGCAGATTCGATATTTCACCACGGGTCTTTTAAAATAGGGCTTCTAAACCCTATTTCTCACTTCCTCTTTAGCCGAAAAACACTCATCTCTCTCTCTAGAGCCCTTTTCCTTCCCCATTTCCTCGCTTTCTTCGCGTTCTACGCCCGTTTCGTCGTCGGATTCGCGATTTCCTTCACGTTTCGGACATTTTCATCCGAACAAATCTTTGTTTTGGTGTCTCTTTTACCATTTCCACCTTTTTGGGGTTTGTTCCCCTCGCTTTTCTCTTGATTTCCATGCCTTTTTCACATCCCGGCTTTTCCGGCCATTTTCCACCCTCTCGGGGGTTGACTTTTCGGTTGACTTTCCATATTCTAGCCCAGTTTTCCTCCCTCCGGCTATTTTCTCATCATTCTTGACATGGCCGACGATATTCCACGCGGTGGGACTCCCTCGGATCACGAGATGGATCCCGGTTTGAGCTCTACCTTTGGCGGCGCCGTTCGACCCGGCGACCTACTGCGGCGATTCACGTTCTGCTGACGACTGCGCCCGATTCGAGTTTTGACATGGCGTTGGATCCCGAGCTTCTGCTACGTGAGCCTGCCTCTCACCTATCCTTCGGCGCTTCCGTGGTAACATTTTTTCTCTGTTTTACTTTCTGCAATGTAGAACTTTTAACTGCCAACTGCCATAGCTGATTACATTCTTTAATTGCTTTAGCTCAGATACACTGATACACTGTCATATTGTAGTTGATTGCAAACGCACTTACAACTGATATCTGTTTAAGACCGACACATGCACACGCATTGCACCAGCCTTAATCACCCAAACACACGGCACACACCGTATTTCACTGCAAACATCGGCACCCGATACCTGTTTGAATCTGAAAATACGCACGCATGCCACATTTACGCTGAACCACACAAACACGCTGACGCATCATACGTTGTAGTTCACTATAAGCACACTGGCACTCGGTATCTATTTGAACTTGAAAATACTTGCACGCATGCCACATTTGCACTGATTTTGACTGTTTCTTCAAAACTGTACATTTTATATTGCTTCGCAACTACTTGTTTGAAAACAGGGAGATTTCCATACCATCCGCGGGTATGGGAACACTGTCGCTCGTGAGTGGTACGCCGAGCTTCCCGACGCAGTTCGCCACATCGTGGACCAGGCTGGCTTTGGCGTATTCTGCAGAGGACTCTCCAGGCTTACTACATGCAGACCTCTCCTTGCAGCTCTGGTGGAGAGGTGGTGCGACACCACCGATTCATTCCATTTCTCTGCGGCAGGGGACATGACGATGACCCCTTACGATTTCTCGATGCTTACAGGCATCGGGATAGGGGGTGGTCCGATCCCCTTCGATACTGATATGGATGAGTGGGAGGCCGCCAGATTACTTGCTTTCGGCTGCCGCCGCCTGGCGCGTCTGGCTTCGTCGATACTCTGGTTTGAGGTGCGATTCGGTCCAGCCCACCTTGTTGATCGGCGATGACTCAGAGGTGGAGAGATACGCGGCTTTCTCATGTTCCTTTGGGGCGAACATTTTCCGACCGGCGAACAAGTAACTTCTGCACCTTTCGCGCCTTGGTGGGCGTCGAGGATATCTTGCATTATGACTGGGGTGGCGCCGCTCTGGCCACTCTCTACGGATATATGAGCTTAGCTTTCGCGGCGTGACGGTTGCTCGAGCCTTGGCGAACCGGTTGGCTGCTCGCCGCTTCACTAACTTTTCGGAGGCGGGGTGGGCGACCTACCGATTCCTTCGCCTCCCCCGGCTGATCACGAGTTTGTCGGTGTCCCCGACCTGCCTCCGGTATGTATTACTGCATTTCACATCTTGTACTGTTATTTCATTTCAGTTTATTTAATATTCCACAGAATACTGATGCATCTGATACTTTTGCAGGCGCCTTCCGAGTACACCCGGCAGTCATTGGAGATGAATGCCTCCATGATGGGGATGCTACAGCGGACCTTCGACCTCCTAGCCCTTACAAAGATTCCGTATGTTCTTCCGACCACGACCTCAAACCATACACAACCGCTACGTGTCGATGCACGACACTACACTGACACCGGCCCTCACGGCTTTGATACTGCACTCACCGCTTGTATTATGCAGCGATTCACTCACGGCACTTTCACACTTTATGCTCATACCGTGATACGCAGCGATCCATTGCTCATGCACTCACACCTTTGTACTCATACTGCATTACGTGCAGCGATCCACTTCGTTCACGGACTCACACTGTACTCGCCTGATTCTCGCACTAATCCACTACTCACGGCATTCACTGCAGACTCTCATACATCAGATTCAGATTGATAAAGCGCTCACATCTTGATTCACCGCTCACGGCACCCACACATACTCGCACTCATACATCTTACGATTCATTGCTCATGATACGATGCATTCGCCTTTCATGCTTTTCACCTCCTTCCAGATTCCTCCGGTGGTGGTGCTCATTTGGACCTCCCATTTCTACCCGGGATGGCAGAGTATATCCCGCACCAGAGGGGGGCGCACTCATGTCGGGAGCAGCTCGCGGGCTCCAGTTCCAGATGACGAGTCTGAGGCAGAGACAGAGGCGGAGGAGACTGGTGATGGCTCGGACTCGGACTCAGACGGTGATGCTCCTGGTGATGACGCTCCTGGACCTTCATCCAGGAAGAGGACTAGGACAGATTGATAGCCCCGGAGCCATTTTTGACATTTGATACAGATTTTACTGTTTTTCGTCTCTTTTTTTCTTTTTTTTTTTTGCACTTTCCCCTTTTGTTAGTAGTTAGGATACTTTGTACTGCCGCAGGCAGATTTTGTTTTCTTCAAAACTATGTACTTGAAAAGATGATATGAAATGAAACAAACTTTTGTTTAAAAGTGTTTACATTTGCGCATTTCATACCTTGCGCTGTATTGCATCATATTACACCTCAAATGTAAATGATATTGATCTGTTGTCTGAAAATTGAGCACTTGCACTATGATAATCGGATAACCAACCAACTAACAGCAAACAACTCATACAAACCACTGCTCAACCTGGACACACAGCCCATACTCTGTTGGGGATTAGTCTGCATACGGCCCATAACACAGCACTCGGTTCATTCTGCACACAGCAAACCCTGAACAAATAGCCCAATCTGACAAGACGGACCACAAAACTGAAACGGTTGAAACCGAAACATACTCAGATGCCTCAAATTTTCTTCTTTTCTTCTCCTGCTTCGCATAAATGTAGAGAATGGCACAGCATTCTGAGCACAAACGATTTTTTGAAATAAAGAAGGGTTTTCAACCGAGGTATCGAGCCTACCACAGAACATAGCGAGACAGACTCAAACAAAGAAACAAAAGGCACACGACCTAACATAACGAGACATGCTCGGAAAAGACTCAAAGCTAAAATCGAAACCGACAAATCAGAAGACACGACACACGGACGTGTTTACACAAGGAGAGACCTCAAATCTCGGGGAGCCAGTTCCTCCGGGTACTTCCCACCCTTTCTGATTTGTGATACTCACATCACGCGGCCCTCAGGCTCGGTTTTTCTCTCAAAACCCTCTTGCTCACTTCTCTCTCTGCTTACACCTCTCTATTCTTTATTCTCTCATTTTTTATCCCTCCCCAGGGTGATTGATGGATGAATAGGAAGTCGCAGGTTCACGCCCAACACTGTTAGCTCACGGCTATTCCTTCCGGTGGATAGAGTGCCCTTCTGGCAAGTATGTTGACGGCGAGGAAAAGACAGAAGACCTGACTCGAATGCGTCCCTAGTTCATCATTTTGACCATTCTTGTTTTCTCCTTAAAACAGTTTTGATCAAGAATGAGAGTCGGATTAACACACTTATTCAATTTTTGATTTGAAAATCATGCAAATCAGGCTGTGAGCACTGAAAATTTTCCTTTTTGGGTCCAAACATGGTCCGGTTTTGGAAAATGAAACAGTTTTCAAGAAAATAGTCAACTTTAGTAAAAATTTTCAAAAACTAATTTTGCAAACGGACAATGCTCAACGAGCACGGAACCTACCCTCGGGATGCGCAACCTCGGATCGGGGACAATGGAAAATTGCCCTTGGCTTAAAGGGGAATAAGGCAACAGAAAGTTGCCCCTGGTTTGGACGGTATCTCAGGGCAACTTATGGCACTGTATGGCAACGGAAAGTTGCCCCTTGTTTGGATGATGCCGCGGCATACTGTAAGCCAGTCCTCGTTGATGACGATCGGACCCTCGAACGCGGAGGAGACGAAGACGGTTTGAATCAATATATGGACACAATCACCTGGAAGGTGTTGGTGGTTGGACTTCAAGAGGAAGTTGATCACGTAGTTCCCGGTTGCTGCAATCGAGACATCGGATTCGGAGGAGGCACAAGTGATCAAAACCATGACATGGACTGAGACGCTATGGAAGCGTTGGGGGCTGGACTTCAGAATGAAGTTGCCTACGTATCCCAAACATGGGAATCAAGCCTTACGTAGTTCCGGTTAAGGTACACTCGGGTATTTTAACCTTCACTGTTTAGGCTCTAACTTTTGCCAAGGCGCCTGCTGCAGGTTTTCGACCTTGCGAGCTACGTTTTTCTTTTATTTTCATTCTTTTCTTTTCTTTTTCATTTCTTTTTTTATTTCTTTTGCTATTTTTTGTTCTTTTTCCTCTTTTTTGCTTATTTTTTGTCTCTTTTATTTATTTATTTATTTATTTTTTCTTTGCTCTAACTTTTGCCTGAGTCGCCCTTCTGGGTTTTCGGCCCAGCGAGCCTCTCAAAGGGTAAAAGTGTAGCAATCCCATGTCAAATGGTTTTGAGTTTGAAGCCTCCAAGAGAGTGACTGTTGGGTTGATTTGCAGAAGAATCCATCACAGTTGCTTCACGAGCCTTGCCTGGTGGGATCTGATCTTCTTGATCTGACTTTGGTGCCTCTTGCTCGAGGGCTGCTTCAAATTGGGCCACACGGGCCTTTCATGGCGCAGTTGAACGTTTTGAACGGATTCCAGGTTTGAAACAGATAGGTTGAATCTTGAGGCTGAGAGCAACCCTAGGCTGCACAATCTCAAGAGCGATTCCACACAAGTTTTCACAAGACCGCGCAAAACATCTTATTTTTTTGAAAGTTTTTAAGAAAGCGACAAGTCGCTCGCGCAGAAGATAGTGTGGAACCAGTCTGGATCAAGCCAGGGTCCTTCTCAGTACTCACGCTAACAAGCATAATTTCATTCATAAAAAGGCTTAGCATGCCTATCTTTCTCTCCAAAATGATCAAAATTTTGCAAAACCTGAGGAATTCCTTCCTCTTCGTTTTTATCACCGCAGTATTCGAAAAGGGTTTTTATGAAAAGCTTAGGTCATTACAACGATGTTTAAGGCACAAGAGAGTAGGTGAAATGTGCTGTCGTTCCATTCACATCCTCTGGCACAACTAGCTGAAATAACAACAAGTACAGAAACGTGATAGCCGCAGCTGTTTCATTCAGATTCCATGATTGTGAGTGGCTCCTCAACCGAGACAGACTCACAAAGAAAAACAAAAGGATAATTACAAAACGGCATTCAAGGCAACAACCCCAGAATCACCTGGTATTCTATACAAAGGGGACTGACTCAGTACAACAAGACAGACCCGTAAGCAAAAGGACTGACTCGAGACAATGAGACAGACTCAAAATAAAACAAAGACCGACTCGACACTCAAGCCAGAATTTACAAAACTAGCATTTGCAGATGCTCAAAAATGCGTGCCAAACGCCACATCAAAATGCGCCAGGCACTGCCCGCAGGCGGTTGACCTTCTGATTACATACTCGCAGTATCTGTGTTCTCAAAATCCAACAACTGGGTGGTGACAGACTTTGCTGAGGTGGGGGGGAGGATAACCTCGTTGTCAATCAAATCCTGTACCTCATGACGGAGGCGGAAGCAATTGTCGGTAGCATGGCGCTCACTGGTGGTACGCAAAGATCGGCAGGTCATGAGTAGCAGGAGATTCTTGGAGAGGCCGAGGCTCGGGGTTTAAGGTGTCCCTCTCGGCAAGGATCTGAAGTGCCTTGGACAATGGCATGTAGAGCATGGAAGACCCGCGCCTGGCGGTGTACTTTGGAGCTCGAGCACTCTTGCTAGATGCACTAGCAAGCGGATCGGCAGTGCGGCCTTGATTGATCCTTCCCGGATGCAGGTTGGGAGGAAAACTGCTTTTGGCATGACGGGCCTATCCGGTTCTCCGATTGATCGAATCGCCTCAGGCGGAGTGGGGAAAGCGTCCTCCACAGCTTTTGTCACAACTGCAGATATATGTTGCTTGTTCATCCCCCCGGCTTTCAAAGCCTCTACTGCCCACAGCAGTTGTCCAATAGGATCGGCATCTGCTTTTGTTTTGCCTTTGTCTCTGGCCTCAGCCTGATCTAGAATTTGGGTTGATACGTCGTTGCCATAGCTGGAGGCCATCTCTGGTTGGCTGAGTTCAATTACAATCCGTCCCAATAGCGGGGGCTCCTGGGGTACAAAGCCTCCGGCATATGGTGCGGCTGGTGGCGAAACAGACATTCCATAGGTGAGATCCACCACGGATCTTTGAAGATCACCTATCATTCCCATTAGTTCAAATGTAGTAGGCTCGCGAGCCTGATATAGTTGAGGGGCCCAAACTGGGTGTGCGGCAGGCGACCTGGGTGGATGCGGCATATCAATATTGGCCTCACTTTGTGGGGTGATTCCTTGACCCAACGCGGCTGTCATGACCACGATCTCTTCTGAATTCTGCGTCATGCTAAGTCCTGCCTCAGCAAGGAGAAGACACTAGCTATTCTGGATTAACTCTCTGAATCTCTTAACTGAAACGGAAAACAAGCAGTATTTCAGCCCCAAACAAATCAAACACGAGTGTAGCCGATCAACTGCACTCTACTACTGATCACTGTTCTCCAGAATCACTGTTCGAAATTGAACTGATACCCGCAGACATAACTGATTCTCAACAACACTGATACCGGTGCCCTCAGGCCGGATACCCAATCTTGCAAACTGACATGCGCATTCCTGTAGAGATACATTCTAAAAGCACATAGCAGGTAAGGGAGAGCCAAAACACCCCTATGTTGAGGTAGGGTTTCCCTGTCCTATTTTGTCAGGAGCTAGGGTTTCACTACGCACGCAGCAGTTCCAAACAACCTAACATCGGGTAAGCGACCTGTCCTAGTTTGGAATGGTCACTATGGATTCCAAATATGCACTAGGTCGAATGGTCAAAAGGGTGCCCCGGTAAAACCGGGGTTTGTGTTCCCATGCTGTCAGAGCCCATAACCGGTCAGCCTTATGGTCATGCCTTGATAAGACAAGCCTCCGGCAAACCGTTCAGGAATGGCAGATGGCAAACACGGTGTCCTAGGCGCACCAATGCACATGCAATGCAAAGAAACACATAAATGAAATCAAAACAGGATATCACGAGTTTGAGTCAAGCTCTCTAAATCCCCAGCAGAGTCGCCAGAAACTGTAACAAGCCCGCGAAGGACCTCGCTACAGTTCGGACTCAATTTTTGTTTGTTGCAGTTCGTAATCTGAACCAAAGAGTCCAAATCTGGCAAATCGTTTGAGAAAACAGATTTTTGAAAAAGAAGTGCCAAACATAGACTGCTTTGCCAGATACAGAGTCGCCACCTAAATATTTTATTTTGGGAAATTTAGGAAACCCTGACTCGGTGCCAAAGGCCACGTGTCCGTCATCACCAAAGTTGCCTCGGCTCGGGAACTTGGGTACGATTGGGGATGGTCAGCTATGAGCACCCCCTCTCGCCCGATCAAAGATCGGCCTCTACTAACCGTGATATCTAATTTTGAAAACATTGTATGTTCTTATTCCGGTTATTAGCCTAGTTTTACTATGTTATGCGCACAGCAAACAAGTATAGACTAGATTGCTTAATTTGGAAATAAGTATTGCATATCCGTTTGTTTTGAAAATGCTTTGAAATTTGCTACTCGCAAGTAGGCTAAAATACGGATTTCAACGAGTTTTTCCAACTCAAACAATCCAACCTTCACCCACAGGCAATCAGGCAGTTTATCTCATATAAGCATTTAGCAACATGGTAAGCATACTGTCATGTTAACATTCACACGCATGAGAGATGCTAAAGCATAAATACTTACATCGTACTCCGTGCCAAAACAATAAACTGGTTAGCAAACATGTATGTCTTAGTTCATGTTAAGTGGCTAATGCAACACATACAGGATGTGATTAGGATGGGCTCGGCAAACCCTAAAGTGGCATGTGAAATGCTACAACTATCACGTATTCAATTTGGAATTGAAAATACAATACAGTTAGTATGATGTACCGAGCCCGGTGCATGCAAGACAAATGCATGGATGCACGCATGCATTGCATGAGGTATGCTAATTTAAATGTGCCCTAACACTAACCATCAAAGCAGGTAAGTAAAAGGGAGAACGAAGTGGGGGTTGGAAGACATACACACACTCACCCACACTTATTACAGATTCGCCCTCGCCCGGAGGGACCAAATAAATAATACAAATTAACCAACTACGCAAGCTAATTAATTATTACAAATTACCTAATTAGTTAACAACTAACTAAACTAGGAAAAAACAAGTAAACCGCCTCGGGAGGAGAGCCTGATGCAACGCATGCTCGGGTCTTGCTCGGGATTGCACTACCATGCAAAGATTGCCTCTGTTTTCCCTGCTCTGCCCTTCTGAAGACTACCAAAATCTCAGAGATGCTTCTTCAGATACTGGGGATAACCACCGGCTAAGTAGAATGGCCACCGGCTGCAGCATGTGATCATCGGCACAAGATGCATCCATCGGTTGATGATGTACTGCCGGTCGGCATCGAATCGCCGGGCAAAGAATGCTCGCAGAACTGCAGAACTCACAAAGAAGAGAGGGCAGAACTTGCATGGCAATACAATTCAAGCAATGTATGCACCAATCATGCCCCGTATCATGTTTGTGACTCAAACGGGCATGTGCCTCGATTCTCAGACCATCAATCACGCATTTCCATGCATGATGGCCCAAAGAATCAAGCATGCACTTTCATGTCAAATGAAATGCAAATCAAACAAACAAACCAAGACCCAATTCCTATCACCAAATCAAGGAACAAGGCATGCATGCAAGATACAATGCAACCTAGGCATGCAAGCTAAGGATGCAACATGGCATGGCAAGACACTTATGCAAGCATACAAGCAAACATGAGGCAATGCAAACTAATGAAAAGATGGACTCAAACATGATTTAGGTGGCTCTAAATAGGCCCAAAACAGTGGCCAAACACCAAGGAATTGGGATCAAACATACATACACATATGCAAGTAAGTATGGTCCAATACTTAAGCATATAAAGGCAACTTTTAAACACATTCAAAAGAGGCCTATCATGGATAAATGGCATGCAATATTAGCTCTGAAAATCATGTTATAAGAGGTGCCAAACCAACTTAAACAAGACAAACATTAGCATGCAAATAGTCCAAGTACTTGAAACAAGTCAAGGAGGCTTAAACCATGGCTAAGCCAACCAAGCCTCACAAGGCCAAGAAGGCTTAAAACAGGTTCAAGGCAGACCTTGACCCTGCAAAGGGGACCCTTAGATGGCATCTAAGTGGCTCAAATTCAAAAGCATGCATAATGGCCAAACATGGAGCATACAACACAAGCTTTTGAAGCATCAAAGAGGTGTCCAAGGCAAGCATACAAGCATGTCTAAGGGACTGAAATGACATGAAAAATGATCCCAACCCACTAAATCCATGCAAGAATGGCATGCTACACATGTACATACTTAAGGCCAACAAGCTAAAATGCAAAGGGGCCACATAATGCATGTCAAGATCGACCCAAACCACCATGGACAGACCTTAAACATGGCAAGATAAGCACAAAAGCTTCACAAGACCAAGCCTAAAATATGCTAGAACAAAGGCTAACAACCTAAGGCATATTAAGGCAATAACAAGGCATTACATGGTAGGTATGCTAAGCATGCATGGTGTACCAAAACCAACTTAAAACCATATTATATTATGAAAATATAAGCATGAAAAACAGCCAAGACATGATCAACAAAAGCCTAAGCTAGATGCTCCCTTAAGAGGCCAAGAATGGTCCTTTTCAAGGACAACAAGGAGAGGGGGTGGCCCTCTCCTTCTTGAGACTTCAAGGCACCATCTTCACCATTGAAATCTCTCAAGATTTCAGTGGTGAAGAGGCCCAAGCACCAAAGTCCCGAAACTTGCACAAAATAGCACAAAAAGGAGCCTTACAAGGCCTAAGGGTGGTCAAACACCTCCAAATCACAAAACACTCTTAACAAACAATCAAGAGGGCTTAAAAATAGAACTTTTTTGTATTATACACTAAGCACAAAAATAGTTCTAAGATAGGTAGAAAAGCAATGCAAAAATGGAGAATAAAAGGGAAGTTTCTTACCCTTGAAGACCACCTTCACAAGCAATGTTCCAACAGCCTTCCTTGGCTTTAATCCAGCTCCAAAACACTAAAACAACCCTCCAAAGGTCTCAAGTCCAAGAGATGGTGTATTGGTGTGTGTTTGTGAGCAAAAGTAGGACAAAACACACACTTATAGAGATAGAATATATATCTAACCCTAACCCTAGAACTCAAGCTTTACAAAAGCTGTCTAAAATATCTAAAAAAAGTCTAACCCCTGGCCAAAGAGAAGAAGCTCTCCTATATAGGCAATTCCCTCTTGTAAGGCTTACAAAACAAGCCATTCAAGAGGGAAATCCCCCCATACACGTGTATGGAGGGGAATGGGGTGGGTGCCAGCTATCACAGCTGGCACAAAATATCTACAAAAAGCAGATGAACAGTAGTCGGCTGGCCAAAATTGTCATTTTGACAAAATTGATGGCTTGGTCGGTAAGAGAGGTCGGCCAATATACATTGCCGGCGGACACAAACAACAGCCGGTGGCCTCTAGCCATGGCCGGTGATGTGTGGGGATGCCTCACAAGGCATTCCCTGCCCCTCCAAGGCAAAACACAAGTGTTTGGTGCAAAACCAGACACAAAACAGTCAAGTTCGGAGATCCTGAGGCAAGGCGCGTAGCCGAGACCTCCGGGAACTCCAAACGAACACAAACATGGATAATCACCGAGTATTCAAACGGTGACGTCCAAGTCTTGAGGACGGTCAAAAATGGGGTGTCTATAAGGGCACGTTTCAATTAGCATCCCTATACTCGTATGTTTGCATTCATTCATCTGTATTACATACACCGGGCTCAGCACACCATACTAATTGCATAGTATTTCAATTCCAACTTGAATACGTGTATCGAGTTGTCGCATTTCACATGCCACTCTTAGATTAGCCGAGCCTATTCTAGCTGCATTTTGAATGTGTTGCATTAGCCATCTTAACATGAACTAGGATCATGTATGATTTCTAACCAGTTTCTTGTTTTGGCTCGGAGTACACTGTGAGTGTTTTATGTTTTAGCATCTTGCATGTATGTGAGTGTTAACATAACAACATGCTTGCCATGAGGCTAATTGCTTATGTGATATAACTGTCTGAATGCCTGTGGGTGAAGGTTGGATTACTTGAATTGGATCAATTCATTGACATACGTGTTTTAGCCTACTTGCGAGTAGCAAACCTCAAACCATTTTCCAAACAAACGGATATGTGGTTCTTTGTTCCAAATTAGGCGATCTAGTCTATACTTGTGTGTTGTGCGCATCACATAGTAATTCTAGCTAACTAACTGGAATAAGAACACATATGTTTTCAAAACAAAATATCATGCTTAGTACAGGCCGATCTTCGGATCGGGCGAGCGGGGGTGCTCATAGATGACCTTCCCCAATCGTACCCAAGTTCCCGAGCCGAGGCAACTTTGGTGATGACGAACATGTGGCCTTTGGCAACGAGTCAGGGTTTCCTAAATTCCCCCAAAACAAAATATTTAGGTGGCAACTCTGTATCTGGCAAAGCAATCCATGTTTGGCATTTCTTTCTAAAAATTTGTTTTTCAAAACGATTTGCTGGATTTGGACTCTTTGGCGATTTATCGGTCTCACATTGCGCTTTGCGGGATTAGATTCAGAACCGTGACATTTGAGTCCGAACTGTAGTGAGCCCCAATGAACAAAACAGGATTTTCCCGGGACGTTCGGGGACGTCTACAACAACCAAGCTATAAAAATAAAAATCTTTATTCAAAATCTCCAATCTGATCACAAACCACCACAAATTGAAATCTCCAATTTTAACACAAATCAAAATTCTTAAATTTAGCACAAATCATAACAAACTAAAATTCCTAATTTACATATAAATCACCACAAACTAATATTTTTAATTTTAGCACAAATCAAATCCCCAATTTTAACGCAAATAACAACAAACTAAAATCTCTAATTTAAATATAAATCATCACAAATTTGGTTTGGAAAGTCCAGTGACTTTTGGTGAGCCTTGTTGCACTTTGGTTTGGAAATTAGAGAGGCTACTGAGTCTTCAATGTACCACAACCAAAAACAAAAAAAACAAAAAAAAATCAAAATGAAAAGTCTGGTCCCTTGTTAAGTCCGCCACTGGAATCAAGTGTAGGAAAAAGAATAATTTCAATTAATAACATTAAACAACATGGATTTTTCATTAAGCGATTGTGATTCAAGAGTGTAAAAAAAATGTCATGCACTTCAGTTAACATTTAATGTAAAATCATTCCAATAAGGTGAGTTTCATAATCATACAATTTAAAAATGTGTAGGATTTACTTTTCGATATCTCAATGAATTCAATAATTCAATTCAATTGATCCAAAATTGAACGGTTTGATAAACACAAACTCATGCTTTTGCAAATGCAACCATAGTAACGAGTGACAAAAGACAAAATCACATTTAGCTCTACGGTCAAAGATCAAAAGAAAGTAGCTTATGTGTCAATAATTAGACCCCATTTGCTTAGGGTTCGCATTATTGTTAAACTATATTCATATCCTTCATAAAGCAGTTGAATCCACAATGATCTTACAAAATATTTTCATAACAATAAATAAAAAGAAAGAAAAAGAAAAATGTAACTCGGTACACAAGACTCCGACTAAAATAGAATTCGGAGTGGACAAAATATGTGCAACCTTACCCTCATTTTCAGAGACTATTATATCCATGACAAAGAGATGATTTCATTACTCAAATGTATAAATATTTTCAAACCAAAATATGCACTAAAAAGAAATTCCAGACAATGAAACGAATTCAAACGTAAGAGTTCACCGAGGAATTCAACAAGATTATAAAAATTGAAGTCTAGATTTTTGTCATTACATTTTCACAAATAATAATAATGGTAGATCTTTTATAAATGTAAAATCAATGTTTCATGTAGGGTTGTAACACAAAGTAGTTTGGGTTTTAGGTGGGCTAGGGCTTGTTCAGGAACAGCTCAAATTCAGACTAAGCTCTTTTTGAAAATAAAAAATAAAAAAATCTCAAAAAATAAAAACACAAAACAAAATAAAAAATGGTTTGAGTTTTATGTATTGAGAGTAGCATAACATATTACAATGGAATTTGATATTTGTGAGAAAATAATCAAAAATTTAAAATATTCATATTTATTATATACAAATGTTAACAAGTGTCTCCATGCATTGTTTATGTAACAACCCAAAAATTTAAATTGTCCCTTAAATTTTATATTAGTATTATTTAATTATAAATGAGAAAAACTTTAAATGTTTAATTAAATATCACTACAACATTTTCTTAGTTTAGTGACATTTGAAAGTGCCACAAAACTATTCTTCTAATGACATTTTTTGGTCTTGTGGCATTTTGAACAAGTGCCACGGTAGATACTTGCAAGTGTCACTGCACCATCATGGCTAAAAACTTGCAATGACATTTTAATGTCATAGTATATATTATTTGCGGCACTATCAAGCGCCATTAAAAAAAGAGTTAGTGACACTTATAAGTGTCATTACACCATCAAGACTAAAACCTTTCAATGACACTTTAATGTCATGGTAGGCACTATTCGTGACGCTATCAAGTGCCATTCGTGACGATAATTCGTTATAGAACAATTTGATCTGCTCTTGCAGAGACTCGAACCGCCAACCTCCCGCACCATAAACCTTATACACCACACTCTTCCCACTACACCTCTATAGCACCATATGATTATATATGCAACATATATTATTTATATAGTACATACATTTATATTAATATAAAAGTATATGTATAAACATAATTATTTTATTGAACATAATTTATGTAAAATAAACTATTTACTAGTAAAATAAAAAAAGACCACTTTTGGCGACTAAAAATATTTTTTGGTCGCCAATTCTATACTTTTGGCTACTAATTGTTTTTTTGTTGCTAAAAAACTTAACTTTTGCCAACCAAAATCGGATTTGGTCACCGAAGATGCACTTTTAGCTACTAAAATTTTGGTCGCCAAAAAATTTAATTCCCGCCTTAGGATTTTAGTTCTCCCGCACTAAAAATAACCACTTTTGGCGACTAAACTTATTTTTTAGTCGCCAATTATAGACTTTTGGCTACTAAAATTTTTTTAGTCACAAAAAAGTTTTACTTTGGGCTACTAAATTTTTTTTTGTCACTAAAACCCATATAATCAGCGACCAAACTTAGTTTTGGTCGCCAATTGTAGACTTTTGGCTACTAAAATTGTTTAGTCATCAAAAAGCTTTACTTTTGGCTACTAATGCTGTTTTGGTTGCTGAAAGCTATACTTTCAGCGACCAAATTTTTTTTGGTCAGGAAATTTAGTTGCCGAATATGCTTTTTCCTGTAGTATATATTGAGTTTAATTTATTTATTTTTAATCATTTACTGCATTGTAAAAATTTTAAAAATATATTGGCATTTTTTGTTTTTTCAAAAATGTCATTATAAGCTTGGAAAGTTTTTGACTTAGTGGCATTTCTCAAAATACTATAAAATATTTGTTTATTAAACTTTTCACCTAAGTTCCATAAAAAGTAATTTCCACCTACCTAGTGTCTTGACATTTTTTTAAAAATGCCATTGCTACTAAAGTTTAGAGGCATCTGTTGGTAAATGTCACGAACATAATTTTTTGTGTCATTATTTTATAAAATGCCATAAAATTAATGTGACATTTCTTTATTGAAATGCCACTAAAGCCTTATATGTTTGTGGCTTTGTGGCATTTATCTAAATGTGTCACAAAATATTATTTTTGTGGCATTTTCTAAAAACATGCCATTAGTATAGTGTCACTAAAGTGTGTTTTTGTTATAGTTTTGTGACACTTGTTCATTGAAATGTCACTAGAGCCTTTTATGTTTGTTGTTTTGTGGCATTTTTAAAAACTTGCCACTAAATATCATTTTTGTGACATTTTCTAAAAACATGCCACCAGTGTAGTGCCACTAAAGTATGTTTTTGTTGTAGTTTTGTGACACTTGTTCATTGAAATGTCACTAGAGCCTTTTATGTTTGTCGTTTTGTGGCATTTTTCAAAAATGTGTCACTAAATATCATTTTTTGTGGCATTTTCTAAAAATATGCCACTAGTTTAGTGCCACTAAAGTATGTTTTTGTTGTAGTGTATTTTGTAAAAGTAAAATAAAATAAAGTATAATTTATTTACATTAGAGTCATTGTTATAAAAAAAAAAAAAAACAATAATTACTTAAACTTATTCATTTGAGGATAAGCTTGAGTTTAGGGCATAATGATGGCAAGGCAACGTAGCGTGACCACATGTCACTCAAAACTTGCTGAGCAAGTAGTGTACCTTATATATAAGGAGGGGTCATGTTATGGATAGAAGAATGAGAAACAAACAGAGAATGGGGAAGAAAATACTCGGAGTAAAGAAGGTCCTTGATAGTTGAAAGAAATAGTGAGGTATTAAAGTTAAGGTGAGTTATATTATATCTTGAGTCACCATCATATATTTTACGTATGTTTTGAGTTACCATAATTTATTTTACCTAAATAGTGTTTTAATTATATTATTTATTTTATGAACCTTATTTTATATACCAAGAAAAACCCATGGATATAACTGTTTATTAAAATGTGTTTTGAGTAATTATTTTATGAGTACCACCACGGAGGTCCCATGCGTTGGGGGATTTAAATAACTATTGGCCCTCTAATTAGTCACTTTGTGACCCTTCTGTCTGTCATGGATCTACTGACACTCAGATTTCTAGTGTAGAGCAAAGTGCTATATGGAGCTAAATGCTACATTTTGGTGAAAGCCACCTCTAGAGTTCGTATGAGCCACCTCTTGAGTCCATACATCTGTTCTGTTCCGTTCTGTACCGTGGTTATGGTTATTTTGTTTATATGATTTCTATATATATGTCAAATGATCTCCGTATTATATACTCTGTATTTTAATATCAAGCTCTGTTTAACTAATAATTATTCATGGTGAATTTTATGCCCTTATGCTCTTAGTACAATATTTTTCACTCTGCCATGGACTTATAGCTGTTTACCAATTTTCAGGAAACAATGCAATTCAAAAATAACTTTTGGAGAGTCTTAGACGCGAGGCTGCAGAATAGACACACACAACACTTTTATGATATTTTTATATGTAAATATCGGCCTTTTTGTCAATAAATTTTGTAATAAAAATAGACGCTCCAATGATTATTTTGGTACCCTGACTTAAATATTTTTTCCGCTCGCGTTTATTAATTTGTTCAAGAATTGGCCGGAGGTAACTTCAGTTACTGGCTATCACGATGCTTAACTCTTGGGTACGGAAAGCGGGTTGTGACAGTTTAATTTTGGGAAATGTGTATAAAGTGTCTTCAAAATATGTAAAATTATTAAAAAATATATTGATTTCAGTAAAAGTGTATTGCATTTAGTGAAAAGTGTCTTGTGTTTTTCAATTTTTTGTGTTTTACTTGTACTCTAGGGACACTTGTTAACAAGACCCTTATTATATATATTTAGATATTAAGAGTAAAATTTGGGTTTGTTGGGTTGTGAGAACCTCATATAAACCTTGTTCAAATTTAATTAGGCTAAAAATTTTAGCTCAAACAAATTTAAAATTACAATGTCTAAATTTTAAAAAATATATATATTCAACTTAGACTAGGATTGCAAAAGATTGGGCCCACCAAAATTGAATCTTAGTTTTAACAAAGATTTTTTTTTGAGTAATCACCAACGTTTTTAAGGGTCATGCGAAGTAGCATTCTTATTAAAAAAAAAAAATTTTGAAAAATAAAGTGAAAGTAATCAAGAGTGATAATTGGTAACCTAGTACGTGTAGATTATATTTATTATTCACAGAAATTTGATCCATTCAAGTAACTATCGATATCCGATCAACGTAATTTTTAACAAGGATAAAATACTCGACAAGCTTTACACATTGAAAAATTCAGATTATCAAAATGATATATATATATATATATATAAATACAGAGAGAGAATTGGCGACAAGTCCCTCTCCACCTACACAAGCATACTCATTTGTGGAGAAAGCAGGCACAAGTGGTTTAGGGGGAATTAAACATAAGTGGAGATAAAAAAAAAATACTAATTATTATTATTATTATTATTATTTGTAATGTTTATTATTATTATTTTTTGTAAATATTTTTTTTGATTACCACATATGTGTAATTCCCCCTAAATAATAAAGGGAATTTACTTGTTAGTGGTAACCTCAAAAACTAATTACAAATCTATAAAAAAGTTTATGACTTTACTTTTTGATATTTATAAAAATTTATTACTAATTTAAAAATATTTTTTCAAATGTTCACTGATGTGAAGTTACCCCAAATAATAATAGCTTATGCTAACCCTAAATGCTTACTATTTTATATGTCAGATCAACCATGAACTAAAAAAAAAAACTATTATGGACTAGGTCCTTTTATCTACTCCATAAAAACAAAACAGATAAATATATATTGTGACACGAGATCCTCCTTTATCAAATTTTTCTATATCATCATGTCTTAATGGACTCTCAATTATTAAATCATGTCTTAAAATTTATCCAAAATGGAAATTTTCACACGCTCCAACCATTGAAAGTGCATTGGAACAAAGGGATGAAAGAATTTGGAGATCAAGGATGCTTAGCCAAAACCTGGGGTACTGGAGACCGGAAAAGTTGCATAATTTCTGTAGGTATATCATTTGACATGCATGATATTCCAGTCTCAAATATTTTTTTTTTTATCTTTCTTAATAGATTCTTAATTATTAGATCATGTCTTAAAATTTATATATGTGGAGATATTCACATGATTTGATAGTTGGGAGTAAATTAGAACAAAGACATGAAAAAATTTGGGAGATCAAAGATGTTTGGCCAAATTCCAACGATATGTTTGGTTTATGAATTTGGAAAGGAAAAGAAAAAGAAAAAGAAAATGGTAAAGTATGAATAAAATATAATTATATTGCACATACTTTTTTTTCCCCTCCAAATCTATGAATCAAACACTGCCTAAAGGTCTGGAGACTAGAAAAGTTGCATAATTTCTATAGAATAATTATTTAAAATTTAAAATATTATAATCCTTCACATTTTCTTTCATCAAATTTAAATTTGTTGAAAAAGTGTTAAAAAAATCATCTTCAATCCTTTCACAAATGTTCATCAAATCAAAGGAGAGTCATTTTTTTTCATCAAATTGAGAACTCATCAAATCCTTCATCAAAGTTGAATTTGATAAAAAATTTAAAACATAAAGCGTTGGACATGATTTTTTTTTCATCAAATTTGATGAAAAGTGAAATTTGAGATGAGAAGGTAATATTTGAAAAGATTTTGATGAAAATTTAATGAAAGGATTTGAGTAGTTCATATCAAATCAAGATTTTTACTCAAATTTAAAATTAAATTAGATAAAAAATTTGATGGATGATTGGAGATGGACATAGCGACTTGATTGGGTGAGAACACCTCTAAGATCATGACTGGACAGGTATTCATAGAAGTTGGTTCACTTTCTTTTAACATCTTTTTCCACAACAATAACAACAAAAATTGGGGACCAAACTTCAAATGATAGCGAAAGAAAAGCAAGAGGAATGAAAGAAAAATGAATCTTATCAATCCCAGAAGCTCACTATGCTGCTTCAGAAAACAGATGCTGAATGCCGACAATGCCTTCGAAAAAGCATAGATGAGAAGGGAAAGTTCAATCTCTCTATATATGACTTTTCTTAGCCATCCACGAGGTAGAATCAATGAAAGATTAAAAAAAAAAAATTTGCGCAAAATTAAGTTTTTTTTAAAAATAAATTATTCATTTTTTTGTAATAAACACGATAAATTGAATATATTACAATTATCAAATCAACATAATTTTCTGTGTAAATAAAATATATGAACTGTTCGACAAAATAAACGATTTAGATTATCAAAACGGAACTCATAGTGACCCTATAAGCTAACAGTGCCCCTTTAATTCAAATGACAGACAAGAAGAAATCATCCTCTTTGAAATAATAAGTGTGTTAGATGATCAGTTCATATATATAGTTTGGATAAGCACTTTGCCAACTTCCAACCTAACCATAAGATTGAATGTAGTTAATTAGTCTTTCTCTACCAAATAAAAAAAGTAAAAAGTTGTTTGAATAGTTGAATAGTACATTTTTCCAAAAGAGAAGGAAAAAGTTTGTGAATGGAGGGAATTGAGAAAGGAAATGGCCAGCAGCAGCAGTTGTTTTGGAAACATGAAACTGCACTGCAGCAGCTTGTGAAACGTGGGATTTTTTTTTAATCAATCTTCAGTATATCAAAGTTTGACTAGTCGGTTAGGAAACATTTAAGAAGGAAATATGGAATGTATTTTTTTTTGAGACATTTATACACAACTCTTAATTTATGAACTTATATTCTATTAAATCTTAACTAAGATTTTTTAACCTTTCAAGTCTTATTAAAATTTTAATAGTCGAAATTGTTCTTCAAACAATGATTATTCATCATTTATAATTATCTATAAAGCAACATGATAATTTGACATTTATTTTGATTTTCAAAACTTCAAAACTTTAAAACATCAATTTTCAAATTGAAAAAACTTTTAAAAAAAAAGGTATGTGCACAAAAAAAAAAAAAAAAAAAAAAAAAAAAAAAAAAAACTATTCAGCTTGTTTGGTTCCGGTTTTCAAAAAATAGTTTTCAAAAAATTTTATTTTTTTATTTTTCATATTTTAGTATTTTCAATGAATATTTTAATATTTTAAGCAATTATTTTTAATTTTTAGACACACCTAACATAAACACACTTTAAAGTATAATATTTATGAAAAGAATCTTTAAAAAATACACTAAATACCAAAAAATACAAAAAAAAAAATGAAAATTCAGTATATTTTTCATATTTTTGTGTATTTATTAATTTTTTAAAATATTTTTTCACAAATATTTTATTATTTAGATACATTTAAGTAAGGTACATCTAAAAAAATAAAAAAATTACTTAAAATTTTAAAAATATTCACTAAAAGCAAAAAAATACGAAAAAAAAAAAAAAATTAATTTTCAGAAAACTGAAACCAAATGATCGAACATTGATGTGCAAAACTAAATAATAAAAAAACTTTTTTTTTTTTGGTGGATAGAAAAAAAAACTTTAAAAATAAAAATTGATAATGTTCTCTGTAATGACTCAAAAATAAATAAATAAATAAATAATATAAAAATATAAAGATGGGGAATATATTCTGATGATGGTTTTGTGGTGGAGGATTTGTTTTTTGGAAATTACTGCAGACCCCTAGTATCAGTGACCCCCACCACCCCTACTTACACGTGGAGGGTAAAGAGAGTAGGAGAAAACAAAAAACAAAAAACAAAAAAAAAAAAATTCAACCAATCAGCACCCACTGGGGGTGCTGGGGGGTCTCTCCCATTTTCCTTGTTTTTTTAATAAAAGGAAAGTGAGTGCTGGAGTGGGGTTCAAGCATGGAAAGAAAAAAAAAAATTATAAAGAAAGCCACTTTTACACACAGAAGGCACATAGGAGAGGGACAACTTTGCTTGGAGCACATGGGGAGAGGGTTTATTTTATTTAGAGTTACAGAGTGTAAAGTCTTAGCATTTTTTTTATCGTGTAGACCAAACGGCCCTAAACCCTCTCATTTTCCCTTCGTCTTTCCGTTGTGGCATTTTGGTGATTGATTGATTGATTGTTTTAAGTTGGTTAGTCCGACCATTGCCACTGAGGTTCGCACAAACTTGTAAGCAAGTGGGTTCTTGTGAAATGCTACTGTGATTCCCTTTTGAAGAGGCAAGGAATTGATAATGGCTTCTAGAGCAATCGTGAGGAGGCAGCGGCTTTTATCTGACTACCTGAATGTCTCTGTTTGCTCGGTTCAAAGTTTTCAAAATCTAGGTCATGGGCAATCTAGAAAGTGTTTGGATTCTAGTGGTTTGAGCCCTAGTGCAAATAATCCTTCTCAAGGTTTGAATGGCATGAAGGATGGGGGTGCAATTTTAGCAGTGAATAACGATTTGCTAAACTTGTCAGCATTGAGGCTCTTGAGGCGTAGATGCTATGGGATTACGACATCTGGTTATGCGATTGGAAGGTCATAATTTATTTCCTCAATGGGGGACAGGTTGATGCCAAAATCCATTCGCTATTCTTCTACATTTGCAGCGCATTAACCTGATTTGGGTAGTGATGATGAAGATAATGAAGATTTGGTTGCTAAAAAGAGAAAGGAAGCATCTCCCGAGAAATGTGATCAAGCTGTTGAAGGTCTTAGTACTGCAAAGGCCAAAGCTAAGACCAAAGGATTGCAAGGATCTCAGAAGGGTTCTAAATCTGTTTTACAAAGAGTATGGGCAACAATTTTAGGGATTAGTCCAGCTTTGAGAGCTGTAGCTTCAATGAGTAGGGAAGACTAGGCAAAGAAACTAACTCATTGGAAAGATGAAATTGTATCAACACTGTAACACTACTAGTTGGGTTTTAAGCTACTGTGGGCTGATGTGAGGATCAGCTCAAGATTGCTGTTAAAACTTGCTATTGGAAAGACTCTCTCAAGGAAGCAGAGGCAACAGCTAACTCGAACCACAGTTGATGTTTTTAGGCTAGTTCCTTTTGCAGTCTTCATCATTGTCCCATTTATGGAATTCTTGCTGCCAGTTTTCTTGAAGTTATTCCCTAATATGTTGCTATCAACCTTTCAAGATAAGATGAAAGAACAAGTTCTACTGGGGTCACAAATTGAACGTAGAGGGTGGAAAAGGCGTCGTTTGGCTCCAAGAAAATTTAATTTCTATTGCCGAGAAAATTTGAAAGCTTCTAGGTTGAGGTAGGGATAATCTACTCCTTTTTATGAGTTTTAACATAAATGTTGGGCATTTGTATAAATGTAGGGATTTTGGAAAGTTAGGGTTTGATTTGAGATTATAAAAGAGGGGTTCTTCGTTTTGGACTCTATTGCGAATGTGAGATTTTGAAATGGAGTTTATGGGTGTACAATTGATGAAATTGAGCCTCAGAAGTGTTATTTGAGAAAGAGGGAAAAATGTCCTAATTGGGATTAAATAAATTATTTGTCAAAATAATGAAATTAATTATGTGAAGGCATAATTGAGTTGGAAATGATGAAACTGAGGGAAAATGTAATAAATTGGTATAGTTGGATCGAAAATCGCTTACTTGTGGAAAATGCATTAATTTATTTGTTTGATAAATTTAATTATCTGTTTTGTAACAACCCTCACTTTGTCTTAGTCATGCTCATATGCATCTGCACGATCCTTGTCTTGATTAAACTTGCATTTGCAGACCTTGATTTGTTTCATCTAAGTGTTGCTTGCATGCTTTGTTCCTTGCTTAGTGTGTGTTAAGCCGAGGTCATCTTAAGCCTAGGTCGCACTTTTGAACCTCTTACACCTAGGACCATCTTGGAACCGCTTTGGTTGACCTTAACCTTCACTTTGACATCTTGGCCGAGATGTAATCGTCTAGGCCGAGATGTTATCATCTTGGCATCCAACATTCTTGATCCTTGCACCTAATGGTCTTGTTCCTGGACTGGTATGACCTAGACCGAGGTGTGGCACATTTAGGCCGAGGTGTGGCACAGCTGGGCCAAGTGTTATCCTTCCTAGCCGAGATCATCAAAACCTTACTTGCCCAAAGCCTTGACCCAATCCGAGGTCATTACCTGCCGGAGTGTCCATGCCATTTTACTTGTTGCATAGACTTTGTCATGCTCTTGTCTTGTTAGTCAGTCACCTTTTTTGAGGAGAGCTAACCAGTCGTTGCCACGTGTCCCAACAGAGGGTTAAGTCAGCCGGCAGTGGAGAAAACATATCATTTGTTATATCTTTGTCCTAGAAGAGAGAGAATCTCTAGGAAGAGAGGAAGAAGAGTTCTTAGAGTGAGAAGTAGATTTCCAAGCTTGATCCTTAGAGTCTAAACCGTTTGATCCGAGTTTTGAGGTTAGATTCTTGATTTACTCTTGTTGTTCTTTATGTTTATTCAATCACATTGCATGATCTAGCATGATTCATGAGCCATGCATTGATTTAAAGTTTGGTTTTAGAAAGAGAAAATGGTGTTCTTGTGTTCTTGAAGAAAAGCCTTGTTTTGATCCAAAAGTTTGTACCAAGATCTATGTTTTTGTGTTTGTTTTCATAAGATCTTCCAGTATGGGTACCCAGGTCCATGTTTTCGAACTCATCTCATGAAACCTCAGATTTTGAAATAAAGAAGTTATGATTTTAGCATTTCATGTTCTTCATGTTCTTCAAAAGAAACCCAGAATTTCCAGACTCTATTTCTCTGAATGTGGTCATCGGGACCATACCTCGGCCAAGAGGTGTGGGACCTCGGCCAAGACCTGGTTGGTACCCAGCATGTTTTCCCGAGTTGAGAAACAGTGTTTTAACTCCCAGCACATGTTTTGCTTTGTCTTGACTTAGTTTTGAAAGAAATGCCGAGATCATTTACACTCATGCAAAGCTTGTTTTAGGGATGCATTTCATATCCATCTTTGAGCATCTCTTCTTATTTTCTTGAAATGCATTCAATGGAATTTATTATGTACTTGTAGGCCTTGGATCCTTGCTTGTAATCTCCACACTCGAAGAGCTATGTGAGTGGTATTTTTAATAGAGTTATGTTATAAAGTTTTGATTAAGCTTTGCTTTGTTTTGGAAAAGTGTTTGTTCAAGTATGAATGATTATCCCTAGTTTTGTATCAAGTATTATCTTGTTTTGATGAGATTCTTGGAAAGTCCTTAGTGCTAGGGGACTATAATGCAACTAATACCCTTGTTTGAGATATCTCTCTTGCCACCGACGGCCTTGTGCGGGTAGGTTTGTCTAATCGATTCCGGGTCGATTATTCCCTTGTTTTGTCAGGAATGTCATCCCTTGTATTATATTGATGCTAGTAAGCATCCCTTGAAGCTTTGACAGACTTGATAGATGAACTTGATTCATCCCTTGATTTTGTACAAGCTATGATATGTATTGTTTTAGTAAAGATCTCGGATATCATTCATTCAAACCTTTATTTCTAATGTCATTCACTGAGTATCCAAGCTCACCCTCTCCTTATATATGTGTAGGTGACGAGCAAGAAGGCGGTGACGCCTAGATGTGTTTTTTAAGATGTTTTGGATTCATGTTTTTGCTAGCATCTTGAAGATTATGCTTCTTACCTTGTATTACGTGTCTTTTGTATATTTCGGCTGAGAAGCCTTTTGATCAAGATGTAATGTGTACCTTGTTTTATTTGTACCAAGGTTGTAAGCCATGTCAAGATGTATGTCATTTCATTTGATCTATGCACAGCTCTTATGGACTATTTAGATTTAAATTTATTGCTTCCGCACATGTAAGCCCCATATGTATACTCTCTTGGTGTGTGAACTTGGTAAGTTGGCCTTCGGTAATCTCGGATTACTAGCCATCATGGCACCATTCTACTAGGGGCGGAATGGGGCTGTGACATGTTTAGAAATAACTGTTTTTGGCTATCGGTGGAGGATAGCCATGATTGTTGTAGAGTTGCATGATGATTAGGTAAACTAAAATTAATCAATTGGAATATGTCATTGAATATGACAGTTGGAATAACACATTGAATATGTGCACTAATTAATCATTGTATATGATAAAGTGTTTAAATACATTGCATATGTATCTTTGTTTGGGAGGAGATAGCGGATGTACTCCATGGTTTGGGAGGAGATAAGGAATGTACTCCACTGTTTGGGGAAGATAGGGATGGACTCCATTGATAATTAAGTTGGCCGGAGTGTCCAGGGTGAAAGTCCCGAAACCGTATATACATTTGAATGATGTTGATGAGTTGAAGTGTTGATATTATGAGTTGTAGTCTCATTTTGAATTGTTGATGAGTTGAAATGTTGATATTATGAGTTGTAGTCTCATTTTAAATTGTTGATGAATTGAAGTGTTGATATTATGAGTTGTAGTCTCATTTTGAATTGTTGATGAATTGAAGTGTTGTCTTTATGAGTTGTAGTCTCATTTGAATTACTTGGATAAATGAACCATGTCAATAAAGTGAATTGGAAATAGAAATGAAACCGGATTGAAAGATGAATATAAATGCTGATGGGTTATAGAAACGGTGTAAAGCGATGTCTATGTGGTGGACATTTATCAAAAGCTAATGTTTTAGTTATTTCTCATATTTGGTTTAGCATATTTTTACTGGGTTTTGGCTCACTCTACTTGGGACACTATTTTTCAAGTACAGGCGATATGCCACCTCCAAGGGTATAGCTTGGAAGGTTTTGGAGCTGAAGGCTTCATTTTGTTGTTTTGCCTATATTTGTACTTAAATGTAAATCTAAGCCGAGGGTTTTATTTGTAAAAGAGTTAGAACTCTTCTTTTGTGTAACCAAGTAATACTTGGAAAAATGTAAACCTCAGGGCATTCTATTATTTTTGTAAACATTTGGAATATATATGAAATATCCTTTTGTAATATTAACTCTGATGTACGTATGGAAATGTGATATTCTATCATGAATATAGAACTGTTAAATGATGGGATTATGTATTATTTTGAGGGCGTTACATTCTCAGTTTAAAACTCGAAAAAATCAATAATATTCTCGGTGTTACTGAGAAGTTTAATTAAACCAATAAGTAGAAAGCCAAAAAGAGTTTAATTGCATACTCTATTTTTTTTCATCAGTTAGTGAAACAATTATCTGGAACACTATTATGCAAAATTGATAATATTCTTAATTTTAAAAATTGAGAAAAACTGATAAAATTCTCTATTTTACTAAATATGACTTATTGGTTCAAAAAATCTTAGATATGACCTGAGCTACAATAACATTTATAAATAGAACTTTTAAATAATTAACTTTCAATATCTTTAGTACATCAAAATTGAGTAGTTTGTTAGGAAACATTTAAGGAGGAAATGTGGGTTGTATTTATTTATTTTTAATCAACTAAATTCCACACGGTAGAAGCTTCACTACACCAAATTTGGACCTCACTTAATATAATAGTATAGATTAGTTTGTAATTTCCAAAATTATCCCTGAACAAGTGACAGCTCTTAAGCAAAGCGAAGGGTAAAAATGACAAGTCCAATTTCCACTAATACTCCTAGATATTTAGAGACCCAATGAACAAAAACTGAAGAATAGGGCTAAAATCGACTTTACACATATGGGAAAACACTGTTCATAGGGAGGCCTAAAATATTGTTGACTTCTAAATCAGGCTTTATATATATAGTGTGATATATCAGTTAGTTATATGCTTGTGAAAATGTTATTGATTATGCCAATGACAATTGTAGCCATCGTTTGTTTTTTTTTTTTTTTAATTTATTTTACAATGGAATTCATAATAAATAAAGATAATTGTGCAACCGAATAGGAAATTAGGAGATGAATGATTGTTTGATTAGATATATCATAAACAATAATAACATCATAAATAACAATATTAATGTATATATATGAATGAGCCCTTTCGCTATAATGAAGACCTATGAGGGGCCAAGCCCATATTTCTGATACGTGAACCCATTTTAAACACATGATAGACATAATGGTGCGAATCGAACTCCGTCTACCTAAAAGGTGCCCACATCTATCTAGTTGGGAGATATATGCATGATGAGGAGGTCAATGACGTAATAAGCCAATTCCATTCCTAGCATGATCAAACGATCATGATTAGCAATATAGGAAATGCCAATTCGAATTTGAGCATATCACGACTGTTGTACTTAAAACGGTTGGGATAGGTGGCCTAGTGTACAGTGGTCTTTTCCAATTGCTACCATCCCCAACTAGTGGGGACATGTCTTGTAGCTTTTCTCTACCTCATTATGGTGATACACATGACAATTTCTTATTGGTTACAATGATAACACAATTATTCCCTCAATTAAGATGTACTTGTGCAAGTGAACTCTCTACATATACACGCATCTAGTTACATTGTAAATGTACACTATCTATTATACTTACTCTTTGATTATCTTTTTTCTCAAACATATTTCTAACTCGACGGTTAGAGGACTCTTGAGAATGACACAATATTTTTCAATGTTTCAATGGTTTGTTTGCAGATATTATGAAGAGGAAACCAAAGCCCATCTCAACACTGTACGGGTCTAGCTCATTTCATAGACTGCCAATTTAATGGTTTCTTTTGAAATTTTCCAATTATTCACTTTTCTTCCCTCTAACAGTATGTGTACCAAAATGCACACAATGCGATAAATACACATAGACCACAAAACTACAAGCAAATAACAAAACCACGCAAAACACAAATCCACCTCTTATAGTAGAAACCAATTTGATAAAAACACGCATGCTTTCCTCCCATACATATATCCATAATAAAAAAATCAAAATCTTTCAGTTTTATTATGAAAAGTGAAGTATAAATGTTAAGAAACCACACAAAAGCACAAGAGGGAAGAAAAAATGAGATTTAATTTATGCCTTGTTATCCATTAGATTGGGATTTGGCTACAAATAACACTTGTGATGTCTCAAAAATCGTAGATTCTCTATTAATTGATCAAATAATCATTTTAGTTTTTTATGGTGTCACTGCATTTCTGAAGTAAGTTTTGGAATTGTTGAGTATTAAATTATGATTTATATGGATTGAGTTTATAATTAAAAGGCTTAGAAGAAGATTGATTGAGAAATAAGAAATAGTGTGACCTAAAATGTTTGAGAAATACACGACATATGGATATGATAGTGGTGACAAAGGTAACAAATGAGAGGTTGATGCAAAAGAGGTGGTAGAGGAGATGGTCGTGGAGCAATAGGGATGAAAAAAAAATAATAATAAAATTAAATAAGCGATAATGATAGAGGAATAGTGATTGTACAAATGAAGAAAGAAGACAATTTGATAATAGATGTTTTAAAATGAATAGTAAAAGGGAATAAAAGAAAAAAGCTAACAAAAGAATGACATGTGTATTATAAGATGCTACCTTTGCTACACAAGTTTACGGCGATAGACAAAATAGTTTGAATTGTGATCGGTTTATAAGTGTAGGGCTTAATTCAAATAAATTTAAAAATATAGTGTTTTAATTTATTACAAACGTCAAAGGAGTAATTTTTGTATTTTTTCCCAAGTGGTATTTACAAGTCAGTCCTATGAATCAGATTTATTTATCAATAAATCCTGCTAATACATAAACAATTATCATCTATAAATTTACGAATTTAACAAATAAAACTCACAACTACATATAAACAAAAACAAAAGTGAATATGTTACACTAATAAATTTCTAATTCATAGTTCTATAAAATTTTCACTAAGGACTTGTAAGTAAATAAGTGATCGGTAAGGCTAACTAGTAATTATTGATTTTTTCCAATTATTTTGGTATTATAGACATGGGCCTTCTTTGTAGTGGGCATGTAAATTGGAGGCCCAAGGTCTAGTTAATTTATGGCCCTTTGGCTCATCGTCAACCTCATTCGCATATACCTTGCGGACGAGCTTCGGATCGTCCATTTCTAATGTGTACACAGCAGATCTCTGATCAATTCTCACATGCCGAGTTGACCCAGTGAGTGGTGGAGTCGCGCGAGTCAGCGTCGCCGTTATCACGGTGGTTGTTGGCGGCGGTTGCGGTGGTGCTAGGGCAGCAAGATGGTGGATCCGGCGAACACTCCACTCGGTCGAATGTTATTGGACGAGATCACACCCGTTGTCATGGTGCTTCGAACGAACCTCATCGAAGAGACTTGTCAAAAGAATGGCCTCAGCTTGATTCAAATGCTCAGCCCTTTCTGTGCCTTCAACAACATTGATGGTAACTATACATGTATATGTATATATGTATATAGAATGTGCGTTTGTGTGTAGAGAATTGGGGGTTTTTATGTGATTTTGATGTGAAATTTGTGACAGTACCTGTACGGACAGCGAGTGATCAACCCTACAGGCTTCAGAAGTTCACGTTACGGTTGTTCTACGCGTCTGACATTCGGCAGCCCAATGTAGAGGTGATTTATTGTTAAATTTTCTGTTTGGTTGCTGGTAAAATGAAGGAAAATGAAACCAATGGAAATTTATTTTAATTTTTTGGTTGTCATTTAGGAGTTGAAGAAAGAATTGTTTGCACTCAGGTTAACCTAATGCAGTTAATTGTGTTAGTTGTTTTGATTAATCTTCTGGAAATCTGATCAACATATTTGAAATTTTATAATTTTTTTATTTTATTTTGCTGAATGTATTAACTTGTTGATAGTCAGTTCATTCACACAATTTATTAAATTGAGGATAGGCAAAAAGAAAGCATGTGTTTTTTATAAAGGTGGATGGATGAAGAAGTTCAAGCATCATTTATTATGTGTCTTTCATTGGGTTTTGTAGCTTATTCTTTCTGAAAAAAGGTTTTCCATTTCATTAGGTTGCGAAGGAGCAGGTGAAAGAGGCTATTACTCATGCAGGGGAGGAAAATTTTTCGAACTTTGTGTTCAGACCCACCTCAAATTGAGACTGTACTCACTAGTAAGTTGTAACTTGTATAGTTTTGCAATCTTATATGAAATGGTAGCAGTTGTTTACGGGTTTCGAAGTATATATGAATTTGCGCAAATATATTTGTTGTTAGCTTTCTTTAATTACAATTTACTGCAGCTACCTCGTTATAGTGGTTTTAGACCTGTTATAGTGTCTCCATTTTTGTTCTAATCTTTTTCAGTTAATTTTCACTTGCAATGTTTTGAATGACTGATATATATATATAGACACATATAAATATTTCTTTGGTGGTGTAGCCTCCCAATCTGAACTCATACCGTCATGGTTTCCATTCATCAACAAAGAGCTAGTACGAACAGTCTCTTTTTCAGATCACGAAGCTTTTGACCATGCTGTGGCATGTAAGCTCTTGTATTTCTTCTTCTAATACTTTTCTGTTTGCCCCTCTCTTTCTATGTCTCTCCTCAAGTTTGGTTGTTTTGATCTCTTCTGCTTATGATGTCAGATTATGGTCTTTTACCTTTTTGGCATGATTACTTGATTGTATCCTTTGTTCAACTCGACTTGCAGGTCTTTTGGTTGTTTCTTCAAAGGATGAAGAGCCTATCAATAGATTTGTTGACCTTTTTAACAGCGATCAGTTGCCTTCACTTCTTAGTGATGGAGCAATGGATCCAAAGATTCTGAAGTATTATCTGTTGCTGCATGATAACCAAGATGGCACATCAGAGAAGTACATGAACTCATTCCTTTCTTATTATGTTAAAATTCAGAATATGAAAAAGCGAACAAACATTATGAAGGAAATGAACAACAATCATATATGTTAAATTTGCTGCTTTTGATATCTAAGTATGATGCAAATTGAAAGAAAGGGGAAATTACACTGACCTCCCCTGAGCTATGTTACATGGATTTGGGTACGAGTATCGAGTGCAAGTGCATGTCCAAGCATCCGACTTTCATAAACCTAAATCTTATGTGAGAGGTTATAAATGTTTATTTACTAGTAAATGTGAGCTTTTTCATCTTCAAACAACATAAAAAATTAGAGGATTGAAGTGTCTAAATTGGGTACGGGTGTTGGACACATATCCCACACTTTTAGCCTTGTCATATTCAGTGGACACGGGTACTTCGGAGAAAATTTACGAGTCCATGTAACACATCCCTTAAGTAATGAAGAATTACAGTTTGTCCCACAGTTTGGCATAGTTACACCATGCTCCCTTCAACTATAAAATCTATAATACTTTGGCCCATAACATTTGTCATCTATTAGTCAAACGTATGTCATCATTTGTAAGACTATAAAATCCATTCTCATCATCGTTCCTCTGATATTATAAAGTTCAGGCAGTGAAGTGTAAGCTCTGTTTGAATTTCAGAGCAACCACTTTGTGGTATTAAGCTAGTGCTTAACTTGCTTGCAGTCGGAATTTCCCATCATTTAGGATTGATGAGACCATTACTAGGCAATGGCTCTTTTTTTTATTTTTTATTTTATTTTTATATACTATTGTATAATCTTAAAAGATATGATGCTATCCTGTGTCCCAACTAGCTGTCGTAATGGTGAATCTTTTGAACTTTAAACCAAATGCAGTTTTTGTGATTTTGGTTTGAGCGGCTTAAGATTGGTGGTAGGATTATCATCTGTGAGAAAACTTAGATGGGAAGCTGAGTTTCTCTTGGGTCTTCTTAAATTTATGTGGGCCTAGTAAATAATGATTCTTGATTCCATGGCCTGTTTTTTATGCAACCACATATAAGGTTACAAGACTGAATTTTTTTTGAGTCAATCGCTAGGAGATAAATTACAAATATGATGAGAATTACATCAAATTGGACATTCAACAATAAGAAAGTCCAACACATAATTACAAGCATACAATAAAACTCAACACATAACTACAAGCATACAACAAACACAATAAATACCCAAACAAAAATAAGAGGGAATGGCCAACACATAGGTGGGAGTGTCGGATACCTAACCTCCTAGTAAGGAGGTGCAAGGACTCTTGATCAATGGGGTTTACAATACTGGATTGTCTACTGGATTATGTTTGTAGATTTACTTCTAATGTGATACTTTTTTTCAGGAGTACATCCAGACTGTCAATCATGCTAGTCGCCTTCTTATTCATTCTACTAATCTTTTAGTGCTTTTCACTACTTTCACATATACTGGTTCTGCAGTATCTTATGATTTTTATTTTAATCTATAAAGTAATGTACTAAATATTCAAGTGATTTTGAAGTATCAATATGTTTGGTTATGAACTCCACCAATGAACAAAAAAAATTATTCCTGATAAGTTAAAAATTTAAAAGATAAATAAATGAAAACAAACAAATTAACATCGAGAACTAATTTATGAATGTTATAGAGACTCAAAAATTCTGAAAGTTGATTTGCTGAGGTATGCAAGAGCAGCAAAATGCACTGATATATATAAATATATATTTCTGGGGGTTGGTATTGGCGGCTTTGAGATGCCACTGAGTTCCTAATACACTTCACATGTCAAGTGGTTCTAAGTTCATGTCTTAAGTAACTTCACTCTTTATCTTCTTGCAAACAGACCAGAAATCGCGAAACAAGACTTGCCACGACATGTGATTCTTAATAATTTTTGCTTATTCTTTTATAATTTTTCCTCTATTAAGCACGTGCTGCTTAAATCTAATAAGATCGATTTTTTTTTAAATTTCTTTTCCAGAACAACCAAATTTTTAACGGAGATGAGGAGTACATTTGGCTCAAATGATTGTGGGCTGCTGTGCGTTAACTCCTCTCCAGATGGTTTAGTAGAACATCAGGAAAATCCATGGGCTCTTTATGTAAGCTAAAGTTTGGCATTGTAAATTCATTTTTTGTGCTTCCATCTTTCATATTCAAAGTGAGGATTTGTTTAAGTGGATAAAATATGTTAAAAGGCTGTATTCTGTTGTCTATGGCAGAGAACTGAGTCTTCATCGAATCATCATCTTGGTTGCTTTCTTAACATTGATGATATGGATGAGGTTCTTTGTACAATCTTATTTAGCTTGATGTGCTGAAAATTTTTTGAGGACTTCACTCTTAATAGTTTTGCTTACACTTGAAATTATGACCAAGATGTCAACTTTTTATGAATTGAAACAGCTACAAAATGTCATGCAAGATCTGTCATCTAGACACATAATTCCTCACATGGAGCAAAAAATCCGTGTCCTTAATCAACAGGTATTTTACTTCCATTTTTTTAAAAAATTTCGAATATTATGATTGACTTTTACTTCCCAAGTCTGCATTCCAAATCACAAATTAAAAAATTTATAATATATTGTTGCCATTGTTTAAAAAAAAAAAAAAATGTAGATACATGAACTTCTATCATAAATATATTTTGTCTTTATTACTAGCATGAGATGATATTTTTTTCTCATACAGTCTACCTCTATGGTTAATTTGTGGAGCAAGTTATAAATTGAGCCCCTTTGGGAAGTGACTTTTTGGCTAAAATGTTAGGTGAAAAAAACCAATATGTTGGGGAAGAATTTCTTGGCTTTTTATTGAAAAACATGCAAAAAGGAAAGTGAATGGGATAGAATCTGACTTTTTTTGTATGAGGTGCTATTTTAGTCAAAAAGTCAAAAAGCTATTAAAAAAAGTCAAAAAATTTTCAACTCATACAAAGAAGTTAAAGATTCCTTCTCATTCATTATACTTTTTTTTTTTTAAACTTTTGGGATCAAAACAAAGAAATTTATTAATGGACAAAAAATAGATGAGGATAAGGCATCCTTCACTAAGAATTCCCATTCACCTTACTTTTTGCGTGTTTTTTTTGTAAAAAGTCAAAAAGTCTTTCTCAAACATATTTTTTCACCTCATATTTTAGTCAAAACCAAAGCACTAAAAAAGCCACTTCCCAAACGTTTTTGATCGATCAATTAATTTTGAACATGAATTGGCATAAAATTTTTAGATAAGGAATAAAATACATGAATATGTATGTTCTGTATTATTATGTTGGAGAGAAGAAACAAAAGCAGAGAAGAATTTGTATATATAAGAAACTTAACCATATATGTCTTTTTTCTTTTTAAGAGTGTTAATTACCATTTTTTTTTTTTTCATATTTTGTTTATCATTTCATGTATCAACATTGATAACAAGCATAAGTGGGGAAGACTCATTAAACTAATATAATGTTGACACATAAGGTGATAAAGAAATTATGATAAGAAACTATGATAATCCTAACATTATTGTTTTAAGAGTTAGTGGGTTATGAATTGGATATTCAATGAAGTGGAGTGGGTGTTCAGCATCAATGTAGTGGGACAGGGTATTCATAATTGGACTGTTTTAACATATATATTACTAATTTATTAAAAAAATATATTTTAGATTATTCAATTGCATACCCTATTGAAGGGGTGGTGCTGCCCTTGTTAGTTGTTTTCTGGGAGGTTTTTTTTTATCTGTATGTTTTTTCCTCTGATTTAGGACTGTCGTACTAATTTTTTTAATGAACTTTTTTTTTTTTTTTTTGCCGGGGAAATTTTTTTTTGAAACAACTAAGGATTTAGGGAAGACTTCAAATTTCTTTTCCATGTTCCTATAAATGAAATATATTTATATGGGCAATAACTAAGCTTTGAAAAATATTAAGACCAAACAAATAATTGATTGGCCACAATCCTCACAATTATAGTTGACTATAAAAAAAAATTCCTTGAGAAACGAAATTTGAGCAGAAGATTATTATCAATTTAATAAAAATAAAATTAAAATTAAAACGCTCCTCACTAATATAACTAATCCTTTAAAAGAAAATTTATGTGGTACAAGAAAACAAATCACAAACAATTACCCAATAATATATATAGATATTTTTGTTTTTTCAGGATCTTCATAAAATACTAGTTGCTGTTCCACAGCAGATAACTTAGTTCAAATAACTAGTAAACTCCCCAAAACTCCACAATTAAAATGGTCACTATATCATGTACATGTACCAAAATAATTTCCTTAATGCCAACTGTTCTGTTAAAGCCAATTGTTAATTGTGGAAGGCTTTATGCTTTAAGATGTCTAAATACTCTGTTCAAATCCAAATATTCTTTAATACTTAAACGCTTTAATGCTTAATCACTTAGGTGTATGCTTAAAAAGGAAAAATTAAAGAATATAGTCCATTCTTTAATACTTGATCCCAATTCTTAAGCTAAGTGGCAGATATCTCAATAATAATAATATCAGAAATCTCATTATTCCTTCTCTCAAGTTGCAGCCTCCAATGTACCAAAATAAAACACAAGTATTATCGATGCTCAAACAAATGTACATGAATATAACCTTTGCATAGGTAAATGAACATGTTCAATGTGCTTCCTTGATCCAATTAACTTAGTGATGGAGGTCACATGCAGAAGCCCGAGGTCTAAGAAGCATGGATATGGACATAGAACATGGTGATTTTAAAAAAATGGGGACACAGACATGGCAGGAACACGTCAATAATTTTTATTTATTTTTATTTGCTATGTAGATTAATATCACATCTTCAAACAATCGAAACTAATAAAATCTAACACTAATTCAATATAAAAAAAAAAAAAAAACTCTTTATGAAATTAACTCTTATGGTTAGTCTATTGTTATGAATGATCTATTAATTATTTAAATCTAAGTAAAAAGTAATAAACATTCAACACTCAACATCCATAAAGTAATAGGAAAATGAAAAATCCCCCTAAAAAAACTCCCCCTAATCCCCCTAATTTCCATTTTTGGCAACTGTTTTTTTTTTTTTTTTACTTGAAATGGAAATTGTGGGGATTCGGGGGCCCCGGATTCGGGGGATGAATCACGGCCGAAAATAATAAAGAGTGGAAAAAAACTAGTTGGTGTGTTTCTGATGTGTTCCCTAAAAACAACTTAACTAAATAAAAGAGGACGTGTCCCTTATGTGCTCCTGCCATGTCTGTGCGTTTGATACTGCTACGACACCTGTTTTGAAGTGTCAGTGCTTTATAGCCCAAGATTCATTGCACTTATATGAGGCGGGCGCAGAAGAATTAGAATTAATTTAGTTAGCTTGATTTATTTTGAGTTTTATTTAGGGAATTAATAGTTTAATTATGGGTTTTTTCGGAATTTATTTCTTTCTTATTTTTATCTTTTAGTTGGACTATAAATATTGAGTTTATGGTTAATTGAGGACACTTTTGATATTGAACACATTAATTGAGAGCTTAATTTTTGCTATGGCTTTCTTTTGTTCTTTAGTTTTGTGTTTATTTTTGCCGGCTATCTAGCATCAAGTCGTATCAGAGCAACCTTTGATCCAGAGTGTATTGTGTACGGGAAAGAAATATACCTTCTCGTATAATCCTGTTGATCAAGTCTGCGTTCCTCTGAACGACGTCGCTTTATCACCTGAAAACACAAACGTGAGCTAGCCGGCGGGTGGGTGCCGGAAACCTCTCCGATGCCTAAGTCAGAAAGATTATCAAATAGGCAAAAGCTCTGTGTATTCAGGAAGCCAAAATTGCATTACCTCTCTAAAGGTGATATTGGTGAGCTTTTATAGGTTTCGCGTGGCACAATCTTGGTAGGACTCTTATTCCTCCATGTAGAGTCCTCCTAGGATTCATACTCCTGGAAGATAATGCTTATCCTCCAACACCCTCCCTCACTGCTTAAACCAAGTGAGATGGTTTTACTATGGCCGAACTACTAGTATGACCAAGTACCGCGTTAGTTAGGCACTTACTTCTCTTTCTCTTACCTCGGTTTCCCATACTACGACCGAGCTTACCATAAGAGAGTTTAAGCCGAACTATCTTTAGAACCAAGGCCTCTCAAGGGCTTGGCACACCTCGGTTTTCACGTGCCTCGACCGAACTCACCACTGAAGACCGAACTACACTCAACACATCTCTCAACCGAAGTACAAATAAGGCCTCACGCAACCGTGCTAATTATCTCGGTTATGCGACCGGTCTAACTCCAATACTACCTCTCCAGACCGGAGTAACTTACACGGTCACTCCATTCGGCCTTTCGTAGTGCGGCCCAAACCGGCCCATACTTGGCTTGGCCCAGATCGGCCCATTTCATTCAGCTCGGCCTAATTTAACTATAAATTACCCTCTCAATTGCCCCTTAATTCCGTCTGCAAAGCATGATAAGGATTACCCGCTTATCAGCCGAGCTAGAGTTTTATCATCTCCAGCCGAGCTAAAAACACCCATTAGTCTTTCCAGCCGAGCTATATACGTCCGGTCAAAAACGTCTCTTCAATTTGCAGCAACTGAATCGTTCCTTATTCCAATGACACGTGGCAGCTTTTTATTGGCCATTCACAGCTGTCACGCCGTTCTTCGTGCTTCGTGAATTTGAACAGTTCCCGCCCTTTTTGCCTCTTCACAAAAACATACCTCACTTTTGAATCATACCTTACTCTGTTCATCTTCTCTCTCTCTGTGCCTCTGTACTGATCTTGAAGCTGCTGTGCTCGAGTTCTTCAAGCCTTTACTTCTACCTCCATCTTCTTCCTCTTTCTCTGGTAAGCTTTTAAAGACCCATTTCTGTTTTTCTTGTTTCTGCTTTCGTTTTAATCCATAGCAGTCCATTTTGTATATTTGCAAAGCACTTTTCTGTTTCCAATAATATTCGAAGTTTTCTGCAAAAAACCTTCACATGAACACTATGAATATAATGAAATAGCAAGTAGAACACCTTTTTGATCTTTGCACATGTCCCAACCGGACTAGAACACTGTTCTTGCTATATACAGATTTAGGTAGACTAGAACCGATCTAGAACTTGTACCCTTCACAATAATTTTAATAGGCCACCAACTGATTCACACTAGCCGAAATCAAAACACACTTGAACTAGAAATACTGGCCCTCGACCGAGCTAAGCCTTGGGGGGCCAAGCCAGCTTTCTCAGTTCCTAAACCGAACTCAGAAAGCTGCCCCTTGATGCCTAACCGAAGTAACAAAAATCATAGGTAGAACCGAGATAACCAAACATCTTGACAGACCGAGATAACAAGCATCCCCGGTTACAACCGAGGTAGATCCTGTAGTACACTGTGCAGCCGAAGTAGGACTTGTCTTCTCTTGCTTTGTTTTTTGTAGCACGGTCAGCGATCTGTGCTTAACACCTTGTTTTCCACTTTGCAGACTTAGGTTGCCAGACACTTCCCTGCGCTCAGCCGAGCTACTGAGCAACCTTTTTTGACCGAGATAATTTATTATTAAATTATACAATAAATGGGGAAGTATAGGTTCCTAGTAGAAACCCCAGGAGGCCTAGCCGAATTCAGAAAGGATTACAATATAGCAACCGATGTAAACCTCACCCTAGCCGAACAAGATGTAGATCCTTGGGACAACGAAGGCTTTGTCCCCTTTACCCTCCAATCCATAATAGAAACCGGACTCAGATTCCCCGTCCAACCCCTAATATGTGAATTCTTAAGACAAACCAGACTATGCCCCACCCAGCTGTCCACTAACACATACCGAATAATAATGGGTATAGCCGTACTGAACCACCAAACCGGTCTAAACCTAGGTTTGGCCGAGATACTTCACCAATACTCCATAGGATCAAAAAACGAAGGCTGGTGTTATTACTTGAGAGTACGCCGTGGCCGAGAGAAAATAATAAAACACACACCGGACAAAGACTTAAACGACGATGACTTCTTTTGGGTCTCTGGGAATTTTGAAGACCTTGAAGCCCAGATTCCTGGCCGAAGAATAAACTGGAAAAAAAGTGAGCCCGGTATACATACTTCGGTTGCATTTCAATTTTTTCTCTTTTCTTTATTTCGGCTTTCTACTCTGGACCGAACTAACACTTGTTTTCTTTTTGCAGATAAAGCCCATCTCCTTTCAAACTACGGCTACCCCAACCTCGGTCTTCTGCGCGCCGCACTAAGAGTAAAGGAGAGAAGTTGGGCAAAGCTTCTAAACTTCGAACCGACTTACCGCTACTCCGGTCGCCGAAAAGCAAGCGTGACCGACTTCCTCCTCGAAGACGCTCCAGAGCCGGACCCTTCCTTGCCCCAGATCAACCTTGTGCCACTTACTGCCGAACAAGAAATGGCCAAGAAGAACAGGCTGAAGGCCCTTCTAACATAACAACTCCGTAGAAGTACAACCGATGGCAAAACACCGAAACCGTGGTAGCCCTACCATCTCAGCAGCCTTCCACCTCTCGCCGAAACAAGCGTGCTCGGACTAGCCAAACCGAGCCACGTCTTGCAGACGAGGATGAGACCATTCTGCCACAAGTCTCTCCTCCAAGTCCCCAGCAAAGCCTCCAACCGGAACCATCCGACCGAACTGCCACTTCTTCAAAATGGGCTCCTGTCCTCTCCTTCGACAACCGAGATATCACTGCCGAAGATTCGGTTGTTGCTGAGAAGGACCACTTGATGGCTTTCAACCTAGCCAAAAGTGTGTGCCTTCCAAAGGACATGGAGCACCATTATAAACAGCTCAACACCGAGCTGAAGTCGATTCGGTCCTCTACGAAGTCCATGATCCTGGTAAACAGCTTCCCTCTTTCTTTGTAAATTTCTTCCAACTTTGAGTCCGGCTAACTTTACTCCTCTTTTTGGGCCATCGGAAAAACCAAGTCACTCCACAGGAGGTCATGGAACTTCGGCGAAATACAAGAGGCCATGGTGAGGCGAGCAACGGCGAACTAGAGGAGGCAAAAGCAGTGCCAAGCTTGAAGGAGAACGGTCGGTGACCGAGGTTGCCAATTCGGTCGAGAAGAAAAAAAGTTATAACGAGGCAAAAGATAGATACCTACGTATCTTGGC
This sequence comes from Camellia lanceoleosa, assembly GCA_025200525.1. NCBI lineage: Eukaryota > Viridiplantae > Streptophyta > Magnoliopsida > Ericales > Theaceae > Camellia > Camellia lanceoleosa. The sequence goes on from CM045770.1 coordinate 92,281,626, forward strand.
TGCAATTGAGAAGAAAAAGGACGCCGAGATAAACCAATTGAACGGGGAAGTGAAGAAGGCCGAGAAGCGGGGCTTCAAGGAGGCCGAAGACGCCTACACCCTCCAGTGCAACGCAGCCAAGGACTTATTCTTCAAATGTGGCTGGAGGAGTGCGGTGGAGCGGCTCGGATGTACATCTGACACCGATGTCTACGATGCTCCGCCGTGTTCTATTTCGGCCTCACTTTCGCAATATGCTGCCGATCTCCAAAAAGCCTTTCTTGAGGGGTCCGGTGATGAAGATGATGCGGATGATTCTGAAGATGATGAGCAAACTCCTACCCCGGTTGTCAATGAACAAAATAATGAGACAGTTCGGTCGGAGCCAATCATTGAAGACCGAAGGGTCGAGCTTCCATCAACCGAGACCGAGGTTCAAATTGAGACCCAAGTTCAGGCTGAGACCGAGCTCCCGACCGCCACCGAAGATGAATTTGATGCCGAACTGGACGCACTTCTACGTTGATTTTTCTTTTTGTTTTTGAACCTTTTGTAACCGGGCTACGGCCCCTCAATTGTATTTGCTCTGTGCTTCAATGAAAAAATCTTTCTTCAACTCTTGTTTCGGTTTTGTATATGTATGCCTTCATTTGCAATGATTTTTTCACTAACTGTGATTTCGGTTTAACTATCTAACTTGCTAGCCAACCACTCTTTAGCCGATATAACTCACTTCGGCTGAAGAGTATACAGAGTTGGTTTAATCCAGCCAACCACTCTTCAACCATACACTTACTTCGGCTGAAGAGTACAAAGAGTTGGTTTGATCCAGCCAACCACACTTCAGCCGATATAACTTACTTCGGCTGAAGAGTACAAAGAGTTGTTTAATCTAGCCAACCACTCTTCAGCCGATATAACTTACTTCGGCTAAAGAGTACAAAGAGTTGGTTTAATCCAGCCAACCACTCTTCAGCCATACACTTACTTCGGCTGAAGAGTACAAGTGTTGGTTTAATCCAGCCAACCACTCTTCAGCCGATATAACTTACTTCGGCTGAAGAGTACAAGTGTTGGTTTAATCCAGCCAACTTCTAAGTTGGTTTTTCCAGCCAATTTAGAATATAGTGTTTGGTTATTCTGACCAAAACGTCCTGCAGCTTGGATCCTTATCCTGGGCTTAGGAGGGGTGTTGGTTTAATCCAGCCAATCTCTAAGTTGGTTTTTTCGGCCAATTCAGAATATAGTGTTTGGTTTTTCCGACCAAACGTCCTGCAGCCTGGATCCTTATCCTGGGCTTAGGAGGGGTCATAGTTGGTTTAATCCAGCCAACCTCTAAGTTGGTTTTTTCGGCCAACTCAGAATATAGTGTTTGGTTTTTCCGACCAAACGTCCTGCAGCCTGGATCCTTATCCTGGGCTTAGGAGGGGTCATAGTTGGTTTAATCCGGCCAACTATGTTTACAATGCTACTAACTTACGAAAGTTACTTTCTACTAAAAACAAACATGCTAAAAAAGAATCGATTTGTTTTATTGATGAAGTAAAAAATTACACATACTTAAAGAGAGAAAAGAAAAACTAGAAATAAAATAACTTGAGATTTGCAGTGTTCCATGGCTTGGGAATTGCTTTGCCGTCCTCAACTTCCAAATGGTATGCCCCTTTGCCTGCCAATCCGACCACTTTGTAAGGTCCTTCCCAATTAGGTCCCAACTTGCCATCCCCTGGAACTAAGGTGTTTCCCATTACTTTGCGCAACACCCAATCCCCGATCTTGAATTGCCTTGGATGCACCGTTTTGTTATACTTCCTGGATAGTTCTTGTTGATAGGCGGCGATGTGAACCAGTGCTCTGTCTCTTCTTTCTTCCGCAAGGTCAAGCTCCAATGCTATGGCTTCGCCATTTAAGTCTGGATCAAAGTTTTCACTTCGGATTGTGGGGAGGCCAACTTCTAATGGGATGACTGCTTCCATGCCATAAGCTAAGGAGAATGGTGTTTCTCCTGTCGACCGTCAAGGCGTGGTACGGTAAGCCCATAAAACGTGAGGGAGCTCCTCTGCCCACTTACCTTTGGCTTTCTCTAATCTTTTCTTCAATCCATCCAAGACTACCTTGTTTGATGCCTCTGCCTGACCATTTGCTTGGGGATATGCCGGTGTAGAATTGTAGAATTCTATCTTGTACTCCTCACAAAAGCCTCTGAAAATCCTGCCGTCAAACTGAGTGCCGTTGTCTGAGATCAGTGCTTTTGGTATGCCAAAACGAGTGATGATGTTCTGCCAAACAAACTTCTTCATATCTTTTTCTTTGATTGATGCCAAGGCTTCTGCTTCCACCCACTTTGTGAAGTAGTCGGTTGCCGCAAGAAAGAACTTCCTGTTGCCTGGTGCTGTTGGGAGTGGTCCCACTATGTCTAAGCCCCACATTGCGAAAGGCCATGGACTAGTGAGTGGTAGTAGTTCTCTGGTAGGTTGGTGTATTTGGTGCGCAAACTTCTGACACTTTTCGCACTTTTTGACATACTTCTCTGAATCCGCTTGCATGTATGGCCACCAGTATCCTTGTGAAATGGCGCGGTATGCCAATGATCTTCCTCCTTGATGGCTGCCGCAAACACCCTCGTGTATTTCGAATAGGAATGCTTCCACCTTACTGGGGTGAACACACTTTAAGTAAGGTCCTGAGAACGACTTTTTGTACAATGCCAAGGATAGAGAGAGCCAGAATCGTTGTGATTTTGCTCTTATTCTGTTGGCTTCTTTCTTGTCTTCTGGTAAGGTGCCGTCTTTCAGGAACAGTATGATGGGATCCATCCAAGAAGGGTCTAACTCCGCGCAACATACCTCTTCGGCTTTTGGGTCTTCAATGCTTGGTCTAGGCAGATAGTCGATTAGTAGTGGGTGAGGTATGGAGGTATCTGCCATTGAGGTGAAGCCTACAAGTTCATCTGCTCTACTGTTTTCCTCCCTGCCGATCTGTTCTATTCTCACTACTTCAAATTTCTTTATCTTTGTTCTGACCAAGTCTTGGTACTTGGCCATCCTATCATCCTTTGCCTCGTAGTCGCCCGATATTTGGTTTACCACTAGCTGTGAGTCGCTGTAGACCATTAGCTCGGTGGCCTTCATGTAGAATGCTGACTTGAGACCAGCCAGAAGCGCTTCATACTCCGCTTCGTTGTTTGACGCTGGGAAGCCAAGGTTGATTGCTTGCTCCACTACTAGGCCGTCTGGAGAGATGAGGACTATGCCAAGTCCTGCTCCATGTCAGTTGGATGCTCCATCCACGAAGAGTTTCCACATCTCTCCGACGAACAGCTTCCAGCAGGTGAAGGGGTCAGATGATGCTTTGGGATCTTCTATGTTGCTGGCGGCTTCTTCAGAGTACATGCTTGCTGTCTGCCCCTTGCTTTCTGTTTGCACCAGGTCTTTATTTGTCGGTGAGTCCTGACTTAGTGTAGCATGGTTTGTTTCTTCCTTTCTTTCTTTACTTTGGTCTGCCTTGGGGCCTGACTGAGTATCCAGTACTAGGGGTTGCGTTATTCCGACGTCAACCTCTATCCCTAGTTCGGTTGTCTCAGTTAGGTCGACTGGGCAGATGTGATGACTTCCTGGTGTGAATTCTGCGACAAAATCTGCCAATGCTTGTGCTTTTATTGCGGTCCTAGGTTGGAACTTGATGTCGTATTGTCCCAACTCTACTGCCCACTTCAGAATTCGCCCAGAGAAGTTCGCCCTTTCAAATAAAGCCTTTAATGGAAAGGCTGTGAGAACAACTATGGTGTGGGCGTAAAAGTAATGTGACAACTTTCTGGAGGCCATCATCAAGGCCAATGCCAGTTTCTCCAGTGGCAAGTACCTTGTTTCGGCGCCTAACAATGTCTTGCTAATATAGTAGATGGGCAAGTATTGGATTCCTTCTGCGCAGACCAACACCGCGCTGATTGCGTGCTGAGAGACTGCTAGGTATAAGAAGAGTTCTTCTCTAGGAATTGGGGTTACAAGGAGTGATGGAGAAGACATGTACTCCTTCAAGCTTTCCAGGGCTTGGTCGCATTCTTCGTCCCACTCAAACTTGGCCTTGAGCGCATGGAAGAATGGTCGTAGTCTGTCTGACGACCGGCTTATGAACCGATTGAGTGCGGTCGCCATGCCGGTGAGATGCTGTACTTCCTTTACTGAATTTGGCCTCTCCAGATCTTGTATTGCCTTGATCTGAGAAGGGTCTGCTTCTATACCTCGGTTGGTGACCAAGAAGCCTAGGAATTTGCCATATCCTACTCCGAATGCACACTTCGACGTGTTAAGGCATAACTTATGCTTCTTCAGGATCTCGAACATCTCACCTAGGTCCTTCAGATGGTCATTCTCATCTTTGCTCTTGACCACCATATCGTCGATGTAAGCCTCCATTGTTCTGCCTAACAATGGCTCAAACATCTTGGTGACCATTCTCTGGAACGTCGCCCCCGCGTTCTTTAGGCCAAAGGGCATGACTTTGTAGCAGTAGAGTCCCCTCGGAGTGGTGAAGGATGTGACCTCCTGGTCTGGTTCATGCATGGCAATTTGGTGGTAGCCTCTGTATGCATCCAGAAAGCTAAGTCGGTTGTGCCCTGTCGTTAAGTCTACCAGTTGATTTATCCTTGGTAGAGGAAAGCTATCCTTTGAGCACGCCTTATTGACCGTTTTGTAGTCGACGCAGACACGCCATTTGCCATTCTTCTTTGGCACTACGACGGTGTTGGAGATCCATCTTGGGTAGTGCACCTCTCTGATTGCCCCTACCTCCAGCAGGTTTCCTACTTCCTCCGCCACTATTTCGGCGTGATGGAGTGTCGATCTGCGGGTGCGCTGAATGATTGGCCTGGCAGAAGGGTGGACATTGAGTTGGTGGCAAATGAAGTTGGGATCAATGCCTGACATGTCGTATGGGGTCCAGGCGAATACTTCGATGTTGGAGGTCAGGAATTCTAAGACTTCCAATCTCTCAGTGCTGGACAACGACGAACCAAGTAGGAAGAACTTATCCGGGTTCTTCTCATCTATCCTGACTTCCACCAAGTCCTCCACTGCTTTCTGACTAGCCGCTTTGCCAACATCCGCGAATAGTTCATTACTCTCTGGTTCTTCCACCGAATGAACATATCCTTTGGCAGCACGGCTGCCGTTCACTGTCACAAAGCACTGCTTCGACATGATCTGATCCCCATAAACTTCTTCTATTACTCGGGTGTCATTGGGGAACCGCATCACTTGGTGGTAGGAGGACGCTACCGAGCGCATGGCATGCAGCCATGTTCTGCCCAAGATAATGTTGTAGGTGGAGGGGACCTTCAACACCCAGAACTCCACTTGCTTTGTCACACTCCTGCCTTTGGGAGGATAATTTCTTACGGGCCATTCTGGCATGGAGTTGAATCCAATAAGGGGGGATACGGCCGACGCCAAGTCTTTGTCTTGCAAGTTAAGTTGTTTGAAGGTTTCATAGTACATGATTTCACATGAACTACCTTGGTCGATCAGAATCCGCTTGACGTCAAAATCCTTGACTCGGAGAGTGACGACCAAGGCATCGTTGTGAGGGCAATAAATCCTCGCCAAGTCTTTATCCGAAAAAGACATGACATTTGTGGCCTCTGTCTTCCCCTTTTTGACGACTGGTTGGGCACTTAGCACCTCTCTTAAGTGCTCAGCCTTCTTGATTGAACCCCTGAGCTCGCATACACGCTCAGGCTCAAAGACTCCATGTATTACGTTGATGACGCCTTGGGGCGGGGCGTCGATCGGCATCCCATTGGGATTGTTATGGTCCTGGGGGGCCGGCTGTGCCCCTCCTTCGATGTATTTGTCCAGGTGGCCTGCTGCCACCAGCTCTTCCAGATGCTGCCTCAATGGCGTGCAATTCTTAGTGCGGTGCCCCTTTTCTTTGTGGAAGGTGCACCTAGATCTGTCATCATAGTCCTTCTGGGCCTCGCCTAGCTTGGCTGGCCACTTGACGAAAGGCTCGTCTCGTATCTCACTAAGTATACGGTAGATCGGTTTCTTGAAAACCGTGGTTATGGCAGTGCGGACTCTCAGCCATCTCTTGTCCTGGTCCTCGCCGTTGTCTCGCTTGCCTCGTCCGTTTCGGTTCTGGCGATCTACCGTATTGACCTTTGCTGAGGTCTTCTTCTCTGAAATTGGGTCGCGCATTTTTGCTTTGGCACGAGCGCCATCCTCTTCTACCCTGATGTGCTGATGCACTCTCTCCATCAGAGCCTCCATGGTTAGGGGTGGTGTCATGGTGATAGAGTCCCTCAGTCTGTTTCCGACTGGAAGGCCTCTTTTATATTGCGCAATGGCGAGAGTGGTTGGGCAGTCCCCAATCTGGTTGAATGTCTCCCAGTAGCGACTGTTGTATGACCTCAGGGTCTCTTCGATCTCCACCGGGGTTTTCGTGTTTGTTCTAAACCGCGTCACAAACGCCTCCGCCAGTTGCGCCCAGGAGGCTATGCTGCCCTCTAGAAGTTTTTCAAACCAAGTCAAGCCAAGGTCACCGAGGCTTGAAGGGAAAATGATACACATCAAGGCCTCATTCCGCCGGTATACAGCCATGACCTGGAGAAAGTGGCTCAAGTGTGAGTAGGGGTCCGTCTTCCCCTCATATGTTGTGAATTTGGATTGTAGGAAGCCAGACGGAAGGGGCGCGTTCTCTATTGCTGGGATGAATGGTGAGGTTTGCAGCCTCGCCAATGCCTTGTCCGTTGGTTCGTATGCCGGGCGCGGCATTGGCATTCCAACCTCGACGCTTCCATGCGTCTGAGGAGCCAACCGCTGTAAGGCAGGAACCCTGTGTGGATCGCGCGCCCTGGCGTCCTCCTTCCATCGTGCCTTCTCTTCTAGCATGGATCGTAGGTCAGACGATCTGGGTAATTCTGTTTGTCTAGACCTTGTCTGGTGCGTGTGTGAGGGCCAATATGTGCTTCCCTCAGTGTATGACCTCTCAGACCTCGTCCTCTCAGACCTGGAGTGACGAGTCCTAGAAGATCTGGATTGCGTGTCGCCTGTCCTGAGGCTTCTGTTCTCTGCTTGAGAGGGTGTAGAATTCCTACTACGACCCTCTGAGTGGCGAGGGGGCGTCTTGTTGTTGCGCCCCTCTCCTGTCGCCACTTCTTTACCTTTCATCTGGCGCTTTAAGGATTCCATGTCCGCCGCCATCTGCCGTATTAATTCGTCTTATTCCCTGACGCGATCCTCCAAAATTTAAGGATCAATCCTTCGTCGCTGTCTTTCTGGGCTTTGCGAACGAGAGGGATGGGGGCTGTTATTCCGCCTTCATCCCCTCGCATCCCTCCTGGAATTTTGTCTTTGTGGTTCCAGGTTCACCATGGGAGTGACCACTGGTAGGCCTTCGCGCCTTGCACCCCCATCTGGAGTCAGTCCGTTGACGGCGAATTGAGGTAACTCTTCGTTGTTTGCCATTGAGGTTCAAAAGAAAGCTTGATCAAGAGGTTGTTCTTGTCTGGCTTCCCACAGACGGCGCCAATGGTACGGGAAAGAAATATACCTTCTCGTATAATCCTGTTGATCAAGTCTGCGTTCCTCTGAACGACGTCGCTTTATCACCTGAAAACACAAACGTGAGCTAGCCGGCGGGTGGGTGCCGGAAACCTCTCCGATGCCTAAGTCAGAAAGATTATCAAATAGGCAAAAGCTCTGTGTATTCAGGAAGCCAAAATTGCATTACCTCTCTAAAGGTGATATTGGTGAGCTTTTATAGGTTTCGCGTGGCACAATCCTGGTAGGACTCTTATTCCTCCATGTAGAGTCCTCCTAGGATTCATACTCCTGGAAGATAATGCTTATCCTCCAACACCCTCCCTCACTGCTTAAACCAAGTGAGATGGTTTTACTATGGCCGAACTACTAGTATGACCGAAGTACACGTTAGTTAGGCACTTACTTCTCTTTCTCTTACCTCGGTTTCCCATACTACGACCGAGCTTACCATAAGAGAGTTTAAGCCGAACTATCTTTAGAACCAAGGCCTCTCAAGGGCTTGGCACACCTCGGTTTTCACGTGCCTCGACCGAACTCACCACTGAAGACCGAACTACACTCAACACATCTCTCAACCGAAGTACAAATAAGGCCTCACGCAACCGTGCTAATTATCTCGGTTATGCGACCGGTCTAACTCCAATACTACCTCTCCAGACCGGAGTAACTTACACGGTCACTCCATTCGGCCCTTCGTAGTGCGGCCCAAACAGGCCCATACTTGGCTTGGCCCAGATCAGCCCATTTCATTCAGCTCGGCCTAATTTAACTATAAAGTACCCTCTCATATTGTATCCTTTGCATAGTTGCTTCCACCATCAGTTGCCATTCACCAATCTTTGACATTAGGCCAGAGGCATCGTCATTCCAACACCACTCATTGTTGTTCAACCTTCGTCGTCATTGAACTTGGGCTATCCAGTGTTGTCATTAGCCAATCGTCATCGATATCTCGTGGCTCAACAACCGCAAAGGGCTATCCACGAACTAGTGTTGACATTGTCGTTTGTCGGAACCCATCGGTATTAGTAGCCTTTGTCATTGCCAATTGGAGGGTTGGCTTCACACAATCTTCGTTGCTGACGCGTCATAACTGGAAGTGGACTTTGTTCATCCTCCTCAACAGTTGCCAGCAGCACCATTGCTAACTTGTGTTGTCTCGATTTTCTATAGATGTTGATCGATAGAGAGGAGGAAATGAAAGGAACAAATCCAAAACCCCAACCTGCCCCAGCCTACACCCTAAAACCGACCCCATATCCTTAACCCACACCGAACTTGTCACTCTTACCGGTCTCACTCTAGCCCAGAAACTAGTCATCCAATTTATTCTATCTTTTAAACAAGTCTAGGCCCAAATCAGTCTTATAACCTAGTCCCTACTGGTCCGAACATCTACAGCCCTACCCACTTCTTAACTCTTTGACCCAACCACCTTCAATCACAAAAATTCCAGCACCTTCAATAAGAAGCATCCCAACCTCTACTCAGGCCAGCCCAACCCTTCTGGCCTTACCAGCCCATACTCCTACTCTCATTCTAAGTGTGTCATAATAGTCATGTGGTTCAGACCAAGACTGCAACACACCAGAGGTCCTCTTAAATTGTGAAGTCAAATCTAAAAACAACACAACTTTTCAGAAGTACAACACTGTATAGCACATGTAATTTTTTTATTCAAATTATGAATTTAATTTTTGTGAATAAAAAAGTTATTGAATTTAATTATGGTGCTATAATATAAATGTTTTAATTTGTATTTATTTTTTTTGTATTTTCTGCATGAAAATTTTGATAAATCACCAAAAACTTGTGTACTTGATTTTCAGAGAAAATATAAAACATGAAGTCAATAAGAATTTATATAATACTTTAAAAATTATTTGATGGCCCCTACATAAAATTTCTAGTTTTGCCCTTACTTTCAAGTTTTGACTTTAATATAGGCATGATTATCACTTGATCAAATCCTTAATGCCATCACAATATGTTATAGAAAAATATTCTACATATATAACTGTACGTTAGAATTTAGAAAACAAAGCAGTGGGTGCAACGCGATGCGTTTGCAATTTTACATTTAAATTTTTGGATGGTTTGATGCATGCGGAAGACCTTTAGCAATATTGGACTGTTTGATGAATAGAAAAACTTGGATTTGGCAGTTATTGGATGTGGAGGGCATTTTTAGAAAACAAAGTGTGACAATGATCACACCGAATGGGGATTATGCTTTATATAATAGAATAGATAATCATAAAAGCATCACATAGCTCATTAGCTAGCCCACTGAGTGGAAACATAGCTAGTAGGTTCAGTGACATCCCTAAGATCATGAATTGTGCACTGTACACAATCTTTATATGTAATGCAGTATGACAAAAATATAACACCTTACTTATATCAATAATTGCTGGAATAACACAATAGATTATACACATAGGTTGATGTCTTACCAGAAATTTATATAATTATTAGAATATTAACTAAACTAGAGTGAAAAGGAAACCACATGATATAAATCCTTTTATAAATAAATTAAATAAAGAAGAAAAAACTTAAGAAGTCGATAACAGACCTGCTTTGAGGGGAAAGACTTCTTGTTAGTTCAATTAAAAAAAAAAACTGGACCTCCATAACTTCACCAAGAAGTTGATACAAAATATTCCAGCCTCCCTTTGTATATATTGATTGAATACAACCTACTTAAATAGAATAAATTAGATACCTACTTAGTAAACCTACTAATATCCTAACACATACAATCAAAATTCCTAATTACTAGATAACTGCTACTAACCAACAAAATAAAAGTAAATATATTTTATAACATAATGAATGTATCACCACATCATGGACATGCAACACAACATAACAATACTCCATGACTTGTGTTACATACTATGGTACTCCATGACACGGCTGAACCACCTTGAATAAGATGATTTTATCCTCCTTATCTGAGTATGACATTAGTTCAACAGGTTAAACACAAATGATGTACATCGTATGCATATACAATCGTAGCAATCATTCTCATCAACGATATGCATGCATCATTTCTAAAGCATATATGCATCCAGTTATAACCAAACTAAATAAACCTTATGTTGGAATTCAATGTAAAATGAGTAATTTACTACAACTATTTGTATATGTTAGTATTTAGGATAAATACAATAGATTTATGTTTGAAACTTGGGCATTTTTTTTGTTGTGTTCTTGAATAAATAGACAGAGAAAATATGAAAGGGTTAGGTTTTGATAGTGCCACCATTATATATTTGTGGTCATTATGCTTATTTAACCTAATTTGGCTCAAAATATAGCATAAACTGGTCAACTAGCACACACTGAGTATGTATTGGTTGCTTAATTTAACTTTTTATCGTCATATAGGAGTGACTATCTGCCCAATGGACCTACCTAGTTAGATTATTATAGGTCTGTAGGGTCATGGCGGGATAAGTTTTAAGGCCCAATTATTTTTTTGAACCTGGGCTTGAGTTTAGTACTTAAAGTTTGGGCTAGCTTAATTTTTTCCCCTCTAAATAATCTAATATAATAATTTTTGTTTGTATATACAAAAAATAATTAACCTCTTGAACATGTTCAGTTCATGAGAAGACTAAAATTTTTGTTTGTATCTAAATTTTTTTATTTTTTATTTTTTATTTTTATATACAAAAAATAATTGACCTCTTGAACATGTTGAGTTCATGAGAAGAATAAAATTTTTGACTTGACCTCTCACAATGAATAGACTTAAGTCACTAAACTAAGCAACTATAAGTTTGGGCTAGCTTAATTTTTTTTCCCCTCTAAATAATCTAATATAATAATTTTTGTTTGTATATACTAAAAATAATTAACCTCTTGAACATGTTGAGTTCATGAGAAGAATACAATTTTTGACTTGACCTCTCACAATGAATAGACTTAAGTCACTAAGCAACTATAGTAGCTTTAATATAATTTTTTTCTATGCAAATAATTTATTTGAATTATATTACATGCTTAGCAGGCAAGGCTCAATCCCAACAAAAAGTCCAAGGGTTGAGCTTGGAATAAAGAGTTTAGGTCCAACATGAGGTAAGATTGCTCCAATTCCATGTTCACCTTTGTCATCATATCAACTATGTCTAAATTCCCAATTAAAATATTTGGGTTGAGGGAGTCATTTGATTTATTGTTTGTTACAATAAAAGATAGTTGTTCTTGTGTATTTAAAAAACAAGAAGTTTAGTTTTAATCATAGATAAAATGAAAATTTTAGTAAATAATTGGTGTAATAATTGTGATCAGATAGAAAATACTCATATAAATTGATACTTTTTTTTAGGCTTTATTTCACGCCAAATTTTAATATTGTATAAATATTTTTACTTAACTTCTTGTTCCCTTTATAAGAGTGAGAAATAGAAGGAGAGAATGCTAATTATTATCTATATATATGCTCCTTGTTATATAGATGCCTTTTGTCAAATTTAATTAGAATTAATGGAATAAAAAGGAAAAAACCAAATTTCATTAATTTCATTAAGGGGAATTGCAAATGAGTGCTAAGTTAGCAAAATAATTGTAATTTTCATGGAACTGCAAATGGGTATGTGTCCAGTGCAACTGAAAGTTGTGGCATGGGACATAGGTCTCACTTGCACTTTCATAAAAGTAAAGTGCAATTATTTTGCTTGAAAGGCCCACAACCATTGCAGGAGAGGAGGCCCAATAAAGGGAACAATGCCTTGACCAACTCCTAGTGAGTTGAGGGAAGAAGGATAGGTCCACCAAGTAGCTTCTTGGAGATCGGAGGAAGAATTACAAATCTCTTGAAGAACTAATACCTGCACATGGAACACATCTCAACAAATGGTGGTTGGCAGAGATAGGTGCAACCTCAAGGAGTGAGGTACCCTCTGAGCAAGCAGAGTAGGGTGCTAGGGAGACATGATGCCATAATATAGCCATGTGCAAGATGAAATAGCAGCCGACTTGTCCCCTGAAAGTAGTACAACAAAATTGATATCTCTGAGAAGATGGGTTACTTGACCCTATATATATATAGAGGTTGGTTCAACAAACAGAGGTAGTGTCAGAGTGCTCTCCGGCTGACAACACCGGCCGGGCAGCAGCACTCATGGTGTTTGGGTTCCTGCAGGGATTTCAAGCTTGGGAGGTGTCATCCTACTTTCTTCACAATGCAAGGATTTTTCCCTCACACACCAATTTTCCACTAATTTGCAATTCCCCCTTAATTTATGATACCAATATTGAAATTTTTTGAAAATGCATTGTTAGATTCTAAATTAAAAAAAATAAATTTATTTCTCTCTGTAAGTACTTTCAGATGTTTCATGATTTGATAAAATGAAAAACATAACCACATTTGTACAACTAGATGGGAGACACTCATTATGTGAGTGCACGACAAACAAATTATTGGCAACAATTTGCTTGTAATGGCTTCTAATAATTTTTATATATATTTTATTTAGGAATGTGGGTGCTAAGATATTCATAAACTCTGTGGAAGTTGAATTATGTGAGGTGAAAACATGATCTCAGTTCTGATGTTGGTGTCACTTTTGAATCAACCAAACAGAAGCCTCCTTGGAGCAAAATGGCCCTCTTCTATCACCTCCATGCACCTAATTCTCCTATTACCATTCACATTTTTTTTATATTTAATTTGTTTACTTTGACTACAACTGATGAAAAAGATCATCGTAATTCATTTTTTCGTAGTTTCACTAGTTTGAGTTCTTGATCCTTTATGATCAGTCTACATTAGTTTTTCAGTTTTTCCTTAATGTCAAAAGTTTGTAAGCGAAAATGTCTATTTTTTTACCTCATTGTTTTTTGTTTTTTATTTTCCCTTTCTTTTTGGTAGAAGGGAAAGGTCGATCGAAAGTTGGTGGCAGGTTTTTTCTATGTCAGAATCCTTCTCAGCATTTGAGTTCTCTGTTGTCTTTGGACAAAGCTTCAAGGTTTGTTTCACAAATTATTTTCTTTGTTTTCTAGACCACAAAACAGAGGTATAAAAGCTTTATTTATTTATTTATTTTCTTTTTCTCCGGAAGAAAATTCTTAGAAAGATTACTGAGATTTTCTATGCTAAATTTATAATTTTTATAAGTGTAAATTTGAACAAGATGTAGAGATTCTTAGTATCTCTCAACTTGGGCTACAAAAATCTGAAAGAAAAAGAAACATTTTAAAACTAATTTGGTTCTTGGTCTAGTTTTCAGTTCCAAATGTGAGAATTATTTTTGGTTAGTTTTATTCTAGACATAATTGAAATTGAATTGACTTGACCCATATGCATGTCTATAGATATTTGGGTTGTTTTTAGATTTCAAACTTATGTCAGATTCGTAAAGGAAAAATTCAACAAGTGAACTACATATTAAAGCTAAGCAAGTTAAAATAGATCAAATAATACACAAACTCCAATCAATATATTTACTTGTTCAAGCAGATGGCATTGCATGTGCTAATGCAGAAGGGGGCTTGGGTCAAGCGGCTGACATAAGCAAACACGGATATCAGGTAAATACTTAAATAGAAAGTTTTATTTATGAGTACAAGTAGATGAATACTATTCATGAAAAGATTTCTAAAAAAAAATTATGTTGTTATTTTGTCATTGCATTAGCTATAAGTTTACAAATTTATTTTTTTCAAAAGTTGAAGGATATATATCACGGAATAAAAAAAATGCACCACCCTTCTGGTAGTATATTAGGATGGATGGCAAAAGTATATATATTACCAAAACAACCACACACCCACTACCTGAAGCCAAGGTTGCTATGATGTAATGCATGCATTTATGCATCGTCAGACACCATATTTTCACGTGGGCCTTACATATCAATGGTGATTGGGTCTCCTTCAACTTTACGCATGAACAATAGGATTGCTATTTTGGCCAGGAGAAAAAAAAAACTTTGATTTCAAGTGTAATTGTGACCCCACAATGATTTGTAATAAAAACGTTAATAGCTTTGCTCACCACAAAATTCGTAACTTTTAATGTTCATACATTACCACAATAGTTTATAACTAAGATTTTTCTTATGGTATGCTCCTTGGTAATTACACCATGATAATTCGTAACTAACATGAAAAAATTCCTAACTTTTGTTATGATAGGAGGGTGTATATAGTAGTCCCACTTTACAAACACAGTGGATCCTATGATTTTTCATGAGTTATTTTAGAATCGAAATTCCAGACTCTTGATGGAAATGTCCGAAAAGCATTCCATTTAACTTCGTAAAAATGTAGCAACTAACAAAAAAAACCGTGTGCATGGAAAACCTAGGCTTTCAAAATGTAATTGTAATTTGGCAATTCTAACAAATTGGTCTAAATATGACAAGGATTTGCAAATTAGGAACCATTTTCTAAATTTAGAAACTTGGTGACCAGACCACCGCCCATCCACTTCCTATAGTTCGTTATTGACTTTGGATTAACAAATGTTATCAAATCCTCGGATTTTCTCTTCAAGCTTCGGCAGAACTGTTAACAGCATAACTACTCCTACATATGCCAAATTTTGTAGCTGGTTTATTATATTTCTGAAAAGTGGCTGAAGCATTTTTCCACATGTACTTCAGCTTGAGTGCCATATTCATATATAAAATTTGGCCGGAATGTGGCAACTTCATGATGAATTTTAAACCCTAGAGATACATTTCCTTTTCATAGATAAATTTTAATTATTTCTTCTTTTGTAGATGTTTTGTGGGTTTAGATGCTGAATGGTTCCAAACTCTCTTATGGATCTTACACTTGTTTCTGTTTCAAAACATCAGCCAAAATGAAATATTTTATAAATGATGTCACATGATGTCATAGCAAAAAATTCAAGAAGATAAATGCTTGTTCATTATTACTGATATTTATTTGTAGCACAATTACCATTTTGTCAGTGATTCAAGACTAATTTTCTAACCTGTCCAAAAAAAAAGAGGACTTATTTTCTATTATTTTGAGGTAAATATGAAGTCGATTTGCTTATATGAGCATTATTTCTCTCTTGATTTTTTCCCCTTATAAATTTATAATCAAATTTCAAATTTCTTTCTAACAACTGTCAAAATTGATATTGTGGTTTTCTTCAGGATTTTTTCCCTTTTAACTACAATCCCTCGCAACTTCTATATTTTCAAGAACTGACCACACCATGGAATTCATATATTCATTATTTAGTAAATGGTTGGGACATTACATAAACCTTAATTCAAACATGAAAAATCTCAAAAGAAAGATAAAGGATTTGAGCACTAAAGTGGATGATGTAGAAACAGAACTAAGAGGCGCAGAGCACCATCCAGCCAAAAGACCAAGGAAAGTGGCTCAACATTAGTGTAAAAATGCACAAGAGATGATAGAATCCATGCAAAGACTTGAGGAAGAAGTAGATGGACTTGGACAATGGATGTTTGTCTCACGCGCACTGTTGGGAAAGCATGTCGAGAAGAAGATTCAAGAGGTGGTAGAATTGCAAGAACAACATAATTTTCCTTGTGGTGTGCTGATTGATGCTCCTCCAACTTCTGAAGAGTTCATACCAACAACAAGATTTTTTCGTGGAAGTAAAACCATAACTGCAAGGAACAAGGGGAAATACTTGATGGATGATGAGGTTAGAAGGATTAACACTACTAGAAAATGGGTATTTGCATTGGAAATATTTGTGATGGTGCAAATATCGTTGCAAAATGTTGACCTTTTTGTCATTGTGTAAAATATTATTAGCGACCAAAATATTTGTAGTGACAATGCTGTCGTAAAAAGTAAGTGTTTGCTATGGAATTACCATGCTAATGCAAAAGTGCCTACAATTTTTTGCCACAGCATGTTCCATCATTGAAAAAAATAAGCAACTATATCATATATGCAACAATTAGAGGTTGCCATCACAAATACTAAATTTTTATGGCAGCATTGTTGTCGTTGCAAAAAAACTCGACTGTAATATAACGATGTTTTGGCTCTCTATTTGTTTCCCCTGACTTTTCCTAAATTTTTTCCCCCAAATATTTTCTTCTCTCTCTCAGCTGTCTCACTCATTCATTATCTCACTTTTGTAGCTCTCCAATAGCAACCACCAAGTTGGTGGCAACCACTTGCATCAGTAACTAATCAGTATCGACAACCACCACCTTTGAACAGCTCTAAAGTCGTCACCACTGTTGTGTGCCCATGCCCAACTTCACCAGTAAGTCATCTGTGTGTGTGTAATTTTAGATCTAGATATTATGTTGAATTCTTGCTGTTGATGGTTTACGATGGTGGCAGAGGGCGTTGATGGTGGCATGTATGGATGTGGGAGGGGAAAAATGGTGGTGGTGGAAGGGTGGGGAGAGGATGAAGGGGAAAGGGTGGGGGAGGATTGTGGTAGAGTGGTGGGGAAGAGTGATGAGGGTGGCGGATGTGGGTTTGGGAGAGGGAGGAAGGCATTAGAGAGGTTTGGGGTGGAGGGGTGAGGGAGACGGAGAGGGAGAGTGGGAGAGGGAGTTGGCAGTTGGGGTGGCATTCACATATGTGCAAAAGCACATTTTATAATCATGTTCATGATATGTGTGCAAGTTTATACAATTCTTTTTATAACTTTCATATGAATTTTTCCTTGGTTCCTCACATTCTAATTGTAATAATTAAGTCCTCAAACTGCAACTCTTGCTTCAATGTGATTATCTCATCACTCTTCATCAAAAATTTGAAACATAAATGACCAAAGTGGAATTTGAGTCAAAGTTGAAAGGTGAAAAATGTAATTTACACTATAATTTCTATCTTCCAAAAAATGTGCAGTGTTTTCCATACAAAATTTTGACAGTGAGTGATGGGTGGACCACATTGAAACACGAGGTCAAGTTTGACAACTTAATTGTTGTAATTAGAAGTTAGTATACCAAAGTTAAATTTTGTTGATAGTTGGAGGTTGAAAGAGTAATTTACCCATTCTTTGGTACATTGAGGGCCATAGTGTAGGGATGAGGAGTATTTCTTTGACAAGATTTGAACCCTTAATCTCTTAGTGAGGTGTAAGGGTTTTAGTGATGGCGAACACGGAAAGAAGAAATTCGGAATTCCACATAAAGTATGTTTAAGTCATCAAGGATTGAAGTTTTGGAATATTTTGAGTCTTTGTATATATTTATTTTAATTTATTGCACTACTGGACAAATTTATGTCATTATAATAGGTTTTAGTACTAAGGGTATTATGGTAATTTCAATGATTGTTGGACATGGGTTCTAGGGGTTGCCCATGGGTTTTATTTTGGGCCAAGTTATTAGATGGGTAAAGGTTACTTGATGGAAGATTATATAAATTTTTATGCACAATAACTCCATGATGTGGAAAACTAAATCTAATTGACCATTGAGAAACTATGATGGTGTTGATAATGTGGATTGTGCTGATGGGAAGAGCATAATTTTTTTATCTAGATAAATAATGTGTGGGTATAACCCCAAGGGGTTGATTTGGTGGCAAGGCCTTGGGTCTTGGGGGTGTGCTCCTTCTAAGGTTCAAGGATCAAAACCCTATTAGGTGCTAACAATTTTTTGGGGCCATCGGATTGGGAAAACTCTTGAATTAACCGTGGTGCACTTGTGGGAAACTCCTTGCCGAGGGCCTGTGCACCCTTGGGGATTAGTCGGGTTTTGATCCGGACACCCTGATGCCAATAAAAAAAATAAAAAAATAATGCAAGAGTACAAACTCATTGGTGTGAACATATAGTAACCTATCTTGCGAACCCAATCTTGATAATTTTTATATTCAAATGTGTATGATATTTACATATTTGGGTAAATTATACTTTAACCCTTTGGGGTTAGGCCAAAAAATGTAGTGCCTTATTGAAATTTGATTTGTGACATTTAACCCCCTGGAGTTGATAACAAAGTGAAAAGTGATGTTTTTCGTCCAAACTAACAGCATGTAGGTGTGATGCCCCAAAAATAGATATTTTATTTTATTTATATTGTATTATTAAAATTTTATTGTGAAATTAATACCAGTTAAGTAAATTTCGCTTTTTCCTTCTTTATTTTTCCTTTTATGTTCTCTCAACTCTTTCCGTCTTTCTTCCTCAGTCTCCCCTTTTGCCAAAGTTTACAAATTTGGTTTCGATTTGGTTGGGGAGTGAGGATGGGGTTGGGGATGAGGAATGTGAGGGATTGCGATGATGGGGTGGGAGAGGGAAGGCGCTGCGCCAACGGGAGAGGAGGCAAGGGGTACTAGAAGTTCTTTCCTTTGATTTCTGAGAACCCACCATTCACTAATGATGCAACTGTTATCAGCAACATGGCTGCGATGAACAAAAAAAGTGGTTGTGAGTATATATCACAACAATATAAACCTCACCGTGTTCACCTCTCTCTCTTTCTATAAATATATGGTGGTGGTGGTGGTGGTGGTGGTGGTGGTAGTGGAGGTGGGTGGTAGTGGTGATTTTAGGTGGTGGTTATGGGTAATAGTGGTGGGATGAGAGAGAAGAAAAAGAAAAGAGGAGAATGGAGGGAAATAAAATAGTTATTTTTGTAATTTGAAATTTTTTTTGTTATAAGTTATTCATTTTTCATTTAGGTATTGACACCATGGGGTTTAGTGTCAAATCAAACTTCAAGAGGCATATCATTTTTTGGCTTAACCTCAAGGAAGTCGATTGTTATTTACCCTATACATATCTTTCAAGCTACAAAACAAACACCTTGAAGTAGTTAAGAGCAAACTGTCTCGTGTCGACGATCATCAGATTTGTCACGAACATTTCAAAACTTTCTACACCTAGATTAAGGAACATGTTTGTCTTTAAATCTATGCCAACCAACGTATAATTTTATTCTGAATTTACATGTTTGTTTTGAATGAGTCTTTGTAAACAACAAATAATATCATATTTTCTGAAGAAATCAATAGATTGTTAGATGGTCCTCAAAACTTGGCAAAGAAGTTTTAAAACTATATAATCAATGAGTTTTGTTTTTGTGTAAAAGCCAGGATGATCGTTGAGCCACACAATATTGTGATGTATGACTTTAAAGGCAAATACTGTGAGTTATGCTAGTGAGAGAGACAAAAATCCTCACATAGGGACAGTGTACTGCAATATATACTTGACTGTCATTATTGAAATGTGATACAGTCATGATCGCAAGTATATCTTGTTTTAGTGTGATGGGATTGAATTATTACTTGAATTAATGAGATATAACATATTTTCTGTTTATGTCCATATCATGTATTATCAATTCAATTGATGAGCTATTAATCATAAAAAAAAAAATTCTATTGATGAGCTATTACTCTCAGCTAACTAATTATGTCCGTATCTTGAATTTATCAATTCTATTTCTTACAGATTACTATGTCAAAGGGAAGCTACAATCATCTTGCTCATTCAGATTACACTCACACCTCTACCTCACAGCCATCATCCTAGAAGCCTCAATCACAACCACCATCTTTGGCACCTTCATCATCACTTGCAACCACATCACTACCATCATCATAACATCCCACCTCAGGTATGTACATCTTTAATGATTTTACATTAATTGCTATGTTAATCATGCCATACTTTGTTTATCTTCAACTTGTTCATTATCATTGTTTCTCTCAGGCCTAGCGACTTTTAACTCTACCTTGACTAGGTGTAGTCAAGGCTATGTTCGAGGCATCAAGGAGTGGAATACTGGTGCTAGGATGGACTTCCAATTTGATAGCACATTCCGACCGGTAGGGGACCAAGATGCCTCCTTGAATGGCCAACTTGGACAGATAGTGCGTAACGGCACCAAATTCGCCTCACATATGGTAATTGTAACTCGGCGGGTTATTGGAGCAATAATTCAGCAGTAGTGGTTTATTAGTGAAAATTAATTTCTAAAAATTTAAATATCACTTTAAATGTTTAGCTAATATTATAACACGTGGAACTAATGTTACAGGAGATATCGACTCAAAACTCCTGCAATTGGAAGCTTCGTGGCCCACCTCTTACGATGGGGCAGACACATTTCTCGCAGATACAACATCAAGTATTGTGTTTTTCTTCTTTTTTAATTTTTCCACCATCGTATTTTTTTTGCGTCGTTGTGTACTTGTGTTTTTAAAATGTAGGATGGGTATAATTGGCAACTCTTTGACGAGCCAGAGTCCCTCCAAGTGACACAACTTGGGTATTTTCAGACATATGGGGGGGGATGCGCCTCAGCGTGCGGTGTACAGACATGGTGTGGGCCCATCACTTGCATCCCAAGCCTTAATGATGGCCGAGATCACTCAACAAGTTTGGGAGAAGTTAATGCAGGAGCAGGCCTCAATGATTGTCCAAAACACACAACAAATGTGTGAGAAGCTCAAAAGGGAGCTCAGGGCGGAACTCATTACACATATCGAGCAAATGACGAATTAATTTCAAGTGAAGAAGAGAGTTCAGATGCCTTCTAGGTGCAGTACAAATTTTGTTTTTTTTACTTACTATATTTTTATTTTTATTTTTTTAAAAAAAATCTATTCATATGCCTAACGAATTATATACTTTAATGTTGTAGGTTTTGGATGTGTTTGAGTGGCCACTGTGCATTTAGGGAGTGTATAGAACATAGGACCCTACTATTGCAGCCTAGTTCTACACCGCTACCACCTTATACACGACGCGATGAGCGAGTATCTTCTTTACATAAACACATGCATATATCTATATTATCACACAAGCGATTTAGGTTAAAAGTGAGCCTATTAAAAAACCTTTAGTGGTGTTGAGAAGTTGAGATTAATCTTACTGAAAATTTTAGATATTTTGGTCCATTTGTTGAATGGTTTGGTTGTAGAGGTTACTCAGAACCTAACTATATTGGTGTATTTATTATTACTAGAAGTTGTGTTACAAGTTATACGCATGTATGGTAATACATCAAATTAAATATAATTTACTAAAATAAAAACCTAAATTCTAAATTAAAATCATGGGATAGATAACACTAACAAAAAAGTCAGTTTATCTTTCTATCTTAATTTCTGTCTGCCAAACTGAGGAATATAGTACTTTTTTTTTTCTTTATATTCCTTCTCCAATTAAGGAGAGAACAAACTTGATAAGAACACAATCGGATGTGTTGTGTCGTGTCAGGTTGTATTAGTGTGTCATGACATTTCGGATTTGTATCAGAAATATCTCAATATTAACCCAACATCGTCGTGCGGGTGGGGGAGAGCTGGGTAGTGGTTGGAGGTGGAAGGGTGGTGGCTATGGTGGTTAGATCACAATTTTGTTGTTGGTTGAGAGTTCCTTGATTCAAAGCCTTGATTGAGGTAGGAAATCGAAGAAGCTGCAATTTTACACAACACTTGTGAGATTCGCATTATGAGAAATGATCATGTAGCATTAGCACTGCTGATTAGAAAACCAATTCAAATCTCATTCCACAAAATAATCATGGCAATCAAAGAGAAAATCAGTCAGTAATCCCCTTTAATCTAGAGTAGCACAAGTCAACCATAGTTTGCAAATTCAGTTTAGGTGTTGCAACAAAATACTTCAAAATAACTTCTACTTTTTAGCAATTTATCCCAATTACAACTTGAGCAACACTATTCCTGTGGACCTGTAATAAAGAAGAAGAAGAAGAAGAAGACAATTCGTTTGATATTTAGTATTAAAAAAATATATGAAGTATATGAAAACGAGAAAATTTTCAATAGGTAAAGTTAAAACTACAAAAGAAATTTGTAAAATCTTTTGTGATTCTTGAGTGTAAAGAAAAAGTACTCATTCAATTCAATTATCATTAGAGATAAAATAATTCCAGTAAGGCGAGTTCACTAATCATACAACTTAGATACTCATAGGATTCATGATTCGATATCTGAACAAATATGATAATTCAATACAAACAATCCAAAAGTCAACGGTTTGATAAGCACAAACTCAAGTTTTTGCAACTGCAACCACAACAAGTAATTAGTGACAAAAATCCAAAACCAAGTTTAGCTCTATGGTCAAAGAAAAAAAGAAAGTAGAGTTTTTGTGTCTATACTTAACCTTCATATCCTTAGGTTCAAATCGGAGTAAACTGGATTCATACTCTTGACAAAACACATGAATGAACTTATAAAACATTTCAATACCAATAAAACAATCATCACAAATAATTTTGATAATAAAAAAGTTAAATGGCAATTCTCTTACTTGATCCTCATTTGCCATAAATAGAAGAAAATTATTCTCTATTTGGTTGATTGAAATGAGAATAGTGATTACTATTCCTTTAAAATGGTGAAAGATGATTATATTTGAAATGCATTTGTAATTATTTTTTTAGTCTAACCAAAAATGAGAATGAATATTTTGATAGAATGATTATTCGATTCCACTTCATTCCAATGAACCAAATGCTATCTAATGGCCTTAACGATCAAAACAGAATTTACTATCAGTTGAACCATTGATGGCAAATTTTGCACCAAATCAATGATGAATCAAATCCTTCACCAAATTTCAAACAATGGTATTTTTATTCAAATTTGATAAAATTTTAAAAAGAATATCAGGGATGATTTTCTTTTATACAAAATGGTTAAAACAAGTTTTTGGGTAAGTTTAGAATTTTTCAAAAATATTTTTCCAAAAAAAGAGTACAAATTGGAGTGTTCTACACTAGATCAAGCTTTGAATCAAATTTTCACTCAAATTTGATGAAAAAAATAAGTACAAATACTTGGGTAGCTATTGGAGAAGAAAGGCTGAAGAGGTTTTGGTACGGAGATCATCCCATTCCAGAGATTCCCACCATTTACACTCTCCATAAATGTGCTGAAGAGCAGGTGGTGCAGATGCTTGCTCACCATCCTCATTCATGTACAAAGAAATAGGCAATCTACTTATGGGCAAGCAACTAAGTCACTACTGTAAGATTTAATAATACATGTAACCATAATAATAATGCGGAATTAAACTTTACAGGATCTTGAATTCAATACAACTCAAGAATAAAACGAACATACCTTTGTCAGCCATTGAATTAGAGAAGTTGAGAAAATACCCCTTAGAGTTGAACCTTTAATTCTTGGCTCACCTTCTTCTCTCTGTCTCTCTTAATTAGGATGACTATAAAACTTAAAGTGATGGAAAATACTCATGATATGAAAGGGGAGTCACCCATCCTTATATAGAGGAGAGAAGAGGGCCAGATAAACTCTATCAGAAGAATTCCTAATCCATCAAGGTTTCCTTCTTATCTTAGAAGAGTGATTATATTAAAATTCTAATTACTGAACTTGATCTCAAATATTGGCTTTATCTAATTGTGGAGTCCAAATAAAATAAAACATGTAAAAATATGTAGGCTATTGGGTCACACTAGAAAATAAATCCAACATTCTCCCACTTGGCCCATTAAGCCGATTATGATGCAATTATGAGTTTTTTTCAAAAATATGCAACTTATAAAAATTTTGACTCATTGGATTCCACACTAAAAACTTTGACACGTGATCACGAATTTTAAAAAATAACCAATAAGTTCAGATATATTAAAAACTATAATACTGTGATTACTTTAGATCACCAATGTGAGTCATAGCGGCTATATAACATTTATGTCATATTTCTTTCTATGCACTACACCATTGATAACCTTCACCAACCCAGTCCTTTATCGGGATATATAATTATTTGCCTGAAAGGCCCCTGTAATTTGTCTTGTTAAGACATTTCCTGTTTATCAATATTCTATTTAATGTGTACACACACTTTTAGAAACAGGAAAAATAGAAACAAAATTATTATTGCGTAAATAGTGTCAAATAAAAATAAGCACTCACAATTAACCATACACATCAAGGGTTGCTTAAAAGACCCATCCTGATAACATGCTCTTTGTATGTCTTTGGTGGCAATCCCTTTGTGAATGGATCAGCAATCATAAGAGAGGTGCTTAAGTTTTCAATTAACACTTGTTGTTTCTGGACTCTTTCTCTAGCGACTAAGTACTTTACTTCCATGTGTTTGGAACCACTAGAGTACTTTCCATTCTTAGAGAAGATGTTGCGGTATTGTCACAATATATTTTCAGCGGCCTGGCAATTGAGTCAACAACACCAAGTCCTAAGATGAAATTTCGCAATCATAAAGCATGATTTGTAGCCTCAAAGCATATGGAATGTCCTTCATTTGTTTTTCTTTTCAAGTCATTCCTTGGACATTGTTTTTCACTTAATTTATCACCCTTCATGATGGGTGCATCACCGGCTGAACAAAACTGCATATTGAATCTCTCCAAAACACGATCAATATATCCTTTTTGAGATAGTCCTAGCAATCCTCGAGATCGATCTCTAAAGATCTCTATGTCAATAACATAGTTTATCTCACTCATATCGACCATTTTAATGTTCTTGGAGAGATATTCCTTAGTTTTATACAATAAGCCAAGGTCATTACTAGCTAACAAAATGTAATCCACATATAGCACCAAAATAATGAACTTGCTCCCACTAACCTTCAGATATATGCACTAATCAACTGCATTTTCCTTAAATCCGAAAGAGGTAATGGTATCATTAAACCTTAAATACCATTGCCTAGAAGCTTGTTTAAGGCCATATATGGATTTCTTTAATTTGCAAGCTAAATGTTCTTTACCTTTCTTTGTAAATCCTTCGGGCTGCTCCATATAAATTTCTTTATCCAAATTTCCATTTAAAAAATCAATTTTCACATCCATTTGATGCAACTCTAAGTCATAATGAGCTACCAATGCTAGGATGATTCTAAGCGAGTCCTTCTTAGATACTGGAGAGAAGGTCTCTGTATAGTCTATGCATTCTTTTTGAGTAAAACCCTTGGTAACAAGTCTGGCTTTAAATCGTTCGATATTGCCTTTTGCGTCACGCTTGGTCTTGAAGACCCATTTATACCCAACCTTTTGGTAGTTATTAGGCAATTCGACGAGATCCCAGACACTATTCTGTTCCATGGATTTTAACTCTTCATTTATAGCATTGACCCATTTAGAAGAATCATCAATATTCATAGCTTGTGAAAATGAGACTGGATCTTTGTTAATCCCAATATCAAAATCATATTCCTGTAGATACACCATGCAATCATCTGAAATGGCAGGCTTTCTTTCCCTCTGAGATCTTCTCAGAACTGCTGGTTGTGATGGTTCTACAATATTTTCAATGGTGGTATCTTCATGAAGTGGTGAAACATGAGCTGGTGAAGGATTTTCATTACGTTGTTCGTTTCCCTCAGCCTGTGGAATAGTCTGAGGAACAACATTTTTTCAATAAGGGTCAAATGTTGGCACATCCACTCTAATTTTCTCGAAATTCACCACTCGTGTTTTCTCACTCCCACTAATTTCACCATTCTCTAGGAATCTAGCATTACCAGTCTCAACTATCCTCGTACTGTGATTAGGACAATAAAATTTGTACCCTTTAGACTTGTCAGGATAACCAATGAAATATCCAGATATTGTTCTTGAGTCCAACTTTTTCTCTTGTGGGTTGAAGATTCTTGCCTCTGTTGGATAACCCCAAATATATAAGTGTCTCAAACTAGGTTTCCTACCAGTCCACAACTCAAAAGGAGTTGTTGGGACCGCCTTACTAGGAACCCTATTTAAGATATACATTGCAGTCTTTAAAGCTTCACCCCACATTGAAATAGGTACAACTGAGTAACTTAACATATTCCTAACCATATCTGTAAGTGTACGATTACGCCTTTCAAAGAACTCCATTTCTTTGTGGCGTGCAGCATTGTATATTGAGCACAAATGCCTTTCTTTTTCTAAGAATTTGGCAAATGGGCCAGGATTTTGGCCTGACTCATCATATTTACCATAATATTCACCACCTCTGTCTGATCTCACTATTTTAACCTTTCTATTTAATTGTCTCTCGACTTCAGTTATGTACACCTCAAGGATGTCAACAGCCTGAGACTTTTCATGAATTAGATACACATATCCATAACGTGAGAAGTCATCTATAAATGTGATAAAATATTTTTCACCACTACGATATGGGATGTTGAGTGGCCCGCAAATATCTGTATGAATTATCTCAAGAAGCTCATTACTTCTTGTGGCACCTTTCTTGGTGTGTTTGGTTTGCTTTCCTTTAATGCAATCCACACATATTTGAAAATCAGTGAAGTTTAGGTTTTCCAAAATCCCATTCTTCACCAATTTTTTCAATTCTATTTCTAGAGATATGCCCCAACCGTCTATGCCACAAGATTGAGGATTTTTCATTAATTAGACCACGTTTTAAACCAATATTTGAATGCAGAGTTACTAATGATTGTGTAAACTCATGATTTAAGGTAATTTTATATAAACCATCACATAAATTACCAGAACCAATCACTTTTGAATTAGACATTAAATTGAGTTTTCCACAATTAAATAAAACTGAACATCCAACACGATCTAATTTGGATAACGAAGCTAAATTCCTAGAAATTAAAGGAACATAAAAAGTGTCTTCTAGATCCATCTGATGACCCGTCTCTAAGATCAGCTGATAGGTTCCTACAGGTACAACTTCAGCTTTGAAACGGTTCCCCATATAGACAAATCTTTCACTTTCCTTCAGTTTCCTGGTTGAGAGGTATCCTTGCATGTCATTTGTAATGTGGGTCGTGGCCAAAGAGTCAATCCACCAAGTATTAGAAGATACTTCAATAAGATTTGATTCATAACAAACAAAAGAAAATTTTTTACATTTCTTTTCGAACCAAGCCTTTAAAAACTCTGCGGTCATAGCCTTTTCTTCACATGTCCCTTCTTGCCACAAAAGTAGCACTTGACAGTGAAACCATTTTGAGCCTGATTTTCTTCCCCAGGTTCATTCTTTTTCTTTGGTGGATTTTTCTTTGATTTTACAAACTTACCCATCTTTTTCTTTATAGCTCCATGAGTTTCTGACCAATGCGACAGCGTCCTTCCTCCCTCAACCTCACTTCCTCCTGAACACACATATTAGTCAGCTCATTCAAACTCCACTTATCTTTATTGGTGTTATAGTGAATTTTGAATGCACCGAACTGTGATGGAAGTGAGTTGAGAATAAACTGCACGAGGAAAGTTTCATCAACCTGCATCCCTAAAGTTTTAAGCTTTGCAACCTTGTCGCCATATTGAGGATGTGATCCTAAACTCCTCGGTGGCCATTATATTTCATTGTTGTCAATTCAGCCATAATAGTGCCAGCAAGTGGCTTGTCAATCTTCAACAGCCTTTAACCAAAATTGACTTTAAGCGTTAGGGTAATGTCACTAAAGAGTTCTTTGGTAAAAAACCAAGTAAGATCCCAAGAAGGTCGGAGGAGTCAATATAGCCTCCCTTCTAAGTCCAACCACCTTAGATAGCAAACTATCTTTTTGACAGATCTTAAGAGGTATTAACACAAGATCTCATAAGTAACACGGAAAAAGGCATAAACAATATACATATTAAAGCTTTGAGAATTATGATGAACTATTGATATCACATAAGTCTTTCCTTTGGGCAAAACTTAGGTATATCTATTGTCCACTCGTCAAGAATCACTTATGTAGGTCTAAAGTAATTTATGTAATTTTTTCAGCTAGTCATGTTACCTTTGGGTATTCAATTCTAATCTGTCAAATTACATAAGTTACATTATCCTACACAGTTCATAATTATTTGAAAGTGACTCTCCTTTGGGCTAGTCTCAATCTCCTAATTATAACTGCAATTGAGAATATTATCGACCTTAATGTTATCCTTTTAACAATTCTTTTATGTAGTTCTATATTCATAAGTTTTACAAATCTAGGCCACTTTGGCAGCTACTAAATTAGTAAACCCTATGAATACGAAACTAACCAACAATATTCTCTATTTATTAATTTGAGTTATTTAATTATCATTAATTCAATCACAATTTTAATGAAATCACTATTTTATGATTTCCAAAATTTCATGATTTCCAAAATTTCTTTTATGTGATTGCAATTACCAATATAATAATAATAATAACTCTGGACGAACATGAATATATATATATATATATATGTATATATGCAATATGACAATCATGAATATCATATATAATGGTTAACAAAAATTACACCTAAATAAATTAACCACTTCAATATTTTAATATTCAATGTCATGAAATTATATCATGATATCAAATTTAAATCATGAAAATATATAAATATCAACAATAATAGACAATAAGTGCATATAATCAGATGAGGTAAAATCATAATTCTTTAATAGACCGAATGATTCAACAAATTATAAAATTGCTTTTAATCTATGTACTTTATCATAACGGCAAGCAATACATGCAATTTAATATCATATTATGATGATTATAAAAATTATTATCACTAAAATTGATAATAAATCAAAACATGCATATGAACAACATATAGAATTATATAAAAGTTTGCACCTAACATATCACAAAACAAAGTGAGTAGACTGTGCTCTTATTTAGGTTAGGACCTAATAGATCATGTTGTCTTGTGAGTGAGGGAGTCCATGATGTGCATACTTAGTTACGATTTAGAAATCAGGAATGAAATCTTCTTTCACACAACCTTTGACTTTTAACAACACAAAAAGAGTTTCTTTGATGCATAATGAATATGAAAGAGATTAGATGTACCATTCAGACACTGCCTAATAAATATGACATGCATCTTACAAGGTTGAACATACCGCGTATATACAAGATAACCATCACATGCCGACAGAGTTCAAACCTTATGAACAAAAGTATGTTGTTATGAATAATTATAATATAATAACAATATTTATAAATATATTATTATTCCAAGGTGTATTGATTCACAAACTAAAGCTCTGATACCACATGTAAGATTTAATAATACATGTAACCATAATAATAATGTGGAATTAAACTTTATAAGATCTTGAATTCAATACAACTCAAGAATAAAACGAACATACCTTTGTCAGCCATTGAATTAGAGAAGTTGAGAAAATACCTCTTAGAGTTGAACCTTTAATTCTTGGCTCACCTTCTTCTCTCTGTCTCTCTTAATTAGGATGACTATAAAACTTAAAGTGATGGAAAATACTCATGATATGAAAGGGGAGTCACCCATCCTTATATAGAGGAGAGAAGAGGGCCAGATAAACTCCATCAGAAGAATTCCTAATCCATCAAAGTTTCCTTCTTATCTTAGAAGAGTGATTATATTAAAATCCTAATTACTGAACTTGATCTCAAATATTGGCTTTATCTAATTGTGGAGTCCAAATAAAATAAAACATGTAAAAATATGTAGGCTATTGGGTCACACTAGAAAATAAATCCAACAACTAATAGTATTGGCAAGACAAGTATTTTGATGCAAACAAATAGGAGAGGCCATTTTAGAGCAGCTTCGCGACTAATAGTCATCAACTCTCTTGTCTTGTGCTTCTTCTTTCAAACAAACCAATCTTAATGGTCTGAATTAGAGATTGATGTTTGTAAGCTCCTTCACATAATTAATGATAACGGTTCCTTTCCGTTGCCTTTCCTGCATCAAGTCAAAAAAATAACGATACAACATTGAAATACAAAGAAAGAATGTCACGCCTCAAAGCCAACCAATCTAGGCATGTGACAATGTCACACACCTATAAGACTTACAACACCCTGTGAGCATGCAGAAAAAAGATGGTGAGAAACTCAATTCAATTTCATTCCACAAAATAATCATGGCAATCAAGAGATAAAATCATAGTCAATAATTCTTTAATTCACAATACCAAAAGTTTCAACAACAATCCACAAATTCAGTTTAGCTAGTTTAATGTTTAGAGCATGCCAAACCTGGAGTTCCATAATCTGAATATTTCAAAGATTAATTGCCTCCATCAAAGCAAACAAGAGTTCTATAATTTAAATCAATGTCGCAACAAAACAATTCAAATTAACTTCTACTTGTAGCAGATCCCAATAATAACTTCCACTGGTTCCGCCACACTATTCTTCTGGATCTGTAATCAAAGGAAGACGATCAGTTTGATAGCTCAATAATTAACTATTGTAACAACTAACTGAATCAATTATACCAAAAAAGAATAATTTCAATTAATAAAATTAAACAACATAATTTTTTGTGATTCGGAAGTGTAAAGAAAATGTTATGTACTTCAGTTAATAGTTAACATAAAATCATTCCAATAAGGTGAGTTCCATAATCATAGAATTTTATAACTCGTAGGATTACAGTTTGTTTGGATCATATAGTTTTGGTGAGAAAAGAAAACATTTGTTCAGAGGGTTAAGTAGGGTTAAGTAGGTGAAAAATGGATACAAAGTGTGAGAAATAGTGAGAAAGAGAAGTATCTTATTTTGACTATTTGATTTCTTACTGAAAGTTGTGAGATTTAGTGAGAAACAAGTTGATTGGTTGTAAAATATTTATAATACCAAGATTACCCCTTCAAATAAAAAAGAATAAAAAGAAATCTCACTCAAATTTCTCTCTCACATGATTTGCTTTCTCTTACCAATCTAAATACAATAGTGAGAAAACAAGTCTTTTTTTTAACTCAACTAGATGGGAGAGACCACAATAAATTTTTTTTTCTCTTACCCCATGATCCAAACATGGTGTTACTATTCGACATATCAACAAATTCAATAATTCAATTCAATCAATCCAAAACTCAACGGGTTTAATAAACACAAACTCATGTTTTAGCAAATGCAACCACAGTAACGAGTGACAAAAGCCAAAACCACATTTAGCCCCGTGGTCAAAAATCAAAAGAAAGTAGCTTATGTGTCAATATTTAACTCCCATTTGCTTTGGGTTCACATTATTGTCAAACAAAATTCAAACCCTTCATAAAGTACATAAATCCACAATGATCTTATAAAATATTTCTATAGAAATAAAAAATAAAAAATAAAAATAAAAACAACTTGGGACACAAGACTCTGACTAAAATAGAATCTTAAGAGGACAAAATGTATGCAACCTTACCCCGTCTTTGAAGAGATTGTATCCATAACTAAGAGGTGATTTCATTACTCAATGTTTAAACATTTTCAAACCAAAATATGCAGTTAAAAGAAATTCTAGATGTGGTATGAGATGACTTACCTCTAGTGAAATGAATCCTCATTCAAGAGTTCTTGAATCGAACGCTGTAAACAAGGAATTCAACAAGATTATAAAAATAATAGTGGTTCTATGTATGTAAAAATAATCATAAATAAATTATACAAAATATTTACATGTGCGGGGCCCATAAATTATTGAATCTACACTAATGTGAATATTATGTATATTTTATGTGGTTAGTTTCTGTGTACCTAAATTTTTTATAATAAAGTTAAGTACTCCCATACCTCTTTCAAAACTGACTAGTTTTGGGAAAAATAAGTATGGAAGAACAATTGTTTCTACCTTCATATGATTGTCAAAATAAACAAGTATAGATCATGTTGTTCTTGTGGTATTTTTCTCTTTTTGCATAAAATCAATTAATCAAAAGCCTAATAAGTGCGTGTCATCTATAAGCCTAACCAAATTGGTCTATAATACCAAACAACCACTCTAATCCCAACAGACTCTCAAATAATTCTGTGAAATCATGCGAGTTTTCTTTCTCATCATTTCTTATCTTTTCTCACCAAATCACTCAATCTAAACGGAGTGGAAATTTAAAATAAGAAGGGATTTGAATTACCTTAATGATGTCTCCTACTTCTGCTTCTGCTTCTTCTTCTTCTTCTTCTTCTTCTTCTTCTTCTGTTGCTGCAAGAAAATGTCAAGATTGAGAGGGGGAAAAACAAAGAAAGATCCTAAAATCAACTTATTTGATCAGAGATCATATTTATTTATTTTATTTTGGATAAAATACAAAGAAGCATACCTTTCATATCACTTTAGTCTTTTAGATTTTAATTTTGTTAATTTCTCTCTACAAATTATCAAATTAGTCTAATTTTAAACTACTGTTTAAATCATTAACGAAATTTTAAAGTTCCAATTTTGTTTATTTTGTCTCTCAATATTACAAGTTATTTTTATTTTTCTCATAAATGTTTCGAGAACAAACTAACAAAATTAAAAAACTTTAAGAACCAAAGTCAAATGTATATTTTATTATTATTCCATTAACTATTTAAGCTATGAGTTTAAACAAAGACCAAATTAATATAAATTAAAATTTTAATAATGAAATTGACAAAATTAAAGCTTGATACAGTGACACAAAATGCATACTTAAAATAACATAAATATAATTTATCATTTATTTTTATATTCTTGTTTTGAGTATCACTATTTTGAACGCCATTTATATAATTTTCCCATTCAACTCCAAAAAAGATTGATTAAGGTTTTTTTAATTGGTTTTAGAAATTTTGAAGTGTATTTAAAATGCTTTTTCAACTTCTAGTCTTTTTTCTCTATTGAGTGATGAGATGTGGTTGCTTGTATTACTGACACATTAATATTGGTAATCCTTTTATATAAACCAAAAAAAAAAAAAAAAAATTACTTGTCACAAAAAATTATTTTTACAGATTTAGTATCCAGCAAATTGAGTTTATTATTATTTTTGTATTTAACTTTATTTTCTCACATTTCATTATAAGATTATTGAAAATTATTCCTACAAGAATCTATACAACTTTAAGCGTGTTTTATTAGAAAATTTACAAAATCTAATCTTACATAACAATATCCTATAAATGAGACCAAGATTTCCTCCAGTTCATAATATGGACTAGATGTGGTCGCCACCATAGTTTTATTTTGATAATTCAAATTATTTATTTTGTAGGGTTCTTCGTATATACCATCTACATAAAAGAATTAGATCGATATGATATTCATAGTCTATTCAATTTATCGCGTTTATAACTAAAAAAATGAATGATTTATTTTTAAAAATATACTTATTGTCTAAATTTTTTTTTTTTTTGTGGAAACAAATGCTTAAATTGAATAGTCTACAATTATCGAATTAACGTAATTTTTTGTGTGAATGATACGAAGAGTCTAATAAAATAAATAATTTGAATTATAAAAATGGGACCCGTAATTAATCTCATGAGCCTAGGCAACATCTTATAATCTAAATCATGTATTGGAGGGAATCCAGATCTATATGTGTGCATGTGTACCCTTGAACTTTTGTGTGCTGAGTGTTTGTCATTACATTTTCAGAAATAATATAATGGTAGATCTTTCACAAAAGCAATATGATTTAATCTAACAGTGAGAAAATAATTAATAATTTATAATATTC
This sequence comes from Camellia lanceoleosa, assembly GCA_025200525.1. NCBI lineage: Eukaryota > Viridiplantae > Streptophyta > Magnoliopsida > Ericales > Theaceae > Camellia > Camellia lanceoleosa. The sequence continues at coordinate 92,315,455 of CM045770.1, forward strand.
AAATTTATTATATATATTTATATATTAATAATATAATTCGGGTTGATCGGGTTGTGAAACTTCAACCTTATTCAAATTTAATTAGGCCGTAAAATTTAGCTCAAACCTTGACCAAATTTAAACTCATAGTCTAAATTCTAAAAAATTTCAAATTAGACCAGGGTTGCTCATATTAGGCCAACCGAAATTGAACCCTAGTTTTAACAAAGATTTGCTTGAGTAATCAACAATGTTTTTAGGGGTCACGCGAAGTAGTATTTTCATTTATTTATTTATTTATTGAAAAATAAAGTGAAAGTAATCAACAATGATAATTGGCAACCGTATGTGTCTGTCTGCTACTGGTATTTTGTTATATCCAAAACGTGTATGGGAGTAACAATATTAATTCAAGCTTAGCTGTTTGAAACTTTCATGAAATTAAGTTTGGTGTCACAAATCATAAATAAATAGTTAATGCAATGTGTTGCAGTGACTTGGCTACATGTAGGGCTAATTTAAAATTTTGTAGGCATTTTTATTGAAATACAGTTTGCCATATTTAAGAAAAAGGCAAATACATTTTGCTATTTATGTCATTTTGGTTCCTACATTTTCAATTAGTTTAATTTTGACTTTTAATTTAAGATTTTGTATTAATTTAGTTCAATTGATAATCCCATTAGTATTTTTAAAGAAAAATAATCACTGAGTTGAGTAAGATTATAATTTTATTATTAAAAATATGACACATGCTATTTATATGCGTATTTTTCATTAAAAAAAAATATTAAGAATTCTAATCAATTAGACCAAATTAAAACAAAATCATAAATTCAAGCTTAAAATCAAATCAATTAAAATGATGAAGACTAAAATAATAATATTAAAAAAAAAAAAAAACTAAAGTATAAAAACTACCATCAATTTTTACCCTTAAAAAAATCTAACATGATGTTACAATATTACCTGAGCGGTAGAAGCTGGAGTAGAAAGGTTGAAGAGTGGTTTTGGTGTGGGGATTATCCCATTCCAGAGATTCCCACCATTTTTTTGCTCCACCAATGTATGGAAGAGCAGGTGGCGCAGTTGCTTGCTCACCATCCTCATTCATGTGCAAAGAAATAGGCAATCTCCTTAACATGGGACAATTAAATACCAAAATTGCTTGCAAAGATTCACAGACCATTTTGCCCTTATATATGCTCTCTAGTCTTGGTAGGCTATGTAGAAATAATACCTTTAAATTTGGGAGTGTGATTGTGTCGCCATCATCTTCCCGATGCCCCCCTCGATCACTCGTCTCTACTTCTACTATTATCTCCTCCACATTCTTGCAGGACTGCACTTGAAGTTTTTCAAGGTTTGGAAAGTTGTGCAACAACAGGGCAGAGAAAATGTTCTCCATTTTCGGGCATTGACACAACACCAATATCTTAAGGTTAAATGAAATGTTGTGTGGTGGAACAACTCTGTCAAAGAGTACCCTAAAATTGGGTAAATTCGAAAACGATAATTCCTTAATCGTTGTTAGCGGGATGTGGTAGTCTTCTGAAAAGCATGATGACGATGAAAAGATTGATTCAAGCCCATCACACTGTTTGATTGTAAATGTTTGTAAACCTCTTGCATCCCTTAACGACTGAATATCTGATAAGCTAAAGTGATTGTGCCATCTTTCAATGTACAACTTCCCTATGTTACTGGGGAGCACTACGGCATCTACTCCAAAACTTGATAAAAATTCAGTGTAGTTCTCCCAAGTGAGTTTCTCTTTTTCAGTGTCAAAGTTACTTTCATCAACAATTCCCACCTCAAGGCTGTACTTTTCCAAACTTTTGCATTGCGCAGATTTCACATACTTGGTAAGCTCTTGCACATTGTGAAGCTGAGCTTTGAGAACTTTTAATTGCTTCAAGCACAACAGCTCTTCTGCCGAAACTTTTACTTTTGTTCCCTGAATTTCAAGGTAATGGAGTTGTGTAAGTCTACATAACTTCCGGCAAGGAGACATTCCTAGCTTGTAACCAAAGAGTTCAAGCTTTCTAAGATTAACCAATTCTTCTATACCATGGGGTACTTCTTCAATCTGACTATGAATCAGCACAAAATGTTCCAATGCCTTCAGTTTCTCCAGTGATGGCACGTATTTTAGGTTGCGATTCTCATAGAGTCTAAGCCTTCTGAGATTAACCAATTCTTCTATACCTTGGGGTGCTTCTTCAATCTGACTGTAACTTAGATCAAAATGTTCCAACGCCTTCAGTTTCTCCAGTGACGGCACATATTTTAGGTTGCAATTCCACCAGAGTATAAGGTTTCTGAGATTAACCAATTCTTCTATACCTTGGGGTACTTCAATCTGACTATGAGTCAGCTCCAAATGTTCCAACGCCTTCAGTTTCTCCAGTGACGGCAGATATTTTAGGTCGTGATTCTCCATGAGTCTAAGCTTTCTGAGATTAACCAATTCTTCTATACCTTGGGGTGCTTCTTCGATCTGACTCCCAATTAGTTCAAAATGTTCCAACGCCTTCAGTTTCTCCAGTGACGGAACATATTTTAGGTTGCGATTCTTCCAAAGTCTAAGCGTTTTGAGATTAACCAATTCTTCTATACCTTGGGGTGCTTCTTCAATCTGACTCCCAGTTAGTTCAAAATGTTCCAATGCCTTCAGTTTCTCCAGTGACGGTACATGTTTTAGGTAGCGATTCTCCCGAAGTCTAAGCTTTTTGAGATTAACCAATTCTTCTATACCTTGGGGTGCTTCTTCAATCTGACTCCCAGTTAGTTCAAAATGTTCCAATGCCTTCAGTTTCTCCAGTGACGGCACATATTTTAGTTTGTGATTGTCCTGAAGTCTAAGCTTTCTGAGATTAACCAATTCTCTTATACCTTGGGGTACTTTTTCAATCTGACTCCTACTTAGTTCAAAATGTTCCAACGCCTTTAGTTTCTCCAGTGACGGCACATTTTTTAGTTGATGACAACCACATAGTAACAATTGATGCAAATTCTCCAACATGGAGATGGAATCTGGCAAAGACTCTATGTTAGTGTTGGACAAATCCAACACCTTGAGACGAGGCATATACAAAAAGAAGGAATTTTGAATCCGAAGTTCTTTTGATATATTGCCTCGAAATAGGAAGGTGATGAGGCGAGGGCAATTGGGTGGTTCAGAAGGAAGTTCTTCAATATGGTTCCACATTAAGGAAACCCTCTCAAGATCCTCAGACCAGTCTTTATGTGGAACTCTTTTTAATCCCTCACCAGCTCGGACCATGAATCGAGGACTAGCTGATGTTATTTTGAGAGCCATATCTCTTATCAAATCGTGCATCTTCACGCATTCTCTGTCATACATTATACTTTTTACCAACAAGCAAGTTTTAATGAGTTTATTCAATATAGAGTGACCTTCGTCGAACATTGCTTCTATATTGTTCATCTCACTTATTAGTCCCTCAGCAATCCAATACTCTATCAGTTCTTCCCTATTGATGTCATGGTCTTCTGGATACAATGCACAATACAAGAAACAATGTCGTTCCTGTTCATCTTTTAGCCGACTATAACTAAATTTTAGTTGCTCAAATAACCCTTCTTTGTCTAGGAGCCATTGTACATTTCTCGCATTTCTCCACTCGCGAATGTCATTCACTCCTCTCATACATCCAGCCATAACAACAATTGCAAGGGGCAGACGCGCACATTTTTTGGCAACTTCTTTTGCAATTTCTTCCACCTCGGTTGTAAGCATTGTCTGACTTTCTTTAACATTATTCATATACAGATTCAGTGCTTCCTCTTCTGTGAGAAGCTCCATTTCAACAGGTTTGCAATTCATCTTTGTACAGACGTCTAACGATCGTGTAGTCAGCACTAGCTTACATCCGTTATCTCTGGTTGGTTCCGGAATACCCATCTTCTCCAGAGGAAATTCTTTCCAAAGATCGTCTAAGATGAGCACATACCTCTTCTTTTGGGAAAGCATGTTATGTATTTCTGACGCTGAATGTAATTCATCCTCATTATCGGAAAGATCAATCTTCAGTTTCTTAGCTATCTGCCTTTGTAGATTTTTGATGTCGAATGCTTTAGATACTGTGACCCAAATAACATCACTAAAGGTAGAAGTTCCCGAAAAAAGTTGATTATTGATGCTTTTCATGATGGTTGTTTTGCCAACTCCCCCCATTCCGTGAACGCCGATTTTTCTAACCGCATCATCCATCAAGAAATTCCAAATTTTCTCCTTGTTCCTTGCACTTGTTGGTTCAGCCAAAGATTCTGCTGTTGGTATGGCATATCCACAAGTTGGATCATCAATCAGCAAACCATTAGAAAATTCACCATTTTCATACAGTTTTTCCACCTCTTCAATCTTGTCCACTACATGTTTTCCCAACTGTGCACGTTTGAAGGCATTCTTCAATCCTTGTACTTCTTGCTCTTGTCTTTCCAAAGTTTGGACATCAGTTGTTATCCTTTGCACATATTCTTGCCAATGTTTAACTTCAACCCTTCGTTTTTTCCTTGACCGCTGCTCTGCATAATTCACTTCTACATTTATGTCATTGTTTCGGCCGTTCAATTGCTCCATCTTCCTTTTGAGAGTTTCCATGTTAGTATCAAGGTTATTGTGATATCCAATCCATGGTCCAGTTAAATCACACAAATTCTTCCCAATTTCAATGGTTGAACGAATGTTTTCCATGGTGTGGCTGATTCCTGCAAATACAGAAGAGGATTGTAGTTAAAAGGAAATATTCAAAAGAAAACTTCAATATTGATTCTAATGGCTGTTAGAAAGCAATTTCAAATTTGATTTACAAAAGCGTGAGAAAGAAAAACATGCTAATTTATGCAAACTGACTTCACATTCACCTCCAAATAATCGAAAGTCGGTCTTTGAATTGCTGACAAAATAGTGATTGTGCTAAATAGATAGCTAGTAACAATGAACCAGCATTTATGGTGTTCAAGAATTTCTGTTATGACATTGATTGTAAATTTCAGGTGAGTGGATGATTTGAAACACAAACAAGAATAAAATCTATGCCAGAGTTTATCTGCCCAAGCTCAACCTAATTAAGTTAGTGCAAATCGACCTAGTTGCCCAAGTTAAGTTAATTAATTTATAAAAATTCAACTTTGTTTACATTTTTTTTGTTAAATCGAAAATAACATCAAAATAAATAATTTATATAATGTGAGAGATTAAAAAAATTGAAAAATCGATGTGATGTCCTTACAATTTCTGGTCAAATTCTAACACTCTTTTAACATCTTTTCCAAAAAAAATTGATGACCAAGCTTAAAATAAAAAAAAATAATAAAAAAAAAAGCAGAGCAAAAACTATTCCATTAATAGATTAACACTTGACACTTTGTCTCCTAAAACTCTAATACAAAAGTAGTGGATTCCATGATTTAGACCAATAACCATTCAATTGGAGCACCACCTAGACATGCTTAAGAAGTATTGAATAATTTTCCGAAGCTCACTATGCTGTTTTAGAAACATATGCTGAATGCTGTGGAAAACAAGGTAGAGTCAATATAGATATACATGCAATCCGCACACGCGATGCAAATACAACTCAAAAAAATAATAATAATATTATCAAAAATAATAGCAAAGAAAAATATGCATATAGCATGCATGTGCAGCTAAAAAAAAACAATATTATAAGAATAATAACAAAAAATATATATACACATACAGTATGGGTTGCTCAAGTAATAAAAATTTCTTTACTAAACCTATGATTATGGGTTCGAGACCCTTTCTCCTCTATACCTAATTTTTACAAAATAAATGAGACATAAACCCAAAATATGACGATAGGAGACACCAATGTGTCAACACAATACCACCAACCAGCAGCCTCACTTTATAATAGTGAGACAATGCAAATATTGGGGTATTTTGGAAATATCCAAAATATGAGGCATAAATGTGTCAACATCACCAGAATACTTCACTTTATAATAGGCATTTTGAAAAAATTCAAAATATGAGACATAAATGTGTTAACACCATCAGCAACCTTCACTTTATAATAGTACTAGTGGTCGTAAAGGTCCGCACCCACAATGTGTGTAACTCAAAAAAAAACAAAAAAAACAAAAAAAAAAAAAATTAAGAATAATAACAAAAAAAAATATACATATAGTATACATTGTTCAAATATGGTCATGGGTTTGAGGTCATTCCTCCTCTTTACATAATTCTTGCAAAATTCACCAAATATAAGGATATTTTGGATGTCAATAACACCATTACAAAATTCACTAACCTAAAAAAATCAAAAAGTCATAACTTAAAAAAGTCAAAAAGTCAAAAAGTCACTATCCTATTTAAGTCACATCATCTTATTTAAGTCACATCACTCTCTACCACATCACTTCAAACCCAACCCATACCCAACCCATATTTCATAAAAAGTCAAAAAGTACACTTATATAGATCATCCCAAACCACCCCTAAATATAAGAGTGTTTTGGGAAAATATGGGATAAACTAAAATATGAAACACAAATATGTCAACAACACTAGCCTTCACTTTATAATAGTATAGAAGATAGATAGATATAGATGATATATGACTTTTCTTAGCCTTCCAAAATAAATAAATAAATAAAATTGTACACACAATAATTTGACAAATAAATTTGTATTAATTAATTTTAAATTAAAAAATAAACTTAAGTGATTTACCTTGGTCACTCTAGCGGGAGAGGTCTATCTTTGAAACTGTTTATTGGCCAAAGCTTTAATCTTTTAGGTCAAAATGACATTATTTATCCAAAAGGACAACTATCCGTTCAAAAACTTAACTATTTGTCTATCTGTTCAAATGCCACAAGTTTGGTTTTTAAATTTTTAAATGTTTTTTAGAACTAAAAATTAATTTAGTGATGAAATGAAAAAATAAAAAGGTCCAAATTGAAAGTAATATTGGGTGATAGGTCAAGAGGATAAAGTGATATTAGGTGGTAATTCATGGGGGTAAAGTGTAATTTATCCTATTGATGAAAGGGTACTTTCAGTCATAAAGGTCCATATTGAAAAAAAAATAGTAGATGAGGGAGGCTGGTTGTTAAAATTTTTAGTTGAGGGGACTAAAGTGATAATGACAATAGTTAAAGGGAATAAAGTGTAATTTACACTTAATATTAAGGAAGATTCTTGCAGATGATTGGTTATCTTATTTAGACATCATTAAGTTTAGAAAGTGAGTTTACAAAGTAGACTTTTATATCATTTTTCTTTGAGAAATTAAATAATTATTAAAATATTACTTCAATTAGCTTAATAAAAAATTATACAAGACTACTTTTAATTAAACATATTATTCACTTTTCATGAACCTATGTAATAATTTAAAATATTACAAATGTTCTTATGCTTATAAAGTTTCACAAGTAATTCAATTAAAAATAAAAGATAATTGGCCATCTTACACTGAAAGAATTATGGTGTGCATATCATATGTACCCTATTATAAATTGGTATAATTTTTATTATAAAATTTCGTAATATCAACGACAAAATACGTAATCTCACTACAAGTAGCCTAACAAAATGTCCATAATTTTGTTATTCATGTAATAAAAGTTTGTGGTTTAGTTATGACATTTTTTGTTATGTCAATTTGTGACAATGTTATGCATTTTATGATTAATGTTACAAAATTTTGTAGTAAAATTACACCAATTTGTTGTGCATGCATATGGTTAGTTTTACTAGTTAGTTTAAAACTATTTAACTATTTTTTGTTTTAATAGAAATTGCTTTCTAGAATTTAAATACATATGATGAATTATTTTTATTTTATAAAATTTTGTATTTAAAAAATACAAAATTTTCACTCCGTGCGTAGCAAAGGTTTATTTTTTTTTAACATTATACTAGAAAACTCAATAATAAAAGCGTTACATTTCATTAAAAAAAAAAAGAAGAAGATGAATGCCATGTTTGGTTTGTATTTGTGAAACAAGTTTGAAAAATAATTTTTTGGAAAGAGTACAAAATTTAAAAAAAAAAAAATTTGGTTGTATGTTTTGAAAATAATTTTAGAGTTTTGGAGTTTGAAATGATTTATTTATTATTATTATTTTTATGGTTGAATAGATGGATGTGAGAGAAAAAGTGGTTAATTGATGTGTAGGATATGAGAGAAGGAAAAAGGAGGTAAAAAAAAGTGATTTATTGATATATAGTAGAGAGAAAATTGATTTTGGATTTTTTTTTTTTTTTTAAAAAAAAATTCAACTAAACAAATTTTTTAACTTTTTTTTCTCAAAAATTGTATTTCAAGAGACAAACCAAAAAAAGCCGAAGAGTTCTATAACAAAACACTTTGCACTCTACAATAATACATTAAGTAGTTTTCTACTTGTGCAATGCATCGGTTCAATTTAAATTTAAATTTTACGTAAATATAATTTTGTAATATTTATACAATAATTTTTAAGTTGCAGAATGCATGCATGTTGAAAATTAAAACAATCTTATCATATAAGTCTATATCAACTTTAATCAAAATTACAAACAAATAGCTCCATATTTATATAAGAACACATCCATTTTTTTATTAATATTATTTTGTTGTTAACAATAAGTATTCAAACTTGGCAATTGATATGTGTTTTTTTTCGGGAGATTTACACATAGGTTCTAATAGATGGACTTATTATCCAAGGTCTTATTATAATTAATGACATTTTTTATCAAATACTATTAAAAAATGTCATTAATTGTTAATTTTTAGTGACAGTTTAAAAGACCGTTACAAAAAAAAGTCACTAATTTTTAACTTTCAGTGGCAGTTTGAAAAATTCGTCACAGAAAAACGTAACTAATTGTAAGTTTTAACAACAATTTATAAAAATTGTGGCAAAAAAAACTCGCTAATTGTCAATTTTTAGGGACATGTAAAAAATTGTCACAAAAAAATTATTTTAGCGACGATTTTACTAGAACTTATTTTCAATAGTACTTGATAAGAATTAAGTTCAACTATTAAGACCTATTGATAGTTTACCTTTTTTCCCGAGAAGAAGAATCCAATGTGTTTATATGTCTTCCTAACTCACAATTAAGTATAAACAAATTATGAGATTACCTATTTGTCTGAATAAGATAAATGTATAAAGATACTACCTTACATCACCGCCATAAAATATATTTTGCACCTTAAAAGAGAATTCAATTATGGTCCACTTATGGTATGAAATTAGGATGTGTATTTTAATAAGAACAAATACAATACCAAAAATCTCTTTGAGGAATGTAGTTTAATAAGGGACAAAATTTAACTACATTAGCAATGTACCACATAAAATAAAATAAAAAGTCTTGTGTGATGTAATAGAGTTTAAATTTGGAATTATAAAAAATTTCAACTACCAATCATTTGTAATTTTTGTTTAAGGCGGCACAATAATTTCTTGTTTGATGGGCAATAAAAACTATATGTATTTTGAATATTTGACTTTTATATGTAAATAATGATAGAATTGTAATTCATGAAAAAAACAATTGTTACTAAATAATAATTTTAAAAAAATATGAGCTTCTACTCAAGGAATATGAGCCTGTACTTGAGGAATGTATCTACAGTACAAGTTTGTGCCGAGGTTTATAATCTAATTTTGAGTTTTTTTCTTGTAAAAAAAATAATTGAAAAAAGAAAATAATCAAGCAAACGAAAGAGGAAACATCATTGTATATGGCCCATTCATTCTGTTACTCAAGATGGCAAATAAAAATTTTCATCTTTACCAAGAGATATAAAAATTAGCTAACCATTCAATAGCCTTAGAAAATGATTGAAAGAGCTGCAATGCGAGAGATAATCTGATAGAAAGCAACAATGGAAAAAGTAACTAATAAATGCGCATTATCTATGGTACATAAAGAAAATTGATTGAGGCCTCGACGATTCGAGGCTCGAATGCCTCGAATTCAATTTTTTTTTTTTTTTTTTTTTTCTTCATCTTCTTCGCAGAACCAGAGGGGAGGGGAGGGGAGGGGAAGAAGAGAGAGAGGAAGGGGAGGGGAGGGGGTCCGTCGCAAGACTCGGCATGAAGACTCGCCCGTCGCAGCCCGTCCAGAAGACTCGGCCTGTCAGATCGATCCAGATCGCCCGCCTCGCCTCCTCCTCCTCCTCCTCCTCCCCCGGTGATTATGGCCCCCTCCATCCGCCCACCTCCCTCTTCTTCTCCTCCTCTCTCTCTTCCTTTCCTCCCTCCTCTCCTCCTCCTCCCTCCTCCCCTCCCTTCCTCTGGTTCTGCTCGACGAGGAAGATGAGAGAAAAAAAAAAAAAAAAAAAAAATTGAATTCGAGGCATTCGAGCCTCGAATTCGTCAAGGCCTCTATCACCACTCGTACATAAAATACCACTCGATTTATAAAATGCTCAAGAAATATAAAAAAATGTACTCCCGGAGTACTACACATTTATATTTCTTTACCAATCATCATTATTATGATATTTCATATTCCTCAATCACTCAACACAAAATCATAATATCTCACTTTCTTCACCAATTATAATAACATGGAGTATCGCGTGATCGTGTTCCGAGAATACTCAATAATCACCTAACATAATACGTATACTCCTTGGAAAATATTAGAAATCCCAAATAATTTATCAAATATTTTATTAAACCTCTCACATTGATAGATTATTTAGGACCTGTTTGGTAACGTTTACGTTTTCAGTTTATATTTACAAAAATTTTATAAACTGATTTTTGTTTATTTTTAGAAAAACATAAACTACAAACGTATTTGGTTTAGACAAAATATTTTAAAAAATTTAAAAATATAAAAAAGAGTAAGAAATGACAAGTGGTGGCGGGTGGTGGGTAGAGACGAGTGGTGGCGGCAGAAGACGGTGGTGGAAAATGATGGCGGGTGGTGGTGGCGGAAGACGATGGTGGAAAATGATGGCAGGTGGTAGGTGATGGTGGCAGAAGACGGTGGTGGAAAATGATGGCAAGTGGTGGGTGGTGGAGGCGGAAGACGATGGGGTGGAAAGTGGTGATGGTGGGTGGTGGCGAGTGGGTGGTGGTGGTGGGTAGGTGGCGGGTGGTAGTGGTGGGTGAGTGGGTGGTGGGGTGGCGGTGGTGGTGGTGGCGTGTGATGGGTGGTGGTGGCATGGTGGTGGATGGTGGTGGTGGGTGGGTGGGTGGTGGTGAGTGGGTAGTGGTGGTGGTGGTGGCGGCGGTGGTGGCGGGTGGTGAGATGGTGGTGGTGGCGGGTAGTGGATGGTGGTGGGTGGTGGTGGTGGTGGTGGTGGCGGCGGTGGATGGTAGTGGTGGTGGTGGCGAGGGTGGGTGGTGGGGGCGAGTAGGGAGCAAGTGGGGGGTGGCGGGGAGTGGGTGGTGGTGGCAGGTGGGTGGTGAATGGTGGTGGCAGGTGGTGGTTGTGGCGGAAGACGGTGGTGAAAAATAGTGGCGGATGGTGACTAGTCAGCGCACTTCATTCCTATGCGCGTGAGAGATTCAGTAGATCATCTTGCCGACTTATATATTCAGGACACAGTGAGGTTGCACAGGGTCCCAGTGACGATCGTCTCAGATAGAGATCCTCGTTTTACTGCTAGGTTGTGGCAGAGTTTGCAGAGTGCCTTGGGCACTAAGTTGACATTTAGTACGGCTTATCACCCGCAGACTGACAGGCAGTCCGAGCATACTATTCAGATCCTCGAGGATATGCTTCGGGGTTGTGTCCTTGACTTTAGTGGGACGTGGGAGAGGCATTTGCCACTGGTGAAGTTTGCTTACAACAACAGTTACCAGTCTAGCATCGGTATGGCATCGTTTGAGGCCTTGTATGGCCGACCATGTAGGTCTCCAGTTTGTTAGGCCGAGGTGGGTGATGCACCTTTGTTGGGTCCAGAGTTGGTGAGGGAAACGACGGAGAAAGTTGAGCTTATCCGTGTGAGGCTTGTTACATCCCAGAGTCGTCAGAAATCTTATGCCAACCGTAGGAGGAGACCTTTGGTGTTTGAGGTGGGTAATCATGTCTTTCTAAAGATATCACCTAGGCGGGGATTGATGAGGTTTGGGAAGAGTGGGAAGTAGTTGTCCTCTCGGTTTATTGGCCCTTTTGAGATCTTTGAGAGGATTGACGAGGTTGCCTATCGTTTAGCTTTACCGCCACAGTTGTCCGGAGTGCATGACGTGTTTCATGTGAGTATGCTTCGAAAGTATGAGCCGGATCCATCGCATGTTTTAGATTGGACCGACTTAGAGGTTGATGAGGATGTCTCGTATGAAGAAAGACCGGTTCGGATCTTGGATAAGCGAGATCAAGTCCTGCGTGGCAAGACCATTCCCTTGGTAAAGGTTTTGTGGAAACATCACAGAGTGTAGGAAGCCACTTGGGAACGTGAGTTGGAGGTCCGAGAGAAATATCCGGATCTATTTGTGGATGTTTGAGTATGTATTGTATACTTTGTTGTATTATTGAACTTTAAGAGCATTATATATGTCTTAAGTTGTAAAACATGGTAAATGTTTTGGTTTAATGAAAGAGTTTTGAAACTTGCCTCAATATGGAAGATTAATGTAATATTGTATATGTTGAATATATTGTAGAAATGGAAATGTATCATGAACATTAGTTATGATATGAAATTGTTGAAATTGGAAGGAAAATGCATAATATTAATGCAGGTTGATATATATGTTGTTTTACATATGTTGAGATGCCTCTTGATAAGAGATGGAATGACCGGTATTGGTCGAGTTATTGAACATTGAAATGTCGTACTGTTTAAAACTGAGAAAAACTTGTTTTTTGAAAACTTGTGCTAAATTTCGGGGATGAAATTCTTTAAGGGGGGAGGTTATAACGATCCCGGGTTTTACCCATTGTTGTACAGTGATCCGGACTTGATTCTGTGGATGTTAGTAGTTGTATCTGTCTTGTTGTCATCCCTTAATTCCTTTTGTTTGAGTTTTAGGATGTGTTGGGCATGTTTCGAGCAGGTGGGTTGAGCCTTGGTCTAAAATCTTGTTGCCTGGTTTTTGGTCGTTCCGCTCGAGCGGAGATTGCACACTCCCAGTATTTTGTGCTCTGCAAAACTTCTGCAGGTGTGATTTCTACACTCGAGCGGGTCGCGCTCGAGCGGGATTGTTGGCGCTCGAGCGGACAGTACATTTTTGGTAAAAGTTCTGGAAGGGGGAAAATTGCGCTCGAGCGGACTGGTTTTTCACACTCAAGCGGATGTACTTTATTCTTGTGTCTTGGCGCTCGAGCGGGCCTTCTTACGCTCGAGCGGACTACGTTTTTTGTTCTTGACGCTCGAGCGTTGTGTTTTCCGCTCAAGTGGACCTATCGTATAACAGAGGGCAGCTGGGCATTTTTGAATCACTTTTTTGCATTCTCTCTCTCTCTCTCTCTCTCTCTCTTACTTTCTAAAAATTTATTTTGAGAGCCTCTCTCTGTAGAAACTCCCTACTCTCTAGGGTTTGATCTAACTAGAGTGTTTTCCTTCCCTTTGCCCTTTGTAAAAGTTGTGTTGATCGTCGAGGGCGTCGTTTTGATCCGAAAAGTTTAGAGTTTGGAGCACTTGGGTTTTGGTCTCTTCTCCATTTGAGCTCTAACTTCGAGGTAGGGATATCCTACTCCTCTTTATAAGCTTTGTCTTTAAATTTTAGCATTTTGATACGTTGGGTAATTATGAGAAAGTTTGGGCCTTTGTGTAATTTTACAAAAGTTGGGGTTTTGTTTAAATAAACCTATATGCATGTTTGGCATGGAGAAATGAGATTAATATGGGATTATTAATGAAAATGGAACCATATGGTTGTTATGTAGATTACGGGTAAAACCCTAATTACATAGATAAATTAATTTGTGTAATTAATTTGGAGAAATGAGGAATTAGATTGGAAATGTTGAAATTGGGAATGTATGGGATTAAAGGGTGTAGAAGGTTTTATTTAACGCTCACCTATGTAAAATGTTGATGTTATATCCATTTGATGCATTTATTTCCTGTGTTAGAAATAACTGTTTTGGGCTATCGGTGGAGGATAGTCTTGATTGTTGTAGACAATGCATGATGATTAGGCAAACCAAAACTAATCAATTGAGTGTGCTATTAGATATAGCGGTTGGTATAATACATCAAATTGTGTATTGAATGATTGATTGTGTATATGATAAATTGCTTATATACATTGTATTGTGTGGGAAAAGAAAGGAGCTGAACTCCACGGTCTTTTGGTAGAAAGGCGCTGGACCTCTAGACCGGAAGTTAGTTGACAGTCATACAACACTAAAATGTGTATCAGGCTGCGAAATAGAAGTGTTTTGTTTCATTAATACAACACTACAATGTGTATTATTTGAAACGTATGGAAGTGTTTTGTTTCATTAATACAGCACTACAATGTGTATTATTTGAGATGTATGGAAGTGGTTTGTGTGTTATTGGTACAGCATTAAAATATGTATCCATTATGAATTTCGAAAGTGTTTTAAAGATGAGTTAAAATCTCATTAAGTTATTTGGCCAGGTTCTGAGCCGTGTTTTCAAACTCTAATTTGAAAAAGAAATGGAAATAAAGTGTAACATGGACATGTTGTCATGGAACTGAAATGTAAAATCAGACTGGATGTATTAAGTGTTAACCATCTATCAATTGCTAATCTTTTAGTCATTGTTTATAGTTGGTTTAGTGTATTTCTACTAGGCTGTGGCTCACCGTATATGGGACATCATTTTCAGGTACAGGTAGCATGCCACCTCCAAGGACATAGCTTGGAAGGCTAGAGACAGACAGACTTTTGTTGTTTTGTTATCTTTTGATGTAATACATGTAAATTCAAGCCAAGGGCTTAAGGTGTATTTGAGTTAGTACTCTCTTTTTGTAACCAAGTGTTAACTTGGAAAGCTGTAAGCGAGTTAGTACTCTCTTTTTGTAACCAAGTGTTAACTTGGAAAGCTGTAAGCCCGTAGGACATTTGCTTTTGTTGTTAACATGTATTACTTTTTGTAATGAATTACTCTGATGAATAGAATGAGGTCTATCTTTTATATCAATGCATGTCTATATTGTTGGGTTTAATGTTATTATTTTGAAGGCGTTACAAGTGGCGGGTGGTGGAGGCGGAAGACGGTGGTGGAAAGTGGTGATGGTGGGTGGTGGCGAGTGGATGGTGGTTGTGGGTAAGTGGTAGTGGTGGGTGGGTAGGTGGGTGACGGTGGGGGGTGGTAGGTGACATCGAGTGGATGGTGGTGGTGGTGGCGGTGGTGGCGGTGGTGCTGGCAGTGGTAGTGGTGGCGGATGGGTGGTAGTGGTGGTAGGTGGCGGTGGTGGGTGAGTGGGTGGTGGTGGTGGGTGGTGGTGGTGGTGGTGGGTGGTGGGTGGTGGTGGTGGGTGGTGGGTGGCGATGGTGATGGTGGTGGTGGCAAGTAGGTGGGTGGTGGGTGGTGGTGGCAGGTGGTGGTGGCAGGTGGGTGGTGAGTGGTAGTGGCATGTTGTGGTTGTGGCGGAAGACGGTGGTGAAAAATAGTGACGGGTGGTGACTAGTGTTGGGTGGTAAAAAAAAAAAACTCAAAACTCAAAACATAAACTCATTTTTTGTGTTTTTATTTTTTGGCCAAATTTATAAACTGAAACTATTGATTTATAAATCAAAATTTTATTAAATAAGTTTTTATTTGAGTTTTTAAAATTTTTGTAAATATAAACAAAAAATTAAAAACGTAAATGTTACTAAACGACACCTTAGAATCTCTAGCATTACTCATAATCCTTTAATCTTCCATATTTAAAGGATATATATGTAGGGTTTATTAGAGACTCTTCGGGTATGTTTGGTTTGTGTTTGGGAAACATGTTTCTGAAAAAAAAAGTACGAAAACATGTTTGGTTTGGTTTTTTGGGAAATTTGTTTTGGAAAATTGTTTTGAGAGAGAATTTGGGAAAAAGTGATTGATTTGATGTGTGTGTGAGAGAGGTTTGTTTGGAAAAGTTGTTTGGTTTGTGTGTTTTGGGAAATTTTTTTGAAAAAATTTGTTTGGTAGAGAAAATTTTTGAAACTTGTTTGGGAAAAAAATTTCTGAAATTTTTTTCCCAAACACAAACCAAACGAGCCCTTCATGTTTTCCATTTCCACATTAAAAAGAAAAAAAATCAATGCTAAGATAGAGAAAATGCAATGCCTTCGTTTGGGAATCGAGTTGGCTTTTTAGATTTTTGTCTTTTTTGATTATTTTACTTTGGGGTTAAAAATTTTGATTTGGGAAGAACTTTTGATTCTTTTGACCTTTTTGTAAGAAAAAAATATAATAATTATAGATTAGAAGTGATATTTTATTGAACTAAAAAATTTATTTTATTTTTTATGAATAAAATAGCTAAAAAAATCCTAACTCATGCTTTCCAAACGAAGTCAAACGAAGTCTAAAAGACACAAAACACAAAGAAATGCATAACATATAACACAAATAATAATAATAATAATATTATGTGCTATTCTTAGCTTGACACATGGCGCATTGCTTGATTGTACTTACGAAAAGTACTACTTTATTTATATACTATATGATGTACCTGGTGACGTGTACGAGTCATGAACGATGAAGCACAGACATTTTTAGAAAAAAGATGTGTTTGTCCCAGATATCGATACTGTCGAATATGTGGCAGACATTTATTAAAAATATTAGCTACTTCTTAATTAATTAATTTGGACATATTTTTTTTTTTGATCAAATTTGGACATATTAGATACTTATTTTTTAAGCATTATATACTCTTAAGCTCTGTTTGATTGGAGGATATGAAGATTGAGATTGAATATTATATTCAGTGGAGTCCATAAATTTCATGTTTGTAATTTTTTTTGAAAAGAAATATAATATACCAAGGGATTATATATCCCCCAAAAGTGGAGGATATACAATACCACACCCCCCATTATATGATATTCCCTTACTTTGGATATGAGTTAAAAAGTCCAATTACCCTTTTGTCTATCTTACATAAAATAATTTAATATATTTTTTGAATTTAATTTAATATTATTGAATTTAATATAATATAATATTATTGAATTGAATTTAATATAAATATTATTGAATTTAATATAATATAATATAATATTATTTAATTGAATTGAATTTAATATAATTTAATTTAATACAAATTTTGAATTTAATATAATATAATATTATTTAATTTAATTTAATATAATATAATATAATTGAATTTAATTTAATATAAAATTTTGAATTTAATATAATATAATATTATTTAATTTAATTTAATATAATATAATATAATATTATTGAATTTAATTTAATATAATATAATATAATATTATTGAATTTAATTTAATATAAAATTTTGAATTTAATATAATATAATACAATATAATCGAATTTAATTTAATATAATATAATTTAATATAAATTTTGAATTTAATATAATATAATATTATTTAATTTAATATAATATTATAATTTAATATAAAAAAATTTTTAATTTAATATAATTTTGAATTTAATATAATATTATAATTTAATATAAAAAAAATTTAATTTAATATAATTTTGAATTTAATGCAATATTTTTTTTAATTTAATTTAATATAAAATTTTGAATTTAATATAATATAATACTATATAATCGAATTTAATTTAATATAATATAATTTAATATAAATTTTGAATTTAATATAATATAATATTATTTAATTTAATTTAATTTAATATAATATTATTTAATATAAATTTTGAATTTAATATAATATAATATTATGAAAGCAATCTTGGAAATTACTTTTTATATCCCACAATATATTTTGTAAAACAAACATGGATAACATATATCCAATATTATATATCAAGTCAACAAACATGAATTGGGAGATATATTATCCCATACCTATATCCTTGTTTGGGAAGACTAAATAAGTGCACTTTTTGTCTTTTTTGACTAAAAAAGTGAGGTTGAAAATATGAATGTTTGAGTTAACTTTTTGACTTTTTATGAAAAAATGTGTAATAAAAAATTATAAAAATTGGTTTTTAGAGAAAAATTTGAATTGGGAGTTGTGCAGCCGTAATTGTTGACTTTTGGTGAATAGTGTTAACTTTTTAACTTTTTGAGTAACTTTTTGGCTTTTTGAATTATTTGGGATATCCCAAACTTAGCCTAAATCCCACATCATATTATATCCTCTATTTTATATCCAGTGAAACAAACAGGGCCTTAAGTCTTATATTATTTGTTTTTATAGAATTAAGATTGCAACATTTCTTACATAATATTATAATATGTCTTAATTGTGAAGATAAATAAAATAATATATTTTCAAGTTCTTTGATAAGAAGAATATAATGAGTTAAAAGTAATAGAATTTATTAAATTGGTATATCCTTATTGTATCATGCATGTCTCATATAACTACATACAAAATAAAAATTAACAAGTGAATAATATAATAGTAGAATTAAATATTAATAGATAAATAAGTAAGTAAACTTACTTACCACATTTTTGACTAGTGTAAAAAGGAAAAACACATGGACAAATTCTTGTGGATTGTTCTATTATTGCGATATATACATATTAGACTTGATATTGAAGCAAAATATCTGTAAAACCTGAATTGAAATTGAAGAAATAAATTAGCTAATGACTTAAATTAATTCCTAATTCTTAAATATTAATATTTTACATTATAAAATTACAATATAGCTTTTAACATGCTTGAGCTTGTGTAACTCACTACCAATAATTAAAAAAATATTTTTTTTACAAACGTATCCTAATACTAACCGTACTTGTATCCTACTTTTATAAGTTTTGTCGTATTTCATATCCATATCATATTCTATCCCTATCCATATTCATATACGTACTTCTTAGGTCACGAAAATAGGCTCTTCAAAATTTAAGATAAAACTTTTGTTCTCTCCAAACCCCTGCTAAGACTATATATATATATATATTTTTTTTTTGACTAGTTAATTTCTTATATTATTTCAATATTTAAATGTGTTTCCCTAATTTGTTTATTTTAGTCTATTTCATTCAATATGTGGCTTATTTTTTTTATTCATTTGGACTATATAAAATTGGTATTTGAGTAACAAATGTAAAATTTATAATAAATTAGCTTTCTGTTACAAAACAATGATTAAAAATTAGATCGGTGAATTGGATCTGGATCGGGGATTCCATGATCTTATAAGATTCAACTATCAGGATCAGAAGTATACAAACATAAAATTTATAGTAAATTAGCTCATATAATACAAAACAAGGATTAAAAATTAAATCAATAGGATAGATCCAGATTGGGATTCCACGATCTTATGAGATTCAACTATCAAGATTGAAAGTATACCAAAAAAAAAAAAATACAATAAATTACCTCATAAAATTCCTTGTAAGGATTAAAAATTGAATTGATGGAATCATATATGAATCAAGATTCCATGATTATATGAGATCCAACTATTAGAATTGAAAGATCTTACTTGTAAAAAAAATTTTACACGATCCAGATCTATAATGTCCAAATGAATAGTAAAATTGTAAGGTTATAAGATTCAGATCGAGATTCTGGTAAGTATAGATAAAGAAGGAAAAAAAACAGAAGATGAAGAAAAAAAAGGCATAAAAGTAAATATGCATATATACAGCTACACCAAAGATGCATATCCTTGAAAAAAGAAATGATATATATATTTAACACTATACCTTTCAAGCCAGGGGGAAACCAAGATGCTTTGCGAGAAAAATCTACAAGAAAAGAGAAAAAATAAGCAAAGAATAATGATAGACGTGGTTAAATTCTTAAAAATCACCAAAATTAAGCTCTTGAAATGCTTATAAACTTCAAGCACAGCATAGACCAGGAAAAAAAAAATTGAAATCATACAGACAAGATCTCACACAATGACAATTGTAAAGTGATAAAATAAAAACTAGGGTTTTCATACCTTGTTGCAAGAAATCAAAAAGCAGATCAAGTCTGTAACTTCTTCTGAGGGGTTTGAAATATCAAATGGAGAAAGAACAATTGCAATGGAAAAGATGAGGAGGAGGACGAGGTCAATGTGACGTGAGGAAGGAGCTGGGAAGTAGCTGGGAAGACTCTTCTTGACTTTGTGGTGAGAGAATTCATTTGGGAGTTGGTCGATTTTATTTTATTTTATTTGACTTTTTAACTATTTTAATTTGAGATAAAAGATTTAGAATGATTTTTTAACTTTTTTAATTTTTTTTTGAAAAAAATAATGCAATGATTGTGGGTTAAATATGATTTTTTATCTTATTAGACTAAAAAATTTATTTTATCTTTTTTTAGTTAAAATAACCCTCAAATTCAATCCAATCTTTCTTTTCAAACGAAGCCAAACTTTCTATTAAAAAAATCACCACTAACCATTGCTAACGCTAACGCCTAGTTTGAAAACAATTTATTTTGGTAATTTATCAATTTTTGTTTTAAAATATGAGATAAAAAAATTAATATTTTAAAATAAATTTTAAATTTTTTAAGAAAAAATGTTTAAAAAGTAGAAAAAAAAAAAAAACAAATCTTTAATTTTTTAGTATAAGTTATTGATTTTTTAATTTTTTTAATGATTTTTTAATTTTTAAACTAAAATAATGAATTACCCAACGAGACCTAACTAATTCTTTATTTAATTTTTTTTTTTTTTTTTTCTTCTTCTTCTTCCTCGTGTCTGAACTCTGAAACGGGTGAGGGAGAGCGAGAGCGAGAGCGAGAGAGGAGAGAGAGGAGAGAGGAGGAGAGGGGAGGGAGAAAGAGAGAGGAGGCGCTGACCCGATCTATCCAGCCCCGAGCGTCGCAGCCTCCGACCACCGCCTCCGGCCCGCCTCCGCCTCCTCCTACCCCAAAGAATATGCCCCCTCCTCCTCCTCCTCCTCCTCCTCTTCCTCTGATTTTCTTCGTCTTCCGAGGAAAAAAAAAAAAAAAAAAAAGTCAAAAACGACGTCGTTTCTGATTCGGGGTTGATTCGGGGCAGCTCATTCGAGCTCCCAATCGCAACTGTTATTTATTTAAATTTAAAAACTGTACATGATTTGATTTTTTTTGGGCCTTTAATAATCAGAAATTATCTAATAGTTTGGGAACAATGTCAAGGAAGGTTATGACCAGTATATTTTTTAAAATAAATCATTA
Source organism: Camellia lanceoleosa (assembly GCA_025200525.1). Taxonomy (NCBI): domain Eukaryota; kingdom Viridiplantae; phylum Streptophyta; class Magnoliopsida; order Ericales; family Theaceae; genus Camellia; species Camellia lanceoleosa. Next base: position 92,336,642 of record CM045770.1, read on the forward strand.
GAAAAATAAATATCATAAAATAAAAAAATTATGATTATCGATTTAATTTTTTTATAAATTATATACATGAGAATTTTACAAAATGAACCATTTGAAGAATCGAAATAAGACTTATAGTGGGCCTCACGGATCCTATAATCTTCTCAAGTTGAGAAGCGAAATTGAGAAAGCCCCAATTCTCTTTTTTTTTAGCCTTGTTTGGGGAGAGTGTTGAGCTGAAACAGTTTTTTGAAAGGCAAAATAAGTTAAAATAATTAATAAGACAAAATATTACATTCAATCCATAATCATCTCACTTTTTCTCTCACAATAAAAAAAAAAAAAAACAATCAACTTTTTAAACACAATTTTTTTAGTTAGGTTAAAATAGTCAAAATGCTAAATAAAATAGTCAACTCCTCAAACAAGACTTTTGTAAGGTTGTGGTTGGAGTATGGATTTAAAAAGAAAAATGGAAACAGAAAATGTATGTAAAATGTGAATGAAATATAATTATGTTTCACTTACATTTTACACACTTTTTATATTTTCCTTTCCAAATCTCTCATAAAAGAAAAAATATATTTTTGTCATAAATGTGAAGATAAAAAAAATTATTTGTAAACAAAAAATACATACAAAATAATTTATAAAAATTATGTAACAGTAACATTTTAAAATTTGCAAGCCCCTTTAATTATAGGAGCAGCTTGCCTCCAGTCCGAAATCAGATTGGACAGTATTGTTAGGCCTGTGGGGCCCACCACGAGTCCCGTTTCTATAATCTGAACCGTTCAATGTGTAAAAAATGTCGAGTACTATATACCTATAAAAAATCACGTTAATCGGATATCGATAGTTATGTCATCGGATCAGTTTTCTGTCAACCGTTAATTTTTTCACCGTCCATTTTTTTATATACAAAACTGATTTGATCACAAAGCTATCGATATCCGATCAACGTGATTTTTTATAGTTACATAGTACTCGACGAGTTCTATATATTGAACGGTTTGGATTATCAAAATGAAATCCGTGATGAGCTCCCACAAGCCCAACAGTATCGTCCAGTCCAATCTCAGACTTGAGGCAAGTTGCTCCTTTAATTATCTTCTTCTTCTTTTTTTTATTTAAAATGAATGGACACAAATATGTCATGTCATTCTATATGAATTTATTATACAAATTTTCTATATATATATTATCACTCAAATAATAATAAACGAAAGAGTTAAGTGTCCAATTTTTTAGTGATAATAAAGTGATACGAACAGTAAATAAAATGATAAAAATAATGATATATAAATAAAAAAAAATTATACAGAATAATAAAGTGATACGAACAGTAAATAAAATGATAAAAATAATGATATATAAATAAAAAAAAATTATACAGAATAAGATAACATAAGTGTGTCTATTTATTTTAAATTAAAAGACTCATTAAAATGAATGAGTTACAATTTTAAAAATATCATATATTTTTTAGAGAAAATTGGTCTAAGGTCCCTACCTAACTTTTAGTATGAGGAGAGATCCACGATAATATTTTCTGGTGTCTAAGGTCCCTCAATGTTAGTTTAGTTTATAAAATACCTATTTTACCCTTTTGTATATTATACATGGTTTTCAATTTTGGAATCTGAAGATTACGTTACTATTTTTGTGGAAGATTACTTTGGGATGAACTTGGCAATCGATAGAGATTTCGATGATGCAGATTTCGTGGAAATTTTATAGGAATTTTGTAGTCGTATAGTAGTTGAGTTTCGTTGATCGTGTAGAAGTTGAAGTCGTGTTGAAGCTCGAATTTCCAGTAGAGTTGAATCAGGAAAGTTTAATAATCAGTTTAAGTTTTTTATTTTTCATTTGATTTGTATATATGGACTTCGATTTCAAATAAGTTTTTGTAGTTTATTTTGAATTAGGTTTTTATTTTCAGTTTTGATCAATGTGATAGAAAAGCCAGCTTAGTGAATTATTTTTTGATTTTTGATTTTTGAAATTGATTTTTCATTCTTTGTTATTGACAATGGAGTTGATTTTTCATTCTGTGTTACATGTTTATCAATGATAAGTTTTGTTCTTTGTGTTTGGAGACCGGCTCTGTTTTTCTTCACTGTCTTAAGTTTTGTGCTCTGTTTTTTTCATTTATTCTGCACTTTTCATTTTTCTACACTTTGCTTTGTATTCCAGAGAAAATTATATGTTCATATTCCAGAGAAAATTGTATGTTTATATTCCAGAGAAATTTCTCTGCATTTTGATTTGAGTCCAATAATGCACAATCACAAAGAGAAAATTATAAGCTTGTAGTCCAGTGAAAATCACAGAAAAACTTATAATTTGATAACTGATCTTCTGTGTGATTTTTGTCTATGATTGTGTTTAATAGTTAGCATTGAATATCTCTGTGATTTTCTCTAGATTCATTAATTCTTCTGTAATTTTGTTTTTGTTATCTTGAAGGTGAATTTAAGTTTGTAAATTTCTCTAGACTTTTATTTGAGTCTAAAGAAAATTATAAGGTAGGTATTATAATCCAGAGAAAATTATAATTATTAGAAATTTCTCTAGACTTTTATGTTGTTCTTGTGAAGTATTTTTATATTGAACAAGTTATTTTTGGTTTTTTTTGTTTTAGTTTAGATGGACAGTGCAGTGTTGTTGTTGTGCAAATATAGAAATGATACTATTATCATTAATGTTTCATACGAATTGAATTGATGATGCTATGATTTTACTTGCATTGAGTAAAAGACCAGCTGGAAGGCCAAAGAAGAACAGAAAGGGTGATGAAGTGTAGTCGATGTGATAGGATTGATCGCCATAATAAGAGGACATGCAAGGAATCTTTGTTAAATAGTTGAGGATATTACATTTATTGATTGAATAATACATTTGAGAATTACTTTGTGTATTTTGTTTTGTGAAATGTACTTTTTGGACAGTGCATATATAATATCAATCAAATTCATCTAGAGAAATTTTTTAATAGCAGTGAAAATTACTTTTTGTGTTGCGTTTTTATAAACATACTTTGGGAGTGCCTTTATAATACCAGTCAAATTGATCCAGAGAAATTTTCCTATAGCAGAGAAATTTGCTATGTGCATTGTGTTTGTTGAAATGTGCATTGTGTTTTGTGAGGTCAAATTCATCCAGTGAAATTTGTCAATAGTAGAGAAATTTGTGAGGTCAAATTCATCCAAAGAAATTTACTATGTGTATTGTGGCAAATTTATCTAGAGAAATTTGCCAGTAGTAGAGAAAATTACTTTGTGCACTATGTTTTGTAAGGTCAAATTTATCTAGAGAAATTTGTGAGGTGAAATTCATCCAAAGAAATTTACTATGTGCATTGTGGCAAATTCATCTAGAGAAATTTGCCACTAGCAGAGAAAATTACTTTCTGCACTATGTTTTGTGAGGTCAAATTCATCCAGAGAAATTTGCTAATAGTGCACTGTGTTTTGTGTGCTCAAATTCATCTAGAGAAATTTGTCAATAGCAGAGAAAACTACAATGTGCATTGTGTTTTTTGAATTTGATGATTGTTTCGTACCAACACAGTGCATTACAAATTACATGATCATATAGGCACCCTTTTGGCACGATACGAGTTAAATTTTTCTGTGAAATTCTGGTAACTTCATACAAGAAAAATTTCTTTAGACAATTTTCTCTGTGCGGATTGTGTTGATAATCACCACTAAATATGCATTATAAAAAAAATATTTAACCATTGATAGTTATGAAATTTACATTAGTTAAAAATATATATATACATATATGTCAAACAACATCATTTCTTCAATGTACGAAAAAAAAATTGAAGGGTCATTCCTAATTACATTGTGTACATTGTCTTCATTTCACTAGTATGCTTTCACTATTATACTTTCAGTTCTTCTTTTGGTGGTATTTCAATTGGTTCTGTCCATGACCGGCCAATTTCGGTCGCAAATCTCTCTATGATTTTCTGTCCTCGTGAACATTACGTCTTGTTTTGACAATGTTGAGCTGATAGGTTCATGGTTGCTATATTGTCTCATTATATAGCAAACGAAGATGCCACAATCCACACTGCATACAAATTATAGGTATAATTAGTTTTAAAAAATATTCAAATTAGATTATCTTATTTATAGAGTTTCTGTTTCTTACTTGGTGTTTATGGTGTTTTGCTACTTTTACGTTTCGTCATTTTTAGACAATGAAAACATAAAGATGTCAACATTAAATCCCAGAGAAATTTACAGACAATAAGAGAAAATGGAACATGACAAACACACACAAAGGAGAAAAGTGATGTGGCGAGAAAAAATTCAAGAATGGAACAAACTAAACATATACCAGAGAAAATTACACATGGCAAGCCAGGAGAAATTGCATATATGCCATAGAAAATTAACAAGGCAAGCCAGAGAAAATATGCATTGCATAATATAAAAATCCCAGAGAAATTTACAGACAATCAAAGAAAATAGAACATGATAGACACACACAAAAGAGAAAAATGATGTGGTCATAGAAAATTCAAGTGTGGAACAAAATAAACGTATTAGAGAAAATTACACATGGTAAGCCAGAAAATATTACATATATGCCAAAGAAAATTAAACAAGGCAAACTAGAGAAAATGTTCATTCCATAATATGAAAATGCCAGAGAAATTTATAGACAACCAGAGAAAATTGAACATAACAGACACACACAAATGAGAAAAGTGATGTGGCCAGAGAAAATTCAAGAATGGAACAAAATAAACATACCAGAGAAAATTACACATGGTAAGCTAGAGAAAATTAAACACGTGTGTATTCCATAATATGAAAATGCCAGAGAAATTTACAAACAACTAGAGAAAATGGAACATGACAGAACCACACAAAAGAGAAAAGTGATGTGGCCATAGAAAATTTAAGAATGGAACAAAATAAATATACCAGAGAAAATTACACATGGCAAGCCAGAGAAAATTAAACATGGCAAGCCAGAAAAAATATAAATTCCATAAAATGAAAATGCCAGAGAAATTTACAGAAAATCAGAGAAAAATAGGAAATAACCAGAAACAAATGGGGGAATAAACATGCCAGAGAAAATTCAAAGAAAACACATAGATCAAGCAAATACCAGAGAAATTCAAATGACAGAGAAATTTACAGATAAAATCACACAAACATCTTTAAGAATAAGTTTGAAATTTAGAGAAATAACATTTTTCAAATTCATGTAGGTTTTTATTACGAAATTGAAATCCTAATTAATGGAAGGCTAGTCAATTGTTTTTCAAAGAAAAACTAGTTGGATTTGAGAAAACTTACCAGAGTGATGATGAAAACCCTAATTTCGAACTGAAACGGCCTGAGATGAAGATGCAATGAGATGAAGATGAACTGAGATGACAATGAACAATGAAAACGGGTCAGAGAAATTTGTGAGGAACGAATTGAAAAGAGTTTGGCAGAAGATAATGAAATCATAATGGCGACAGTGAAGATGATAGTGAAACCCTAATTCTCATGTTCTTTTGCTCATGAAAATGGTTGGATGTTTGGAATGAATTGAGTCGTCGGAATGCAATCGAGTTGAGCATTCTATGTTGATCTGTGAAGGGTATTTTGGTGCCAAAAAAAATTAAAAACGCCCCTGTCGTTAGTGAGGGACCTGAGACATCATTCCTATTTTTGGTGTCCTTTATGTTGTAAATTACTCTTATTAAGGACCTTAAAAAAAATTACCCTATTTTTTATTTATAAATCATTTTCGAGAGAGTAAGTTTTTATTTTTTTCTTTATTTTTTTAAAATTTAAGGTTGTAGCGTAAAGTCTAATTAGTTTGCCCTAATTGTAACTGAGAAAAAGGGCAAAAAATGAGAAAGGGTTGGTTGTGTTCCGTCTCTCTTTCCTGTTATATTCTCTATCCTCTCCCTCTCTCCACCGACTCGAATCCTCCAAAATCTTGTCCATTAAGCGATCAAAACCACCTCGCTCTCATCCAATCACAACCTCCTCCTAAGCAGCCACCGCAACCTCTTCTATTCTTCTCTTTCAATTTCTCCGATCACCTCACAAGGTTAGGGTTTTCATTTTAAATTATTCTTATTTTTTGTTTTCAACTTCTTCTTTTTATTAATGCATTTGATTTTGTTCACCTCGTTCTCATCTCTCTTTTCATTTTAAATTATCACCTCACAAGTATATTAGTCATGCTTATGGATCAGTGTAGTTTTAAGGTGACAGATTGAAGGACATTACCTAGTGTTGGTCCTTGTTAATTCTAGGTGCTTTGCTTGAATGTGAAATGTCATTATGCCAGATTGATTTTTAGTAGCCTATTTTGTGGAATGGAGGTTGAATAGTGCCACTTGATATTCTGTTAAATTGATTTAATTTTTCTCTAATATTCATTTGTACTCTTGCTTCATAGTACTCTTCATGAAGTTGAATATTGATTGCTTTATACTTCATTCTGGTGTCATGTACATTTTTGTTTATATACTTCTTCGACCTATTTCCAAGAATGTCACAAATAAGAAAAAGAGGAACAAATATGATACAGGATTCAATGCGATTTGTGACACCGAATTGAGAGCCAATATCCCATCGTAAAGCTCATATATTTTATCTCTGTAACATGTATGCATGCATTAGGATATTCTGGTTCCATTTTTCCTTTTGGGTGTTTAAGTTATATCTGGTGTTGAGTTGTTTTGCTCTTTTGCTTTCCTTGTCAGGTTTAGATGGATTTGGATATGGAAAACAGGATAGCTGCAATTCTTATGAAAGAGGCAGCAGAATTGCGGCGACAAGCTGAGGAGGGTGGTGTGCATGTTTATCTTAGGCAGCCTAATGTTAGGGGTCAACCAAATTCACATTTTCCTCACAGCGATTGTTCTTGGTGTACAACAGGGTTAGTTCTGTAGTTATTTATGTATAAAAAAAAATTGTAGTGTGATTCCATAATTATAAAGAGTGTGTGTAATTCAACATTACTATATCTATATAGTTCTGATGGGCACCAGTTTGGTGCCCCCTTCAGCCAACTTAATTTGCTCGTTTGGGAAAGAGGGTTTGGGGCTTTTTTGGCTAAAATAGTCACAAAAAAACAAAATAGGCTTGTTAGCCCAATAAGACAAAACATCACATCCAACTCATAATCATTACATTTTTTTCTCACAAAAAATCAAAAAAAGCCAAAAAAGCTAAAAAGTCAACCCACTTTCCAAACGAAGAGGTTTGGAATTAATATTTTATGTTTCTTATTAAATGAAATGGATTTAAGAATATTTAAGACTTATTAGGGTGGTTTGGGGTTTGCTTTTTTAGTATATCACTCTCTATTATTCAGTTAAATTTGTATATACTAGTGTGCTTTGAAAGTAAAAGAAATTTATATTTGTAAGAGGGGTCAACTTGAGCCCATTAAATTAATTGGGCCCAATCGGAGCCCAATCGGAAAGCCCAAAAATTGGTAGGCTCGGAGAAATTATCGCCAAGTAGGCCCAAGTAAATTCTATTGAATAGACCTACAAGAAAGTCAACAAATTGGGCAGAGGAGGACCCATCAAGCATATATCTCTAAAGAGAGCCCAACAAACCTATATGAGGAGACCTAGATCATACAGGCGTCTAAGGAGGTTAATCATTGCTTTCAGAAGAGATAAAACCCTCGGAGGAGATCCATCCTCCAAGGTATTTGCTTGGTCTCAAAAAGGTTCGGAACCACGAACCTAGAGACCTATTTAAGCTTGAACTCGAAAGGTTTCGAATCCACTAACCTAGAGATCCGAAGCATTTGGCTTCGAATGGATTCGATCTCAATCTAGAAGTCGCTCTGTTAATGAGTTCCAGAACACTTGCGGGTTCAGAGCTTTTTGAGATTTATACACCAGAACCATAGGCGTGACAGAGTTTGAACAAAGGACCCGATCCCAAGGATGATGAGTGAAGATAAATTCACTCTTCGATTAAATTAGCCTATACCCGGGTTGAGGTGGCACGATCTAGAGGGTCCCTGCGACTCAACGATATTTGCGGCAAGGCATTCTCTTGAACTACCGCTGACCTTTCTGTGGCAGGGCGTCTTTTGGGACTTCCCCTGACCCATTTGGGATGATTGCGGATCATTGATTAAGCGTGGCTAAGAAGAAGGGTTCGCTAAGAAGTTAATCTCCTCTTCAGGTTTTTCTCATCTTCGGAGAGGTCACCTCATCAGACAAAGTATCTAGAGAGAATATTCTAGCCTACATCTTGAGTTGCCTATATATAGAGCACTCACCCATAGCTTTAGAGAAGAGAATTTTGGAGAGATTACTCTTGGAGAGAACTAATTTCCATTCTCCATTATCTACCTTGAGAGTAAAAATGGGAAATCCATGAGAAAGCCTTGCCATTATGCTCAATCTAACTACGTTACCTTCTTCACCCAATCTCTTGTCTCCATCATCTCTTTGCTATTGTGTTTCTAATTGCAACTATTGAAGAATCTATGCCTTACCACTAATTTCTAGAGAATTCGGATTCTTCAATGATCTTCGAGGATCTTCGAATATTCCGGTAACTTTCTCGGAGCATCACATACAATATCATTGGTCTGTCATAAGTTGGGGTCACCATACAAGAACAGTAGTAAGGTTCACACCCAATTCCCATTTGTAGCATTGCTAGGGTTTTGTTTGATGTGCAGAGCATTATGCAACTCTGCTTACATAGCTTACTATATAATGATCAAACTCATTTGATTATTACACAAAACTAAACCTCTTGCTACTTATTTTGTTGTGTTATAATTGTATAAATTATTTTTCGATTCAGTAAGAAATCAATGTTCAGATATATGGTTATTGTCCCTATTGTTTCCCCAGAACTTAAGCTTGCAACAACTTTTTGCCAAGTAGATCAAACAGTAGTGGATAAGTTGACAATGAACTTTGAAGAAATTTAAGCCACAACCTTGTTTGTCCTTCCTATTACCAGATCAAATAGAGAGTTGTGCAAGCCTAACATAATTACTGAGAAATTTTAGTCAGGGGATATCAAAATTAGTTGAGTTGGGTCCTAAAGGCAAGCAACTAAGTCATTACACTAATGTGACTACTGATATTGACATGTATTAACATGCATGTAAAATTTTGATGCAAACACATAGGAGAGACCATTCTCTAGAGCAATTTCACTACTAATAGTTACCAATTCTCTTGCCTTGTACTTCTTCGAAAGAGACCAATCTTAATTGTTTGAATTAAAGATTGATGTTGTCTGCTCCTCCACATGATTAACGACAACGGTTCGGTTCCTTTACGTTGCCTTTCCTACATCAAGTTAGAAAATAATAATACATTTTCAAAAAAAACAAAGAAAGAATAATTGTCACGTCCCAAAGCCAACCAAGCTAGGAACATGACAATGTCGCACACCTATAAGACTGATTGCACCTTGTGAGCATGCAAAGATGGTGAGAAACTCAATTCAATTTCATTCCACAATAATCATTGCAATCAGGAGATAAAACCACATCAGTAATACTTTTATCAACAATACCAAAAGTCTCAACAACAATACACAAATTCAGTCTTGGCAGAGTCCAATATTTAGAGCATGCTAAACCAAGAGTTCCACAATCTCAATATTCATTTGGATCTGTAATAACTAGTTGTTGCCCTCTATCCCAATAATCACTTCCACCACACTATTCATCTGGACATGTAATGAAGAAGAAAACAATCAATAACTACTTCAATACGTAATTGCTTCGACAACTAGTCGAATCAAACAGTGCAGTGGCGGAGTTAGGAATTTAATAAAGGGACACCTATTAATTACAATATAAAAAAATTTCTTCCCTAATCAATAACAGTAACATAATAATAATTTTTCGAGCTAATATTAAACCCTAAAACTTAAATATTCATTACAAAAGTTATAAATTGTAAACTTTTATAATTATTCCTGATAGCATCATTATCAATACCATAAAAAAATGTCTCTCTATATAGACAACCAAGCTATAAAAATAAAAATCCTTATTCAAAATCCCCAATCTGATCACAAACCACCACAAATTGAAATCTCCAATTTTAACACAAATCAAAATTCTTAAATTTAGCACAAATCATAACAAACTAAAATTCCTAATTTACATATAAATCACCACAAACTAATATTTTTAATTTTAGCACAAATCAAATCCCCAATTTTAACTCAAATAACAACAAACCAAAATCTCTAATTTAAATATAAATCATCACAAATTTGGTTTGGAAAGTCCAGTGACTTTTGGTGAGCCTTGTTGCACTTTGGTTTGGAAATTAGAGAGGCTATTGAGTCTTCAATGTACCACAACCAAAAACAAAAAAAAAATCAAAATGAAAAGTCTGGTCCTGAGCCATTGGAATCAAGTGTAGGAAAAATAATAATTTCAATTAATAACGTTAAACAACATGGATTTTTCATTAAGCATTTGTGATTCAAGAGTGTAAAAAAAATGCATGCACTTCAGTTAACATTTAATGTAAAATCATTCCAATAAGGTGAGTTTCATAATCATACAATTTAAAAATGTGTAGGATTTACTTTTCGATATCTCAAAGAATTCAATAATTCAATTCAATTGATCCAAAACTGAACGGTTTGATAAACACAAACTCATTCTTTTGCAAATGCAACCATAGTAACGAGTGACAAAAGACAAAATCACATTTAGCTCTATGGTCAAAGATCAAAAGAAAATAGCTTATGTGTCAATATTTAGACCCCATTTGCTTAGGGTTCACATTATTATTAAACTATATTCATATCCTTCATAAAGTAGTTGAATCCACAATGATCTTACAAAATATTTTCATAACAATAAATAAAAAGAAAGAAAAAGAAAAATGTAACTCGGTACACAAGACTCCGACTAAAATAGAATTTGGAGTGGACAAAATATGTGCAAGCTTACCCTCATTTTTAGAGAGACTATTATATCCATGACAAAGAGATGACTTCATTACTCAAATGTATAAACATTTTCGAACCAAAATATGCTCTAAAAAGAAATTCCAGACAGTGAAACGAATTCAAACGTAAGAGTTCACCGATGGAAACCTGTAAACAAGGAATTCAACAAGATTATAAAAATTGAAATCTAGATTTTTGTCATTACATTTTTCACAAATAATAATAATGGTAGATCTTTTATAAATGTAAAATCAATGTTTCATGTAGCGTTGTAACACAGGCGAGTTTCGATTTTAGGTGGGGCTAGAGCTTGTTCAAGCACGGCTCAAATTCAGACTAAGCTCTTTTTGAAAATAAAAAATAAAAAATAAAAAAATCTCAAAAAATAAAAACACAAAACAAAATAAAAAATGGTTTGAGTTCTATGTATTGAGAGTAGCATAACATATTACAATGGAATTTGATATTTGTGAGAAAATAATAAAAAATTTAAAATATTCATATTTATTATATACAAATGTTAACAAGTGTCTCCATGCATTGTTTATGTAACAACCCAAAAATTTAAATTGTTCCTTAAATTTTATATTAGTATTATTTAATTATAAATGAGAAAAACTTTAAATGTTTAATTAAATATTTTGTAACAATAAAATAAAATAAAGTATAATTTATTTACATCAGGGTCATTGTTAAAAAAAAATAAAAAAAATAAAACAATAATTACTTAAACTTATCCAATTGAGGATAAGTTTGAGCTTAGGGCATAATGATGGCAAGGCGCCGTGACGTGACCACGTGTCACTCAAAACTTGCTGAGCAAGTAGTGTACCTTATATATAAGGAGGGGTCATGTTATGGATGAAAGAATGAGAAACAAACAGAGAAGGGGGAAGAAAATACTGAGAGTAAAGAAGGTCCTTGATAGTAGAAAGAAAAAGTGAGGAATTAAAGTTAAGGTGAGTTATATTATATCTTGAGTCACCATCATATATTTTATGTATGTTTTGAGTTACCATAATTTATTTTATGTAAATGGTGTTTTAATTATATTATTTATTTTATGAACCTTATTTTATATACTAAGAAAAACCCATGGATATAACTGTTTATTAAAATGTGTTTTGAGTAATTATTTTATGAGTACCACCACGGAGGTCCCATACCTTGGGGGATTTAAATGACCATTGGCCTTCTAATTAGTCACTTTGTGACCCTCTGTCTGTCATGGATCCACTGACACTCTGATTTCTAGTGTGGAGCAAAGTGCTGTACGGAGCTAAGTGCTACACTATGATGGGAGTCACCTCTAGAGTTCATACGAGCCACCTCTTGAGTCCATACATCTGTTCTGTTTCGTTCTGTACTGTGGTTATGGTTAATTTGTTTATATGATTTCTGTATATATGTCAAATGATCTCCGTATTATATACTCTGTATTTTAATATCAAACTCTGTTTAGCCAATAATTATCCATGGTGAATTTTATGCCCTTATGTTTTTAGTATAATATTTTTCACTCTGCCATGGGCTTATAACTGTTTATCAATTTTTAGGAAACAATGCAATTCAAAAATAACTTTTAGAGAGTCTTAGATGCGGGGCTGCAGAATAGACACATACATCACTTTTATGATATTTTTATATGTAAATATCGGTCTTTTTGGTCAATAAATTTTGTAATAAAAATGGAAGTTTCAATGATTATTTTGGTACCCTGACTTAAATATTTTTTCCGCTCGCGTTTATTAATTTGTTCAAGAATTGGCTGGAGATAATTTTAGTTACTGACAATCACGATGCTTAACCCTTGGGTACGAGAAGCGGGTTGTGACAATTTAATTTTGGGAAATGTGCATAAAGTGTCTTCAAAATATGTAAAATTATTAAAAAATATATTGATTTCAGTAAAAGTATATTGCATTTAGTGAAAAGTGTCTTGTGTTTTTCAATTTTTTGTGTTTTACTTGTACCCTAGGGACACTTGTTAACAAAACCCTTATTATATATATTTAGATATTAAGAGTAAAATTTGGGTTTGTTGGGTTGTGAGAACCCCATATAAACCTTGTTCAAATTTAATTAGGCTGAAAATTTTAGCTCAAACAAATTTAAAATTACAATGTCTAAATTTTAAAAAATATATATATTCAACTTAGACCAGGATTGCAAAAGATTGGGCCCACCAAAATTGAATCCTAGTTTTAACAAAGATTTTTTTTTGAGTAATCACCAACGTTTTTAAGGGTCATGCGAAGTAGCATTCTTATTAAAAAAAAAAATTGAAAAATAAAGTGAAAGTAATCAAGAATGATAATTGGTAACCTAGTACGTGTAGATTATATTTATTATTCACAGAAATTTGATTCATTCAAGTAACTATCGATATCCGATCAACGTAATTTTTAACAAGGATAAAATACTCGACAAGCTTTACACATTGAAAAGTTCAGATTATCAAAATGATATATATATATATATATAAATACAGAGAGAGAATTGGCGACAAGTCCCTCTCCACCTACACAAGCATACTCATTTGTGGAGAAAGCAGGCACAAGTGGTTTAGGGGGAATTACACATAAGTGGAGATAAAAAAAAAATACTAATTATTATTATTATTATTATTATTATTATTATTTGTAATGTTTATTATTATTATTTTTTGTAAATATTTTTTTTGATTACCACATATGTGTAATTCCCCCTAAATAATAAGGGGAATTTACTTGTTAGTGGTAACCTCAAAAACTAATTACAAATCTATAAAAAAGTTTATGACTTTACTTTCTGATATTTATAAAAATTTATTACTAATTTAAAAATATTTTTCCAAATGTTCACTGATGTGAAATTACCCCAAATAATAATAGCTTATGCTAACCCCAAATGCTTACTATTTTATATGTCAGATCAACCATGAACTAAAAAAAAAAAACTATTATGGACTAGGTCCTTTTATCTACTCAATAAAAACAAAATAGATAAATATATATATCTTGTGATACGAGATCCTCCTTTATCAATTTTTTCTATATCATCATGTCTTAATGGACTCTCAATTATTAGATCATGTCTTAAAATTTATCCAAAATGGAAATTTTCACACGCTCCAACCATTGAAAGTGCATTGGAACAAAAGGATGAAAGAATTTGGAGATCAAGGATGCTTAGCCAAAACCTGGGGTACTTGAGACCGGAAAAGTTGCATAATTTCTGTAGGTACATCATTTGACCTGCATGATATTCCAGTCTCAAATATTTTTTTATCTTTCTTAATAGATTCTTAATTATTAGATCATGTCTTAAAATTTATATACATTGAGATATTCACATGATCTGATAGTTGGGAGTAAATTAGAACAAAGACATGAAAAAATTTGGGAGATCAAAGATGTTTGGCCAAATTCCAACGATATGTTTGGTTTATGAATTTGGAAAGGAAAAGAAAAAAAAAAAGGTATAGATAAAGTATGAATAAAATATAATTATATTGCACATACTTTTTTTTTCTTTTCCAAATCTATGAATCAAACACTGCCTAAAGGTCTGGAGACTAGAAAAGTTGCATAATTTCTATAGAATAATTATTTAAAATTTAAGATATTTTGATCCTTCACATTTTCTTTCATCAAATTTAAATTTGTTGAAAAAGTGTTAAAAATTCATCTCCAATCCTTTCACAAATGTTCATCAAATCAAAGGAGAGTCATTTTTTTCATCAAATTGAGAACTCATCAAATCCTTCATCAAAGTTGAATTTGATAGAATTTTTAAAAAATAAAGCGTTGGACATTATTTTTTTTCATCAAATTTGATGAAAAGTGAAATTTGAGATGAGAAGGTAATATTTGAAAAGATTTTGATAAAAATTTAATGAAAGGATTTGAGTAGTTCATATCAAATCAAGATTTTTAACTCAAATTTAAAATTAAATTAGATAAAAAATTTGATGGATGATTGGAGATGGACATAGCGACTTGATTGGGTGCGAACACCTAACTTCTAAGATCATGACTGGACAGGTATTCATAGAAGTTGGTTCACTTTCTTTTAACATCTTTTTCCACAACAACAACAAAAATAACAAAAATTGGGGACCAAACTTCAAATGATAGCGAAAGAAAAGCAAGAGGAATGAAGGAAAAATGAATCTTATCAATCCCAGAAGCTCACTATGCCGCTTCAGAAAACAGATGCTGAATGCCGACAATGCCTTTGAAAAAGCATAGATGAGAAGGGAAAGTTCAATCTCTCTATATATGATTTCTCTTAGCCATCCACGAGGTAGAATCAATGAAAGATTATAAAATAAAAAAATTGCACAAAATTATGTTTTTAAAAATAAATTATTTATTTTTTTGTGATAAACACAATAAATTGAATATATTACAATTATCAGATCAATCTAATTTTCTGTGTAAATAAAATATATGAATTGTTTGACAAAATAAACGATTTAGATTATCAAAATGGAACTTGTAGTGGCCCTACAAGCTAACAGTGTCCCTTTAATTCAGATTACGGACCAGAAGAAATCATCCTCTTTGAAATAATAAGTGTGTTAGATGATCAGTTCATATATATAGTTTGGATAAGCACTCTACCAACTTGCAACCTAACCATAAGATTGAATGTAGTTAATTAGACTTTCTATACCAAATAAAAAAAGTAAAAAGTTGTTTGAATAGTTGAATAGTATTTTTCCAAAAGAAAAGGAAAAAGTTTGTGAATAGAGGGAATTGAAAAAATGGCTAGCAGCAGCAGTTGTTTTGGAAACATGAAACTGCACTGCAGCTGTTTGTGAAACGTGGGATTTTTTTTTAATCAATCTTCAGTATATCAAAGTTTGAGTAGTTGGTTAGGAAACATTTAAGAAGGAAATATGGAATGTATTTTTTTTGAGACAGTTATACATAATTCTTAATTTATGAACTTATATTCCATTAAATCTTAACTAAGATTTTTTTAGACCTTCAAATCTTATTAAATTTTTAATAGTCGAAATTACCCTTCAAACAATGATTATTTATCATTTATGATTATCTATAAAGTAACATGATAATTTGACATTTATTTTGATTTTCAAAAATTTAAAACATCAACTTTCAAATTGAAAAAATTAAAAAAAAAAATCTATTCAGCTTGTTTGGTTCCAGTTTTCAAAAAATAGTTTTAAAAAAAATTTACTTTTTTCTTTTTCGTATTTTAATATTTTTAATGAATTTTTTTAATATTTTAAGCAATTGTTTTTAATTTTTGGACACACCTATCATAAATACACTTTTAAAGTATAATATTTATGAAAAAAATCTTTAAAAAATATACTAAATACCAAAAAATACAAAAAAAAAAAAAAAATTCAATATATTTTTCGTATTTTTGTGTATTTATTAATTTTTTAAAATATTTTTCACAAATATTTTATTATTTAGATACATTTAAGTAAGGTACATCTAAAAAAATATAAAAAAATTACTTAAAATTTAAAAAATATTCACTAAAAACAAAAAAATACGAAAAACAAAAAAAAAAACTTGGCTTTCAGAAAACTAAAACCAAATGATGGAACATTGATGTGCAAAACTAAATAATAAAAAAACTTTTTTTTTGGTGGATAGAAAAAAAAAATTTAAATAAAAAATTGATAATGTTCTCAGTTTTAAAACTGAAAAAAACCGATAATATTCTCGGTGTTATTAAGAAGTTTAATTAAACCAATAAGTAGAAGGTCAAAAAAGTTTAATCTCACTCTCTATTTTTTTTATCAGTTAGTGAAACAATTATCTGGAACACTATTATGCAAAATTGATAATGTTCTTAATTTTAAAAATTGAGAAAAACTGATAAAATTCTCTATTTTACTAAATAGGACTTATTGGTTTAAAAAATCTTAGATATGACCTGAGCTACCATAACATTTATAAATAAGACTTTTAGGTAATTAACTTTCAATCTCTTTAGTACATCAAAATTGAGTAGTTTGTTAGGAAACATTTAAGGAGGAAATGTGGGATGTATTTATTTATTTTTAATCAACTAAATTCCACATGGTAGAAGCTTCACTACACCAAATTTGGGCCTCACTTACTATAATAGTATAGATAGATTAGTTTGTAATTTCCAAAATTATCCCTGAACAAGTCCAATTTTCACTAATACTCCTAGAACCCAATGAACAAAAACTGAAGAATAGGGCTAAAATCGACTTTACACATATGGAAAAACACTGTTCATAGGGAGGCCTAAAATATTGTTCACTTCTAAATCAGGCTTTATATATATGGTGTGATATATCAGTTAGTTATATGCTTGTGAAAAATGTTATTGATTATGCCAATGACAATTGTAGCCATTGTTTGTTTTTTTAAAAAAAAATTATTTTACAATGGAATTCATAATAAATAAAAGATAATTGTGAAACCGAATAGGAAATTAGGAGATGAATGATTGTTTGGTTAGATATATCATAAACAATACATTTAATAACATCATAAACAACAATATTAATGTATACATATACGAATGAGCCCTTTCACTATAATGAAGACCTACGAGGGGCCAAGTCCATATTCCAGGTACGTGAACACATTCTAAACACATGATAGACATAATGGTGGGAATCGAACTCCGTCTACTTAAAAGTGCCCACATCTATCTAGTTAGGAGATATATGCATGATCAGGAGTTCAATGACGTAATAAGCCAATTCCATTTCTAGCATGATCAAACGATCATGATTAGCAATATAGGAAATGCCAACTCGAATTTGAGCATATCACTACTGTTGTACTTAAAACGGTTGGGATACGTGACCCAGTGTACAGTGGTCCTTTCCAATTGCTACCATCCCCAACTAGTGGGGACATGTCTCGTAGCTTTTATCTACCTCATTATGGTGATACACATGACAATTTCTTATTGGTTACAATGCTAACACAATTATTCCCTCAATTAAGATGTAATTGTGCAAGTGAACTCTCTACATATAGACACGTCTAGTTACATTGTAAATGTACACTATCTATTATACTTACTCTTTGATTATCTTTTCCCTCAAACATATTTCTAACTCGACCGTTAGAGGACTCTTGAGAATGACACTATTTTTCAATGGTTTGTTTGCAGATATTATGAGGAGGAAACCAATCAAAGCCCACCTCAACACTGTAGGGGTCTATCTCATTTCATAGACTGCCAATTTAATGGTATCTTTTGAAATTTTCCAATTATTCACTTTTTCCCCCTCTAACAGTATGTGTACCAAAATGCACACAACGCGATAAATACACATAGACCACAAAACTACTAGCAAATAACAAAACCACGCAAAACACAAATCCACCTCTTATAGTAGAAACCAATTTGATAAAAACACCAGCAAGGGAACCAGGAGAATTTATGGAAAGAAACATGGACAGACATTGTGCGTATCACAATGAAAACGGACATATAACACAGGGCTGCAGAGCCCTAAAAGCACACTTGGAAGATTTGGTAAGGCAAGGCCACCCAAGAGACCTTGTCGATGAAACCAAAACACGAGAAGAACAGGCAAGACTGCCTCAGGCTCCAGCAGCCCCACCACCTCCGCAACCTCGGGCAGAAGGACCTCGAGTAGTTAACGTGATCCACTCAAAGGTTAACGAAAACGAAGTCAGAGAAGAGACCCAAAGGGTAAGGCATCTGCAGCATGTCTACCAAGTCGGGGAAAAGAGAAATCGGCCAGCGGAGTGCCAGGGACCGATGATAACCTTCACCGAAGCCGACCTAGAGATGGTACAACACCCGCATAATGATGCCTTGGTAGTATCCCTCCAGGTTGGGGAGTGCCAAGTAAAACGCATTCTAATATATCAAGGCAGCTCTTGTGACATCATGTACGTCAGATGTTACAAGGAGCTAGGCCTTCACCCAGACGACATGGAGCAATCGAATGGCCCGATGGTCGGCTTCAATGGAACGCCAACATGGCCACTGGGTGCTACAAACTTGGAGGTACAGGCCGGAACTAAGAAGATCAGGACATAATTCATCGTGATTGATACTCCTTCCCCTTACAACATCATATTGGGAAGGCCATGGTTGCATGCAATGGGGGCAGTTCCCTCAACGTTGCATCAACTATTGCGGTTCCCAACAGAACATGGGATTGAAGAAGTCAGAGGAGACCAACTGCAGGCCAAAAATTGCTCCATGGCAGCAATGAAAACAACCTGCAACATACAAGAGCCAGGGAAGGCTGAAATTGAAGATGAGGACTTAGAGGTCCTAGATGATGTCGGCAAGGAACCGGCCGAGAAGAGCGAGGAAACACTAAAAAAATCCTCGTCTAGGAGGGCGATGAAGAACGCTTCTTTCTTCTCGGCTCAAGCTTAGGCGAAGAAGAAGAGAAAGAACTGGAAGCTTTTTTAAGAACAAACATAGAGGTGTTCGCCTGGACACCTTATGAAATGCCTGGCATTGACCCCGAGGTCATATGTCACAGACTGAACGTCGACAGGTCGGCTAAACCTGTAATACAGCGAGCTAGAAGACTGACGTTGCTACACGTCGAAGCAGTGGAGGAAGAAGTAAACAGACTTCTGGAAGCCAAGGCCATCAGAGAAGTCAACTATCCTACATGGCTATCAAACACTGTGGTGGTAAAAAAAAAAAACGGTAAATGGAGGGTCTGCGTAGATTTTACAAGCCTCAATAAAGCATGTCCCAAAGATAGCTTTCCTCTGCCCAAAATCGATCAATTAGTAGATGCCACATCTGGACATGGAAGGATGAGCTTCCTGGACGCTTACAGGGGATACCACCAGATAGCCATGTACCCCTCAAACGAGGAAAAGACAGCTTTCATCACCCCAAAAGGCTTGTACTGTTACAGGGTGATGCCTTTTGGGCTGAAGAACGCAGGAGCAACCTACCAAAGGCTGGTAACCAAAATGTTCAAGAACCTGATAGGCCAAACAGTAGAAGTCTACATCGATGACATGGTCGTGAAGACCAATGAGCCTAAAAGTCATCTTGCCGACCTAAAAGAGGTATTTGAAATACTCAAAACATATCGGCTCCGACTCAACGCATCTAAATGCGCGTTTGGAGTTGGATCTGGTAAGTTTCTAGGGTACCTGGTAACAAGAAGGGGAATAGAGGCCAGCCCAGATTAGATCAAGGCAATCCTAGATCTACAGAGCCCAACGTCGGCAAAACAGGTTCAAATGCTCACTGGCAGGACGCAATTAAACAGTTCATAAGTCAAGTTCGCATAAGTGTAAACCCTTCTTCAACCCGTAAAAAGACCGCAGATTTCCTATGGATCGAAGAATGTGAGGCCGCTACCTTCTAAAGAAGTATTCGACCACGGCCCCGTTCTCTCAACACTGAACACAGGGAGGAGTTATTTCAGATTTAGCCGTGGTCGTAACACGCAGTAAGTGCAGTACTAATCCGAGAAGAACAAGGAGAACAGAAGGCTGTCTATTATGTAAGTAAAACCTTGGCCGACGCAGAAACAAGGTATCTATCACTAGAAAAGCAAATGCTGGCCTTAGTGATGGCCTCAAAAAAGTTGAACCACTACTTCCAGGCACACAAGATAGAGCACCCACTGAAGTCCTTGTTGTAGCAAGGAGACTTAACAGGAAGAATAGCAAGGTGGGCAGTAGCCTTGGGCCAGTATAACCTAAAGTTCAGGCCCAGAACAGCAATTAAGGGCCAAGTTTTGGCCGACTCTGTGGCAGAATTCACGCCTGAGTCCATCGAACATCATACTCCGTTGAGCCAAGATGAACCAGGTCCCAGCAAGCATGGAGAATCCCAGCCAAAGGCAAAAGAGCAAAGAAAGGAAAAACTCAAACCCTGCAGCATCTACATCGGCAATTCATTCAGACTGTTTGTCGATGGAAGCTCAAACCGACAAGAAGCAGGGGCAGGCGTGTTACTGATATCTCCAGATGAGGAAATAATAGAACAATCCATCCGTTTGGGGTTCAAGGCCTTAAACAATGAAGCAGAATATGAAGCATTAATTGCAGGACTAAAGCTAGCAGCAGCAGTAGAAGCAGATGGGGTAATAATTTTTTGTGATTCATAGTTAATTGTTAACCAGTCAACAGGAGAATATGCAGCCAGAGACGAGAGGATGTCGGCGTATGTAAAAGAGGTCATCAGATTGGCAGCCCAGTTTCAGAACTGCCGACTTCTCCAAGTAAGCCGAGATGATAACAGCCACGCCGACGCATTGGCCAACCTAGCAAGTTCAATACAGACTCGAAAAACAAGAACAATTATGATTGACTATATGTCGGGCCCGAGCATAGAACCACAGAACGCAAAGCACGAAGCAATGTGTGTGGACATGGGGCCAAGCTGGATGGACGCAATCGTTGCATTCCTGAAAGAAGGAAAGCTGCCAGAAGACCGCAAGGAGGCACACAAAGTCAGATTGAAATCGGCAAGATTTAGCTTGACTGCGGACGGACATCTCTACAGAAGGTCCTTCACTAGACCCCTTTTAAGGTGCGTACACCCTCTTCAAGTTGAAGATTTTTTATATGAAATTCATAAAGGAATTTATAGAAGCCACGCTGGGGGCAGATCACTAGCCCATAGGGCCATTACCCAGGGGTATTGGTGGCCCTACATGCAAAAAGATGCAGAAGCATATGTGAAAAAGTGCGAACAATGCCAAAGGTTTGCACCTTTGATTCATCACCACCGCCGACTTAAATCCAAAGATTCAAATTTCTTGGCCGTTTGCCCAATGGGGCATGGATCTGGTTGGACAACTTCCCCAAGCAACTGGACAGAGGAAATACTTGCTGGTAGCAACGGATTACTTCACAAAGTGGATAGAGGCAGAACCTCTTGCCAAAATCCGAGATGTGGACGTCAAGAATTTCATATGGAAAAATATTATCACCAGATTTGGCATCCCAAGAGCCATCGTTGCTGACAACAGAACACAGTTTGACAACAAACTTATCAAGAACTTTTGTGCGAAATTCAAGATCAAGAATTACTTTTCAACACCAAGTTTCCCCCAAAGTAATGGGCAAGCAGAGGCATCCAACAAAGTAATTTTGGATGGAATAAAGAAGAGGTCAGCAAAGAAAAGGGAAATGGGTAGACGAATTGCCCAACGTACTTTGGGCATATTGGACTACGCCGAGAAGATCAACAGGGGAGTCACCCTTTGCCATGGCTTATGGCACAGAAGTAGTCATTCCACTGGAAGTCAGCATCCCAGGGATTCGAACCCAGGGAGTTGAGAATGGGACTAATGACATACTCTTAGCCCGAGACCTGGATCTTTTGGAAGAATGAAAAGAGGAGGCTGCAATTCAGCTTATAGTATACCAGCAACAGCTTGCCAAAGCTTACAACAAGAAGGTTAACCCAAGAGATTTTCAAGTCGGCAACTTAGTCTTGAGAAAAGTCGTTGGCAACAAGAAAGATCCCAGAGAGGGCAAGCTTGGCCCAAACTGGGAAGGACCTTATAGAATTACTTCGGTGTTAGGCAATAGAGCTTATCGGCTTGAAGACAATGAGGGCAAAGCATTGCCAAGACCTTGGAACACTTGTAATTTGAAATTTTTCTATCATTAGATGTTCAGTATTTTTGGCCGATGTCATTAATAAAATCTTTTCAGAATTCTTCAAGCACATATGATTGACAAAGATACATAATGTTGTTTCTGGAAAACATGAATAATGAGAACCCAAGTGGAACTCAGGTTCACATTGGGGGCAGAGAGAAGGCAACGATACAAAGTTTACCACTTGTTAAAATTTGTAGCAATTTACAAGTTGGTCAAACCGATGCAAAGTTTACCACTTGTTGAAATTTGTAGCAATTTACAAGTCGGTCAAACCGATACAAAGTTTACCACTTGTTGAAATTTGTAGCAATTTACAAGTTGGTCAAACCGATACAAAGTTTACCACTTGTTGAAATTTGTAGCAATTTACAAGTCGGTCAAACCGATACAAAGTTTACCACTTGTTGAAATTTGTAACAATTTACAAGTTGGTCAAACCGATACAAAGCTTATCACTTGTTGAAATTTGTAGCAATTTACAAGTTGAAGATAAGCCGAGATGATTCCTTAGCTTCACTTGTTGAAATTTGTAGCAATTTACAAGTTGGAGATAAGCCGAGATTACTGCTTCTCTTCGCTTGTTGAAATTGGTAGCAATTTACAAGTGGAGGTGAAGCCGATGATATTGCTAACCGACTTACAACAATCCACAAGGTGGTTAGGCCAAAGATCATTGCTTAACACTTGTTGAAATTCGTAGCAATTTACAAGTTGAAGTTAAGCCGACATATGATCATCTGTTGAAATTTGCAACAATTTACAGGTTGAGGTAAAAGCTAAGTATACTGTTTAAACTCTTGTTGAAATTTGTAGCAATTTACAAGTAGATCATTGTTTAACACTTGTTATAACTTGAGAAAAGTTTACTGTATATGTTAATCCTTGTGGAAATTTTTAGCAATTTACAAGTAAGTCAGACCGAGATTATCGTTTAAAACATTTGTTGCAACTTGAGAAAAGTTTGCAAAGGTTAACATTGAGTAGTATATGCTTTATACTTGGTGAAATTTATGAAAAGTTTGCAGGACAGTATCTTGCCGAGGTAATACTTGCTGTTGTTATACCCGAGGTATGTAACCCCGAGAAGATTACGCAAAGGAAGAAGTATGTAAATCATGCAAAATATTCTAAGTATAGAACCATGCTGAAGCAATTAAGAGAAATTAAAAACTAAAGCATTCAGAGAAAAGCAATAGCAGTGGTATACAAAAGGCACTACGGCCTACCAAGAAGCAAATTGTCCAGAAGTAACAAGGAAAAGTACATTGGCCATAAAAGGAAGCTTACATTGTTCGGCAAATAAAAAGAAAAAACAAGAAAGAAAAGAGTACAAAAGATATTCAAAATTCTTCAAACATCAACAGATGGTTGGGCAGGGACCTCGGAAGATTTTGGAAGAACTACCTCGGCATCTTTTTCTACCACAGCCTCGGCATATTTTTCTACCGCAACTTCGGCAGCCTTCTCTGTAGCCACCTCGGCGTCGATCTCAGCAAGAGTTTTGTCAAGACTTCTTTCTGCCAATAGAAGGTCAGAGGATAGCTTCCCTATGTCAGCCTCCTTGGACACCTCCTCAATCTCCTCCTCTTGGGTTAAGTCCAGGACTTGATCACCCTGAGGAGGAGACTTGGTCTCATTGGCATCTTTGGGCCTCCTCACTAAGGCATCATCATCATCGTTATCTTGCTCCTCGGCCTTAGATTCAGATTCATCTTCATCTACAGTTTGACTTGGAGGTGGAGGAGGAGGAGGAGGGAATGGCAGAGGAATAGCGTCGGCCTTACGCAACGGCGAGTCATCAGGAACATTAAGCCTTTTGGCGAGGGATATCCAACCAAGGGAAAAGCCCATGTTGCATGCCTGCGTGACTTGTAGTTTGTATTCCTCAGTGACGTCGGCTATGCCTTGGGCGTACTCTTTTTCGTCAGCCTCCCTAATCTCAGCATCCTTGGTGGCCAGCGCCTCCTGGAGCTCCTTCTCGGCTTGGGCCCTTTTATCCTCGGCCTCCTTCTTCTCGGCTTCAGCAACCTTCTTTATGGCCTCAGCTGCATCAACCCTTTCTTCGGCCAGAGTTTGGGCCTTAGTAGCAGCCTCGGCCTGGTCTTCCAACTTTTTCATTCTGGCTTGGAGGCTCTTATTAATTTTTTGGAGGGCAGAGAATTCCCTCTTCATATCGGTTAACTTCTCCCTGTTCTGGAAAGATTGCATGGAGAAGGAGTGGGCGTGTTGAACAGCCTAAAAGAGCAGATAAAGAAAAATCTTAAGTTAATATGAAAGTTTTGCAAGTATGAGAAAATGAGAAAAGACAGGTTACCAAGTGAAGAAATTTACCTGAACACAGTGTTGAAGCATCAGAGCGTAATTTTCGTACTCGTTCATCTCGACGTTCTTCTCTAAATCGCCAGGGAGGAGTAAAGCTGTGCTAAGTGCAACGCCGACGTTGATGTCATCGGCGCTGTCGCTAGCAAGGACAAGCTTATCCTCCAGGGTAATCTCAGGTGTCCAGGGGACATTTGGTACCTTGGACTTTGAAGTCTTCGTAGAAGAAGACTTCGGCTTCTTTGTTTGAGTGGATCCTGAAGGTTGGGCTTCGGCAGACCTTTTGGCCAAAGTAGAAGTGGTCTTCTTGCTCTCAGCCAACTTGGAGATAGGCAGGGCGTCCTCAGCCTCAACCTCAGTAGCTTTGGCCTTTGGCTGGGCCTTCTTGGTTCTTTTCGGTTTTGGTGGGGGCATCGTTTGGGTCGGAACAGCATCGATGTCGGTTGGGAGGTCGGCTAGGAAATCTTGGGCAACAGGCTTTGGGCGGACCATTTCGGCAGTTTTCACAAGTCGTCGCCGGCGTTTTCTTTCATAAATTGGTACCAAGTATGGTGCCGAGGTGGAAGGCTGATTGGTTGGGTCAGATGTGGACTCTTGATCGGTTCGTGATGTGGATACGGTTTGAGTCGTGGCAGTAGGTGGAGAGGCGCTCTTTTTCTTCTTTCTTGGGACGTCGGGCAGAGTGGATTTATATGTCGGAATGAAATTCAGTACCAGTGGAGCTTTTCGTTTGTCAATTGGCAGATCTAGTAACTTCTTCAAATCCTTGCCCAGAAAATAGGACTGGCGAAAGTTCTTTGGTGGTTTCCGAACGTCTGCAAGAAGAACAAGAAATTAAAAATAGACAAAGTTTTGAAGACTTAAAAAGAAACAAGTGATTGACAAGGTTTACCCTTGCCCTCCTTAGCTCGAGGAAGAGGGTATAAATGGGCATCTTCATCCGGGCAAACTCCCAATTTCCAGAGGCAATAAGTAGTCTGCCCAGCCTCCCTTGTTGGAGTCTGGGAGGTCGACTATAATTTTGAATTTGGTGGACCTCGGCTTGAGGTAATAGACAAAGCCTTTTTCTTTTAAGTCCAGGGCGCACATAGTATAACAAAATTGGATATCGGCAAAGGTAATCCTAACATTCTCCTGCCTAGCCAGGGCTATGATACCATTAATTACTCTGTAGGAGTTGATGGTAAGTTGCATGGGGTTCAATTTGTAATAGTGAAGAACCTCACGGAAAAGGGGATTGAGTGGAAGCCGGAGTCCACACTCAACAAAAGCTACAATAGGGAAAGGCATCGTATGGTTTGTAGGCATGATGGAATCATCATCCCCAGCTAGCCTAAGGTAAACATCATCCGGAATGGAGAACTCTTGTCTAAAGTATTCAAGCTTGGTTGGGGTATTTACCCTATTTCTCCACATACCCATGATTTGTGGTGTGAAGGTACTTAACAGTAGATAGAGGATATTCTTAAAAGGTTACTAGGACCTCGGCCAAAATCTAGGTATGTAATGGTGAAAATTGTTTCAGTTTTTCCTAAGAATTAATGGTTCTATATACAAATCCCAAACCTAGAACTATGAAGACAAAGATCAAGGGCACAGATATGGAGAAAAATACAAAAAACAGAAAACAAAGACGAAGTTTCAGATTCAAGAACAGAGCTGGGCTATCAGAAACACGAAAAATACAGAGGGTCGAAGGCTAAAAACAGTAGTGAAACAGTGCAGGTGTTCATAACATGAGCAAAATCATGAAATAAGACGCATTCAGGTGAATGATTCACAAATTAAATGCTTGAGCAGAACAGTAGTAACAAGAAATTCCAGAAACGATTAAGAAACGAAAGGAACAGTAGCTTACCGGATGAAATGAAGCCGGAGTAAGGGTCGCCGAGATCAGGTAATGGTTACGTAAGTAACAGAACAGTGAGAGCTTCACCAGGAAAACGAGTTGAGATGGTTGCAGAGCTTGGGACTTTAGCAATGGCAGATTTGAGAGAAAGAGCTTTTGAGAGAGAGAAAAAGTAGAGTAATCGAATGCAAAAGTGAAAAGACGAAGGAGAGAGGCAACGGTTTTGTCAAAAACACAAAACGGCGGCAAAACAGAAGCATTTAATGCGCCTGGGTTAACGCATACGTCAGACGGCGCATACAGGAAAAAACATAATTTGCAAGCACGTCGCAGGCACGGGCCAATGGGGATAAAACGCGTAAATGAAACGGTTGAGAAGTGGTGCATGACAGCTCATGCGCGTAGGAGAGTTTGTTTGAATTCTTGTTCTTGAAAGAAGACACGTCGGCCTAAAGTGAATGACATCGGCTAGAGAGTTCTTAAGCCGATGTACGAGGAAGAAGTTCAATATAGGTTCCATTATCTCAGAATGCCGAGGTAATAGAACCTAGGGGGCAGTTGTGGGGATATATTTTCTGAGTACCAACACGTGGCAAGGTGACGCCGACGTGTCAGCCGAGGTGCCACATGTCGTGGTGATTACGCCGAGGTGATCTCGGAGTTGCCGAGGTTATCTCCGAAGATATCGGAATTCGAGATAAGCGGA
This sequence comes from Camellia lanceoleosa, assembly GCA_025200525.1. Classification (NCBI taxonomy): domain Eukaryota; kingdom Viridiplantae; phylum Streptophyta; class Magnoliopsida; order Ericales; family Theaceae; genus Camellia; species Camellia lanceoleosa. The sequence continues at coordinate 92,364,038 of CM045770.1, forward strand.
CAAAGGACAAGAGTCCTAGATTGGGAGAAGACTTCAGTTTGGGTAAGGATGAAACTCTTAGAGGGTTTATCCTAAATCCATTGGGAGTTCCAAAATTGGCAGTAATCCTAAGTCCAATGGAGTTAAGTCCTTATTTGGGATTAGGATTGTACTGGCTATAAAAGAGAGGCACCCCCATGGGTCTAAGGTATGTTTTTTACAATACTCAAGCTTGTGAGTTGAATACTTAATTATCTTTGAGATAAATACTGACTTCATCGTCAGAGTGCCCCCGGGTGGAAGAACCACCGCCGGAGCCTTTTCTCTCTGTGCAGGATAACAGGGTGCCATGTGTTCCGCCTGTATTCTACAGCTGAATTACTAAGGAGGGCAGTGTGATCAAAAAATCACTCACACACTATTTATGTGTTTGTATTTATGTATTTATTGAGTAGATATATATATATATATATATATTTGTTGTGATGAAACAAAAAAAAAAAAAAAAAAAGGAAGACTGTTGTAGAGTTAAAAAAGAAAAGTTTTTTTTTTTATTTTTTTTATGGGGCAGTATTTTGGAGAAAATATTGTTTTGGTATAAAGCAGAAGGTTGGAGAATAGTAATAAAATATTAGAATAAAATATTAAGGAGTTATGAAAGTGGAGTTCTACGCTTAGAACATTTTGAGAGGGTTGAGAGCCGCGAGAGGAGAGCGCGGATCTGGAAAAATATGAAAATTGAGATTTAAGAATAATGCTAAAAAAATACTAAAATATTAGGGAGTTATAAGATTGGAGAGTTCGAATGATAAAATATTAGAATTGTGGGGAGCTATGAAATTGGTGAGCCATAAAAATATTAGGAGAGTCGTGATTTTTGAGAGTTTGAAAAATGTTGGAGAGTTGAAAAATGAAAGCTCTAAATTTAATAATAAAATATTGGTGATCTAAGAAATTGGTGAGCTATGAAATTGGTGAGCTAAGAAAATAATAATAAAATATTAGTGAGCTAAGAAATTGGTGAGTTATGACATGTAGAGCTATGAAATTGGTGAGCTATCACATATGGCTCTAACTTCAACACTTGGGAAAATTCATGAGGATTGGGAACAGCGCTAAACATAATAGGAGAAATATGAAATTGGTGAGCTAAGAAAATAATAACAAAATATTAGTGAGCTAGGAAATGGGTGAGCTATGACAAGGAGAACTATTAAATTGGTGAGCTATCACGTATGGCTCTAACTTCAATACTTAGCAAAATTCATAAGGATTGGGAACTAGCTCTAAACATAATAAGAGAGCTATGAAATTGGTGAGTAAAGAAAATAATAATAAAATATTAGTGAGCTAAAAAATTAGTGAGCTATGACATGGAGAGCTATGAAATTGGTGAGCTATCACATATGGCTCTAACTTCAACACTTAGGAAAATTCATGAGGATTGAGAACCAGCTCTAAACATAATAGGAGAGCTATGAAATTGGTGAGTTAAGAAGATAATAATAAAATATTAGTGAGCTAAGAAATGGGTGAGCTATGACATGGAGAGTTATGAAATTGGTAAGCTATCACATATGGCTCTAACTTCAATACTTAGGAAAATTCATGAGGATTGGGAACCAGCTCTAAACATAACAGGAGAGCTATGAAATTGGTGAGTTAAGAAAATAATAATAAAATATTAGTGAGCTAAAAAAATTGGTAAGTTATGACATTGGTGAGCTATCACATATGGCTCTAACTTCAACACTTAGGAAAATTCATGAGGATTGAGAATCAGCTCTAAACATAATAAGAGAGCTATGAAATTGGTGAGCTAAGAAAATAATAATAAAATATTAGTGAGCTAAGAAATTGGTGAGCTTTGGTGAACTCTAAAAATAATAAAATATTAGTGAGCAAAAAAAAAATATTGGTGAGCTAACATATGGAAAGTTATGAAATTGGTGAACTCTAAAAATAATAAAATATTAGTGAGTTAAGAAATTGGTGAGCTATCATAATTGGTGAGCTGAGAAAATATTAGGAGAGCTAACTTAAATATTAGGAGAACTGACTTAAAGAGCTCTAACAAAAAATAATAAAATATTGGTGAGCCATGAAATTAGTGAAAATAATAATAAAATATTAGTGAATTAAGAAATTAGTGAGGTAATCATAATTGGTAAGCTGAGAAAATATTAGGAGAGTTGACTTAAATATTAGGAGAACTGACTTAGAGAGCTCTAACAAAAAATAATAAAATATTGGTGAGCCATGAAATTGGTGAGCTAGGAAAATAATAATAAAATATTAGTGAGCTAAGAAATTAGTGAGGTAATCATAATTGGTGAGCTGAGAAAATATTAGGAGAGTTGACTTAAATATTAGGAGAAACGACTTAGAGAGCTCTAACAAATAATAAAATATTTGTGAGCTAGGAAAATAATAATAAAATATTAATGAGTTACGAGAGTAGTGAGTTAACACATGGAGAGTTATGAAATTGGAGAACTCTAAAAATAATAATAAAATATTAGTGTGCTAAAAAATTGGTGAGCTACCACATGGAGAACTATGAAATTGGTGAGCTATCACGTATGGCTCTAACTTTAACACTTGGGAAAATTCATGAGAATTGGGAGCCAGCTCTAAACATAATAGGAGGGTTATGAAATTGGTGAGCTAAGAAGATATTAGGAGAGTTGTAAGTTTAGAGAGCTCTAACAAAAATTAATAAAATATTAGAGTTGTAAAATTGAAAGTCTAGTTAGCATCATATGGTGAGCCAAGAATTAGGAGAACCGCATCCGACTTTGATCTGTCACATGTTGGGGAGATAGAACTAAAATCTGGTCCGCCCTTTGTTGGGAGCTAGGAACTGGGTGACTTGAGGAGGCCATTGAGGAGAGTAACTCTATTCATAATGAAATGTGAGCTAATGAAATCACAGAGCTGGTTTGAAGGATTTGAGAAAACTTGAAGTAAAGTCGAAGAGCTAAAAATTGGAAGATTTATTCTTATTTATTAATAAACAAATAAATAATTATTATTTTTATTTACTTATTTGATTAATTAAATAATTAATTATTTATTTATTTATTTATTTTAAGTATAAGTATGATTCATGAATACAAAACTTACTTGTTGCAATTTGGGGTGATACAGGTAGAAATTGATTGCTCAGAATGAAGAGGAAAGCCGTTGTATGTCCGTCAAAGAAAATGGCCAAAAAGTTACCAAGCAAAGCAAGTGGGGAAGAGGCTGCTGAAGTGCCTTCTATCGAGCATTGGTTCCGTACTCCTTATTTTGAAGTCGAGGACAGATTTTGGCAACAGTTGGAGGATAAGAGGACTGTTAATCCATCTCAGGTTTTGTTGAGGGTACCTGAGGCAGAAGAAGGGGTAAAGGGGATGATAGCTCCCGAATCTATTATGCGGTTACACATAGAGCGCAACTTCTACCCATGTGCATTTCTAGCTCATGACAGTTATGCTTTTACTAAGAATGGTGGAGGTTTTAATACTTGGGCTGAGGGAGTGCTGACTGATCCTTCTTTTAAAGAGGTTTTAAAGAACGCATGTGTGTATGGTGCTATAGTGGCAAGTATAAGGTTGAATGTGAGAAGGGAGCCATCATGGTTGAGTGTGGCATTTTCCCGTTGGAGTTCTAGTTCTCACACCTTTGTTGCTCGGTGGGGGGAATTGACACCTACATTGGAGGATGTCTGCGCATTGACTGGTTTACCTCTACTTGGTGTTGCAGATCCACTTGCTAATACATCTGTTCCGAGTCATCTAAAGATTGTATCGATTCTGAAAGCCTTAGTTTCAGAGGCAGGATTCTTATTGAGCGGCTATGATAGAGGAGAAGTGTATCTTGGGCCGCAGCGTCGGGAGCATTGTAAGAATACCTTTGGGGGATGGCTACGGTATTGGTATCAAGATTTGAATCCATCTTCGGCAGAAGGAACCGAGATAGGGGAAAATGGGGTAAATGGGCCTGGATATGAAAAGTATAAGCATAGTTCCACCTACCTGGCTTTCCTTGCATATTGGTTGAGTCGGTATATCTTGGAGAGAGCACCCAAGGATGGAGTAGACCCATATGTGTTTGATATTGCTGCTTATCTTACAACTGGTCTTTCGGTTACACTTGGGCCACTGTTTTTGAGGACTCTATATAAACGGCTTGATATATATCAAGTTGGAGCAGAGAAGTCGAAGGGTCGGTATGATGTTATTAGTTATGTATCGACTTCCTTCCTGCAGATGTTCTTGTATGAAAGGTTTCCTAGGCTTGCTCCTAAATCGATGGATTTTGAGCCTGGAGAGGGGCGAGAGCGCCGAGCTACTATGTGGTATGGGGCACGCATTCGGGGGCCGTTGATGGATTTTTTTGATGATGAAAGTGAGTTTATATCTCGTCCGTATGTTCCACCTGTGGTAGAGGTGGTTCCATTTCGGATGTATGGCTCGAGAGATTCCGAGGTGGTTTTTAATAGTCGACTGAGTAGTGCCGAGACAATGACAGCTTGTAGCTTCTTGTCGCGTTTCTTGCCTTATTTTGTAGGAGGAGCTTATGGCTCTATATCCTATAATTTGGCGAGAGTGGCTCACCAATTCGGATTTGATCAGGGGGTCCCTAGTTCTGGCGTAGCCCTTCCTATAGCTAATACTTTTGAGCAGTTTTTCTATCATACTCATCTTCCGAGGCTCCAGAAGTGTGGCAAGTTTATTTGGACGAGGGCTGATCGTGTAGATGGGGTGACAGTTGGTTGGCGATATTATTGAAGGGAGACTTTTGTCGCCTTTCGAGAGTTTCTCGGGGGTGATATTGGAGACTTAGAGTTTATATGCATCCCATCGGATAACGAACTGTGTCAACCGCACGTGAAGGATCGGACTGAGTTGGCTAGGGGTGAGTTGTCTCGATTTGCACACTTAGAGTTGCTCTCTGATGTGTTGAGTCAGACGAGGGTGGTTGGTACAGACGGTTTTCGAGGGGAAGTTGGTACAACTAAACGACGCTTGAGCCAGCCAAAGAAAAAGCCTTCCCAGAGAATGAAGGTTAGCTTTTATTCTATTTTTCATGGTTTTCTTTCTTGTTATGTTTCGTTTATGTGCTTCTAAGTTGGGTGCTTTGTTTCTTCAGGTACAAAGGTCAGCTATCCATCATGATGTTTCTGTGGCACCTAGGGCGGCGGGCGTGCCTTCTGAGGAGGAGAACTCTGTTGATGATTTGCTTCCGCGTCGGCGGTTGCGGAGACAAAGTAATGCTAATGGTTTTAGTGATTCTGAAGGTGAAGGTAAAGGTGACGATGGGGATAGCTTAGAGGCCAATCTGAATGCGAGGGATGATGATGTTGTTAGGGTTACATTTGAGCAGGCAGATGTTCCTCTTGATAAGGTGAGATCTGAGGTTGTTGCGCGATGTGGTGAGAGTAGAGTGACTTTTGTGCCTCCTCTGTTGCAGTTAGGGCATCTGGTGGCACAGCCAGCTAGGCTTGGGAAGTCCGATGTTGATAACCCAATTGGTCGGTTGCCTTTGTCTGATTTTCAGTCTCGCCTGCCTTCTGGTGAAGTCCCTACCATATCTTTATTTGGTGGGAGTAGCGGTTTTTCATCAATTGATGCTCGTCTTAGTGTGCCCTCAGTTGTGTCTTCAGTTGGTGCTCAGGCTAGCCTTCTTTTGGTGGATGTTTAGCTTGGTACTTTGCCTGCTTCGTTGGGAGTTGCTACTAGTTTGCCACTTGGTGAGAGTAGTAATTGTGGCCATGATGATACTATTGCTCCTGGCATTGGCTGTGATGGTCGAGCGAGTTTATCTTTCTTGGATGACAAGTTTACCGTGGCTCGTCTTGATGATGGTTGCGTATCCTTGGCAGGGCCTGATAGCAAGGAGCGGGTCCTTGATCCCAAGGTACTATTTGCTGGCGTACGAGATGAGTATTTGCCTAAACTGAGCTTTATTTTTGATCATAGGTCAAGCACTTTCATGCGTTTAGAGGCTATGTTCTTACGATGCTATTTGTTAGAGGCGTTCTGCGATATGCTCAGCGGGTTGCATGGTTTTACTCCGGAGACTTCTATTGATACGTTTCAATCATTTCAGGCTGCTGTGGCTGAGTTTCAGCAGCATGAGTTTGAGGTGAGCTGGCTGAGAGAGAGTTTGTCTTGCATGGAGGTGTAAGTAAAGAATCGCCATCTCAAGGTTGAGCTAGCGGAAATAGACATGGCTTTGATGGAATCGGCGTCTTCTAGGAAAAAGGCTATGGTGGAGTTAGAGCGGGCGACTAAGGTACTGGCGAATGTGGACTTGGCGATATCGAGTTTGAGAGAGAGGAGAGCCGTGGTAGAGGCTCAACTTGCTAGTGTGAAAGATGAGGCTTTTGACTTAGATAGCCAGATAGGTCCAAGTTAGGCAAGCTGAAGAATTTCTTGTACTGGTTGAGCTAAAACCCTAAGTACTATACATATTTTTATTATTATTGTTTTCTCTCTCATTTTTTTTTTTTTTTTGGATTGATGATTTATTGATAGTTACACAAAGCGTAATGAGAATAGAGATAGTAAATGATTGTTTATTTATCATAAACACGAGCTGATGTCTTACATTGTCATTACATCAGTAAGAGTAAATAGGTCTTTAGCCATTTGGCATTGATAGGGCTCAAGAGAGTTTGCGAGTTTGGTTCAGAAATTCTATAATAACGATTCTCGTTGGCCTCTCTTACTATGTAAGGTCCTTGCCACTTTGGAGTGAACTTGTGGGTAGAGGTTCCCCTCATGACATGAGATGCAGCACGAAGTACCAAGTCACCTTCTTGGAATTGTTTGGGGCACACCAAGGTATCATAGGCTCGAGCTATGCGACTTTGGTAAACTTTGAGGTTAGCCAGGGCCTTATCCCTTTTTTCATCAAGGATCTCTAGTTCAGAGGATCTGGAGTCTGGAGTAACTTCACTTCGGAGGGCCATGCGAGCTGAGGGTATGGCAATTTCCACTGGAAGAACCGCTTCTGTGCCGTATACCAATGAGAATGGGGTCATTTGAGTTGGTCGTCTTTTGGATGTTCTGTAGGCCCAGAGCGCCATTAGGAGTACGTGCGCCCAATCCCTTTGATAATCCTTGAGAGTCTGTGAAAGGATTCTAAGGAGTGTTTTGTTAGTTACTTCTGCTTGCCCATTCCCTTGGTGATAGTAAGGCGTTGATTTATGGTATGTAATGTTGTAGGAGACAAGGAGTTGTCCGACTTGGCGGTTGACAAAAGGGGTCTCATTGTCTGAAAGGATTACTCTAGGTATGCCGAAATGACATATGATGAATTCTCGGATGAAGTTAGAGATAGTAGCTCCTGTTGCCTTTTTTAGAGGGATGGCTTCTACCCATTTGTATAGGTCTCTGTAGCCGTTACAATCCATATGTGTCCTTTTAATGGTGGAGAAATTGGGCCAATAAGATCCATAGCCCATGTGTGGAAAAGCCATGGTGGGCTCGAACTATATAGATCAGTGGCTTGTGCATGAATGAGATTTCCATGGAGTTGGCAAGGTTTGCAGCGTTTGGCGTACATTTTTGCGTCTGCCTCCATGGTAGGCCAATAATACCCTATATGTAAAAGATGTTGAAATAGCTTCACTCCACCTTGGTACTCCGGTCCGTGAGTAAGTTCCAAAACTTTATGGATTTCGGCTCTTGATATGCAACGTAATGGCTTTCCATCGAAGCCATGCCTGAAAAGTTGCTCTCCTTGCAAAAAGAATTTCAGAGCTCGCTTCCTGATTATTGCGGCTGCAAAGCGGTCCGGTGGCAATGATTCTTCTTTGAGGTAATCTATGTATACCTGACGCCAGTTGGAGGCAATTTCTGTAAAGTTGCATTTAGCCTTTGGAGGGAATTCCTGACATTTGGTGCACTTCCCTTGAAGGTCATTTGCTTCCTTGGCCATGGTAAGCCAATAATATCCTTGTCGTTGTAGCCTTCTGTAGAGGCCTACATCTCCTGTCCCACAGGAGCGGCTGTGCACCCTTTCTAACTTGGACTTGGCTTTGATAAGGTCGATGAATCGTGCCAATAAACCACCAGGCCCTCTATAGTAGAGGACTCCTTGCTAAATTGTGAAGTGTTTGGTCTCACTCAAAGGTAGTTTACCTGAGGGGGCACGAAGCTCATCGATGATTGGGGCTCTCCAATCAGTGGGTTCTTTTCAGGGAAGATAGTTATTACTGAACATGGCATGGAGCATTTTAGGACTTCTATCTTGGTTGATTCTTTTGAGAATTCCACCTTAGAGGCCAAGGTGGCGAGGGCATCCGGGTGTCGATTGTTGGAGCGAGGAGCGTGTTCTATCCTTACCGTGTCGAATTTGTCTGTCAACCTTTGGACGATGGTTCTGTATGAAGCCAAAGTGGGCTATTTGATAACATAGTCTCCATTGGTCTGCTTGACCACCAGATTAGAGTCGCCTTTGATACATACGAGACTTACTCCTAGATGGAGTGCCGCCAAAAGCCCCAGTATCAAGGCTTCATACTCTGCCTCATTGTTAGAGCATCAAAAATCCAGTTTATATGACAAATTGACTTTGGTGAGGTTTGGGGAAGTAAGGACTATTCCAGCTCCTCCCATTTTGGAGGTGGATGATCCATCGAAACTTAGACTTCATTCTTATTTAGCATTTACTTCAGCAGCTTGGAACTCATCTGTTGGCAGCTCATCAGAGGGTGGCTCATGTTCTCCGCTAGGGAAGTGAGCTAGGAGGTCGGCTAGCGCTTGACTCTTAATGGCCTTGGGAGCTTTATAGGTGATATCATATTCTGCTAACGAGAGGAGCCAATGGGCTGGCCTGCCGAAGAGCGTCTAGTGAAGAGGAATCGGATGGGATCACTCCTGGTCATGAGATGAATGGGGTAAGAAAGGAGGTAATGCCGGAGTTTTTTAGCAGCAGAGACTAAGGTGAGGCAATGCCGCTCGATGGAGGAATATTGGATTTCAGCCCTTTGGATAACCCTGCTTATATAGTATATGGGTCGTTCAAGTCCGTCGATTTCTTGGGCGAGCAAAGCTCCGACTGACCTCGGTGTGGAAGTGATGTAGAGGGGTAAAGGCCTCGCTGGTTGAAGAGGAGTCATGGAGAGAGGGGAGGTTAAAGCTAACTTCACCCCTTCGAACGCTTGTTGGTGCTCCTCATTTCATGTGGACCTGACATCTTTCTTTAGCAACGAGTTGGAGGGTTGTGTTATTTCAGCCATAGTAGAGATAAATCGTCTCAGATAAGATGCTCGACCAAGAAAGGTTCTCAGTTCATCTATACTCATTGGTTGTGGCATATTTCTAATGGCGGCGACCTTTGCTGGGTCGAGGTCTATCCCATGGCGGTGAACAATGCAGCCAAGGAACTTACCAGCAGTGACTCCGAATGTGCACTTAAGCGGGTTCATTCGAAGCCTATATTTCTTGCAACGTTCAAAGACTTTTTGGAGGTCTTTAAGATGATTAGCTTCTTCTTTGGATTTCACCACCAAATCATCAATGTAACACTCTAGGGTTTTGTGCAACATATCGTAGAAGATGGTTGTCATAGCTCTTTGGTATGTTGCTCCCGCGTTTTTTAATCCAAAAGGCATTACAGTATAGAAAAAGTTACCTATAGGAGTGCGAAATGCCGTTTTGGGGGCATCCTCTGGAGCCATCTTAATCTGGTTGTAGCCACTGAAACCGTCTATGAATGAGAACATATGGTGTCCAGTTCCCGAATCAATCAAGGTGTCTATGTTTGAGAGTGGGAACTCATCTTTGGGGCCAGATTTGTTCAGGTCTCTAAAGTCAACGTACACTCGAATCTGTCCATTCTTTTTTATGACTGGGACGATATTAGAAAGCCATGTGGGGTGCTGGATAGGTTTGATGAATCCTGCTCCAAGCAGCTTTACTACTTTGTCCTTGATTTTGAGCTCTACCTCAGGCTTATAAAATCTGACACCTTGCTTAACTGGGCGAGCCAAGGGGATGACGTTCAAGCGATGCATGGTAACTTCTTTGTCTAGGCCTAGCATTTCTTCTTATGTTCATACAAAGACGTCCGAATACTTCTTGATTAGCTCGACGAGGGGCCCTCTCTGTTCTTCTGGCAAATCGTTGCAAATGAAGATAGGACGCCTGGGTTTTCCTTCAGGGGCTATGTTGATTTCTTCCAGTTCTTGCTTTTGGGGCCGAGGGCCGTTTTGTAAGCATTCTGGAGTAGGCCTAACTTCTTGTAGTCCATCTTTCTTTGGGGTTGCAACCGAGTTAGTAGGGGCTTGGTCAGGGGATGAAGTGGCTGCCTTAGTAATGGATTGGACTTTTGAGTCCCCAGCTCTATCCAAGCGACTTGTTGAGGGACCATTGAATTTGTCGAAATGCTTTTCTTTTACTGGGAGAGCCATGGCTTTTTTTTCCTTTCTGTTTCTCTTGTCCTTACTTTTTTTATTCTTTGCCCTTGGAGGGCGTTGGACCAGTGCAGATAGGGATCAACAAAGATAGTCTTTTTCATTTGGTTTGTGACAAGCGATTGCCATTTCGTCTGGCTAGGGGTTGGCATTAGTGACACTTGCCAACCCCAGAGACCATCATAAACAGTATACCACTCTGCCATCTTCTATTTGTAGCCTCGTCACTTTAGGGAGCTTTCTTAAGGGTTCTGATCTGGCGAACGTCTTTCTACGAGGTGGTGATGGATCTTCTTCCGAGAGGTCATCTCAATTTGGTATTGGAGTTTCGCAGAGCAGCAGGGGGGGCTCGTCCTCATCAATGTGATTGTAAAACACTGCCTCCGCCATATGAGCTTCATCTACCCGAAAGGGTTTTTGAGAGCCAGTTATGGCTACTACCTCGTTGTTGTAAATTGCTTTGATACATTGATGGTAGGTGGAGGGGATTGCGGCATATCTATGGAGCCAAGTTCTGCCTAAAAGAGCCTAATAGGTCGTCTTAGCTTCTATGACATAGAACTTAGTGGTGGAACGGATCGGCCCAACTGCTAAGTCTAGTTGGACATGCCCTATGGTTTTGATCTTTTGATTTCCAAAACCAGTGATGGAAATCGGTTGTCTAACTAGGTGTTTTTGTGAGATCCCGGTTGCCTGGAAAGTAGAATAGGGCATTACATTAAGTGAAGCCCCTCCATCCATATATCCTCTTTGAAACTCCATCCCATTGATGAACACTGAGACGTAGAGGGAACGATTGTGTAGGAACGATACTTGCATGTTTGCTTCAGTAAAGGTTATTGTCAAGAAGTTATCTCGGAACACTTTCCTAATCGATCCGCTTACACTCATGCGTGCCTCACAATTTTGCTCTGCAAGCCTTAGAAAGGCCTTGGTGGCTTCGAAACGTGTTGCTTCAGACAAACCGAATTGGTCAAAGAGCCATTTGAACTTTGTCAATTTCTTAAGTGCTATCGTACGTCGGGTCTTGAAGTCTGGACAAGTAGGAGCTGCAAGCTCAGAGAGCTCATACACCATTGGTTCTTCTGTCTCGTCATAATGCAAAAGCATCATGACCGTCTTGCCATTATCTTTGTGATGGGAGAGAGGATCTTTTAAGACGTCCTCTGTCTGGCGACGAGGTAGCTCCAAAGCATTGTCAGCCATCATCTTTCGAACTAGGGATTTGAGCACCCAACATTCAGCGGTAGGATGTTTAACGGAGCGATGGTATATGCATTAGTCCACTCGAGCTTGATCTTTTTTGGTAACAGGTCACCTTGGCTCAGGGAGATGAACTTTTCCATCTTTTACCTAGGCGTTGAAGAGTGCTTGCGCCTCGTCCACCGAGACAGGCAACGGTGGGGGAACTTGATCAAATTTTCTGTTCTTTGCTTGGAGATTTGTTCTTTCTCCATTGGAACCTTCCGCTGCATATACGACGTGGTTGCGTCTGTTAGGCCTCCATAAGAAAGGTGGAGGTGCCGTTGCCCGCCATGAATGAGGCTGTGGAGCTTCCCTTCGTGCCCCCGATCTTACTGTTTCACTTATGTTTCGAGCTGCAGCGTATAAGATAGAAAAGTCAGGGAAGTGGTGATTGACCAACTGGAGCTTGTAAGTTGTGAACATCCCTTCGATACACATTGACACCAGTTGATGCTCTTCCATCGGTTCTTGAATGTCTACTGCTTTTTCCTTGAAGTGGCGAACGTAAACAATAATGTCCTCCCCAAGTCGTTGTGTTGCCCTCATAAGATGAAGAGCGGTTAACCTTTCTTCGATGTAGAAGAACTTGATATAGAACTTTTTCACCAAGTCCTCCCATGAAGAGATAGAGCTAGCGGTGAGGTTGGCGTACCATAAGAACGCTCGATCTGTAAGGGACTTGGAGAATTCTCTTATGCGGAGGTTTTGGTCTTCTCAGTAGGCACCCAGGGCATCGAGGAAGCACGAAACGTGTTCCCTAGCGTTCCCTTTCCGTCTGTTAAAATAGACAAACTTTGGTACAGTGTATCCTGCCGGATATGGGAGACTTGCGATATTAATAAGGTACGGAGGACGAAGATCCAATTCTGGAGAGGTAGGAATGTGACCTTTGTTTGTCTGAAGTAGGTTGTGTATGTGTTCCTTCACTTCGTCCAATGTCAGGGGTTGGACTGAAGGAACCTAGTTTGACGGGAGAGCCGGAAAGCAAGTTGAAACCATTGCTGCGGGAATTCCGCCTACCAAACCGACTGGTGGCAAGGTTGCTTGGCTTGGAGCTGGTGGGGGGTGTGGAATAGCTGTCTGCCCTCCTACTTGGTTTTGCAAGTTGTTTCGAAGGGCAGGGTTAGCCTCTGAGCCATTCTGAGCTGATGGCAGAACTCCATTTTATGATGATGAAATGGGGTTAGATGTCGATGGAAGTGTGGACACCCTTTGTAAGGCTAATAAGGCATCCATCAAGAGTTGTTGGTTCTGTTGAAGAGAGGTGACATTCTCAACCAAAGCACGGAGTTGTTCCGCTATGGTCGGTTGAGAGGATTGTTCCTCCGGAAAGTCATTGGGGTTGTGTTCCGAGGTCTCCAGCAAAGTCTCCCTACTGCCACCTTGGGATGTTGCTGTACTGGTTCCGGTATTCTTTTTGGGCACCATGTGAAGTGGGCACCATTCTTCCCTAGTGGAGTATAATGTGGGTTATAGAGATTAGAGGCGATTGGTTGTTGACCTTTGGGAAGATGGTAGACACTTCAATGACTTAAGATCACCGGAGGTGTAGGAGTAGAAGACCAAGGCAAGCTTAGAGAGGGAAGAGGTGGCAATGATAGACCTTGAACACTTAATGTATGTTATGTGATTCTTGTTGCTCTTGCTGTGTGTCTGTGGCTGCACTTATGATGCCGTTATATAGACTCAAGGAGTATTGGAGCCCAAGCAACCTCAAGACAGGTGGTAAGTTCTCCTCAACTCGACAAGAGGGTGATATCAGCCCTACTAGCTGTGTCCTATGATTCAGGTCCTTGGGGAGGTTGCATCATAGGAACTACAGAGGTAAATGTGATATCTTGAGAGGCGTATCATATGTGCATCAGATGTAAGTGTAAGGTCAATGTCTCTTTCTCTAAGCCAGGTCAAAGGGGAAGCTATCACTGTAGAGAGATAGCTACACGACCTTGACGATCCCGAGGTCTTAGCCTCCAATCCACAATCCTCCAATGATCCTAAGCGGGAGTGCTTAGGTCCTACTCCCGACTTAGGCAGCCAAGAGGGTGAATGCATGGGTGAGCCAAGGGCTCACCTCAGTAGCTAAGTAAACATAGGTGAGCCAAAAGTCCAGCTTGCTATGGAGTTGGGTGAATGGGTAGAGAATACATTTCTTGAGTTATGAAGGGCCACGAAGAGCTCTAAGTGAGCCAGCTCCATGTGGCCTTATTTTCTTCTTGGTGGTGTGCATGCCCCCGCTTAGGCTAGCCATACAATCTCGACTCATCGTGGTGCCTCAGGGGTCTGCCACGTGGATGTGTGATGGTGATGACATATTCATTGTGGTACGTCAGGGGTCTGCTACGTAGATGCGTAGTGGTGCTGTCGTGACGCTCGTTGGGCTTGCCACATGCCAAGTATAGTATAGATACCCACAGTGAGTTTTGGAATTATGATTTGAGTGTAAAAAATTTGTTTGGTGAATGAGTTTTGAATTGAGTGGAGAATTTTTGATGTGATATATATATTTGATACAAAACTTACAACTCATAATCAAACACATAACTCAAAATTCTATTAAAACTTATAAAAAAATTTAAAAAATTCGAAAATATTTTTTGTTGAATATTGAGAGGGTAATTTATATATAAATTGGGCTGAGCTGGATAAAAGGCCGTTCTGGGCCGCAGTACGAAAGGCTGAGTAGAAAGGCCATAGAGTTACTCTAGTCCATAAAAAGACTTTGTAGTTAGACCGGTCCCGAAGCCGTAATGGTTAGTCCGGTTACTTAAGGCCTGATACGTAGTCCGGTTGAGAAGTGTAGTGCGAACGATTCGGTCTTCAGGAATTATTTCGGTCGTGTCATATAGGAACTGAGGTAGGCTAAGTCCTCCTAAGGACTTAGTTCTGAGGATAGTTCGGCTCAACTCTCTTATGGATAGCTCGGTCTTAGCGTTGGAAAGCCGAGGTAAGGGAAAGGAAGGTCAGGGCCGAACTAACAAGTACTTCGGTCGTATGGTAATCCGGCCATGGTAAAACCATCTCACTTGGTTTAAGCAGTGAGGGGGGTGTTGATGGATAAGTATTATCCTTCAGGAGTATGAGTCCTAGTAGGACTCTGCATGGAGAAGTAAAAGTCCTACTAGGATTGTACCCCACGGAACCTATAAAAGCTCACAAATATCACCTATGGAGAGGTAACACAACTTTGATTCCTGAGTACATAAAGCTTTTGCCTATTTGTCTTGTTTGCCGACTTAGGCATCGGAGAGGTTTCCGGCACACACCCGCCGGCTAGCTCACGTTTGTATTTTTAGGTTGTAGAACGACGACGTACGGAGGAATGCAGATTTGATCAACAGGATTATACGAGAAGGTGTATTTCTTTCCCGTACAAATATATAAAAATTAAGATGTGTCAATTGCAAATAAATAAATAAAAAATGCGCTGTTCTGGTTAATCGGCTGGACGACTGGTACCGGACGTCCGGTGGGGCGACTGGTTAGTCCAAATTTTTCCGCCTTCGACCGAGTTTTCGAAAGTAAGCGTAGAATTAATTTTTAAAAGCTGCAAACAAACATCACGTAAGAACCAATGACTGAAACTAAAGTTCCAAAACTCTACCAAACAGAGCCGTAGATTCTCTATTAATTGATCAAATAATCATTTTAGTTTTTTATGGTGTGCATTTCTGAAGTAAGTTTTGGAGTTGTTGAGTATTAAATTATGATTTATATGGATTGAGTTTAGAATGAAAAGGCTTAGAAGAAGAATGATTGAGAAATAAGAAATAGTGTGACCGAAAATGTTTGAGAAATACATGAGACATGGATATGATAGTGGTGATATCGGCAATGAATGCGAAGTTGATGCAAAAGAGGTGGTAGAGGAGACGGTTGTGGAGCAGTAGAGATAAAAATAAATAAATAAATTAAATAAGCAGTAATGATAGAGGAATAGTGATTATACAAATGAAGAAAGAAGACAACTTGATAATAGATATTTTAAAATGAATAGTAAAAGGGAATAAAAGAAAAAAGCTAACAAAAGAATGACGTGTGTATTATAAGATGTTACCTTTGCTACACAAGTTTGCGGCGATAGACAAAATAGTTTGAATTGTGATCGGTTTGTAAGTGTAGGGCTTAATTCAAAAACATTTAAAAATATAGTGTTCTAATTTATTACAAACATCAAAGGAGTAATTTTTGTATTTTTTTCTGAGTGATAGTTACAAGTCAGTCCTATGAATTAGATTTATTTACCAATAAATCATGCTAATACATAAACAATTATCATCTATACATTTAAAAATTTAACAAATAAAACTCACAACTACATATAAACAAAAACAAAAGTGAATAAGTTATACTAATAGATATCTAATTCATAGTTCTATAAAATGTTCACTAAGGACTTGTAAGTAAATAAGTGATCGGTAAGACTAACTAGTAATTATTGATTTTTTCAATTCTTTTGGTATGAAAAATGTTTCATACCATTAATTTAATATCACTAATGCATCACTAATTATATGATATTATGTGCACTCTACTATTAATGTGGTAGTTTGCTCTTTTTTTTTTTTTTTTTGACATTTGCCAGCTCATTAGTGATTTTTTTAGAACTGCCGATAATCGGAACTGTTTTGATATTATAGACCCGGGCCTTCTTTGTAGTGGGCATGTAAATTGGGGGCCCAAGGTCTACTTAATTTATGGCCCTTTGGCTCATCGTCAACCTCATTCGCATATACCTTGCGGACGAGCTTCGGATCGTCCATTTCTAACGTGTACAGCAGATCCCTGATCAATTCTCACATCCCGAGTTGACCCAGTGAGTGGTGGAGTCGCGCGAGTCAGCGTCGCCGTTATCACTGTGGTTGTTGGCGGCGGTGGAGGTGGTGCTAGGGCAGCAAGATGGTGGATCCGGCGAACACTCCACTCGGTCGGATGTTATTGGACGAGATCACACCCGTTGTCATGGTGCTTCGAACGAACCTCGTCGAAGAGACTTGTCAAAAGAATGGCCTCAGCTTGATTCAAATGCTCAGCCCTTTCTGTGCCTTCAACAACATTGATGGTAACTATACATGTATATGTATATATTGTATATAGAATGTGCGTTTGTGTGTAGAGAATTGGGGGTTTTGATGTGATTTGGATGTGAAATTTGTGACAGTACCTGTACGGACAGCGAGTGATCAACCCTACAGGCTTCAGAAGTTCAAGTTACGGTTGTTCTACGCGTCTGACATTCGGCAGCCCAATGTAGAGGTGATTTATTGTTAAATTTTCTGTTTGGTTGCCGGTAAAATGAAGGAAAATGAAACCAATGGAAAGTTTCAGTATTAGTTTATTTTAATTTTTTGGTTGTCATTTAGGAGTTGAAGAAAGAATTGTTGCACTCAGGTGAACCTAATGCAGTTAATTGTGTTAGTTGTTTTGATTAATCTTCTGGAAATCTGATCAACATATTTGAAATTTTATAATTTTTTTTATTTATTTTGCTGAATGTATTAACTTGTTGATAGTCAGTTCATTCACACAATTTATTAAATTGAGGATAGGCAAAAAGAAAGCATGTGTTTTTTTTATAAAGGTGGATGGATGAAGAAGTTCAAGCATCATTTATTATGTGTCTTTCATTGGGTTTTGTAGATTGTTCTTTCTGAAAAAGGGTTTTCCATTTAATTAGGTTGCAAAGGAGCGGGTAAAAGAGGTTATTACTCTTGCAGGGGAGGAAAATTTTTCGAACTTGTGTTCAGACCCACCTCAAATTGAGACTGTACTCACTAGTAAGTTGTAACTTGTATAGTTTTGCAATCCTATATGAAATGGTAGCAGTTGTTTATGGGTTTCGAAGTATATATGAATTTGCAAAAATATATTTGTTGTTAGCTTTCTTTAATTACAATTTACTGCAGCTACCTCGTTTTATTTTCTTGTTTTACAATAGTGGTTTTAGACCTGTTATAGTGTCTCCATTTTTGTTCTAATCTTTTTCAGTTAATTTTCACTTGCAATGTTTTGAATGACTGATATATATAGACACATATAAATATTTCTTTGGTGGTGCAGCCTCCCAATCTGAACTCATACCATCATGGTTTCCGTTTTTCAATAAAGAGCTAGTACGAACAGTCTCTTTTTCAGATCACGAAGCTTTTGACCATCCTGTGGCATGTAAGCTCTTGTATTTCTTCTTCTAATACTTTTCTGTTTGCCCCTCTCTTTCTATGTCTCTCCTCAAGTTTGGTTGTTTTGGTCTCTTCTGCTTATGATGTCAGATTATGTTCTTTTACCTTTTTGGAATGATTACTTGATTGTATCCTTTGTTCAACTTGACTTGCAGGTCTTTTGGTTGTTTCTTCAAGGGACGAAGAGCCTATCAATAGATTTGTTGACCTTTTTAACAGCGATCAGTTGCCTTCACTTCTTAGTGATGGAGCAATGGATCCAAAGATTCTGAAGTATTATCTGTTGCTGCATGATAACCAAGATGGCACATCAGAGAAGTACATGAACTCATTCCTTTCTTATTATGTTAAACTTGAGAATATGAAAAAGTGAACAAACATTATGAAGGAAATGAACAACAATCATATATGTTAAATTTGCTGCTTTTATTATCTAAGTATGATGAAATTGAAAGAAAGGGGAAATTACACTGACCTCCCCCAAGCTATGTTACATGGATTTGGGTACGAGTATCGAGTGCAAGTGCATGTCCAAGCATTCCGACTTTCATAAACCTAAATCTTAGGATATTGGAATATGTATCCAAAAGTTGGATATGAGTATTAGGATGCATTGTGGACACTTATATTAAACATTGCCTATTGTATAATATTCTTATAAAATATGGAATTTATATTTCTCATCCATTTGGGAGGTTATAATGTTTATTTACTAGTAAATGTGAGCTTTTTCATCTTCAAAAACATAAAAAATTAGAGGATTGAAGTGTCTAAATTGGGTACGAGTGTTGGACACATATCCCACACTTTTAGCCTTGTCATATTCGGTGGACACGGGTACTTTGGAGAAAATTTACGAGTCCATGTAACACATCCCTTAAGTAATGAAGAATTACAGTTTGTCCCACAGTTTGGCATATTTACACCATGCTTCCTTCAACTATAAAATCTATAATACTTTGGCCCATAACATTTGTCATCTATTAGTCAGACATACGGAAAATGATGACGTCATCATTTGTTAGACTATAAAATCCATTCTCGTCATCGTTCCTCTGATATTATAAAGTTCAGGCAGTGAAGTGTAAGCACGTGTTTGAATTTCAGAGCAACCACTTTGTGGTATTAAGCTAGTGCTTAACTTGCTTGCAGTCTGAATTTCCCATCATTTAGGATTGATGAGACCATTACTGGGCAATGGCTCTTTTTTTTGTTTTTTTAATATACTATTGTAATATCTTAAAAGATATAATGTTATCCTGTGTCCCAAATAGCTGTCGTAATGGTGAATCTTTTGAACCTTAAACCAAATGCAGTTTTTGTGATTTTGGTTTGAGCGGCTTAAGATTGGTGGTAGGATTATCATCTGTGTGAGAAAACTTAAATGGGAAGCTGAGTTTCTCTTGGGTCTTCTTAAATTTATGTGGGCCTAGTAAATAATGATTCTTGATTCCATGGTCTGTTCTTTATGCAACCACATATAAGGTTACAAGACTGAAGTTTTTTTGAGTCAATCGCTAGGAGATAAATTACAAATATGATGGGAATTACATCAAATTGGACATTCAACAATAAGAAAGTCTAACACATAATTACAAGCATACAATAAAACTCAACACATAACTACAAGCATACAACAAACACAACATATACCCAAACAAAAATAAGAGGGAATGGCCAACACATAGGTGGGAGTGTTGGATACCTAACCTCCTAGTAAGGTGCAAGGACTCTTGATCAATGGGGGTTACAATACTGGATTGTCTACTGGATTATGTTTGTAGATTTACTTCTAATGTGATACTTTTTTTCAGGAGTACATCCACACTGTCAATCATGCTAGCCTTCTTATTCATTCTACTAATCTTTTAGTGCTTTTCACTACTTTCACGTATACTGGTTCTGCAGTATCTTATGATTTTTATTTTAATCTATAAAGTAATGTACTAAATATGCAAGTGATTTTGAAGTATCAATATGTTCAGTTATGAACTCCACCAATGAACAAAAAAAATTATTCCTGATAAGTTAAAAATTAAAAAGATAAATAAATGAAAACAAACAAATTAACACCGAGAACTAATTTATAAATGAAAGTTGATTTGCTGAGGTATGCAAGAGCAGCAAAATGCACTGATATATATAAATATATTTTTCTGGGGGTTGGTATTGGCGGCTTTGAGATGCCGCTGAGTTCCTAATACACTTCACATGTCAAGTGGTTCTAAGTTCATGTCTTAAGTAACTTCACTCTTTATCTTCTTGCAAACAGACCAGAAACATAAAACAAAAACTTGCCACGACATGTGATTCTTAATAATTTTTGCTTATTCTTTTATAATTTTTCCTCTATTAAGCATGTGCTGCTTAAATCTAATAAGATTGATTTTTTTAATAATT